>JAVIAB010000024.1:71058828-71671328 GCA_032433765.1 Megaustenia siamemsis | reverse complement strand
ATTTATATATTACTGAATCACATTTTGGGAACCGCGTTATCTCAGTGCTTAGTCAACTGGACTACAAAGGACGATAGGTCTGGTTCGACCCTGATCGACGGCCTCCGGGTTCACCCAGCCTTAAATGAGTACCGGATTTTTTTTCTGGTAAATTTAAGCAGCACGGGCGTAATACCGACCACATTACCCCAAAAATCATGTGCTGAAGGTCTATAAAAAGTATGATCACTAACACCATATTCCCTAGACGCCACTTAACGTGACGGGGCGCTTATTTTTTTTTTTTTTTAATCACAGTTATTCATTTTTGACGATACTCTAAGTTTGGCGCTCTGGTCCAGGCCTAGGTTGTAATCCCGTCCTCGGTTCAACCGTTGGTCACCACGGGGTTAGGTAATCAACTTAAGAATGGTCTGCGGATCTTATTTGAGAATGTTTGCAATGAACGTGTGGGTTGAGCTTAGAGTGCAGGAAACTGGACGCGGATCGAGTTAACTCTTTCAGTAGGGAAAGTTGTTACTAATTTAGTGGTAGAGATTTCAGAGACAAAATTATTCATGTTTTTAAACATTAATCTGCATGTTCATATTTATCTAGAACTTAACATAGTGTATGTGGATATTTAGATTATTAATCAAGAAATTATATTTCATAAGTACAAAGATGATACAAGACATGTAAAAAGAATATGGTTTGATGACAGTTTACACTAATCAAATTGAGAGTGACGTACAGTGCGGCTGAACGTACATGGCAGAAATCGGTATGGCGTATCGTGCGTCGAAACGTACGAAAAGAGTTAATAAAATATGAGACAATTATAGCTTTTAGATCGCAGTGGCTCACTGCCAGTCTTATGGCTATTCATAGAATCTTGAAATGTCAAAGTTTGTCTGGCAACTAAATGGCGCATGTTCAAGACTGAAGAATGTGTTTTCTATTTGCCAGGGAGTAACCATAGGGGCAATAATCATTCTCTCCATGTCCAAAGAGTTGTCCATGTCTCAGAGTTGTTCTCCTTTGTCTGAAAATACAAAAGTTTTATCTTGTCTCTGAAGGTTTGTCGATGACGTTGTCTATGATAATGTGGGGGTCAGCTTAGCAAAACTAAGTAAAGATGACAGATATTTGTAAATAGCTTTTTGAGGAAAATGATGAACATCAAATGGTAAGATAATGTTAGAAATGTAGACACCAAGGCATGAAAAAAATAAGGATCAGTCACGAAACATGTTATTAAAAGAAAATGGAGATGAATTAGACACTAACAAAACCTGATTCCAGTATGCAGTGACGGCTCTATGGTTGTGGCGCTCTGGGCAAGCTCAACTTCGTTGCCCTTTTGAAGTTTAATTATAAAAATGTTCACAATGAACAAACTAAACAATTGTGTAGATCGTTGATGCCGTCCCTAATCACATGGCGCGCCCAGGGCAACTGCCTGAGTTCCCGGTACCTTGAGCCGGCCCTGCCAGCATAGCAAGACAGGCGCTTGTCATGAGCCCACATGGGAAGGTGGAGTTGGAAAGGCTCAGGAATATGCGCAGAAAAGAAGTCTTGGAAACCCTCAACAGCATTGGCTTAGACTAGGGAGAAGTAGAGACAATCTCCAAGAATAGGGATGGATGGAGAGACCTTGTCCGTGACCTTTACTCCAATTTGGGTTCTAAAAGACTTTGATTGAACTGACCATCATCATCAAGTGTCATGCCTGCTGGCATAGGTGATCATGTCTCTCCACAACTTTCGATCTCGACAGTTATTTATCACTTCTGTTGTTGACTTTCTGCTAAGCCATTCTTTTAAGTTGTCTGGTATTTTTTTCTCTTTGTTTCCCTACATCTCTTCGTCCTTCAATTTTTCCAGTTGTTACAATATATTCCAGCTGTTCCCTTCTCATTGCATGCCCCCCCCCCCAAAAAAAAAATGACGATTGTTTCTTCCTAATATTGGAAATTAGCTCTCTTTTTGCATTGGCTTCTTTCAGAAAGTTTCCATTACTCTTCTTAGCTGTCCATGGCATTCTCAACATTCTTCTGTACAACCACATTTCTACAGCCTCCAGTGATTTTCTTGTCTGTTGTCATATTGTCCATGATTCACATTCATATGTTAAGACTGGCTCTACATAACATTTAAACTTTTCTTGTTTCTATTGTCAAATATGGACTGCACAGCATCTTCCTCATTTTGTTTTGGAAAGCTGCTTTTGCCTGAGCTATTCAACATCTCACCTCTGTTGTGCATCAACTATCTGAGGTTAACAAAGTTCCCAGATATTTAAATTCATTTACCTGTGTTAATTTTGTTCCACGTGTCTTTATTTTGCGCTGAGGTGATGACTTTTTATTTGTTGCTACCATTACCTCTGTCTATTTGCAATTAAGGCTGAGTCCTTTATTTTAGCTTTCTTTACTATTGAAATGATAATTAAATTTTTTAAAAATTCAAGTAAATCTGTATCTTTCTGCATAGAAAAACGCAATTAGGAATGACTGCTAAGTTTCAATTTATCTACTTCAATAAAGCCCCACTGAACCTTATCCGTACTTTTAAGAATAGAGTATTCATCACATGTAACGAGCTGAAGTAACAAAAATTATCTATGGATTGATCTAACAGAAAGTGCAGGTTTTATTTCCCTTGAGGCCGTGCCGCATTGGTCTGCATAACAATCATTCATTTTACAGCGTAAAAGTAAAAAAGTAAAGTACCCCCCGTCACGCCAAGTGGCGTATAGGGAAATATGGTGTTAGTGACCCTATATTTTACAGACCTTCAGCACATGATTTTTGGGGTAATGTGGTCGGTATTACGCCCGTGCTGCTTTTACTTTCCCAGAAAAAATCCGGTACCCATTTAAGGCTGGGTGAACCCGGAGCCGTCGGTTGGGATCGAACCCTACCCCTTGTCCGTAGTAGTCCAGTTCACTAACCACTGAGCTATCGCGGCTCCTACTAATTTTTAGGGAATTAGTAAAACCCAGGTGTCCTCGCCAGGATTACGAACCCCGGCTGTTGCCGTGGTAAGCCAACCGCCTATCGATTGCGCTAACCGGACACCATTTTACAGCGTGGAAAATAAATAATAAAGGCTGAATTAATCAAATACACGTGTCGGGTTATGTCTTCTGAGAGGCTAAGTAAACGGAGCGATGATTCAAATGTTGAGATTTTCTGTTGAAATTCGCGGTTTCTTCGATCCCTCTCCCGGTCTCTGGGTAGTGAGAGCAGATGTCTGGCCCACCCTGGTAACTGCGGGGAAAAAGGAGGTTCAGTGTGAACACTGCGCACGCTAAAGAACTATTTGCGGTTAAAAATAGAAAGGGGTAGATCAAACGCGGTCACTTTCTGGACAAATTCTTAAACAGTTGCAGATCTAACCATGATGATTACGGATGTGCCGGGCCGAAAGGAGTATATAGCACCTTGCTAGAGGCACAACGCATCCACGTCCCCTTACCTGGAGAACTCTGAAGAAGAAGAAGAGGAAGAAGAAGAATAAGAAGAAGATGTAGGAGTAATAGAATGAAATAGAAATAGAAGAAGAGAAGGAGGAAAAAGAGGAGGAGAAGGAGGAGGAAGAAGAAGAATATAGATGAGGAGGAAAAAGAAGTATAAAGAAGTAGAAGAGAAGGAAGTGGTGGATGAGGAAGATTTAAAAAAAAGAATGAGGAGGAGGAATATGAAGAAGAAGATAGGAGGATGGGAAGAAGAAGATAAGAGGAGGAGGAAGATGAAGAAGAAGATAGGAGGATGGGAAGAAGAAGATAAGAGGAGGAGGAAGATGAAGAAGAATATAGGAGGATGGGAAGAAGAAGATAAGAGGAGGAGGAAGATGAAGAAGAAGATAGGAGGATGGGAAGAAGAAGATAAGAGGAGGAGGAAGATGAAGAAGAAGATAGGAGATGGGAAGAAGAAGATAAGAGGAGGAGGAAGATGAAGAAGAAGATAGGAGGATGGGAAGAAGAAGATAAGAGGAGGAGGAAGATGAAGAAGAAGACAGGGGGATGAAAAAGAGGAAGAAGTTAGGAGGAGGAGGAGGAGGAGGAAGAAGAAGATAGGGGGAGGAGGAAGAAGAAGAAGATAGGAAGAGGAGGCAAATGAGGAAGAAGATAGGAGGAGGAGGAATATGAAGAAGAAGATAGGAGGAGGAGGAGGAAAAGGAGGAAGAAGATAGGAGGAGGAGGAATATGAAGAAGAAGATAGGAGGAGGAGGAGGAAAAGGAGGAAGAAGATAGGAGGAGGAGGAAGAAGAAGACGAAGAAGATAGGAGGAGAGGGAATAAGAAGATAAGAGGAGGAGGGAAAATAGGAAGAAGATAGGAGGAGGAGGAAGAAGAAGATAGGAGGAGGAGGAAAAATAGGAAAACGAGAGGAGGAGGAGGGGGAAAAGATGAAGAAGATAGGAGGAGGAGGAGGAGGGAAAAGAGGAAGAAGATAGAAGGAGGAGGAAAAATAGGAAAACGAGAGGAGGAGGACGAGGGAAAAGATGAAGAAGATAGGAGGAGGAGGAGGAGGAGGAGGGAAAAGAGGAAGAAGATAGGAGGAGGAAGAAGAAGATAGGAGGAGGAGGAAAAAGAGGAAGAAGATAGGTGGAGGAGGAGGAGGAGGAGGAAAAAGATGAAGAAGATAGGAGGAGGAGGAGGAAAAAGATGAAGAAGATAGGAGGAGGAGGAGGAGGAGGAGGAGGAGGAGGAGGAGGAGGAGGAGGAGGGAAAAGAGGAAGAAGATAGGAAGAGGCAGATAGGAGGAGGAGGAAAATAAAGAAGAAGATAGGAGGCGGAGGAGGAGGAGGAAAAAGATGAAGAAGATAGGAGGAGGAGGAGGAGGGAAAAGAGGAAGAAGATAGGAAGAGGCAGATAGGAGGAGGAGGAAAAAGAGGAAGAAGATAGGAGAAGGAGGAGGAGGAGGAGGAAGAGGATAGTAGGAGGAGAAAAAAGAGGAAGAAGATAGGAGGAGTAGGAAGAAGATAGGAGGAGGAGCAAAAAGAGGAAAATGATAGGAGGAGTAGGAGGAGGAAGAGGATAGGAGGAGGAGAAAAAAGAGGAAGAAAATAGGAAGAAGAGAAAGAAGAAAAAGATAGGAGGAGGAGGAAGAAGAGGAAGAAGAGGAAGATAGGAGGAAGAAGAAGAAGAAAGGAGGAGGAGCAAAAAGAGGAAAAAGATAGGAGGAAGAGGAAGAAGCAGAAGAAGAAGAAGAAAGGATGAGAAATAAGAAGAAGAAGGTGAAGATAGGAGGAAGAAGGAGAAGAAGAAGATAGGAGGAAGAGGAAGAAGAAGAAGAAAGGAGGATGAAGAAGAAGAAGAAGATGGGAGGAAGAAGAAGAAGAAGATAGGAGGAAGAGGAAGAAGAAAAAGAAAGGAGGAAGAGGAAGAAGAAGAAGAAGATGGGAGGAAGAAGAAGAAGAAGATAGGAGGAAGAGGAAGAAGAAAAAGAAAGGAGGAAGAGGAAGAAGAAGAAGAAAGGAGGAGGAAGAAGAATAAGAAGAAGTCTGGAGGAAGAAGAAGAAAGGAGGAGGAAGAAGAAGAAGAAGAAAGTAGGAAGAGGAAGAAGAAGAATAAAGGAGGAGGAAGAAGAAGAAGAAGAAAAAGAAAGGAGGAGGAAGAAGAAGATAGTATGAGGCGGAGGAAAAGGAGGAAGAAGAAGATAGGAGATGGAGGAGGAAGAAAAAGAGAGATATGAAGAAGAAAAAGAAGATAGGAGGAGGCAGCATATGAAAAGGAAAATAAGTATGAGGAGGAGAAATATGAAGAAGAAGAATAAGAGATGAAGGAGGAAGAAGAAGAGAAGGAAGAGGGAGGAGGAAGAAAAAGAAGAAGGTAGGAGAAGGAGGAAGAAGAATATAGGAGGAGGACGAGGAAGAAGAATATAGGAGGAGGAGGAAAAAGAGGAAGAAGATAGGAGGAGGGGAGGAAGAAAAAGATAGTAGGAGGAAGAAGAAGATAGTAGGAGGAGAAATATGAAAAAGAAGATAAGAATGAGGAAGAGAAATATGAATAAGAAGAAAAAGAGGTGGAGGAGGAAGAAGAAGAGAAGGGAAGAGGAAGAAGAAGAGAAGAAGAAGACGATAGGAGGAGGAGAAATATGAAGAAGACGACGATAGGAGGAGGAGAAATATGAAGAAGAAGACGATAGGAGGAGGAGAAATATGAAGAAGACGACGATAGGAGGAGGAGAAATATGAAGAAGACGACGATAGGAGGAGGAGAAATATGAAGAAGACGATAGGAGGAGGAGAAATATGAAGAAGACGACGATAGGAGTAGGAGAAATATGAAGAAGAAGACGATAGGAGGAGGAGAAATATGAAGAAGACGATAGGAGGAGGAGAAATATGAAGACGACGATAGGAGGAGGAGAAATATGAAGAAGACGACGATAGGAGGAGGAGAAATATGAAGAAGACGATAGGAGGAGGAGAAATATGAAGAAGAAGAAGACGATAGGAGGAGGAGAAATATGAAGAAGAAGACGATAGGAGGAGGAGAAATATGAAGAAGACGACGATAGGAGGAGGAGAAATATGAAGAAGACGACGATAGGAGGAGGAGAAATATGAAGAAGAAGACGAAGAAGAGGTGGAGGAGGAAGAAGAAGAGAAGGGAAGAGGAAGAAGAAGAGAAGAAGAAGACGATAGGAGGAGGAGAAATATGAAGAAGACGACGATAGGAGGAGGAGAAATATGAAGAAGAAGACGATAGGAGGAGGAGAAATATGAAGAAGAAGACGATAGGAGGAGGAGAAATATGAAGAAGAAGAAGACGATAGGAGGAGAAATATGAAGAAGACGACGATAGGAGGAGGAGAAATATGAAGAAGAAGCGATAGGAGGAGGAGAAATATGAAGAAGAAGACGAAGAAGAGGTGGAGGAGGAAGAAGAAGAGAAGGGAAGAGGAAGAAGAAGAGAAGAAGAAGACGATAGGAGGAGGAGAAATATGAAGAAGAAGAAGACGATAGGAGGAGGAGAAATATGAAGAAGACGACGATAGGAGGAGGAGAAATATGAAGAAGACGATAGGAGGAGGAGAAATATGAAGAAGACGACGATAGGAGGAGGAGAAATATGAAGAAGAAGACGATAGGAGGAGGAGAAATATGAAGAAGACGACGATAGGAGGAGGAGAAATATGAAGAAGACGACGATAGTAGGAGGAGAAATATGAAGAAGACGACGATAGGAGGAGGAGAAATATGAAGAAGACGACGATAGGAGGAGGAGAAATATGAAGAAGACGACGATAGGAGGAGGAGAAATATGAAGAAGACGACGATAGGAGGAGGAGAAATATGAAGAAGAAGAAGACGATAGGAGGAGGAGAAATATGAAGAAGACGATAGGAGGAGGAGAAATATGAAGAAGACGACGATAGGAGGAGGAGAAATATGAAGAAGACGACGATAGGAGGAGGAGAAATATGAAGAAGACGACGATAGGAGGAGGAGAAATATGAAGAAGACGACGATAGGAGGAGGAGAAATATGAAGAAGACGACGAAAGGAGGAGGAGAAATATGAAGAAGAAGAAGACGATAGGAGGAGGAGAAATATGAAGAAGACGATAGGAGGAGGAGAAATATGAAGAAGACGACGATAGGAGTAGGAGAAATATGAAGAAGAAGACGATAGGAGGAGGAGAAATATGAAGAAGACGACGATAGGAGGAGGAGAAATATGAAGAAGACGACGATAGGAGGAGGAGAAATATGAAGAAGAAGACGATAGGAGGAGGAGAAATATGAAGAAGAAGACGATAGGAGGAGGAGAAATATGAAGAAGACGACGATAGGAGGAGGAGAAATATGAAGAAGACGACGATAGGAGGAGGAGAAATATGAAGAAGAAGACGATAGGAGGAGGAGAAATATGAAGAAGACGACGATAGGAGGAGGAGAAATATGAAGAAGACGACGATAGGATTAGGAGAAATATGAAGAAGAAGACGATAGGAGGAGGAGAAATATGAAGAAGAAGACGATAGGAGGAGGAGAAATATGAAGAAGACGACGATAGGAGGAGGAGAAATATGAAGAAGACGACGATAGGAGGAGGAGAAATATGAAGAAGAAGACGATAGGAGGAGGAGAAATATGAAGAAGACGACGATAGGAGGAGGAGAAATATGAAGAAGAAGACGAAGAAGAGGTGGAGGAGGAAGAAGAAGAGAAATAGGAGGGAGGAGGAATATGAAGAGAAGAAGGAGAGAACCGGAAGAAGAAAATAAAGAAGAGATAGAAGAAGCAGCAGATGAAGTAAAAGAATGTATTTTATGTAAGTAGCAAGAGAAAAAGCAAGAATAGAAGAAAGAGAGGACTGAATCACTTCTGTAAAATGTTTGTGATATGCTCCGTGCTCTGCTATCCCGGGGCCTCTAATAAATGACACGTGATCCCAAATATTTTGGAACGGCCGTACACTCCCACCCCTCATAAACCCCTCCTCATCACCCCCTGTTCTATAAACCCCTCCTTATCACGTTATATCTTCTATAAACTCATTCTGAGATCCCTTTTGGTTTCATTAACTTATCCCCATCGCTCTATCGCCTCAGAAAACAAACTCATCTTTATTACCTCTCTCTTCAACAATCTCATTCTTATCCTTTCCTACATGCAAAAACTCATAATTATTTCCGCTATTTAAAAAAAATCTAACTTCTGCAGACCTCTCTCTCTCTCCAACAAATTGATAACCATCGATACCTCCTCACATTGAAAACGTCTCATTACCTCTCTGTTCAATAAACTATTTCTTATCAATCTCTCTCTCCAACAAACACATCCGTACTACTCTCTCGTTCTCAAAAATGAATTATTACTGCTCCTCTGTTCAATAAATTCGTCCTTATCGACCTCTCTTTCTCTCTCTTTAAATCTCGTTCTCTCCATCTCTCCAATAAATTTATTGCAATAGCTCTGTTCCTGCCGTAAACAGTAATAGGAAACTCATTAAACAGAGAGCTTCGTAGCAGGAGCCAATCTGATCATCAGAAGCCCCCTGTTGAGGAAGTGTTTCAGCCCTTTAGCCTCTCAACACTCTATGGGAAGGGGATATGACTCCCAGGCGTCGACCTCCTGCTGCATTGAACTCTAAGACACACACTCACACATACAGCACATAATGTACACTTTCCTCTTGTTGATGTTTAATGATGTCGATATGTGTCCGTGCTCGATTCAAATTAGCAATAACATTTTAGTTTTTTTACTTATTTTCCTGTCTTCACTGTCACAATTCATATTTTTTTTGTCAGGATACCTTGTCCGTCTCGAAAATACTGCGTACTCGTGACATATGGTCTTAGCCCGCTTTGATTCGCTAATTTGGTCACCTGTGAGTTGTTGACTGCATTCAACGATGAACATAAGCTGCATGCTAACCCACAAAGGGATATAACCCTATTTTACTTCTTGCTTACAAGCAACACATTGGTCTAACTAATGGTTATGTCCCTTATTTCCAATAACGAAGAGAAAGGCCAGATTCGAATGGGACGTTTGTTTGTATTTCTCCATTAACACATTTAATTGCACTTCCCTAATTATTGCTACATTTTATGATTATGTATATAGGTACATAGATGTATGTGTAAATCCAAACGATAGGGAAAAACATCGTCAATGATGGCTAATTTTTTTAGTCAGCCGAGTTGGCAGTGTTCCCTAGCGTTTGGCTTTTTGTGGCAAGACGCTGTGCCAAGGAGTACGGGTTCGACCCTGCTTCGGACCATATATTGTTCTTTGTTTTTTTCTATTGTTGATTATTTGTCATTTTTTCCAAGTGCTGTAAACATAGCTCTCTTCCTCTGAATTGATTCGCTGTACTAAATGGCAATGGTCTATCGGTTCCCAAAGTGCCAGAATAATTTTCAACAATTTCAATGAAAGGAAGACACTGAAGTTGATGTGTAACAGTGAATGGGAGAATGTGAAATTAAGGGATGGTTGAGGTGAGTGAGTAACTAGAGCACGTGGAGACTTCACGGGAAAATGTGAAGAGATTAGTTCAGACAGAATAGCGGGAATTCTCGTGACAGATGAGAATGTAAACTTGGAGATGAGGAGATGACGATTTGAATGGTCGGGTTGTGGGGAGAGAGCGATGACGTAGAGTAATTTGATTGGTTTAGAGACGAAGTATATAAGCCCATGTACGAGGCTGGTAGACAAGATTTCACACATGGGGACTGCATGAATACAGTGCCATAGAGAGCCTGTAGGGCTTACCGACCTTCACAGTTAGTTTTAGTCATGTTAGACAGAGCTTGACACAGAGGACTGACACAGCGGGACAGCATGAGAACGGTGCCACAAACAGGGTACTGAAGACCCAGGAGATAGGCGCAAGCCAGTGGCCCGTGGAACCCAAGTAGTAGCAGAGAGTTAGACTAGGGAAGACGTAGGTCTCGAGTTTAATGACGAGACAATTCAGAGCGTTAGAATAGTGAGGAAAATATTAGGTTCCAGACTAGAGGCAGTCAGTGTTGGACCGATTGAGTGGGAGAGATGAACTGAGACATGACTGCAGTAGAGAGATGCCTTCAGTACATTCTATGTGTGAACAGCCGAACGAATTGTAACCCGCTGGCTTGCACATATATTGTTTCATCGGACATGTTACGTGTAAATAAACTTACTGTTGTCTTCACGAGAGAATTCTGTGTACAGTGAATGACAACTATCACTTTGTCCTGATCTGACGCTGTGGCGAAGAACGAAGTGGGAGTGTCGCGGCGAAAGAGTTATTGTATCAGACTCTGCAATTCAAATTCAGTCAAACATCAATGCGAAGTACATCATAGTCACAGATCACGAGAAGATCAGAACAGTGGAACATGTTAAATACATCCAGGTGAGCATTATATATTTGATACGTGCGCAGTGGATGCGTGGTCAAGCTGTTGTTGACGTGTACCTTTGTACGTCAACAAGTCAACCAATCACTCCACGCAATCAGCATCATTGAGTGCCGTCTCCGCATCGAAGGTTGGCTACCATGGAGCGCCATTCCACTCTGTCTCTTGCTTTGATGGTGCAAATTGTCATAGGCTGACTTGTCCATCTTTTGATGTTACTCGTCCATGTTAGTCTTGATCTGCCTGTGCCTCTTTTACCTTGTATTTTCCCTTCCAATATTACTTTTATTAGGCTGTTGTGTCTTTTAACATGACCCAAAAATTTCATTTGTCTTGCTCTAATTGTGTTTAGTAGTTCTCTTTTCATTTTTAGTTGTTTTAAAACTTCCTCGTTTGTTTTTTTTTCTTTCCATCCAATTCTACCTATTCTTCTATAAATCCACATTTCAAAGGCTTCAATTTTCTGTTCTGTTTTCTGGTCTAATGTCCTTGTTTCTGCACTATACAGGAATATTGAGAAAATATAACATTTTGCTATTCTTAGTTTTAGCCCTGGTGTTATTTGTTTTGATGTTAGTATATTTTTCAGGGCATTGAAATTACATTTTGCCATACATATTCTTTTATTTATTTCTGTTGTACATTTTCCATCACTGGTTATAGTATGTCCCAGGTAGTTGTAGTTCTGAACTTCGCAATCAGTCAATCAAATAGTCAACAAATCAAATAAACAAGTTTAAGTCACCATGCCCCAAATACGTCGTCTCATGTACATGTGGCCCTGAACGACCAGTTTCACGCTTCTCAGATGTTGTGTAACTTGCCTTCACTGAACCACACCTACTAACTAAAAGCGAACTTAATGACCTTATTAGAGATCTCAACGTAAAGCTGTTACCACACCACTTTTTTCTTCTTTTTTTTTTAAATTGTCAGTATCATTAGCTTTACAGCAGCTTCGATCTCTATTCATCTTGGTGAATCTTGATGCCTTTACTCCTTAGATATCTGAATCTTGATGCCTTTACTCCTTAGATATCTGAATCTTGATGCCTTTACTCCTTAGATATCTGAATCTTGATGCCTTTACTCCTTAGATATCTGAATCTTGATGACTTTACTACTTAGATATCTGAATCTTGATGCCGTTACTACTTAGATATCTTAATCTTGATGCCTTTACTCCTTAGATATCTGAATCTTGATGCCTTTACTCCTTAGATATTTTAATCTTGATGCCTTTACTCCTTAGATATCTGAATCTTGATGCCTTTACTACTTAGATATCTGAATCTTGATGCCTTTACTCCTTAGATATTTGAATCTTGATGCCTTTACTCCTTAGATATTTTAATCTTGATGCCTTTACTCCTTAGATATTTTAATCTTGATGCCTTTACTCCTTAGATATCTGAATCTTGATGCCTTTACTCCTTAGATATTTTAATCTTGATGCCTTTACTCCTAGATATTTTAATCTTGATGCCTTTACTCCTTAGATATTTTAATCTTGATGCCTTTACTACTTAGATATCTGAATCTTGATGCCTTTACTACTAAGATATTTTAATCTTGATGCCTTGACTCCTTAGATATTTTAATCTTGATGCCTTTACTCCTTAGATATTTTAATCTTGATGCCTTTACTCCTTAGATATTTTAATCTTGATGCCTTTACTCAAATATTTTAATCTTGATGCCTTTACTACTTAGATATCTGAATCTTGATGCCTTTACTACTTAGATATCTGAATCTTGATGCCTTTACTCCTTAGATATCTGAATCTTGATGCCTTTTCTCCTTAGATATTTTAATCTTGATGCCTTTACTCCTTAGATATTTTAATCTTGATGCCTTTACTCCTTAGATATTTTAATCTTGATGCCTTTACTCCTTAGATATCTGAATCTTGATGCCTTTACTCCTTAGATATCTGAATCTTGATGCCTTTACTCCTTAGATATTTTAATCTTGATGCCTTTACTCCTTAGATATCTGAATCTTGATGCCTTTACTCCTTAGATATTTTAATCTTGATGCCTTTACTCCTTAGATATTTTAATCTTGATGCCTTTACTCCTTAGATATCTGAATCTTGATGCCTTTATTACTTAGATATCTTAATCTTGATGCCTTTACTCCTTAGATATCTGAATCTAGATGCCTTTACTCCTTAGATATCTGAATCTTGATGCCTTTACTACTTAGATATCTTAATCTTGATGCCTTTACTCCTTAGATATCTGAATCTTGATGCCTTTACTCCTTAGATATCTGAATCTTGATGCCTTTACTCCTTAGATATTTTAATCTTGATGCCTTTACTCCTTAGATATTTTAATCTTGATGCCTTTACTCCTTAGATATCTGAATCTTGATGCCTTTACTCCTTAGATATCTGAATCTTGATGCCTTTACTACTTAGATATCTTAATCTTGATGCCTTTACTCCTTAGGTATCTGAATCTTGATGCCTTTACTCCTTAGATATCTGAATCTTGATGCCTTTACTCCTTAGATATCTGAATCTTGATGCCTTTACTCCTTAGATATCTGAATCGTGATGCCTTTACTCCTTAGATATCTGAATCGTGATGCCTTTACTCCTTAGATATCTGAATCTTGATGCCTTTACTACTTAGATATCTGAATCTTGATGCCTTTACTCCTTAGATATCTGAATCTTCCCACGGCGGAGCTTTTGGGTTCCAGAGTGGAACCATGGAACCTTCTGTTCGCTGCTGTTATGTTTTCTAGTGTTTCTAATATTCTATTAATCCATCTTTTCTGTGGTCGGCCCTTGGGTCTGGTGTTCTCGAAACGTTTAATGTAGGCTCTTTGTGTTGAGTTTTGATCTTTTTGCCTTGTCACGTGGCCAAACCATTTTATCTGTTGTTTCTTTAAATATTCTATGGCGAGGATTAACCCTAGCTTTTTTCTCAGTTCTTCATTTCTGATCTTATCTATTAGGCGGTTGGCTGTCATTCGTCTAACACATTTCATCTCAGTAGAGGTTATTTTACTTAATCTTCTTGTATCTAGGGTCCAGGACTGGTACTGGTAGCACAACGTTGGGAAGAAGATTGTATTGTAGAGTACCCGTTTTGCCTCAAGAGTTATTTCCTTGTTGGACATTAGTGGTGATAGCTGTCCAATGATTTGACAAGTTTTGCTGCATCTTGAGTCTATTTCTGCTGTTTATGAATTGTTGTTTGTCACTAGATTTCCTATGTATTAAAATGATGTTTAGCACCTACTTGTTTAGCTGTCTACCGTCTATAGTTATGTTGATGTTCTATTTCCCTTTGTGATATTCATGGCTTCTGTTTTGTTGATGTTGATTTTCATGTTGTATTTTGTGCCTGTGCTGCTGAGTCTATTTAGGTGTTCTTGTAGGTCTTCTATTTATCCATGTATTAGTGCCTGATGGTCTGCAAATAGAAGATCGTTGATCTCCTCTGTCTCTGATGGGTTGGCTAACTTGCATATATAGTCCATTTATGTAATAAACAATAGGGGGATAGTACGCACCCCTGTCTTATACTTGAACTAATTTGTCCAAATATATTTTGAAAATCAAGTGGTCCGTGTAACCTGCCGCTGTTCTGACTGTGCAGTTGGTGCTGATGTAAAGAATTTTAATTAGGTTGGTTAGATGTTCGTTTACTCCTTATGTTGTTAGATACACTATAATTGTTCTATGTTAGATATTCGTTTACTCCTGTATGTTGTTAGTATCTCCCACAGTTGTTCTCTGTTAGATGTAGACTTACTCAGCATGTTGTTAGTTTCTCCCACAGTTGGAAAGAAACTTATGAAAATTATTAAACAACACTTGAGGTCTATAAACTACAATCAGCATCAGTGGTCACTCTCTTGGACTCCTGTGTGGATACACCTTGTGTTGTTAGTTTCTCTGTGGGTGGGGTGTCGTGCAAGAAATGACGACTACGTCAGTTAAAGACTGGCCAATCAGGCAATCATTGGATCCCTGCTGTATGAATATTGAGCATCCAGCACCTGTAAGATTTTGCTGCTGCCCATGCACATTACGGTGAGTCTCGTGAAATATTTTGTCAAGGCGATGGATAAAACAGTAAAGCCTTTCCGATATTTAACTAGAAAATTTCCAAAACTGGGTGAAGCTGAAATAAAGAAAGGAGTATTTGTTAGTCCCTAAACTAATATACTTATTGATAATGACGACTTCTTGTGCGTGCCTCAATGGATGGAAAATCTTCATGGGTAGCACTCCAGTCAGTGGTTGAGAACTTCATTGGAAGTAAGAGAGCAGATAATTATCAGGAAATTATAGAAAATGTTCTTCTGATGCATAACATGTTTAACTGCATGTTTCTGATAATTCGTTTCTGGAACTCATATCATGATTTCTTGTCATCAAACTGTGGAGCAGTGAGCGATGAACATGGGGAGAGATTTTTACAAGACCATACATGTACTACGTTGAAGACAAGGTATCAGGGCAACTGGAATCTTTCAAAGCTTGCAGATTATTGCTGGACAGTAACAAGATACTCTTCATTGCCTGAATACGAAAAACCAGCGAGGAGGAGTGAAACAGCCATTGATTTAGTATAGAAAAAGCGCAAATGGTGATTTTAATAAAAAAAATGTGTATAATATTTAATTACTTTTTTCCTTCGTTTTATTTTTTAATATCAATGAAATGAGCATGTGTAAAGCCATTTTTATAAAGTCTTAGTAGGAACATCAATTGTATACCCTAGAAAATTAAACAGGCATACAATAACTACATTAGTATGGTCGTAGTGTGACGTATTTTTTGTTAAATAGAAATATGAGCCAACTAGTGAATTTCATTCATAATATATGAAATCCGCACGTCAAAATCATTCAGATATTGTGGAATTCATTTATAAAGCAAACAGCTTTTCAATATTTGTGGACTTGTGTAGTCATTATCTTTTTTATACTGAAGATGAAAATGTTGCTCTAATTTTGTCCTTCCGGCTGTTATCTAAGGAGTGTCGATCGCCACACAGAGGTGTTTTTATCACAAGTGTGGAGCCAATAAGATGTAGATAAAATGTAAAGCCAATAAGATATAGATAAAATGTAGAGCCAATAAGATATAGATAAAATGTAGAGCCAATAAGATATAGATAAAATGTAAAGCCAATAAGATATAGATAAAATGTAGAGCCAATAAGATGTAGATAAAATGTAAAGCCAATAAGATATAGATAAAATGTAGAGCCAATAAGATATAGATAAAATGTAAAGCCAATAAGATATAGATAAAATGTAAAGCCAATAAGATATAGATAAAATGTAGAGCCAATAAGATATAGATAAAATGTAAAGCCAATAAGATATAGATAAAATGTAGAGCCAATAAGATGTAGATAAAATGTAAAGCCAATAAGATATAGATAAAATGTAGAGCCAATAAGATATAGATAAAATGCAGAGCCAATAAGATATAGATAAAATGTAAAGCCAATAAGATATAGATAAAATGTAAAGCCAATAAGATATAGATAAAATGTAGAGCCAATAAGATGTAGGGAGCCGCGATAGCTCAGTGGTTAGTGAACTGGACTACAAAGGACAAGGGGTAGGGTTCGATCCCAACCGACGGCTCCGAGTTCACCCAACCTTAAATGGGTACCGCATATTTTTCTGGCAAAGTAAAGCAGCACGGGCGTAATACCGATCACATTACCCCAAAAATCATGTGCTGAAGGTCTGTAAAATATAGGGTCACTAACACCATATTCCCTATACACCACTTGGCGTGACGGGGGTACTTTACTTTTTTTTACTTACAATAAGATGTAGATATATTGTAGTGTCAATAAGATGTAGATATATTGTAGTGTCAATAAGATGTAGATATATTGTAGTGTCAATAAGATGTAGGTAAAATGTAGTGTCAATAAGATGTAGATATATTGTAGTGTCAATAAGATGTAGATATATTGTAGTGTCAATAAGATGTAGATATATTGTAGTGTCAATAAGATGTAGATATATTGTAGTGTCAATAAGATGTAGATATATTGTAGAGTCAATAAGATGTAGATATATTGTAGAGTCAATAAGATGTAGATATATTGTAGAGTCAATAAGATGTAGATATATTGTAGAGTCAATAAGATGTAGGTATATTGTAGAGTCAATAAGATGTAGGTATATTGTAGAGTCAATAAGATGTAGATATATTGTAGAGTCAATAAGATGTAGATATATTGTAGAGTCAATAAGATGTAGATATATTGTAGAGTCAATAAGATGTAGGTATATTGTAGAGTCAATAAGATGTAGGTATATTGTAGAGTCAATAAGATGTAGATATATTGTAGAGTCAATAAGATGTAGATATATTGTAGAGTCAATAAGATGTAGATATATTGTAGAGTCAATAAGATGTAGGTATATTGTAGAGTCAATAAGATGTAGGTATATTGTAGAGTCAATAAGATGTAGGTATATTGTAGAGTCAATAAGAAGTAGATATATTGTAGAGTCAATAAGATGTAGGTATATTGTAGAGTCAATAAGATGTAGATATATTGTAGAGTCAATAAGATGTAGATAAAATGTAGAGACGATAAGATGTAGATATAATGTAGAGACGATAAGATGTAGATATATTGTAGAGTCAATAAGATGTAGATAAAATGTAGAGACGATAAGATGTAGATATATTGTAGAGTCAATAAGATGTAGATAAAATGTTGAGTCAATAAGATGTAGATAAAATGTTGAGTCAATAGCAATTGGTAATGATAATAAACGTTACTTCTTCTGTCACATACTCAAAACATATAAGTTAAAAAAAAAAAAGTAAAGTACCCCCGTCACGCGAAGTGGCGTATAGGGAATATGGTGTTAGTGACCATAAATTTACAGTCCCTCCGCGCATGATTTTTGGGGTAATGTGGTCGGTATTACGCCCGTTCCGCTTTACTTTCCCAGAAAAAAATTCCGGTACCCATTAAAGGCTGGGTGAACCGGAAGCCGTCGGTTGGGATCGAACCCAACCTCTTGTCCTTTGTAGTCCAGTTCACTAACCACTGAGCTATCGCGGCTCCCGAAACCCACAAGTGGATATTCAAATTGAAGGAATAGACCTGGAGACAGTTCAGAACTACAACTACCTTGGCCATACTATAACCAGCGATGGAAAATGTAAACGTGAAATAAACAAAAGAAGTGGTATGGCAAAATGTCATTTTAATGTCATGAAATGTATACTAACATCAAAACAAATAACACCAGGGCTAAAACTAAGAATAGCAAAATTTTATATCTTCTCAACATTCATATATGGTGCAGAAACATGGACATTAGACAAGAAAACGTACGAGAAAAATAAAGCATTTGAAATGTGGATGTATAGAAGAATAGATAGAATTGGGTGGAAAGAAAAGAACATAAACGATGAAGTCTTAAAACAATTAAAAATAAAAAGAGAACTACTAAATACAATTCAAAAACAGACAAATGCGATTTTTGGGCCATGTTAAAAGACACAACAGCCTAATTAAAGTAATCCTGGGGGGGGGGGGGGGAATACAAGGTAAAAGAGGCAGCGGCAGACCAAGACTAACATGGACGAGTAACATCAAAAGATGGACAAGTCAGCCTATGACAACCTGCACCATCAAAGCAAGAGACAGAGCAGAATGGCGCTCCATGGTAGTCAACCTTCGTTGCGGAGATGGCACTCGATGATGATTATCCTCTGTCACACAAAGCAGGTAAACACACGTACCTGTCAGTTACCTTCCAAATATTATTCCGGGAACGTTAATATTATACAGGGTGTTTATAAAGTCTCACTACACTTGGTATCTAGGTCAATTTGAAAAAAAAATGTTTATGACGTCATCACAATATGTGCTCCCACTGTCAATGAAATTTGTTGAATAAGTTTATTGCTACTGGAAATGTGGAAGATGCTCCACGATCTAGTAGGCCTGCTGTGAATGATGAAATATGTTTAGATATCCAAGACAGAATCCTTAAAAGTCCAGACAAGTCATTAAGAAAACTGTCGCAACAAGTGAACTTACCATTGAGCACATATTGTGATGACGTCATAAACATTTTTTTCAAATTGACCTAGATACCAAGTGTAGTGAGACTTTATAAACACCCTATACAAGTTTACCTGCAAAAGTAATGGTCCGTTCCGGCTGCAGAAAAGCCTAGATATTATTAACTTAATGTGTTTGTTTTCCTGTTATTGCAATCCGTGTTCCTTTCCGTGTAAAATGTGAGTTATTTTATCAACATCTGATCTGTTTGCTGTAGGTGACACTAGCGCCACCTTGTACGGCAGATCCTGCTGGCTTTAGGAAATAAATCAAACGAGGGGAACGACTTTGAGTTGTTGTTGTCGCAGTTATTAATAGTATATTTATCGAAGCATAAATAGGTAGAATTGGATGAAAAGGAAAGAAAACAAACGATGAAGTTTTAAAACAGCTAAAAATTAAAAGAGAACTACTAAACACAATTAGAGCAAGACAAATGAAATTTTTGGTGCATGTTAAAAGAAACAACAACCTAATAAAAGTAATATTGGAAGGGAAAATACAAGGTCAAAGAGGCAGAGGCAGACCAAGACTAACATGGACGAGTAACATCAAAAGATGGACAAGTCAACCTATGACAATCTGTACCATCAAAGCAAGAGACAACGTGGATTGGCGCTCCATGGTAGCCAACCTTCGATGCGGAGACGGCACTCAATGATGGTGATGATTAATATTATCAATGTAGTAAGTAATGATGTTAGACATTTTTCTTAAAGGTAAAGTACCAGACATGAATCAATGTCTTAGCACGCGAGTTTCCACCCATTTATGCTCGGCTGCCTATCCAGAAGTGTTCGGAGACCTCTGGATAGTGTCGCTTCAAGCATCGAAACTCACGACCCGAGGCTGAATTCTTCGCCTTCCCAGAGTACTATTGGTCGTTTCAAAATATTTTGAAGGTGTTTAAAATTCCATATCTCTGCAACCAATTGATTGATAATGCTGAAATTTTGCATATGGTCTTGTGATTTTTTGGTCCCAAGAAGTACATTCATTTCCTCACCAACAAACGTATAGTTTTAAATATTCTTTATTTGAAGTATACAAATTTAAGGCATTTTGGTCAAACCATATATTTGGAGGAATTACCGCTTCATATGAGTGAGCACCCACGGACTTGTCATCTTGAACGTAATGCGCGCCAATTTCCCTGTTTTAAGCACTAAAAAACACATAAAACGCGTCATAGTTATAATTTTATATCCGGTGCATCCCATTTCCTGTCGTTTTGTTGTGATTTATGTGCAACGGCGTATCCTAATTATTGGGTAATTTCGTTAAATTTGTGATCTGTTAGTCAATGGGTATAAAAGTAAAGTTCCTTACATTGCAATCAGTGGCAATAAAGGTGTATAAATATTTTTGCATAGAAGCTAAGCGTGGAAAACTGTATCGAAGCATCTCAAAGCCAGAAAAGAGAACTATTCACGCATTGGGTATAAGCAAACGCTTTTTCAAACAAGTGCTTAAAGCTAACGGAGTGTCCAGTTCAATCAAGACTAGGACGCTAGGAAGAAAGAAAGTAGTAGATAGTTTTGACAAGGAAGTGATTAGAAGAGCAATTTGTAAAATGTTCGATTCCAAAGAAACTGTGACTTTAAGAAAACTGAAAATTCGACTGAGAGCAGTAAATGACATTGTTGTGTCGAAAACAACATTATGGAGAACTGTTAGAAGCATCGGTTTTACGTTTAGAAAGTACGATAGTGGTAGAAATGTCATCTGCGAGAAGCCGCACTTAGTTTCTATGAGGAGTAAATATTTACGTGAAGTACGGGAAATGAGTAACCAAGGTTATGATATTGTATTTCTAGATGAATCTTGGATAAATTCTCACCACACAAGTGCAAAGGAATGGCAGTTATCAGATGGAAGTATTAAAAGATGTGTACCCACTGGAAAAGGACAGCGTATTATAATGGCACATGCAGGCAGCCGAAAAGAAGGGTTGGTGAAAAATGCAGAACTTATATTCACCTCTAATTATACTGACAACAGGGACTATCACACCGAGATGAATGGCCATATATTTAGAGAGTGGATTGAAAATACTCTTCTTCCAATTCTAGACAGACCATCCTGTCTGGTAATGGACAACGCGTCGTACCACAACGCTGTGGCAGAAGAAGACAAAATTCCTACATCTACCAGTACAAAAGATGTTATAAAGATTTGGCTAAGAAAGGAAGGAATTCCATTTAACGAGGGATTTTTGAAACCTGAATTACTGTCACTTGTTAAGAAATCGCAAAAGACCAAAGTATTCCAAATAGACAAAATCATTCAACAGCATGGTCATACGTGCTTGAGACTACCCCCTTATCATCCACAATTAAACCCCATTGAACTCGTTTGGGCAAAAATTAAAGGGCAGGTGGCAGCTGAGAATACAAGTTTTAAACTATGCGATATAAAAGGACTGACATATGCTGCTCTATCACAGATTGACAAAGATTTTTGGTGCAAATGTGAAGATCATGTCTTAAAAGAAGAAAATGACTATTGGAAAAAAGATGGACTATCGTTCGTTCAGCCCAGATTAGTAATCAATATGTTAGACTCCTCTGATTCAGAATAAATGAAATAATAATGGACGTTTTTATATGTCCGCATGATCAATCTTTAGCTAAAGTTGATAACGTTTTGAAAATGTAAAGATTCTTGATATGTGTACTGCAGGCATGCAAAGAAACTAAATCACTTTCATATGTCTTGTTTACGTAAAATAATGAAAGTCACATGGAAAGACATAAAACGAACAATGTAGCTCTTTACAGTGAAGAGGATCCCGTGCTTACATCGGACTCTTTAGTCACATGCGTACCCATAAACAATAACTTTGCTTGATATGTCATGCTCGTTATCGCTCGCAACGGATAATTAATTTTTTTAAATGTATTCTTTGTTGTATATTGTTTAAATAGTTTTCATTAATGGAACTGTTTATACGCTGATTTGTTTTAGACCGTCTGTAAAGGCTATAACATTGACATTCTCATAGTATTTTAAAGAAAGTAAACAATAGAAAGTAAACAGTTGATAAACGCCTCCAACTTTCAAGTTGTGTAGAGACGCCTATGCCGAGAAGCTGATTTCCATTAATGTACGGTAAATTATTTTCTCCAGGAGCAAAAAAATCGGTAAATTCACTGAGATCAAAGGAAAGTGCTGCTTCATGATGAAGCATACTTCCTACATCATTAAATTTTGTGAAATCGGTGGGACCTTGGAAAAACAAGACCAGATGCAAAAAATCAAGTTTGTAAGTGCAGGGAAAGAGGAGATATTTCATGTTAATCGTGAACATTTAGATTTGAAACGACCAATACCCTTGTATTTCTCCTTTCTTTTATTAACGGAAATCGTTGTTCTGTGCTCGCTACGTCAACAGACAGGAACTACTGACCTAAAGGATGCAAGACTCGTCCTGCAGGTAACAGGACGCCTGTACAGCACTAGTTACAGTATTTGTTAGGGGTTAAGGCAAAGAAATGCAAATGAATGCATAAAAATGCGAAGCTGCAGAAAAGCTGAATGTGAGGAAAAATCGTGCGTATTTTTTTTGTTTTTTCCTGCTGAAGGCCTATTGGGCCGAAACGTCGTTTAATCTGTATCGTCCACTTATCACGTAAAGCTTCTAACATACCATTTTTTCTATGTTTTTAATTTTTCCTTGCAGTATTTGTTGCTTGATCCCCTTATTGTACAGTTATGGTGAGCCGGGGTATTTATTTGATGACATTTTATGTGTTTATTGAGTTATGGTGAGCCGGGGTATTTATTTGATGACATTTTATGTGTTTATTGAGTTATGGTGAGCCGGGGTATTTATTTGATGACATTTTATGTGTTTATTGAGTTATGGTGAGCCGGGGTATTTATTTGATGACATTTTATGTGTTTATTGAGTTATGGTGAGCCGGGGTATTTATTTGATGACATTTTATGTGTTTATTGAGTTATGGTGAGCCGGGGTATTTATTTGATGACATTTTATGTGTTTATTGAGTTATGGTGAGCCGGGGTATTTATTTGATGACATTTTATGTGTTTATTGCTACTGTTTTATTTAAATCTAATTAAGTCAGATTAAATATAAAAATGTTCATCTACAATGTTAAATCAGTCCTACTATATGGCTCTAAAACATGGAGAACAACAACAACGACATTCCCGAAGATACAGAGCTCCATTGCTGAATGTTTTCGCAGAATAAAAAGTCGAAAATAGGACAAAATTACTAACGTTGAATTATGGGAGGGTACCAGTCAAATTCCAGTGGTCAAGGAGATTAAACGAAGACGATGGCGCTGGATAGGAAATAAACTGCGGAAGTCAACTGAGGGTATTACATGACATGGGGCATAGGTTGCCTAGTTGGGTAAATCACCCGCCTGGGGTACCAACGTTCGGACAAGCCGTGTTAGATTCCCGCAAGAAGTAGTGTGAGTTGTAATCGTGGTTAGATAAAAAAAAAAATACCCCCGTGGTCGTCCAGCCGCTGACAGAAATGGGTGCCAGAGTTTTACTCTGGGAAGGTGAGGAATCTCGCCTCGCATCGTGAGTTTCGATGCTTGAGGCGACACTAACCAGAAGTCTTCGAACACTTCTTGATAGGCGGCTGGGCATATATGGGTGAAAACTCGCTTGCTAAGAGGCTGATTCAAGTCTCGTACTTTACCTATACCATTATTACACGACATGGTCTTATTTGGAATCCTCAGGAGAAAAGACAAAGAGGAAGATTAAAATATACTTGGAGAATACAGATAGAATCAGAGATGAAGAGGATTGGGAAGACATAGAATGATCTTTAAAGAATTGCAAGAAAATTATCGGGTTGAAAAGTGTTTGTTGAAGACCTATGCTCCATATGGAGTTGAATGGAAGAAGAAGAAGAAGAAGAAGAAGAAGAAGAAGAAGAAGAGGAAGAGGAAGAAGAAGAAGCAAAAATAACGTACTGAAGTCGGATGCGTTGGGCCGAATGTCGGGAAACCACAACAGAACGTATACACGCCACTTAACGTCCCTCTAAGTAAGGATGACGAAGAGCTGCAATTCTTTAGTCATCGGGTGAACGCAAGCAAGTAGAAACTCTTCTGTTGGAGCTATCCCACTACTGGGGCATACCGGGGGAACACACAGTGCTGGAGAATAAAGGTCGCATGTTCTGACACAAGGTGTTCGGGAATGAGTTTTTATCAAACCTCCGATATAAAAAAAAAAAAAGTTTCACCCTACCGGGATTCGAACCGCGTTCTCATTTTATAGTTCACGACCGACGAATTATCGATTCGGCCACCAGGTCTCCTTAATGTTCCTATGTATACAAAAAGTTCATCTGTGGAATTAAAAACAAAACAACACCTATTAGCTGATACACCAACCGGTAGGGCACATGATGATGATAATGAGACGCTGTATCGGCTACAGAGGAGTTAACTAGTCTTGTGACTAGATCAAACCATTTCATTTCTTTGTTTCTGGATGCAATCTCAAACTTACACCCTTTTTCATATGTTTTCATGTGTTTCCATATGTTTTCATATGTTTTCATATGTTTCCATATGTTTTCATATGTTTCCATATGTTTCCATGTGTTTTCATGTTTCCATATGTTTTCATGTGTTTTCGTTTCTTATTTCTTATTGTTACACGATCTCAAGTTAGTACTTGCTCTCTTTCTCATGGTCTCTGCTGTTGATATCCATGTTTGACTTGATAATACAGTGTATGGATAGGTGGCCACTGATTGGAAGAACCAAAACACTCAAAACTAAATTCAACTCGAGCATCTATTGTGATTAACAGAGCTCCCTAAACGTAAGGGTACAACGTCCCCTCCAGCCCCGCTCTTTACAGTAATGGAGTCATATTGTACCACAATCAGAAACATCAACATGGTTGGACAACAACGCTGTTAGGTAGCTCTCAACACAGATTGACAACAACACTATTAGGTAGCTCTCAACACAGATGGACAACAACACTATTAGGTAGCTCTCAACACAGATGGGCAACAACACTATTAGGTAGCTCTCAACACAGATGGGCAACAACACTATTAGGTAGCTCTCAACACAGATGGACAACAACGCTGTTAGGTAGCTCTCAACACAGATGGACAACAACGCTATCAGGTAGCTTTCAACACAGATGGACAACAACGCTATCAGGTAGCTCTCAACACAGATGGACAACAACGCTATCAGGTAGCTCTCAACACAGATGGACAACAACGCTATCGGGTAGCTCTCAACACAGATGGACAACACCGCTATCAGGTAGCTTTCAACACAGATGGACAACAATGCTATTAGTTAGCTCTCAACACAGATGGACAACAACGCTATTAGTTAGCTCTCAACACAGATGGACAACAACGCTATTAGTTAGCTCTCAACACAGATGGACAACAACGCTATTAGGTTGCTCTCAACACAGATGCACTAAACGATTTCTTCCTGTTTTATTACATCCTGCTTTCAAATATTTTTACCTTATAATTGTACAAATTATGTTGTTAGAAACATTTTTTTTTAAAAATTAGTTAACATATAGGAAACACATAAAAATGTTCGTTATTTTTTTTAATATGAGATTTTACAAAATACAGTATCATAGTAGACGGAACAATATTAATTTCAAGGAATATTTTAAACAACCGGCTTTGAAGACAACAGGTGCACAATGACATTAAGAAATAGAGAATACACAATATGTGAGTGGAACGTGTTGGGACAAGCCAAACTGTACAAAAAGGTGACCTAGTTTCCATTCCGTCATTTTGTTTGATTCTGCTAACAAGGTGGTTAGTCTATCTATCTATCTATCTTTCGTTCGCCCGAAGTATTGTCCATATCTGCAATGTCGTTTTCTGTATAAATTTTACTGTCTTTTGTAATTCGTGCAGTGGCCCATATAGTTGTGTCTGTAGTGTTGTATCTATGGGCCAATGGATTTTCCTCAGTCTACTATATTCAGTGCAGTCTTCAAGTATGTGTTCAACAGTCTGGGGCGCCTGTCCACATGTACAAGTAGTTGATGTGCCGATCTTGAATTGTGTATACATGTGAAAATGGAGTCGATTGTGTCTTGTTCTGAGGCGTATAATGATAACTTGTTCATATCTATTCATATTATGAAAGGCATCCTGATTTGAGGCTTGTGGACCTCTGATTGATTTGATTATCTGTTTCTTATGATGGTATGTAACCGGTGTATC
Source organism: Megaustenia siamemsis (assembly GCA_032433765.1). Classification (NCBI taxonomy): domain Eukaryota; kingdom Metazoa; phylum Mollusca; class Gastropoda; order Stylommatophora; family Ariophantidae; genus Megaustenia; species Megaustenia siamemsis. The sequence goes on along the minus strand of JAVIAB010000024.1, from coordinate 71,645,158 downwards.
CAGTTGTGTGCCTGTTGAACCTTCCTTTGCCAACTAATCTGCTTTCTCATTTCCTGGTATTCCACAGTGAGATGGGATCCACTGCAGGGCAACCCTGTAGTGCAGGTGGTTAGTTAACCTTGATCTTCCTATCAATCAGCAGTTGTAGGTAGTCCGAGATGCCTCTCCTTAGAAGGCAGAATTGTTAGGTTAGCGAATTTTTCCTGCACAGATTTATACAAAATGTTCCATCTCTTACGGGAATTACCGAGAGTTAAATGGATAACTGAGGGAACTATTTAAAAGTGAATGAAATAAATGTTTTTCACTTTGAAATGTGAATGTTGAAAGAAAACGTGTATCAAGTAAGAGATGTGAGAAATCATGTTGTTTGGAGGACACACGGCCAACAAGCCACATGGCTACTCGGTGATTGGCTGGTTGGTGGTTTCGGTGGTCATATGGTCAATGAGTTGACCTCAAGATGTTGATTATGCACAGCAAAAAAAAAAATGGGGGGGGGGGTTGGGGGGGGGGGATAGCATTAGAAGGCATCAACGGGCATCACCAATCTCAGAAGTAACCAGGCAATCTAATCTCAGAATCAACCGGACAATCCAATTTCAGCTACAACAAGACAACAATAATCTCAGAATCAACCGGGCAAACCAATGTCAACAACAACCGGGCAAACTAATCTCAGAATCAACCGGGCAAACCTATCTCAGCAACAACCAGACAACACTAATCTCGGCAACAAACAGACAACACACGGCCACACACAATCAAACACAAGTTCAGATGTTCACATAACCAAACATACATTCAGATGTTCACATAACCAAACACACGTTCCAGTCTTCACATAACGAAACACAAGTTCCAATGTTCACATAACCAAACACGCGTTCCAATGTTCACATAACCAAACACGCGTTCCAATGCTCACATAACCAAACACGCGTTCCAATGTTCACATAAACCAAAAACGCGTTCCAATGCTCAACATAACCAAACACGCGTTCCAAAGCTCACATAACCAAACACGTGTTCCAATGCTCACATAACCAAACACGCGTTCCAATGCTCACATAACCAAACACGCGTTCCAAAGCTCACATAACCAAACACGTGTTCCAATGCTCACATAACCAAACACGCGTTCCAATGTTCACATAAACCAAATACGCGTTCCAATGCTCACATAACCAAACACGTGTTCCAAAGCTCACATAACCAAACACGTGTTCCAATGCTCACATAACCAAACACGCGTTCCAATGCTCACATAACCAAACACGCGTTCCAATGCTCACATAACCATACACGCGTTCCAAAGCTCACATAACCAAACACGTGTTCCAATGCTCACATAACCAAACACGCGTTCCAATGCTCACATAACCAAACACGTGTTCCAATGCTCACATAACCAAATACGCGTTCCAATGCTCACATAACCAAACACGCGTTCCAATGTTCACATAACCAAACATGCGTTCCAATGCCCACATAACCAAACACGCGTTCCAATGTTCACATAACCAAATACGCGTCCCAATGTGCATATAACCAAACACACGTTCAGATGTTCACATAACCAAATACAAGTTCAGATGTTCACATTACCAAACACGCGTTCAGATGTTCACATAACCAAACACGCGTTCCAATGTTCACATAACCAAAGACGCGTTCCAATGTTCACATAACCAAACACGCGTTCCAGATGTTCACATAATCAAACACGCGTTCCAATGTTCACATAACCAAACACACGTTCAGATGTTCACATAACCAAACACACATTCCAGTCTTCACATAACCAAACACACGTTACAATGTTCACATAACCAAACACACGTTAAGATGTTCACATTACCAAACACACGTTAAGATGTTCACATTACCAAACACACGTTAAGATGTTCACATTACCAAACACACGTTAAGATGTTCACATTACCAAACACACGTTAAGATGTTCACATTACCAAACACACGTTAAGATGTTCACATTACCAAACACACGTTCAAATGTTTACACAACTAAATACACGTTCCAATGTTCACATAAACAAACACACGTTACAATGTTCACATAACCAAACACACGTTAAGATGTTCACATTACCAAACACACGTTCAAATGTTTACACAACTAAATACACGTTCCAATGTTTACACAACTAAACACACATTCAAATGTTCACATAACCAAACACATGTTCAAATGTTCACATAACCAAACACATGTTCAAATGTTCACATAACCAAACACATGTTCAAATGTTCACATAACCAAACACATGTTCAAATGTTCACATAACCAAACACATGTTCAAATGTTCACATAGCCAAACATACGTTCAAATGTTCACATAACCAAACACATGTTCAAATGTTCACATAACCAAACACACGTTCCAATGTTCACATAACCAAACACACGTTCCAATGTTCACATAACCAAACACGCGTTCCAATGTTCACATAACCAAACACGCGTTCCAATGTTCACATAACCAAACACACGTTCAAATGTTCACATAACCAAACACGCGTTCCAATGTTCACACAAATAAACAAGCGTTCCAATATTCACACAACCAAACAAACGTTCCAGTGTTCACATACTCAAACAAACGTTCCAATATTCACATAACCAAACAAACGTTCCAATGTTAACATAACCAAACACGCGTTCCAATTTTCACACAACCAAACAAACGTTCCAATATTCACACAACCAAACAAACGTTCCAATGTTCACATAATCAAACAAACGTTCCAATATTCACACAACCAAACAAACGTTCCAATGTTCACATAACCAAACAAACGTTCCAATATTCACATAACCAAACAAACGTTCCAATGTTCACATAACCAAACAAACGTTCCAATATTCACATAACCAAACAAACTTTCCAATGTTCACATAATCAAACAAACGTTCCAATATTCACATAATCAAACAAACGTTCCAATGTTCACATAACCAAACAAACGTTCCAATATTCACATAATCAAACAAACGTTCCAATGTTAACATAACCAAACACGCGTTCCAATGTTCACATAACCAACGTATATATTATTTTTTGGACTGGAGCTGTGCTCGCAGTTGTCACTGTCCTCATGGCGACCCTTCCTCTTCATGGCGACCCTCCCTCTTCATGGCGACCCTTCCTCCTCATGGCGACCCTTCCTCCTCATGGCGACCCTTCCTCCTCATGGCGACCCTTCCTCCTCATGGCGACCCTTCCTCCTCATGCCGACCCTTCCTCTTCATGGCGACCCTTCCTCCTCATGGCGACCCTTCCTCCTCATGCCGACCCTTCCTCCTCATGGCGACCCTTCCTCCTCATGGCGACCCTTCCTCCTCATGGCGACCCTTCCTCCTCATGGCGACCCTTCCTCCTCATGCCGACCCTTCCTCCTCATGGCGACCCTTCCTCCTCATGGCGACCCTTCCTCCTCATGGCGACCCTTCCTCCTCATGGCGACCCTTCCTCATCATGGCGACCCTTCCTCCTCATGGCGACCCTTCCTCCTCATGCCGACCCTTCCTCCTCATGGCGACCCTTCCTCCTCATGGCGACCCTTCCTCCTCATGCCGACCCTTCCTCCTCATGGCGACTCTTCCTCCTCATGGCGACCCTTCCTCCTCATGGCGACCCTTCCTCCTCATGCCGACCCTTCCTCCTCATGCCGACCCTTCCTCCTCATGGCGATCCTTCCTCCTCATGCCGACCCTTCCTCCTCATGGCGACCCTTCCTCCTCATGGCGACCCTTCCTCCTCATGCCGACCCTTCCTCCTCATGGCGACTCTTCCTCCTCATGGCGACCCTTCCTCCTCATGGCGACCCTTCCTCCTCATGCCGACCCTTCCTCCTCATGCCGACCCTTCCTCCTCATGGCGATCCTTCCTCCTCATGCCGACCCTTCCTCCTCTTGCTGGATCCTTCCTTCTGCTCGTCACAACGTCCTCACCGTTATTACTGCTGTTGTAGAAACTTCTTCCTTTGGTCTGGTCTTTGAGTTGAAGTCTGCACTCATCATCATCATCATCATCATCATCATCATCATCATCATCATCATCATCGTCATTGAGTGCCGTTTCAGCATCGAAGGTTGATTACCATAGAGCGCCATTCCGCTCTGTCTCTTGCTTTGTCTTTTAAAATGTCTCAAAAATTTTATTTCTCTTGTTTGAATTGTATTTAGTAGTTCTCTTTTCATTTTTAGTTATTTTAAAATTTCATTGTTTGTTTTCTTTTATTTCCATCCAATTCTACCTATTCTTCTATTAATCTACATTTTAAAAGCTTCAATTTTCTGTTCTGTTTTCTTGTCCAATGTCCATGTTTCTGCACCATACAATAATATTGAGAAGATATAACATTTTTCTATTATTAGTTTTAGCCCTGGTGTAATTTGTTTTGATGTTAGTATATTCTTCATGACATTAAAATTACTTTTTTGCAATTCCTATTCTTTTGTTTATTTCAGTTGTACATTTTCCATCACTGGTTATAGTATACCCAAGGTAATTGTAGTTCTGAACTGTCTCCAGGTCTATTCCTTCAACTTTGATATCCACTTGTGGGTTTTGAGTATTATCTTTGCTTATGATCATAGTTTTAGTCTTTTCTATATTCATATCTAATCCATTTTTTTTTGCTTGTCATGTTTATTTCATTAAGTAATTGTAGATTTTTAGGATTTTCTACTAGTAGTACAGTATCATTGGCATATCTTAGGTTATTGATTATCTTTCCATTAATGTTTAGGCCTGGCATCTCTATGATGTTTTTAAAGATTTGCTCAGTGTATAGATTGAACAAGCTTGGTGATAGGATGCATCCATGTCTTACTCCTCCCTTTATTTGTATCAATGGGTGTAGAATGCTCTTTGTTATATTTTTATTATTGCTGGTTGCTTGGAGTATAGATTACGTATTAGTTATATGCCTGTGTAATCTAGATGCGTATCTAGGCTGCACTAGTCTCCTTAAAATCATTATTTTCACTATCGTGATCATTTTTATTGTCAGATTTGAGGTCTTGAACACGCAAATAATTGCAGTGCTGAGGTAAAGCTAGTAGCAGGGACAAGTAGTGGGATGTAACGTACACTACTATAAGGTATGGTGACAGCTTTACAAAAAAAGACAATAAAATAATGACGTTTCGACCTACATGCCGCCTTCCTTAGCAAACACGAACAACATAAACGAACAACGAACTAAAGTAAACTCTGCTACATCTAGGTTGAGAGGGACGGGTAAAACAAGGTCAAATAAACTGAGGGATAGGAAATGAAATGATGGAACGAAAGAAAGATGTGCTACATGTTGGAGGATAGAAATGGGTTTACGGTCTGGAAGAGTTTCCGTTTGACCAGTCGACAATATCTGCACAGATTGTCTAAATCATGATTCCACTAAGATGGTATGCTGTGCGTATCGCGCACTGTTATCAGATAACCAGACAAGCCTTGGCGAGTAGGGTCCCGCCTAATCACAAATTACACTATACAACGTTTGCGACCTGAGTCCGTATACCTGGGTCGCACCCTTTGAACTTAAGCGTGACGCGTAGAGTGGGTTTTATAATCAGGAACGGATATCAGCAAGCCAACACCCCACATGTTGTTTTGAGTTACGCTATACGACCTGGTAAGCGGATTAATTTTCCTCAGTGTCTACAGAAATGGGGATTATCGGAACGAGCGGATTAACTCTAGTTCCGAGATGAAAAGTGTAAACAATAAAAGGGGTAAAGGCATCACAATGCATAGAGACGCGAAGTTGTTGTAAAGCTGATGATAATCATGACAGTTTTTTTTAAAGTGGTAAAATTGGTACGGTAACAGCATTACGTAGGTGAGAAACAAAGCAAAAGTGGAACGACGTTTCGGCCAAATTGGACCTACAGCTGGAACAACAAACAATAACACAAAAATATATAAGGATAGACACATAAATCTAACTCATCATCATCAAGTACAGGGCCTGCTGGCTTAGGTGATCATGTCTCTCCACAATTTTCGATCACGGCTGTTATTTATCATTTCTGTTGTTGACCTTCTACCAAGCTATCCTCTTAAGTTGTCTGGTACCTTTTCTCTTTGCTTCCCTCTGTCTCTTCAATTTGCTTCTTCGTCCCTCAATTTTCCCAGTTGTCACAATATATTCCAGCTGTTCTCTTCTCATTACATGGCCAAAAAATGATGATTGTTTCTTCCTAATATTGGAAATTAGCTCCCTTTTTGCTTTGGCCTCTTTCAGAATGTTTTCATTACTCTTCTTAGCTGTCCATGGTATTCTCAACATTCTTCTGTAAAACCACATTTCTACAGTCTCCAGTGATTTTCTTGTCTGTTGTCCTATTGTCCATGATTCACATCCATGTGTTAAGACTGGCTCTACATAACATTTAAGAACTCTTTCTCTTGTTTCTATTGTCAAAAATGGATTGCATAGTATCTTCCTCGTTTGTTGGAAAGCTGCTTTTGCCTGGGCCATTCTGTTTACCTGTATTTATATTGTTCCACTTGTCTTTATTTTTCACTGAGGTGATGTCTTTTTCTTTATTGTTACCATTACCTACGTCTTTTTGCTATCAAGTGCTGAGTCCTTTATTTTTGCTTTCTTTCACTATAATGTCCAACATTTCTTGTAACTCATCTTTACTCTTAGCGATTAAGACTGTATCATCAACATACCGTAGATTATTTATATAATAACCTCCGATTGTTATTCCAGGCATGCCCCTTATGGATCTTAAAATAATCTCACTATAAATATTAAACAAATCTGGTGACAGCACACAACCTTGTCTAACACCCTGTTTTAATTGTTGAAACATTCCCAATTGGTTTCCAGTTCTTATGGCCGCTGTTTGTTGCCAGTACATGTTCTTTATTATTCTTAGATCTTTGCTGTCTACGTTTATGCTTTCTAAATTGTTTATTATTTCTTGGAGCTTTACTTTGTTAAATGCTTTGGTATAATCTATGAAACATGGGTATAGATCTGTTTTCATCTCTATGGCTCTTTATACTAAAGATTTTATGATATAAATGGCATTGATTGTTCCTTTATCTCTAACAAAACGACACTGTTCATCGCTAATTTCTGGACGGATTTTGTTTCGCACTCTTCGCATGGTGATTCTTAGTAATATCTTAGTCATGTGACTCATAAGGCTTATTGTACGATGATCGTCGCATTCAATCACACCAGATTTTTTTGGTAGGGCTATCAATATTGATTTGAGCAGGTCGTCTGGTGTATATCCGGTGTTGTAGATATCATTCAATATTCTTTTTATTATTTCTATTCCAAAATCACCAATCTCTTCTTTAGTTATATTATCTGGTCCCGGAGCTTTTCCTGCTTACATATATAGCGCAAGGCGTCATTTACTTCTTCTTCGAGTATTTCTGGTCCTTCTCCATTATCCTTAATATTTACTTCTGGTCGATCATCATTATAAAGATCTTTAATGTATTCTGTCCATCGTTCCCTTATGTTTTCTTGTTCAATCAACAGTTCTCCTTCCGTTGATCTTAAACATCCAGTTTTTGATTGCGTTTCTCTTCCTGTTAATTCTTCAATTTGTTTGTATATAGCTTTGGCATCTCCTTTTTGTTGCATTTCAATCTCTTTGCATCTCTGTGTTAGCTATGCTTCTTTTGCTTCATTGCATTTCATTGCATTTTATTACAAGTTTCTTTACTTAATCTATTATATTCATCTTTATTTTCTTTATTTCTTCTTCTTGTATCCAATAGCTGCAAAATGTCATCTGTTATCCATTTCTTTCTTGAATGTGTCCTCTCTGGTGGTATGAACTCTTTTGATGTTTGTTGCATTGATTCTTTTAGCATTTCCCATTGTTAATCAATGCTTTGTATCTTCTCTATTGCATTGTACCTGTTCTGAATTGTGATTTTATATTTGCCTTGCAACTTCTTGTCTGATTTGAGTAAATCTAATTTTAACTTGATGTTAACTGAGGCTCGTTTTGTTGTTTTTTTATTTTACTCTAGGCTTTCCCACAACTGGTACATGATCACTATTGCAATCTGCCCAGATCTAGTTTTCACACACACCTGACTGTTTCTAAATCTATTGCTTATCATTATATAATCTATTTGATTACGTGCGTTGTCCCCTGGGCTTTTCCATGTCCACAGACGTCTTGGATGTTGCTTAAACCAGGTGTTTCATATCATCATGTTGTTTGTTCTTACCCAGTCAATAAGTTTCTCACCTCTTTCATTCCTCTCACCTAAGCCATAATGACCAACTACTTCCTCAACTCTTTCCTTTCTTACTTTTGCGTTAAGATCCTCTTGAACTATGGTGGTTTGCATTCACGAAGTGCCTTATTTAACTCGTCGTAAAATTTATCAATTGTTTCCTCTAGACTGTCTGCTGTTGGTGCATAAACTTGTATAAGATTTATGTCTATTGGCTTTCCGTTCAATTTCACTAAAGGGACTCTGTCAGATATTAGGTAAAAGCCTTTCACTGTTCTTGCTCTTTCTGCATCCAAGATGGTACCTACTCCTCTTTGGTGTTCAGTACCTCCAGATTATATTATTTTATGTTCATCAGAATATAGCTCCTCTGATCCGGTGTACCTCATTTCGCAAAGTCCCAGTAATTGTAAACCTATTCTTTTCATTTCCTGTTTGATGTTTTCCAGTTTACCCTTCTGCACGAGTGTTACCCGAACTGACCCCGGAAATCTAACTATATGGTGATAATACGCAAAACTATCAAACAAGGACAACAGAAAGGAGTATAATAATAGTGTTAGAACCCTTCCCTTTCACTGTATTTCACACCTGTGACCGCCATGTCAACCCGACAAATAAATTACAGTCCAGTCTTTGCCTGACCAAGCTCCGGACCATAGGGAAATAACTTATTATTTTTGAGAGTCTAGCATATTATCGCCATGTTGTTGGATTTCTATATTTATCCTTATATATTTTTGTATAAATGTTCATTGTTCCAGCGGAAGGCTCACTTGGCCGAAACGTTGTTCAGCTTTTGTTTTGTTTCTTACCTACGTAAAGCTGTTACCATAACACTCTCCCCCCCCCCCCCACACACCCCCCCCCCCCCACCCCTTGTTAAAAAATGTATTTTCATTAGTAAAAATCCAGAAAAACTCAAAATATATATTAAGCCAACCACTTTGAAAAAGAAAATGTATAGAATCTGGCTTTAAAAAGCCAAATTGGCAATCCTGGTCATAGGTGAAACTGGAATCTACTTAACCCCCTCACAAGTACCGCGTAAGGTACTACTTTTCTTCCCATTTTCTGATTGGCTTCCGCTTAGGTGTGTCTCAACTCTAAATGGTCAGTTCGAGCTATTATTATTTGCAAATACCCACTTACTAATATCAGTTTTCAAAACCTCACGAAATGCGATATATGTTTGGCCTAACTTACGTAACCGTAGCATGGGGGTTATATTTTATCTTGGGGTCGAAGTCAAGTTTGTTCTGTGCGACCGAAAATTTTCTTGTATCCATTTAGGGACTTTGTGCTTGACGCGTTTTGTCCTGTTTTCTGCTCTGTGTTGGTGACAATTATTTGTAAGCTGGTGATTAAAGTGTAACCTATCCCTCATATCTGACTAGGACTAGATTCAGGGGCTCGTTTTGTTTTTTTACTTTTCCATTGATGAATCATTATGGGTCTTATTTTGAATTTTAAATTGTTATAATTTCTATTGTTTATTATTGTTCCTATTACTATAATTAATATTTCAATAGAGTGTCCCATACAACTGGTCAATTGGTTGGTTGGTTGGTTGTTTAGTTGGTTGTTTGGTTATTTGATTGGTTGGTGGGTCAGATGATTGTTTGATTGGTTGGTGGGTCAGATGATTGTTTGATTGGTTGGTGGGTCAGATGATTGTTTGATTGGTTGGTGGGTCAGATGATGTTTTGTTTGATTGGTTGGTGGGTCAGATTATTGTTTGATTGGTTCGTGGGTCAGATGATGTTTTGTTTGATTGGTTGGTGGGTCAGATGATTGTTTGATTGGTTCGTGGGTCAGATGATTGTTTGATTGGTTGGTGGGTCAGATGATTTTTTGTTTGATTGGTTGGTTGTTTAGTTGGATGTTTGACTGGGTGGTGGGTCAGTTGATTTTTGTTTTGATTGGTTGGTTGTTTAGTTGGATGTTTGGCTGGGTGGTGGGTCAGTTGATTTTTGTTTTGATTGGTTGGTGGGTTAGTTGGATGTTTGGCTGGGTGGTGGGTCAGTTGATTTTTGTTTTGATTGGTTGGTGGGTTAGTTGGATGTTTGGCTGGGTGGTGGGTCAGTTGATTTTTGTTTTGATTGGTTGGTGGGTTAGTTGGTGGTTTGATTGGTTGGTCATTTAGTTAAATGTTTGATTGGTTATGAAATTTGGATTGGGTTAGTTGGTTGTTTGATTTGTTGGTCATTTAGTTGAATTTTTGATTGATTATGAAATTTGGATTGGGTTAGTTGGTTAGTCAGTTAGTTGATTTGTTGCTTGTTTGGTTGGTTGTTTAGTTGGTTGTTTAGTTGGTTGTTTGATTGGTTGGTTGTTTGATTGGTTGGTTGTTTGATTGGTTGGTCAATTAGTTGAATGTTTGATTCGTTATGAAATTGGGATTGGGTTAGTTGGTTGTTTGGTTAGTCAGTTAGTTGATTTTTTGTTTGTTTGGTTTGGTAGTTGATTATTTGTTTGGTTGGTTGTTTGATTGTTGGTTGGTTAGTTCATTTTTTTTGTTTGGTTGGCTGTTTGTTTGGTTGGTTGGTTGTTTGATTGGTAGGTTGTTTAGTTGATTGATTGGTTATTTATGTATTTGGTTGTTTGGTTACTTTGTTGGTTAGTTATTTTCTTAGTTGTATGGTACATTTTGTGTTTCTTTTGTTAGTTAGTTGTCTGGTTGGTTAGCTGGTTGATGTTTTGGTTGAGTATTTGGCTGTTTGTTGGCTTAATTGATTAGTTGTTTGTTTTGTTAATTGGTTGGCTGGTTAATTGGTTGTATATGTAGTTGGTTGTGTGTTTGGTTAGTTGGTTGATTGATTATTTTTTTGGATTAGTTGGTTGGTTAATTTGTTGATTGGTTGGATGGGTAGTTTGTTAGTTATTTAGTTTGCTGGTCACTAGATTGTTTCTTTGGTCGATCAGTGGCTCATGTGTTTGTTTAGGTCCATCATTCGATTGTTTGGTTTGTCTATCAGTTAGTCGGTTGGTTGTTTTGTTTTTGAACCAGCATTTTCTGTCTCAATGATCAAAAACTTATGACCTTCACAGAACTGATAATGTTATCAGAGACAGGAAACGCTAAGAAATACATGCAATGTAGCGCAGTAACGATTAATCATCATATCATTTGACAATGATTATTCACCTCCTCATCGATTACTGTAAAACTGAAATTTAAACGTCTCTTTTAAATTGCAACGGGAACCATCTTGTCTTCTTGAATAAATGTATGGTCGTATTGGGATAATTGTTTGAGAAACGACGCCTCGCTCGTGAGTTACGATGCTTGAGGCGAGGCTAGACAGGAGTCTCCGAACACTTCTGGATAGGCGGCCGAGCACATGTGGGTATTAAACCCGCATTCTAAGACGCTGATTCAAGTATCGTATCTTTACTTTATGGGCAGTTGTTTATCGATACCGTTTTATATAAAAATTATCTTTCCAGTATTTATTCCGTTTCTGGTGTCTACAGGGTGAAGTAATAAGCCTGGAGAGTAAACTTAATTTGTCCAGACCAGTGCAGTCACCAGGTGACGTTTGGTATGAGTTTTTATTTCACTCCGGATACTACGGGACAAAACAAAACCCACAATAATTCAACGATGATTCGAACTTGTGTTCTTCTGGTTGTGAGGACATCTAGATATGTTATTATGAATTCAGAAGGACATCTAGATATGTTATTATGAATTCAGAAGGACATCTAGATATGTTATTATGAATTCAGAAGGACATCTAGATATGTTATTATGAATTCAGAAGGACATCTAGATATGTTATTATGAATTCAGAAGGACATCTAGATATGTTATTATGAATTCAGAAGGACATCTAGATATGTTATTATGAATTCAGAAGGACATCTAGATATGTTATTATGAATTCAGAAGGACATCTAGATATGTTATTATGAATTCAGAAGGACATCTAGATATGTTATTATGAATTCAGAAGGACATCTAGATATGTTATTATGAATTCAGAAGGACATCTAGATATGTTATTATGAATTCAGAAGGACATCTAGATATGTTATTATGAATTCAGAAGGACATCTAGATATGTTATTATGAATTCAGAAGGACATCTAGATATGTTATTATGAATTCAGAAGGACATCTAGATATGTTATTATGAATTCAGAAGGACATCTAGATATGTTATTATGAATTCAGAAGGACATCTAGATATGTTATTATGAATTCAGAAGGACATCTAGATATGTTATTATGAATTCAGAAGGACATCTAGATATGTTATTATGAATTCAGAAGGACATCTAGATATGTTATTATGAATTCAGAAGGACATCTAGATATGTTATTATGAATTCAGAAGGACATCTAGATATGTTATTATGAATTCAGAAGGACATCTAGATATGTTCTTATGAATTCAGAAGGACATCTAGATATGTTATTATGAATTCAGAAGGACATCTAGATATGTTCTTATGAATTCAGAAGGACATCTAGATATCGACTGAGCCATACGTCCGCGTTGGTAGTATAGCTCTATGAGCCATACGTCGTTGTTGGTAGTGTAGCTCTATGAACCATACATCGTCGTTGGTAATGTAGCTCTATGAGCCATATACCAAAATATTTCACTACAAGTTTTCTGTACGCGTTTATAATGACCGGAGAGCGGATGGCCGAATCGATAACTTGTTGGGCTTCAAATTAGAAGAACGTAGGTACGAATCCCGGTAGGGTCAACAGTTTTTTTTTCTGTCGAGGTAAAATAATAACTCAAACCCGAACACCTTGTGGCGACTGCACTGGACAAGCGACCTTTATCTCCGGTTCTGCAACCCCCACTCCTCCCGCAGACTCCAGTAATGGGAAAATGGAGTCAAGATAACCTCGAGCAGGTTCAGTCAGAGAAAGTAGAAGAAAACAAAACACCAATTTCGGAAATAAACATGATTCCAAATCAACAGACATTTTCGACAATCTTTATATCAAGTGTCAGATCTTGCATGAGACCTCATTATATCTTGTCGTAAGTTCTTGTTCTGGACGAGCCTCTTTATCTCTGAGAGAGAGATCTTGCATGAGACCTCATTATATCTTGTCGTAAGTTCTTGTTCTGGACGAGCCTCTTTGTCTCTGAGAGAGAGATCTTGCATGAGACCTCATTATATCTTGTCGTAAGTTCTTGTTCTGGACGAGCCTCTTTGTCTCTGAGAGAGAGATCTTGCACGAGACCTCATTGTATCTTGTCGTAAGTTCTTGTTCTGGACGAGCCTCTTTGTCTCTGAGAGAGAGATCTTGCATGAGACCTCATTATATCTTGTCGTAAGTTCTTGTTCTGGACGAGCCTCTTTGTCTCTGAGAGAGAGATCTTGCATGAGACCTCATTATATCTTGTCGTAAGTTCTTGTTCTGGACGAGCCTCTTTGTCTCTGAGAGAGAGATCTTGCATGAGACCTCATTATATCTTGTCGTAAGTTCTTGTTCTGGACGAGCCTCTTTGTCTCTGAGAGAGAGATCTTGCATGAGACCTCATTATATCTTGTCGTAAGTTCTTGTTCTGGACGAGCCTCTTTGTCTCTGAGAGAGAGATCTTGCACGAGACCTCATTATATCTTGTCGTAAGTTCTTGTTCTGGACGAGCCTCTTTGCCTCTGAGAGAGAGATGATGCCTGCGGTTGTTGCCTCTCCTCTCAGTGTTCTTTTTAGTGTTTCTCTGGGTCGAAAGCTTGGGAATGCAAATCTAAAAATGTTTAAAGAAATCTGACGAACTATGTAAAAAGACTGATACCACTGTGTTCATACGCTCCTATAAGACTTCTTGATTCACTTCCGGAGAATCCGGCTTCATGTTCTCTCTCTATCTCTCTATCTCTCTCTCTCTGCGATCAAGACTCAATCAGAGTAGGATTCCAGACTCTCTCATGAAGTCAGCTGTCAGTTTAAGTGATTCGATTGCCCCATATAGTTTCTCTTCCAGGGAGGTGGGTGTGGACCACATTGCTCTTCTCAGGTCTGTGTACTGGGGGCAATCCTGTCGAACGATTAATGTTCTAAACGAGTGATATCTGATGAAGAAGAAGACGAAGAAGAATAAGAGGACGATGAAGAAGAAAAAGGAAAAGAGGTTATGATAACGGTGATGTTCATAATGTTGATCATGTGTGTCTTATTCATCATTTCAGCCTTGCATATTTGTCGAGGTTGGATGCTTTTGCGTCCGAGTAAACAGAACAATTATAAGGTGTGGTGGTAACAACGGAGTTTCCGGTTGTATCCAAAATGGAGGAATTATTTTTCTCCGGCTTGGTATAGAACCGTTGATCAGAGGTTTAACAAGCCCCTATCGTAAAAACGATTTTGTTAATGAAACGTAGAGTTGAACGCATTCGAAAATAAATGTCAAAGGAACATACTTGGTATAGCGTGGAACGAATTCAAAACAAACGAGGAAATTAGAGAAATCGCCAATCAACAACTAATATCTTCAGTAATAAAGAAAAGCCGATGGTTGTATGTTATGTTGGACATGTGATGAGAAGAGATAATAACCGAATAGCAAAGCAAGCCATCATGTGGGAAACAACAGGTAAGAGGAAAAGAGAAAGGCCTAGAGAGACACTGAGAAGAACATTGATGAGAGAGGCAAGAGCAGCAGGAATCGGCTTCCTCAATGAGAAAAAGCTGCTTGCACAGAACAGAGACAAATGGCGAGATTTGATAAAATATCGGTAATTTCCTAGTTTGATCAGATATATTATTTCAGTTTGGAAGAGTGATGTCCCCTAAAATATGTCTGCCAAAATACAGTGGTTCTACGCATTCTTGGCGTTGGGGTCATTACGCTGGCATGTGTCACTCACACTGGCGTTTGGGTCAGCGTGGCGTTCGGGTCAGCGTCTGCGTCCAAATCGAGATGTTAATTAATAATTGGCTGAACCCCTATCCTTTCTTATGCTTCTTCTTACTAATTATCCGCCTATATATATAGGCTAGTTTGTCTAATATTTAAAAACCAGCTAAGCAGTTCTGAGTTCACTTACTTGAATTTGGTAGTAAATTACGGCGATTGGTAATCAACCGCACAATTTCCTTCGATCAGAAGATCATAATTAGGCCGAGTGGCGTCGTTTTTGTCACGCGTTATAATATATTTATAAATATTTAACACTAAAGCTAAACCTAACCCCTGGACCCAACGCCCAATCAACAGATACTCCGAAATGATTACATGCCAGCGTAATGACCCCAACGCCAAGAATGCGTAGAACCACTGTATTTTGGCAGACATATTTTCGGGGACAGCACTCTTCCAAACTGAAATAATATATCTGATCAAACTAGGAAATTACCAAAATATCTTTAAAAGAATTGAAAACTGCTAGAATAAAAATTTAAAAAAGAGAAGGAGTATCTTGGCCTACGCCCTATGGGCCGGCCACGGCTCGAAAGGTCAATAGATAGATAGAATAACATGCGGAGAAAGTCAACATCTAACAGAGAACAGTTATAAGGAGTGCTAACAACATACGGAGATAGTCAACATCTAACCAACCTAATTAAAAGTCTCTACATCAATAGCAGTTGCACAGTCAGAAAAGTAGCAGGCTACACAGACCACTTCGAAATTAGATGAGGTTTAAGACAGGGGTGTGTACTATTCTCCCCCCCCCTTTTTTTTTTTTACTGTTTATCACATAAGTAAAGTAAAGTACCCCTGTCACGCCAGGGGCGTATAGGGAATATAGTGTTAGTGACCATAAATTTTACAGACCTTCGGCACATGATTTTTGTGGTAATGTGGTCGGTATTACGCCCGTGCCGTTTTACTTACCCAGAAAAAAATCCGGTACCCATTAAAGGCTGGGTGAACCTGGAAGCCGTCGGTTGGGATCGAATCCTACCCCTTGTTCTTTGTAGTCCAGTTCACTAACCACTGAGCTATCGCGGCTCCCTTGCTTATCACATACATGGACTATATATACAAGTTAGCCAACCCATCAGAGACAGGGGAGATCAACGAGTTTTTGTCTGCAGACGATCAGGCACAAATACTTGGGAAAATAGAAGACCCACAAGAACACTTAAATAGACTCAACAGCATAGGCACAAAATACAACATGAAAATCAACATAAACAAAACAGAAGTCATGAATGTCGCAAAAGAGAAACATAATATCAACATAACTATGGACGACAAACAACTAATACAAGTGGAGTAATCTAAATTCCAAGGAAGTCTAGGGACAAACGGCAATTCACAAACAGTAGATGAACAAAACTTATCAAATCATTGGACAGCTATCACCATTATTGTCAAATCATTGGACAGCTATCACAACTATTGTCAAATCATTGGACAGCTATCACCACTATTGTCCAATCATTGGACAGCTATCACAACTATTGTCAAATCATTGGACAGCTATCACCACTATTGTCCAATCATTGGACAGCTATCACCATTATTGTCCAATCATTGGACAGCTATCACCATTATTGTCCAATCATTGGACAGCTATCACCACTATTGTCCAATCATTGGACAGCTATCACCACTATTGTCCAATCATTGGACAGCTATCACCATTATTGTCCAATCATTGGACAGCTATCACCACTATTGTCCAATCATTGGACAGCTATCACCATTATTGTCCAATCATTGGACAGCTATCACCATTATTGTCCAATCATTGGACAGCTATCACCATTATTGTCCAATCATTGGACAGCTATCACCATTATTGTCCAATCATTGGACAGCTATCACCACTATTGTCCAATCATTGGACAGCTATCACCACTATTGTCCAATCATTGGACAGCTATCACCATTATTGTCCAATCATTGGACAGCTATCACCATTATTGTCCAATCATTGGACAGCTATCACCATTATTGTCCAATCATTGGACAGCTATCACCATTATTGTCCAATCATTGGCCAGCTATCACCATTATTGTCCAATCATTGGCCAGCTATCACCATTATTGTCCAATCATTGGAAAGCTATCACCATTATTGTCCAATCATTGGCCAGCTATCACCATTATTGTCCTACAAGGAAATAACTCTGGAAGCAAAAGGAGCACTCAACAATACAATCTTCATCACAACGTTGTGCTACCAATGACAGTTCTGGACCCTATATGCAAGAACTATAAGAAAAATAACCTCTACTGGGATTAAATGTGTTAAACGAATAACAGAAAACAGCCAGAGAGAAAAGATCAGAAATGAAGAACTGAGAAAACAACTAGGAATAATTTCCGTCATAGAGTACATAAAGAAACAACAAATAAAATGATTTAGCCACGTGATATAACAGAAGGATCAAATACTTCACGGCGAGTCCTTAATAAACGTTGCGCGAATACCAGACCCAAGGGTCGACCACGAAATAGATGGATTGACGGAATATTAGAAACACTAGGAAACATAACAGCAGCAGAGTTCATCAGAAGAGCAAAAAATTATATCCCCCCCCCCCCGACAGACAAATGAGGAAAGAAAGAAGAACCTTCTAATGTGGCACAGACTTTAAACTGTGATCCGAGCTACTTCATTTTTCATTTCCAAATTTAAATTGTCCACGAAGTTTTTTAGCCTCAGGGACTCAACCCATTTGAGATGTCTATTTACGACATGCTTGGTAGGCCACAGGGTTAACACATATTTGCATTCCGACCACGTTGAGCTCGAGAAACATTTCAGTCAGATCCTTAATCCATTCCTCTCTCACTCCCTACTCTGTCACATTTTTGTTGTGACCTGTGTACTTCACTATCCGTTTAGTTTGTGCAACTATTCACGACCTGTGTACTGCACTATCCGTTTAGACCGCATCTATTCACATATTTCCGTCCGACGAGTGGAATGCACTTTACAACCTGTCGGTTTCATTGAACATGAAACGCAACAAATGAATCAGCGGGCCAGACTATAACTTGAAATGTGACGTTATTACTTGAGTGTGTGTGTGTATATGAAAATATGCAAATGAATGACTGGATAAAAATATGGCCTTAGTCTAACCGAATCATTATCAGCATGTGCCACACCGGTTGGCGTAGGCGATCATGTCCTTCCACAATCTTCTATCCACAATGCATCGTATCAATTTTATTGATCGTTTTCCTTACGATGACACCAAGCTAACCACCATCACCAATAGCACCACTACCACCACCATCACCACTACCACCACCATCACATAGTCTGGTATAATATCTTCTCTTTTCGTCGTCCGTGATCTCTCTTTCCCTGTATTTTGCCAGTTGTAACCAAGTATTCCAACGTTCCTCTTCTCATGATGTGCATGAAAAATGTTCATTGTTTCTTTCTGATGTTTTTAGGAGCTCTCTTTTTTTGTGTTGGTTTCTTTAAGAACGTCCTCATTGGTCTTTTTAGCCCCCAGGGAACTTTCAACATTCTTCTGAGAAATTCCATCTTTGTAGCTTCTAATCGTCTTTTCATTTGTTTGTCTATTATCCATGATTCGCCTCCATAGCTCATATTTGGCTCTATATATCACCGACGAACTCTCGTTCCCACTTGTATTGTGGTGACACAGACTCGTTGCATAAGACGGTTTTCATTTTCTGAAATGCTAGATTAGTAATATAAAAAATCAACATAAAACATGTTTAAAATGGTATCCAATAGCTATAGAATGGCAAGATCTCTTTATAGGTTTAGCTGCTGTATGTTATTATATGTTTATGTTCCGTGTTTCCTCTTGCTCGCTGCTCACTGTCCCAGCATGATGAATATTTGGTATTTGTGTTTATCTCTGCTTGATAACAGCTCGATATCTAAGGCATTATTCATTGGCAAGTGTGTTGCGTGTGGTTATTCTATCTGTGTGTCTGTCTGTTTGCATGTCTGTCTACGCACCGTATCTATCTATCTATCTATCTATCTATCTATCTATCTATCTATCTATCTATCTATCTATCTATCTATCTATCTATCTATCTATCTATCTATCTATCTATCTATCTATCTATCTATCTATCTATCTATCTATCTATCTATCTATCTATCTGTCTATCTGTCTATCTGTCTATCTGTCTATCTATCTATCTATCTATCTATCTATCTATCTATCTATCTATCTATCTATCTATCTATCTATCTATCTATCTATCTATCTATCTATCTATCTATCTATCTATCTATCTATCTATCTATCTATCTATCTGTCTATCTGTCTATCTGTCTATCTGTCTATCTGTCTATCTGTCTATCTATCTATCTATCTATCTATCTATCTATCTGTCTATCTATCTATCTGTCTATCTGTCTATCTATCTATCTGTCTATCTATCTATCTATCTATCTATCTATCTATCTATCTATCTATCTATCTATCTATCTATCTATCTATCTATCTATCTATCTATCTATCTATCTATCTATCTATCTATCTATCTATCTATCTATCTATCTATCTATCTATCTATCTATCTATCTATCTATCTATCTATCTATCTATCTATCTATCTATCTATCTATCTATCTATCTATCTATCTATCTATCTATCTATCTATCTATCTATCTATCTATCTATCTATCTATCTATCTATCTATCTATCTATCTATCTATCTGCCTGCCTGTCTGTCTGTCTGTCTGTCTCTTTCTATCTGATAAGATATATGTCACTGAGTGCATCTCTATGTGTCTGTCTGTCTGTCTTCGACAGATATTACACGAAAGTTGAGACAGGGGCCAGAAAAATTCTTGTCTTTTGAGAGTAGAAGAGTTACATTCTCAATGTTATGAAAAGCAACACAAATGATGCATGTCTATAATTGATTCATTTTGAGAAGACAAGTTGTTTTTTAAATTTTTGTTTGTTCAGGGACCACTCATCAAAACGACACATTTGCTCACTAGTCACTTGATGCGAGTTCTCTAGTTCAGCCTTGTTTAATATCATTTACACTAATTTATTGAGAACTCGGGCTTTGCTTTTTTCTTTCATTCTTTCTTTCTTTCTTTCTGTCTTTCTTTCCATGTTCGTTTAATGATTCATCATCATTGATGCCGTCTCTGCATCGAAGGATGGCTACCATGGAGCGCCATTCCCCTCTCTTGTTTTGATGGTGAAGGTTGTCGTAGGCTGACTTGTGATGTTACTCGTCCATGTTAGTCTTGGTCTTACTCTGCCTCTTTTACCTTGTATTTCCATTCCAAGATTACTTTTAGTAGGCTGCTGTGTCTTTTAACATGCCCCAAAAATCTTATTTGTCTTGTTTGAATTGTGTTTAGTAGTTCTCTTTTCATGTTTAGTTGTTGTAAGACTTCCTCGTCAATGGCTATTCATGGTTATCACCCGTTCTTAAAGTGACGGGCTTTTAAATGAGCTCAGATTCGCTTGGTCGTGATCTGCGTCTATGTTTAACATTTGCACTTTTCTGCTGAACACACCCGACTCGGTTTGATAGCGGTTTTCCTCCTCTCTCTCGATCCTCATTCATTTAGACAGAGTGGTTAATCTGGGCCCATCACGAGTGTGTGCATTGAGGTCTTGATCAGTTTTGGTTCATGGATCCTAGCATAAAATAGCCATCTATGTTTCTCGATCGCTTTCAGGCCAGACTTTTCTTTCGCCATGTCAATAACATCCCAATCTTCGCAATTGATTTTAAACTCTGTCACTAACATCCCAATCTTCACAATTTATATTAAACTCTGTCACTAACATCCCAATCTTCACAATTTATATTTCACCGTGTCACTAACATCCCAATCTTCACAATTTATTTTAAACTCTGTCACTAACATCCCAATCTTCACAATTTATATTTCACCGTGTCACTAACATCCCAATCTTCACAATTTATATTTCACCGTGTCACTAACATCCCAATCTTCACAATTTATTTTAAACTCTGTCACTAACATCCCAATCTTCACAATTTATTTTAAACTCTGTCACTAACATCCCAATCTTCACAATTTATATTTCACCGTGTCACTAACATCCCAATCTTCACAATTTATTTTAAACTCTGTCACTAACATCCCAATCTTCACAATTTATTTTAAACTCTGTCACTAACATCCCAATCTTCACAATTTATTTTAAACTCTGTCACTAACATCCCAATCTTCACAATTTATTTTAAACTCTGTCACTAACATCCCAATCTTCACAATTTATTTTAAACTCTGTCACTAACATCCCAATCTTCACAATTTATATTTCACCGTGTCACTAACATCCCAATCTTCACAATTTATATTTCACCGTGCCACTAACATCCCAATCTTCACAATTTATATTTCATCGTGTCACTAACATCCCAATCTTCACAATTTATATTTCACCGTGTCACTAATATCTCAATCTTCACATCATGTTCTTCACCCACTAAAAGTCCTAGTTTTCACATTTTGTGTTTCCACCCTGTAACCAACGTCCCAATCTTCACAACTGTGCCCCACAGACTATTCCGACCTCGACAGCCAAGCTCGGTCGTTCAACGCTTCACATTTCACTCGGCGCCGGTGTTCGCCTCTTACAAGTACTCTTTCTTCTCTTGTATAATATCACCCCCAGTTAGCCTATCAGAATGTGTCTATTTATACTTTATAAACTTAAGGAATATGCAGGTCATAATAGTGACGTGGCTCGCAAAAGGGGGTGATTAGGCCAGACAACATCCGCTACGAAACTTTAAATTTTGTTATACCCAGGACATCCGTTACTACAGTAAAAGAGACATTTTGATAAAGTCACTGTGGGCGTTCCCAATCAGACCGTGCACTACAAATAGAAAAAAAGTTTGCTTGGTCACTTCATTTCTGACTTGGAGTCGAACTCGGTAAGTCGGTATTGCATCTAACTATATATATATATAAAAGAGTCTTTGAGACCTATTGTTAATCCTCTAAGAAATCGAATCTCTTGGACATACTATAACCAGTGATGGAAAATGTAAAACTGAAATAAACAACAGAAGAGGAATGGCAAAAAGTAATTTTAATGTCATGAAATATATATTAACATGAAAATAAATAACTCCAGGACTAAAACTAAGAATAGCAAGATCTTATATCTTCTCAACATGCATGTGTAGTGCAGAAATATGGACATTAGACAAGAAAACAGAACATAAATTTGAAGCCTTTGAAATGTGGATTTATAGAAGAATAGGAAGTATTGGATGGAAAGAAAAGAAAACAAACGATGAATTAGTAAAACAACTAAAAATGAAAAGAGAATTAGTAAACACAATTCAAACAAAACAAATGAGATTTGTGGGCCATGTTAAAAGACACAAGATTACTAAAAGTAATCGTGGAAGGGAAAATACAAGGTAAAAAAGGCAGAGTTAGACCAAGACTAACGTGACGAGTAACATCAAAAGATAGACAAGTCAACCTATTACAACCTCCACTATCAAAGCAAGAGACAGAGCAGAATGGCGCCCCATTGTTTCGATGCGGAGACGGCACTCAATGATCTTGAACTTCGTGTGGCTAGTTCTATCCATGCAGTAGAAGTATGTTCCACAACAAAATGAACACGACCAGCTGATGTCGTGAAGTCAGCTCGTTTTACTTTTGCCTTGTTTCGTTTCATTCTGATTGTATTTCATTATCGTGAGTTCTTCGCGTTGTTTCTTCAGATTGTTCAATTTTTGAAAGATATGTTGCCAGATTTTTAGCATTCTTCACTTATTGGAGAAATCTGTCGCGGACGCTTTGCAGGCATTTTTGTGTTTTGCTTAATTTCTATTTTCTAGATTAACGCGAGAGAGAGAGAGAGAGAGAGAGAGAGAGAGAGAGAGACAGAGACAGAGAGACAGAGAGAGAGAGAGAGAGAGAGGTGGAGGAGAGAAAAAAAACATTGACATTCTTACAATAAGAGCTGGAAGAAATATTTAAAATGCGTTTATGGACAATTCAAGAATCAGGTGATCGCCAACGCCTGCCTTTTTGGCAAACTACAGTGCCGAGCCATTAATTACATGAGCTATCACGAATACTTAAAGATTGTTTTTTTTTCTTATCAGTACAAAACATGTATCCTTCCTCAGTGTATCCCTCAACATGTGGGGACTGACAGTTCTGTGTTGAATACAAGGTATTCTGCGGGGACTGACAGTTCTGTGTTGAATACAAGGTATTCTGTGGGGACTGACAGTTTTGTGTTGAATACAAGGTATTCTGTGGGGACTGATAGTTCTGTGTTGATTCACCAGTCTTCTGTGGGGACTAACAGTTCTTTATTGATTCACCAGTCTTCTGTGGTGACTGGTAGTTCTGTGTTGAATACCAGTATTCTGTATGAACTGACAGTTCTCTGTTGATTTACCAGTCTTCTGTGGTGACTGATAATTCTGTATTGAATACCAGTATTCTGTATGAACTGACAGTTCTATGTTTTATTTCACCAGTCTTCTGTGGTGACTGATAATTCTGTGTTGAATACGTCTTCTGTATGAACTGGCAGTTCTGTCTTTATTCACCAGCCTTCTGTGGGGACTGACAGTTCTGTGTTGATTCACCAGTCTTCTGTGGTGACTGATCGTTCTATGTTGAACACTAGTCTTATGTATGAACTGACAGTTCTGTGTTTATTCACCAGTCTTCTGTAGGGACTGACAGTTCTGTGTTGAATCCCAGTCTTCTGTGGGGACTGACAGTTCTGTGTTGATTCACCAGTCTTCTGTAGGGACTGACAGTTCTGTGTTGAATCCCAGTCTACTGTGGGGACTGACAGTACTGTGTAGAATACCAGTCCTCTGTGGGGACTGACAGTTCTGTATTGCTTTACCAGTCTTCTGTGGGGACTGACAGTTCTGTGTTGATTCACCAGTCTTCTGTGGGCACTGACAGTTCTGTGTTGAATACCAGTCTTCTGTGGGGACTGACAGTTCTGTGTTGATTCCCCAGTCTTCTGTGGGGACTGACCGTTCTGTGTTGATTCCCAGTCTTCTGTGGGCACTGACAGTTCTGTGTTGAATACCAGTCTTCTGTGGGGACTGACAGTTCTGTGTTGATTCCCCAGTCTTCTGTGGGGACTGACCGTTCTGTGTTGATTCACCAGTCTTCTGTGGGCACTGACAGTTCTGTGTAGAATACCAGTATTTTGTAGGGACTGACAGTTCTGTGTTGATTCACCAGTCTTCTATGGGGACTGACCGTTCTGTGTTGATTCACCAGTCTTCTGTGGGGACTGACAGTTCTGTGTTGATTCACCAGCCTTCCGTGGGCACTGACAGTTCTGCTTTGAATACCTGTCTTTTGTGGGGACTGACAGTTCTGTGTTGATTCATAAGTCTTCTATGGGGACTGACCGTTCTGTGTTGATTCACCAGTCTTCTGTGGGGGCTGATAGTTCTGTGTTGATTCATAAGTCTTCTATGGGGACTGACCGTTCTGTGTTGATTCACCAGTCTTCTGTGGGGGGTGATAGTTCTGTGTTGATTCATCAGTCTTCTGTGGGCACTGACAGTTCTGTGTTACCAGTCTTTTGTGGGGACTGACAGTTCTGTGTTGATTCACCAGTCTTCTGTGGGGACTGATAGTTCTGTGTTGATTCACCAGTCTTCTGTGGGCACTGACAGTTCTGTGTTGAATATCAGTCTTTTGTGGGGACTGACAGTTCTGTATTGTTTCACCAGTCTTCTGTGGGGACTGACAGTTCTGTGTTGATTCACCAGTCTTCTGTGGGGACTGACAGTTCTGTGTTGATTCACCAGTCTTCTGTGGGGACTGACAGTTCTGTGTTGATTCACCAGTCTTCTGTGGGCACTGACAGTTCTGTGTTGAATACCAGTCTTCTGTGGGGACTGACAGTTATGTGTTGATTCACCAGTCTTCTATGGGGACTGACAGTTCTGTGTTGATTTACCAGTCTTCTGTGGGGACTGACAGTTCTGTGTTGATTCACCAGTCTTCTGTGGGCACTGACAGTTCTGTTTTGAATATCAGTCTTTTGTGGGGACTGACAGTTCTGTATTGTTTCACCAGTCTTCTGTGGGGACTGACAGTTCTGTGTTGATTCACCAGTCTTCTGTGGGGACTGACAGTTCTGTGTTGATTCACCAGTCTTCTGTAGGGACTGACAGTTCTGTATTGATTCACCAGTCTTCTGTGGGGACTGACAGTTCTGTGTTGATTCACCAGTCTTCTGTGGGGACTGACAGTTCTGTGTTGATTCACCAGTCTTCTGTGGGGACTGACAGTTCTGTGTTGATTCACCAGTCTTCTGTGGGGACTGACAGTTCTGTGTTGATTCACCAGTCTTCTGTGGGGACTGACAGTTCTGTGTTGATTCACTAGTCTTCTGTGGAGACTGACAGTTCTGTGTTGATTCACCAGTCTTCTCCAGGAGAGAACTTAAGTACGTTCCCCTATCTTAGCGTGATTCTCCCAGTCTCTTCAAGCTTATAGGTTCACATGGATTACTAGAATCACATACTCGTCCTGTCTCCTTGAGAACATCTAGAACGCCAACCCGGCCAGTTACTAATCCATTCTCCCATATAGTCAACCAAGAAAATCTACCTCTAGAAGTTTCATTCCCCCATACAACCCTAATGTTCTAGCAAAAACATGAAGCAGATAAGCATTTAGAAAAAAAGGCATGCTTGTTATAGTATATATTAGTGTTTCATCATCATCAAGTACCAAGCCTGCTGGCGTAGGTGATCATGTCTCTCCACAACTTTCGATCTCGACAGTTATTTATCATTTCTGTTGTTGACTTTCTGCCAAGCCATTCTCTTAAGCTGTCTGGTATTTTTTCTCTTTGCTTCCCTCTATCTTTTCGTCCTTCAATTTTTCCAGTTGTTACAATATATTCCAGTTGTTCTCTTCTCATTACATGCCAAAAAATGATGATTGTTTCTTCCCAATATTATACATTAGCTCTCATTTTGCTTTGGCATCTTTCAGAACGTTTTCATTACTTTTCTTATCTGCCCATGGAATTCTCAACATTCTTCTGTAAAACCACATTTCTACAGCTTCCAGTAATTTCCTTGATTTTTGTCCTAATGTAGGTGATTCACATTCATATGTTAAGACTGGCTCTACATAGCATTTAAGAACTCTTTTTTTTTCTTGCTTCTATTGTCAAAAATGGATTGCATAGTATCTTCCTCATATTTTGGAAAGCTGCTATTGCCTGAACCATTCTGCATCTCACCTCTTTCGTACATCTTCCGTCTGGGGTTAACAAAGTTCTCAAATATTTAAATTCATTTACCTGTTTTAATATTGTTTCACTTGTCTTTATTTTGCAGATGAAGCGATATCTTTTTCTTTGTTGTTACCATTACTTCTGTCTTTTTGCCATTAAGGCTGAGTCCTTTATTTCTGCTTTCTTTCACTATAATGTCTAATATTTCTTGTAACTCATTTTCACTCTTAGCGATTAAGATTTGTGTTTACGTGTTCTAAATAACTACAGGATGTGCTTCTCTCTCTCCATCTCTCTCTCTCTCTCTCTCTCTCTCTCCCCTTATATCTTTCAAACATTTATTTCATTCTCGTATTTGCCTCTCTGTATCTTACTTTTTTTCTATTTTCTTTACCATCCAGCCCCTGAAGGTCTTATCTTCAGTCTTATCTCTTATTTCGAGATCAGCTCTTTTTACCATTACTGTACATCACGATTTATTATTAATCAACCCTAACACCATTTTCTGGCACTCCTATCATGACATTATGATTAGATAGTGTTAGGTACATACACTTTAAATGTATGTCTTAATTAGATTGCCCCAATTGTTATAGCATTGTCTAGTACTTTTTATTTATTTATTTCTTGCGTTTCAGGTTGAATCCTTTTCCCGAAACTATAGAGATCGTCCTGTGTTTTTGACTTTCATAGAAAAACTGTGAGCATTTCTTGTTAAATTGTGTATATGTTTTTGTTTTCTTCTTGTGGCTATTCACTTAGGCTGCATATTTTCTTATGCTCGTCACCCACAATCAATAGCGTCCGATTTTATTTTACTTTGTCCAGCGCCTCTTTGACTTAATAAGAAATTTGTAAAAAGGAAAAAGTGGTATTGGAACAGCTTTACGAAGGTGAGAAACGAAACAAAAGTAGTAGGAAGTTTCGGCCAAGAAGATCTTCAACTGGAACAACAAACAACAACACAACAATATAAAATGATATGCACAGAAATCTAACTACATGGCGATAATAAGCCAGACTCTCAAAGAAAGGAAAATAAGTCACTTCCCTGTGGTCCAGAGCTTGATCAGACACCGACTGGATTGAAATTGATATGGTGGCCTGACAGGGCGGGACAAGGTTGTGAAATACAGTAACAAGGAAGGGTTCTAAAAATATGTGGAGGACGGTACAAGATCCTAGACTAGTTGGGATTTTTAGTTATGATTTCTCTCTGCGTTAACCACCCCTGGTCTCAGCAGGGAGACCCGGCTTGAAACGTCAATTACTCATCGACGACAAAGATATGAGTATCTCCAAAGACGGAGTTATCTGCCTGTACGACGAGGGACCCGTGTGCACACGGCTGCTAGTGAATAAAAATGGATTATCTCGCAAAATTCAGTTTCTAGTGACATCGGTGGCGAACGCAAAAAAAAAAATAAATAAATAAAAGATCACAGACTCTTCTGTTACTCATCGTTAATCTCTTAACCTGTAACTGTTGTTTTGTGTAAAGCCTGGGTTGACTTGAGATAACTAGACTTGATGTTTATCAATGTGCATATTTATCGTGTGTGTGTGTGTTTGTGTGTGTGTGTGTGTGTGTGTGTGTGTGTGTATATATATAGAAGGGAATTGCCCTAGAGGAAATACCCCCACCAGGCAGAAAGGTCGGATGTTTTTGATTTCAAATGCTCTTGGTAAGATGAGCTATAATGTTCGTCATCTTCTCTCCGGCACCGACGACCGAGAGTTTTGCTTATTCATTCTCGAATACACCACTTGATTCACATCCTGTTTTTTATTATTTTTTGTAACATCTTGTACTCTAACTTGTTAAAGGCAATTGAAATGGGTATCATTTTGTGACTGATACCTGGCCAAACACGGATTTTCGCACGTCATATCCGGGTGGTGAAACAGGAGATTTAGTCAGATTTCGATTTCATGGTTTTTTTTTTTTTGAGGCAAATTGCTATTGTCATTGCCTTCAGACCTATCCCGTAGCTTGGTGACTCAACAGACGCAACGATACTCCAGTTCACTATTTTTCTCGCTTTCTCTTTCCCTCTATCTCTCGTTCTAGCTGTTATTACTTCTATACATTATTACTATTGTATTTTTATTGTTCTGTTTAACTGCTACTGTTACTACTACAAGTACTGTTACTACTACAAGTACTGTTACTACTACAAGTACTGTTACTACTACAAGTACTGTTACTACTACAAGTACTGTTACTACTACAACTACTGTTACTACTACTATAACTGCTGCAGCAGCTATTACTACTACCACTATTGCTTCTGATATTACTACTACTACTATTATTGCTACTACTACTACTACTACTACTACTATTACTACAATTACTATTACTACTACTACTACTATTGTTACTACTGCTACTATTACTTCTTCTACCATTACCGCCGCTGCTGCTTTTACTAAGAAATTAGATTAAATACAAAAATAAAAAATTTTCAACTCAAATGTTAAGTCGGTCCTATTATATGGTTGTGAAACATGGAGAATAACAAAATTGACAATCACGAAGATACAGACTTTCATTAATGGATGCTTACGCAGAATAAAAGGATGGAAATGGTAGGACAAAATCATTAACATAGAATTATGGAAATGTACCAGTAAAATACCAGTGGATAAAGAGATACAGCGAAGACGATGGCGCTGTATAGGACACACACTAGGGAAGCCAACTGATAGTATTACACAACAGGCCCTTTTTTGGAATCCCCAGGGGAAAAGACAAAGAGGAAGACCAAGGAATTCTTGGAGAAGACAGATAGAAGCAGAGATGAAGATGATGGGGAAGACATGGAATGATCTTAAAAGAATGGCAAAAAACAGAACGACTTGGAAAGTGTTTGTTGAAGACCTATGCTCCACTGGGAGCTAAAACGGTAGAAGAAGGAGACTACTATTACTACTACTACTACTACTATTGCTACTACTACTTCTACTACTGCTATTAATACTACTACTACTACTACCACTGCTACTACTACTATTACTACCACTACTACTACTACTACTACTACTACTACTACTACTACTACTATTACCGCTGCTGCTATTACTATTACTACTACTACTACTAAGATTACTATTACTGCTACTACTAGTTATTGCTACCTTCTTCATATCTCTCTATTTTCAGTTATTCTTTGGTCTGCAAAGTTCATTCGTTGATATTATCTTCCCATTTCTTTCTCCGCTTATCTCTTCTGCTCGATACGGTCACAGTTCCTAGTAGAATAATATTACATGTACCTTATATTTATATTGTTCACTTGTACTGTGGGAGAGGTATCAAGATCTGCCGTATTTAACTTGACAATTAAAGTTAAGTTCCATCCAAGAAGATATTTGCAGAGAGAGCAACAATTGTGGCATGATCTGAGCTCCTTACACGGCGTTTCTAGATTTGTTTCTAGACTTGTTTCTAGATTTGTTTCTAGATTTGTTTCTAGATTTGTTTCTACGTAGGGAGGTCAAAAAGTAATGCACACCAATTTTTTTCTCGGAAACTATTCGGGCAAAATGTGTGAAATTTTCACAGATTGTAGCTGAACATCCCCTTGACACTACCTATTTGTCAACATAATCTCCGTCCAAGCGTATTGCCTTACGCCAACGCGAAACTAGGTCATGAATGCCTCGTTTGTACCAAGTTTTGTCCTGCTCGCGTAGCCATTTTTTAACTGCACGGATCACACCCTCATTATTGTCAAAGTGTGTCCCACGCAGGAATTTTTTGAGTGGTCCAAACAGATGGAAATCTGAGGGAGCCAGATCAGGGCTGTAAGGAGGATGGGGCAGTACAGTCCAACCAAATTTGTTGATTGCTTCTCGTGTTACCAGACTTGTGTGAGGGCGTGCATTGTCATGTTGAAGCAACAAATCTGCAGATGGCTTATTAGGCCGAACTCTGTGGAACCGATTTTTGAGTTTTGTCAGTGTATTGATGTAAGCTGTCGAGTTGATTGTCTCACCTCTTGTCATTACATCAACAAAAATCACACCATCAATGTCCCAGAAGACAGTGATCATCACCTTTCCGGCTGATGGAGATGTTTTGAATTTTTTTTCTTTTTGGTGACTGCGGATGATGCCATTCCATTGACTGCATTTTTGTTTCAGGCTCATAATAATGTGCCCACGTTTCGTCACCGGGTACAATTTTTGACAAAAACATTTCTCCTTCAACACCGAAATGCTCCAACAATTCAGAACAGAATGTTTTCCTTTGAACTCTGTGATCATTTGTTAGGCACCGAGGAACCCATCGAGCGCAAATCTTTGAATATCCGAGAGTTTTAAAAATTGCGATTGCACTTCCCTTGCTGACTGTAAGCTGCAATGCCAATTGCTGACTAGTGATACGCCTATCCTTACGAATAATGGCATCAGCCCGGTTTAACATGTCTGTGCTGGTAGCCGAGGCAACACGTCCAGAACGCGGTAAATCATGCAGCTCCAATCGTACACTTTCTGCAGCTTTAATTCTTTGAACCCAGCGATTAACTGTGCTCCTATCGACTGCAGAACATTTGTACACTGCACACAGTCGTTTATGAATGTTTGCCACAGTTTCTTTTACCGCAACCAGAAATTCTATGACAATTCGCTGTTTGTAACGGACATTGTTGACAAGCTCCATTTTAACGGTTCATAGATTGCGTAATATTTATCAAAATGCTGTGCAATTTGGTGCACATAATTGGAACATGTCATATTCCAAGTGTGCAAAATTTCATATTCCTATCTTTATTATTAGCCGAGAAAAAAATTGGTGTGCATTACTTTTTGACCTCCCTTTAGTAGATTTGTTTCTGGACTTGTTTCTAAATTTGTTTCTGGACATGTTTCTGGGCTTGTTTCTAGATTTGTTTCTGGGCTTGTTTCTATATTTGTTTCTGGACTTGTTTCTAGATTTGTTTCTAAACTTGTTTCTGGACTTGTTTCTAGATTTGTTTCTAGATTTGTTTCTAGATTTGTTTCTAGACTTGTTTCTAAATTTGCATCTAGATTTGTTTTTGGACTTGTTTCTAGACTTAATTCTCGATTTGTTTCTAGATTTGTTTCTGGACTTGTTTTTAGACTTGTTTCTAGATTTGTTTCTGGACTTGTATCTAGATTTGTTTCTGCAATTGTTTCTAGATTTGTTTCTAGATTTTTTTCTAGACTTGTTTCTAGATTTGTTTCTGGACATGTTTCTACATTTGTTTCTGGACATGTTTCTGGGCTTGTTTCTAGATTTGTTTCTGGGCTTGTTTCTATATTTGTTTCTGGACTTGTTTCTAGATTTGTTTCTAAACTTGTTTCTGGACTTGTTTCTAGATTTGTTTCTAGATTTGTTTCTAGATTTGTTTCTAGACTTGTTTCTAAATTTGCATCTAGATTTGTTTTTGGACTTGTTTCTAGACTTAATTCTCGATTTGTTTCTAGATTTGTTTCTGGACTTGTTTCTAGACTTGTTTCTAGATTTATTTCTGGACTTGTTTCTAGACTTGTTTCTAGATTTGTTTCTGGACTTGTTTTTAGACTTGTTTCTAGATTTGTTTCTGGACTTGTATCTAGATTTGTTTCTGCACTTGTTTCTAGATTTGTTTCTAGATTTGTTTCTAGACTTGTTTCTAGATTTGTTTCTGGACTTGTTTCTACATTTGTTTCTAGACTTGTTTCTAGATTTGTTTCTAGATTTGTTTATAGATTTGTTTCTAGATTTGTTTCTGGACTTGTTTGTAGATTTGTTTCCAGATTTGTTTCTGGATTTGTATCTACATTTGTTTCTAGACTTGTTTCTAGACTTGTTTCTAGATTTGTTTCTGGATTTGTTTCTAGACTTGTTTCTAGATTTGTTTCTAGATTTGTTTCTAGATTTGTTTCCAGACCTGTTTCTAGATTTGTTTCTAGATTTGTTTCTGGATTTGTATATTCATTTGTTTCTAGACCTGTTTCTAGATTTCACTCAGCAAATTATGTGCAAGTTTACACTCAGGTTGATTGAAACGGCGTCCGCGATGACGACATTGCACTAATACTTGACTTGAGAAGTCAGTCACAGTTTATGTAATCTTCTGTGTTCACGCGTCTGTGATATGTTTTATTTTAGATAATTATTACAGCAGTTGTTTGTCAGTATCAAGATGTTGATTGTGATGATAAAAAGGGACTGCAGTGGTTGTATGTTAAGGCTTTGTTCATGGTATGAATGATGATGCAAAAGTAAAGGTAAAGTACGAGACTTCGAGCCGCGATAGCTCAGTGGTTAGTGAACTGGACTAAAAATGACAAGAGGTAGGGTTCGATCCCAACCGACGGCTTCCATGTTCACCCAGCCTTTAATGGGTACCAGATTTTTTGTGGGAAAGTAAAGCGGCACGAGCTTAATGCCGACCACATTACCCTAAAAATCATGTACCGAAGGTCTGTAAAATTTATGGTCACTAACACCATATTCCCTATACGCCACTTGGCGGGACGGGGGTACTTTACTTTTTTTTTTTACCTCGAGACTTCAATCAGCGTCTTAGCACGCGAGTTTTCACCGATATGTGCTCGGCTGCCTATCCAGAGCTGTTCGGAGACTTCTGGACAATGTCGCTTCAAGTATTGAAACTCACGATGCGAGACGTCATCACTCACCTCCCCAGAGTACTACCCTGGTACCAATTTCTGCCAGCGACTGGGTCGATAACGGGATTATTTTTTTTTACAACCACCAGAAAAAAACTCACACTGGTTAAGTGTGACTTTGCTGTAAGTGGGAATCGAACACTGGTTGTCCGAACGTCGGTAGCCCAGTCGGATGGTTTTCCCAACTAGGCTACTGAGGCCCCCAGTCGGGTGGTTTTCCAAACTAGTCTACCGAGGCCCCCAGTCGGGTGGTTTTCCAAACTAGTCTACCGAGGCCCCCAGTCGGGTGGTTTTCCAAACTAGGCAACCGAGGCCCCCAGTCGGGTGGTTTTCCCAACTAGTCTACCGAGGCCCCCATGATGACGTTCTAGCCTAGAGAATGAAAGACAACAGCTGTAATAGAGAGGCTCACAATGATACTTTATGAATCATTTTGATGTGCGTTAATGTCGGGACAAAGCATTCGTTTTATAATGAGAAGTTGTGAGTTGGGAAAACCACCCGACTGGACTACCGACGTTCGGACAACCCGTGTTCGATTCCCGCTGGGAGCAGTGTGAGTTGTACTCGTGGTTGGAAAAAAAAATACCCCCACGGTCGACCTAGCCGTTGGCAGAAATGGGTACCAGGGTATTACCCTGGGAAGGTGAGGAATGTTGCTTCGCATCTGAGTTTCGATGCTTGAGGCGACACTATACAGAAATCTCCGAACATTTCTGGATAGGTGGCCGAGCACATATGGGTGGGAACTCGCGTGCTAAGACGTCGGTTCAAGTCTCGTACTTTACCTTTTACTTAACTCATGTGACTTCAACACCAGATTTTAAGACTTAGAAACCTAACAAGGTTTTGTCAAGAAAATTATATAGATCATACTGTATAAATGAAGCAGATTTTATTGAATTGCAATGTATTCACTACGAGAACAACTTGACATTACCTTACGCTTGTGTCTTGACTCTGTGGTTATATAACATATCACCTATCTTTTAAAATCCGAGGTAAATTAACACAGTTTTTAGTATGTCTTTGGTTGACAGTTAGTGGACACCCATACAATATTCATATCAATGTCCTGTAAATAAATTATTATGTTACTACTTTAAATATGAAAGAATGTGTATGCCAGTTTGTCTGTACATGTTTTAATATTGGTCATACTTTGCGTTCGATGGTTAATGTTTTTGATTCAGGAAATAGAGCCATTAAGTGTCTAGGATATATTTTCTTCCCCTTCTATTTATTTACTCCAGAAACAATAAACAAAACCAATGTCGTATGATATATTAAATATATACTGTTGGTAGCAAGCAATTATGATAAGTCAGTAGTTTGGTAAAGCACTAATGTCTCATACTGGGTACTGCTTTAGCGAGCATCTTCTCTCGTGGCTGAATTTGCCAATCCTGGACAGACAGATCCATCCACAGAACGAGCAAGGTGTACCCGCGGTAACCGGCCTTGTTCCCTTTCTCTTGCGCATTTTGTCTTCTGAATTTGACATCAACACTGTCTCGAAAGTTGCTGTGCCATTTTTTATGTTTGCTCTCCATGTGTTACGATCCGCAGCCACATTTTCCCAGTTTATAGAAAATTCCTTTAAGGGAGCCTTGTAAACATCTTTATATCTCAGCACTGGTCTACCCTTTGGTCTCTTTTCGTCCTTTAGTTCACCATAAAATATTTGTTTAGGAATACGATTGTTTGCCATTCTTCTTACATGGCCCAGCCACCTTAGTCTATGAATTCTAAGTGTTGCCATGATGGATGGGAGTTTGGTTCATTGTAAGACATTAGAGTTGGTTACTTTGTTCTGTCAATTGATATTCATAATCTTGCGAAGGCAACGTACATGGAAGCTGTTTAACCTTTTCTCTTGCCCTGCATAGGTAGTCCAAGTTTCTGATCCGTATAGAAGTGTAGTAAGCACACAACTTTGGTAAATATGAATCTTAGCCCTGTGACATATGTTATATGTATATATGTTTATGTAATGTAGTTCAAGAGAAAGGTATTGATAATCTCAACACAATAATCAAAACTGATATTATATATATATATATATATATATATATATATATATATATATATATATATATATACTCAAAAGCTCCAATTTAAACAAGAAGCAGGCAGTTTCATAGAAAAAGAGAATAGACGGTGAATGAATAAATAACATTAACATCCTAGCAATATTCATTGTCACCTATGACTGACAGTAGGTATTACTACACATATGTATGATGTAGTTCAGGAGAAAGATGTGCTAATTCTAGGATACTTGATCAACAAAGAGGTTCTCAGACAGGTATAGACCAACACAACCTCTTTGCTTATTCTAGGGATACTTGATCAACAAATAGGTTCTCAGACAGGTATAGACCAACACAACCTCATTGCTAATTCTAGGGATACTTGATCAACAAAGAGGTTCTCAGACAGGTATAGGACTAACACAACCTCTTTGCTAATTCTAGGGATACTTGATCAACAAAAGGTTCTCAGACAGGTATAGGACCAACACAACCTCATTGCTAATTCTAGGGATACTTGATCAACAAAGAGGTTCTCAGACAGGTATAGGACCAACACAACCTCATTGCTAATTCTAGGGATACTTGATCAACAAAGAGGTTCTCAGACAGGTATAGGACTAACACATCCTCATTGCTAATTCTAGGGATACTTGATCAACAAAGAGGTTCTCAGACAGGTATAGGACCAACACAACCTCATTGCTAATTCTAGAGATACTTGATCAACAAAGAGGTTCTCAGACAGGTGTTGGACCAACACAACCTCATTGCTAATTCTAGAGATACTTGATCAACAAAGAGGTTCTCAGACAGGTGTTGGACCAACACAACCTCATTGCTAATTCTAGAGATACTTGATCAACAAAGAGGTTCTCAGACAGGTGTTGGACCAACACAACCTCATTGCTAATTCTAGAGATACTTGATCAACAAAGAGTTTCTCAGACTGGTGTTGGACCAACACAACCTCATTGCTAATTCTAGAGATACTTGATCAACAAAGAGGTTCTCAGACCGGTGTTCGACCAACACAACCTCATTGCTAATTCTAGAGATACTTGATCAACAAAGAGGTTCTCAGACAGGTGTTGGACCAACACAACCTCATTGCTAATTCTAGAGATACTTGATCAACAAAGAGGTTCTCAGACAGGTGTTGGACCAACACAACCTCATTGCTAATTCTAGAGATACTTGATCAACAAAGAGGTTCTCAGACAGGTGTTGGACCAACACAACCTCATTGCTAATTCTAGAGATACTTGATCAACAAAGAGGTTCTCAGACAGGTGTTTGACCAACACAACCTCATTGCAAATTCGCCAACGACCGAACGTTATTTAATTATCACCCCATTAAAGGACTGTCATTGTCATTCATCAGGTCGTATGTTTACCATCAAGATGACTCAGTACCATCTTCTCCTGTCTTGTGGGATCGTGGCTCTATACATCACAGGTAAGTTAGTTATTTGCACCCCCCCCCCCATAATCATTCTGTTATTTTGTTTCATCAAACTCTATGGCGCTGGACGGCCATTTACATTTAATTTTGACGGTCTAA
Organism: Megaustenia siamemsis; assembly: GCA_032433765.1. Classification (NCBI taxonomy): domain Eukaryota; kingdom Metazoa; phylum Mollusca; class Gastropoda; order Stylommatophora; family Ariophantidae; genus Megaustenia; species Megaustenia siamemsis. The sequence goes on along the minus strand of JAVIAB010000024.1, from coordinate 71,608,506 downwards.
ACATTGTGTCTATGTTCTTTTTTTTCAAAATCTGTTTTGTGTCTTTGACCTTCATTATGTAATTCAATGTGCCAAAGTATCATCATCATCAATTACCATGCCAGCTGGCGTAGATGATCATGTCTCTCCACAACTTTCGATCTCGACAGTCATTTATCATTTCTGATGTTGACCTTCTACCAAGCCATTCTTTTATGCTGTCTGGTATCTTTTCTCTTTGCTTCCTTCTATCTCTTCGTCCCTCAACTTTCCCAGTTGTCGCAATATATTCCAACTATTCCCTTCTCATTAGACGGCCAACAAATGATGATTGTTTCTTCCTAATATTGGACATTTCCATTTTACTTTTGTACCAAAATATATTTCTGTCTATTTTGTGACATTTACACTGTATCCTTTAATCGTGTGTTTGTTGAATTTATTTTCTAGATGATTGCATGTAACGGGCGTGTTATATTCAACTCATAGATGACTTTACTGTGTATTTTGTATCACATCATGATTTTCTGACGATGTAAAAAAAAAGTAAAGTACCCCGTCACGCAACTGGCGTATAGGGAAATATGGTGTTAGTGATCATAAATTTTACAGACCGTCAGCACATGATTTTTGGGGTAATGTGGTCGGTATTACGCCCGTGCTGCTTTACTTTCCCAGAAAAAAATCCGGTACCCATTTAAGGCTGGGTGAACCCGGAAGCCATCGGTTGGGATCAAACCCTACCCCTTGTCCGTGGTAGTCCAGTTCACTAACCACTGAGCTATCGCGGCTCCCTTTCTGACGATGTATTCATGACAATTGTCTACATTCATTGTTGGGCTAGTTACTTAAAATACCAACACTAGTTTTCCTCTTTCACTCCCAAGAGCTCGCAGTTTCTGCTGCTGTTTTTTCATCGTTTCAAATTTGTTAACATTATTTTCATAAGCCTTAATTTACTAACAAAAATGAATCCAGCTATAAAATGAACCATTGTGACTGACGTTACAAACTAGGACCAGTGATTAAATATTTATTTTAAGTTTGTTCTACTCAGCAAATTGTTCCCACACATTTAGGTTGAGGAAATGTAACATACGACAACATATTTGGAAACAAAAACCTGAACGGTAAACTTTAAAATAGCCTAAAGGGAAAACAATCTGAATCTGCAATTATTTGATTCGTTATAATCTTAATAGCATCGTTATATTTTATACAATATTGGACGTTAATTAATGTGGAACGACAGGTGTAAATCAGATAATAATTTAGGTCAACCTTAATCATAAAAATGGCTATCAAATGATTTGACTCAAATGAAATGCTCGTGAGGATAAATGTTGTAGACCAGGGTTTTGGAAACTTAAGTGAATTGCCTGACACTGAAATATTATATATTGACCACAAGAATTGGGGTGGGGGGGGGGAGGAAGGGGGGATTGGTTGGTCTCAAAGCTGGACACTGGTTTCGAGATCGAGAGGTTTTGGGTTCAAATCCCGGCTACACCATTTGGGACTTTTATTTGTGATTTCTCTCTGCGGCAACCACCCCTGGTCTCAGCAACCACCCCTGGTCTCAGCAACCACCCCTGGTCTCAGCAACCACCCCTGGTCTCAGCAACCACCCCTGGTCTCAGCAACCACCCCTGGTCTCAGCAGCGAGGCCCGGCTTTGATACGTCACTTACTTAACGACGGAAAAAAATAGTAGTGCCTCCGAAGATGGAGTTATCTGCCTGTGCAGCGAGCGACTCCTGTGTGTAAGGCAGTCAGAGAAAAAAAAAAAACTGATTAACGCGCGAAATTCAGATCCTGGTCTCTAGGGTCTTCGTCAGAAATGGAGGCTGATGAACGCGAAACAAAACAAAAAAAAAAAAAAACTAGAATATTCAAATTTCAATTTTAATACCAGTAATAATAACAATAATAATAACAATTTGTATACGCAACATGACGATGAGTACTACATGGGAGACACACGAAGGAGTATTAATGTGAGCACTTTATTTCCCCCACGATGCTGACTTATAACAGAAGCAGGGAGTAGACAAGTCAAAGTAAATAATGAGTGTTTGTGCGCATACACATATAAAATGAATATCGACAGCGCAGGCCAGTGTTCAGTGTGCAGACAATCAGGCGCTAATACATGAAACAATAGAAGACCTACAAGAACACTTAAACAAACTCAACATCTCAGGCATAAAATACAACATGAAAATCAACATCAACAATACAGAAGTCATGAATGTCGCCAAAAATATACAGAACATCAACATAACAATAGAAGGCAGACAACTAAAACAAGTAGAGGAATTCAAATACCTAGGAAGTCTAATGACAAACGATAATTCTCAAACAGCAGAGATAGAATCAAGATGCAAAAAAAGCTTGTCAAATCATTGGACAGTTATCACCACTATTGTGCAACAAGGAAATAACTCTGGAGGCAAAACGAGCACTATACAATACTATCTTCATCCCAACGTTGTGCTACCAATGCCAGACCTGGACCCTAGATGCAAGAACAATAAGAGAAAATAACAGAGATGAAATGTGTTAGACAAATGACAGGAAACAGTCTGAGAGATAAGATCAGAAATGAAGAACTGAGAAAAAAGCTAGGAATAGCCCCCGCCATAGAATATATAAGGAAACATCAGATAAAATGGTTTGGGCACGTGACAAGGCAGAAAGATCAAAACACAACACAACGAGCCTTCAACAAACGTTGTGAGAACACCAGATCCAAGGGTCGACCACGAAAAAGATGGGTCGATGGAATATTAGAAGCACTAGGAAACATAACAGCAACAGAAGAGCAAAAGACCACAAATTATACCTCCCCCCGACGCTGAAAGGCAGATGAGGGAGGAAAGAAGAAGAAGGCCAGTGTTATGCTACAAAGAAAGCACTTTATAAAGAACGATTGTGACTAGCCCTTTGACATTGATGGGATACTAGTCCGTGCTGTAAAGTTCCCGCAATGTGCTGAGGTCTACTGTGTGTTTAGGATATAGGCCGTTGATTAATGGAAATAGTCAACAGATTAATAGAAATAGACAACAGATTAATGGAAATAGACAACAGATTAATGGAAATAGTCAACAGATTAATAGAAATAGACAACAGATTAATGGAAATAGACAACAGATTAATGGAAATAGACAACAGATTAATGGAAATAGACAACAGATTAATGGAAATAGACAACAGATTAATGGAAATAGTCAACAGATTAATGGAAATAGACAAAAGATTAATGGAAATAGTCAACAGATTAATGGAAATAGACAACAGATTAATAGAAATAAACAACAGATTAATGGAAATAGACAACAGATTAATAGAAATAGACAACAGATTAATGGAAACAGACAACAGATTAATAGAAATAGACAACAGATTAATGGAAATAGACAACAGATTAATTGAAATAGACAACAGATTAATAGAAATAGACAACAGATTAATGGAAATAGACAACAGATTAATGGAAATAGACAACAGATTAATGGAAATAGACAACAGATTAATAGAAATAGACAACAGATTAATGGAAATAGACAACAGATTAATGGAAATAAACAACAGATTAATGGAAATATACAACATATTAATGGAAATAGACAACAGATTAATGGAAATAGACAACAGATTAATAGAAATAGACAACAGATTAATGGGAATAAACAACAGATTAATAGAAATAGTCAACAGATTAATGGAAATAGTCAACAGACTAATGGAAATAGTCAACAGATTAATGGAAATAGTCAACAGACTAATGAAGATAGTTAACAGACTAATGGAAATACTCAACAGACTAATGGAGACAGTCAACAGACTAATGGAAATAGTCAACAGACTAATGAAAATAGTTAACAGACTAATGGAAATAGTTAACAGACTAATGAAAATGGTCAAGAGACTAATGGAAATAGGCAACAGACTAATGGAAACAGTCAACAGGCTAATGGAGACAGTCAACAGACTAATGGAAATACTCAACAGACTAATGAAAATACTCAACAGACTAATGGAAATAGTCAACAGACTAATTGAAACAGTCAAAAGACTAATGAAAATGGTCAAGAGACTAATGGAAATAGGCAACAGACTAATGGAAACAGTCAACAGACTAATGGAAACAGTCAACAGACTAATGGAGACAGTCAACAGACTAATCGAAATAGTCAACAGACTAATGGAAATAGGCCATAGATTAATCTTTCTTCTCTTTCTTCATTTCCTCTTGTGCCGTTCGAGTGTCGAGGGAAATACAAAGTTCTGATTCTCTCCCTTTTGGTGGCTTCATTCATTGTCAGTTGATGCTTTTTATTTTTTTTATTGTTGACGTAGTCTGTCCATCTTACTCTAGGTCTGCTTCTTTATCTTCTGCCTTCCCTTCTTTTAATATATGTTTAATATTATAGGGAATCGCACGGCATTCTTTTTAGATAGGTGAACCAGTTTATTTGTTGTTTCTATATGTAGCTCCATTTTTGTACAATAGAAACAAGAAAAAAGAGTTCTTAAATGTTATGTAGAGCCAGTCTTAACATATGGTTGTGAGTCATGGACAATAGGACAACAGATCAGCACATCACTGGAGTCTGTAGAAATGTGGTTTTACATGAGAATGTTAAGAATACCATGGACAGCTAAGAAGAGTAATGAAAACGTTCTGAAAGAGGCCAAAGCAAAAAGAGAGCTAATTTCCAATAATAGGAAAAAACAATCATCATATTATGGCCATGTAATGAGAAGAGAACAGCTGGAATATATTGTAACAACTGGGAAAATTTAAAGGCAAAGAGACAGAGGAAGGCAAAGAGAAAAGATACCAGACAGCTTAAGAGAGTGGCTTGGCAAAAGGTCAACAACAGAGATGATAAATAACTGTCGAGATCGAAAGTTGTGGAGAGACATGATCACCTGCGCCAGCAGGCCCAGTACTTGATGATGATGATGATGATATGTGTGTGTAGCTTAGGATTTATTTATGTTAATGGAAATAGACAACAGACTAATGGAAATAGACAACATTCTAATGTAAATAGACAACAGACTAATGTAAATAGACAACAGACTAATGGAAATAGACAACAGATTAATGTAAATAGACAACAGACTAATGTAAATAGACAACAGACTAATGGAAATAGACAACATTCTAATGTAAATAGACAACATTCTAATGTAAATAGACAACAGACTAATGTAAATAGACAACAGACTAATGGAAATAGACAACAGACTAATGTAAATAGACAACAGACTAATGGAAATAGACAACAGACTAATGTAAATAGACAACAGACTAATGTAAATAGACAACAGACTAATGGAAATAGACAACAGATTAATGTAAATAGACAACAGACTAATGTAAATAGACAACAGACTAATGTAAATAGACAACAGACTAATGTAAATAGACAACAGACTAATGAGCGCCGGTCGAGTACAGAGGTAGTAGTTCAGAAAGCACGAACAGGGAAAAGAAAGAGACAGAAACACTCACGCTCATACACGAACAAATAGAGAGAGGAAGGGCGGAGGCGAGAGAAAGAGACAGAAACACTCACGCACATACACGAACAAATAGAGAGGGGAAGGGCGGAGGCGAGAGAAAGAGACAGAAACACTCACGCACATACACGAACAAATAGAGAGGGGAAGGGCGGAGGCGAGAGAAAGAGAGAGAAACACTCACGCACATACACGAACAAATAGAGAGGGGAAGGGCGGAGGCGAGAGAAAGAGAGAGAGAGAGAGAGAGAGAGAATAGAGTTTATGGAGTTAATGAACGAATATGTAATAAATCGAGTGGAAAAACAGTTATCCATAATTACATGCAATCTAATTTTAAATTAACTAGATAGTAGTAGATTTGATCGTTAATCTGACCATTCAACATCTTCCACAGCTGTCATTTCAGCTGCACCCTGCTACAGCAACCAGACGTCGTGCCTCTCTGACTTCAGACGGCAGCTGGTGGACACGAACAAATTTTGGTTCGGATCCTCGTACCAAAGTAACTGTCCTGGGGGTGTAAGTTTGAAGCCGCGCCAGTTCATATTGGCGTTCATATCAAACACAACGTGGACATTGTGTGTGTGTATGTGTATGTATGTGTGTGTAAGTGTGTAAGTGTGTGTGTGTGTATGAGGTAGAGAGAGAAGGGGGAGGTGGGGGTAGAGAATAATCAGAGAGGGAGGGTCCTTGTACTAAAAATAATAAACAAATGAAGAAATGTTACGTGAGATACCCCCAAGTTTAAACAAACGTGATTGGTTAATGACAGTTCAGATTTTTCTATTAAATCTATTACCATTGGTTGACACGTGACCTTGATCGTCAACAGATGTGTAAGCATCACAAGATCGCCCCGCAGTGGATCCCATCTCATTTTTGAATAACAGGAAACTTCTTCTGCTGCGATCAAGGCTCATTCAGAGTAGGATTCCGGACTTTCGTATGAAGGCAGCTGTCTGTTTAAGTGATTCGGTTGTCCCGTATAGTTTCTCTTTCAGGGAGATGGGTGTTGACCACATTGTCCTTCTCAGGTCTGTGTACTGGGGGCAATCCTGTAGAACATGTTTTGTTCTCATGTTGTCCAGTGTACAGTGGCATTGGCTGGTTGCTCCTATTTTGAGTTTGTTGAACATGTGGTTCCTCATTCTGTTGTGGCCAGTGTGTAGGCGAAGTATGATGACTTGATTCCCCCCTTGATAGTTGGATGTATCCGTCTCTCTCGTTATATTTTGGGTGTTCTCGTTTCCATTTTTCATGGTACTGGCCTTTGATGATGGATTTGGCTTCGTCGTAGCTGACCTGATGGTTTTCTTGTGGTAATCTCCCTCCCTCTTTAGCTAATTTGTCTGCGCGTTCGTTTCCGTGTATATTACAGTGTGGTGGTATCCACTGGATGACCACTCTCTGGAAATTATTACATAGTTGGTCCAGGGTTGTTCTCGAGTCATCGAGCTCACTATTCCTGATGGTTTTTAGAGCTGTTAGGACTTGCCAGTACATCAGTCAGTATTACCAATTTCTTGTGCATGTTAATTTTGTGTTGGATAGCCAGTATTGCAGCGTCTTTGAGGGCTTCAGTTTCTGCTTTAAAGTTGTTTGAGAATTTCCCAGTAGCTATTGACTTGGTGATCTCCTTCTGGTTTTTCAGTCTCAGGAACACACCTCCTCCTCCAATTCTGGTGGTATTTGTAGCAGAGCCATCTGTGTATATGTGTGACATAATAACAGGAAACGAGAAATAAGATCGGGTGGCAAAAGAAGGCAGAACAGACAAACATCCAGATGCACCAGTTACATACCATCAGAAGAAAACAAAATAATCAAGTCAATCAGAAAACCAAAAAAACTACAAATCAAGATGCATTTCATAATATGAATAGATGGGAACAAGTTATCATTATACGCCTCAGAACAGGGTCATAGTCACATGTATACAAAATTCAAGATTGGCACCTGAGCCACATGTATATCAGTGTATCAGTAAAGTGGATCAACTGCAGTGATAGGAATTTGTAGTGAAATGATCGTATACGTCAACGACAACGATAATTGATGAAAATATTATGAAATATATCAACTCAGATAGACATAAAAATGTATTGAATTTACTAAGGGGAAAAGAAGCCAGCCTCAAATGAAATAATGCAACAAAGAAGGAATGAAAACGATAGAACGATCAACAAATGTGGCCTAGATATGAAGGCCTACATTACCACATGAAGGGCCGGATTAAGACCATTAGAAGCCAAAAGCACGTACATGATTTTAGTGCTTCCCCCCTCCTCATATATAGGTACTTAAAAATATAAAAAATAATAAACCATAAAATACCATTTTATTTATCGAAATTAAACAAAACTTACAGTAAGATGGAAAAATAATGTTTTTGTTTACTTTCACTTTTACACATTTATATTTGGAAAGTTTTCTTCTACTTTTTAAAAACTTACAAAGTCGTTGATGAGGTCCTCAAAACTAATCTTATGTAACACATCAGCTTCTATACTTAATTGAGATAAGGCAGCCTGCCTGGCTTGTTTGATCTCATGACCATTAGTGGATGTCTGGACTCACTGAGTGCTCTTGTTATTGTATATATATCTTAATGTCATTTTCTCATTTAATGTGGAGGTCACTTTGTGGTGCCCCCCTTCCCTAATGCCATAAATACGTGTTTATTTTGCTTAATGGGTAATCCAGCCCTAACCACATGCAAACATAGACGCACACACAGATGCACACACATACATTGATTAGACACCAACATTAAGTACCATGCATGCTGGCACAGGTGATCATGTCTCTCCACAACTTTCGATCTCGACAGTTATTTATCATTTCTGTTGTTGACCTTCTGCCAAGTCATTCTCTTAAGCTGTCTGGTCTGATTAGACAACCCCTACTCAATTATGCCCCTAAATCTTAGATGGATCTAGATACACACTTACAAATACTTACGTACATTCTTTCACACACACACACACACACACATACACACTAGCACATACATGTACAATCTCCTGAAAATGTTGACTTCACCTTCAGGCCTCGAGTTCCCCGGCCTGCGGTAACCCAGACACCAGCAAGAAGTCCATCTTGTCAAGACTGCTCGGGTTAGACGAAAGCTCACAAGGGAACGTGCTGAATCTGGTGGCTGGAAACATCTCTTTAGCAAACATTAGCTTCACAGCTCCAGCAGGTAAGATCGTTGATGAGGCACTTGTTGGCCATTACAGAACAAACTACTGATGGTGACATGATTTGTGTCTGACCCAAGTAACTGTTCTATTCTATTCTAATCTGTGCTGTTCTATTCTATTCTGTTCTGTTCTGTTCTGTTCTGTTCTATTCTATTCTGTTCTGCTCTGTTCTATTCTGTTTTATTCTATTCTGTTCTGTTCTGTCCTGTATTATTCTATTCTGTTCTATTCTATTCTTTTCTGTTCTCTTCTGTTCTGTTCTATTCTATTCTAAGCTATTCTATTCTGTTCTGTTCTGTTCTGCTCTGTTCTGTTCTATTCCATTCTATTTATGAAATGAGTTTTATGGCTCTCAGGCACCCCTGTATCCAGTCCATGACAGGTCCCAGAATGTTTCGAAGTGTCTGTAGACTGACTCTTCTTGTAAGATGTTGTTTACATATATTTCTACTGTTCCCACTAATCAATCCGGATCGACCTGATCCCTTTTCCACCTTTAGGCTCCTCATTCTCTCAATATACATGTTGTACTACCTATTCTCCTCCTCTTCTCTTAAAAAATGAAGAACGAATTTGACAATGTCATCTTTGTCCAAAGTCAGACCACACTCAGTGACAGAGCTACTTCCGAGCTTGTTGGCTATTTCTTAGCTGTATTGAGATACCAACCACCATACAAAACTCGGTGATCACTATCTTTACATTTGGAAGCAGAGAATAAGACTGATCGAATAGTCATCATCATCAAGTACATGGCCTCCTGGCGTAGGTGATCATGTCTCTCCACAACTTTCGATCTCGACAGTTATTTATCATTTCTGTTGTTGACCTTCTGTCAAGCCATTTTCTTAAGCTGTCTGGTATTTTCGCTCTTTGCTTCCCTCTATCTCTTCGTCCCTCAATTTTTCCGCTTGTTACAATATATTCCAGTTGTTCTCTTCCTATTCTATCTATCTGTTGTCCTTTCGAGCCAAAGACGGCACATAGGGCAGAACCACAATCTCAAAAACAGAAACCTTGCGTGCCAAAATGGCACATATTGCAGAGATCACTGCTCTAAAACCTATGGTCTGTTTCCATAACAATACTTTTTACAATGACAGCTTGTCAAGCCATCGATCAACCACCTTAGTCGCCTCTTACGACATACCTGGAAGTCTTCCTATTACATAGCCAAAAAATGATGATTATTTCTTCCTAATATTGGAAATTAGCTCTCTTTTTGCTTTGACCTCTTTCAGAACGTTTTCATTACTCTTCTTAGCTGTCCATGGTATTCTCAACATTCTTCTGTAAAACCACATTTCTACAGATTCCAGTGATTTTCTTGTCTGTTGTCCCATTGTCCATGATTCACATCCATATGTTAAGACTGGCTCCACATAACATTTAAGAACTCTTTTTCTTGTTTCTATTGTCAAAAATGGATTGCATAGTATGATGATGATGATCTAATAGTAGCGCCACTAATCGTTTGAAAGTGATTAACATACTTGACATACCATTGGAATTGATTAACATACCTGACATACCATTGACATACATTTGAAATTGTTTAACGTGCCATTGACATACCATTGGAATTGATTAACATACCTGACATACCATTGACATACATTTGAAATTGTTTAACGTGCCATTGACATACCATTGGAATTGATTAACATACCTGACATACCATTGACATACATTTGAAATTGTTTAACGTGCCATTGACATACCATTGGAATTGATTAACATACTTGACATACCATTGGAATTGATTAACATATTTGGCATACCATTGAAATTGATAAACATACCATTCACATACCAATGAAATTGATTGACCTCATGAACTAAAGACCAGATGGAAGGCCATCCAACCAGGAAGGAGTAGGGATAACATGTGGAACTGATGTACCAATTAAAAAAGCGTCCTTTATGTCCAACGACGGTACAGGTCATGCAAGTAAGAGCTGCTTTCAAAGAGCTGCTTTCAAAGTTCTATCCACGGGGAAGGGCGCCCCGGAGAAAAACAAACCACTGTTGTCTAGCAGTTACTATCGGGAGAAAGAAAGGCTATGGGAGAACGTCCAGAAACCATAGGGCAAGGCGTGCCAACCAGTCCTGGACAGCATCCACGATATGAGAAGGAAAACTACATCAAACCAAAATCCAGGCTGCCGAAGACGGAGTGTGCCAGCCACGGCGCAGGGTCATGTGAAAAACCAGGAAACACATATAGAAGTACTGACCTTGTTACCAGTTCATCGTGTGTCATGATGTTGCCGTATACCCCACCACCATAAAACAGGTCAAAGAGTCAATCTCACATGATCACAAGACTCCACCTCTGAAGGAGATGAATGTTGACATAGATGCTTGTATTTATGACCAGTAGTTGTTCAGAGCGTTATAAAATAGTGTTGGCTTACGAGCACAAAGTGAAAATTACAGAAACCAAACTGTATTCACAACAAATGGACAACATAAGAAGAGCACACTGGTTTCTTGCCTAGTAACTACCTAACGAGACCACACTGTTTATACACTTCAGGGGTAAACTAAAGAAACTACTTTTTCACAATGAAGTCACAAACTAAAGAGACCATTTTTCACAATGAGGTCACAAACTAAAGAAACGACTTTTGCACAATGAGGTCACAAACTAAAGAGACCATTTTTCACAATGAGGACACAAACTAAAGAGACTACTTTTTCACAATATGAGGACACAAACTAAAGATACCACTCTTTTCACAATGAGGACACAAACTAAAGAGACTACTTTTTCACAATATGAGGACACAAACTAAAGATACCACTCTTTTCACAATGAGGACACAAACTAAAGAGACTACTTTTTCACAATATGAGGACACAAACTAAAGATACCACTTTTTCACAATGAGGACACAAACTAAAGAGACTACTTTTTCACAATATGAGGACACAAACTAAAGAGACCACTTTTTCACACTGAGGACACAAACTAAAGATACCACTCTTTTCACAATGAGGACACAAATTAAAGAAGTCACTTTTTTCACAATTAGGACGACACAAACTAAAGAGACCACTTTTTCACAATGAGGACACAAACTAAAGAGACCACTTTTTCACAATGAGGACACAAACTAAAGATACCACTTTTTCACAATGAGGACAAACTAAAAGAGACTACTTTTTCACAATATGAGGACACAAACTAAGAGACACTTTTTTCACAATAGGAGGACACAAACTAAAAGAGACCACTTGTTCATAATATGAGGACACAAACTAAAAGAGACCACTTGTTCATAATATGAGGACACAAACTAAGAGACCACTTTTTCACAATATGAGGACACAAACTAAAAGAGACCACTTGTTCATAATATGAGGACACAAACTAAAAGAGACCACTTTTTCACAATATGAGGACGCAAACGAAAGAGACCACTTTTTTCACAATGAGGACACAAACTAAAAGAGACCACTTGTTCATAATATGAGGACACAAACTAAAAGAGACCACTTTTTCACAATATGAGGACACAAACTAAAAAAGACCACTTTTTCACAATATGAGGACACAAACTAAACAGACTTCACTGTTTCCCACTAGAGGAGCCACCTGATATACCACCCTATATTGACAACCGTGTTGGGATTGGCCTAGTGATTCTATGAAGAACGTAGACGTTGTTCTCTCATAGCTGAAGATTGATATATTAACAGGAAACCACAATAAATGTGTAAACAAAAATGTTGAGACAAACTGTGTGTAGTGTCTTAGATGTCAAATGTTATCATTTCCCATTGTGAAATGAAGTATTAGTGACGTCATTGCACAAAGCAGTACCTTCATGAAGTGGGGATGGTCAGTTCTCTTCCTTGCTGCTTCCATCACACAATCTCTGGTACCAAATGTAGGAGGCTGGGTGGATCCACGGAGCCTTTCCTGATAAAAAAAAGTTTACCTGAGCGAACTCCGAACCTTCAGTTCGGCAGATGAACACACTAACCACAAGTCCACTGGACGTTATGTTTTAGCACAAAACAAATCCAGCATATCACTAAAAACAGCTTCCTAACATTTATCAAAACGCTCAGTAAGATATCAAGGGTAAAACAGCTTCCTAACATTTATCAAAACGCTCAGTAAGATATCAAGGGTAAAACAGCTTCCTAACAATTATCAAAACGCCCAGTAAGATTTCAAGGGTAAAACAGCTTCCTAACATTTATCAAAACGCTCAGTAAGATATCAAGGGTAAAACAGTTTTCTAACATTTATCAAAACGCCCAGTAAGATATCAAGGGTAAAACAGTTTTTCTAACACTTATCAAAACGCCCAGTAAGATATCAAGGGTAAAACAGCTTCCTAACAATTATCAAAACGCCCAGTAAGATATCAAGGGTAAAACAGCTTCCTAACATTTATCAAAACGCTCAGTAAGATATCAAGGGTAAATCAGTTTTCTCATAATATCAATACCTGGAGTAAGACATCAAGGGTCATTTAAATTGTCGCCGACTGTTGTTAAGGCACCGGATGACGTCGTACAAAGGAGACATGGATCACCGTTGATAGAAGGAAACAGGACAATCTCTCCTCTTCTTAAAAAGACTTGTCTGAAATTTTCGAGGCAACAGCTGCGGTTATGGTCGAAAGAAGAACGATCTAGAATGACATGACGCAGTAATTGATAATCGAACGTAAATAATTTAAATGCCTAATAGACATGGAAACTGCTTATCAGTTAATGGTCGATGGCACATGATGAATTATTGAATAGTTTCTATCTCTCCTGCTTATTTACCATCGCTGTCTATAGAAGTAAGCCTGGGAGCTGAAATTGAAATTCCAACTAACGTGACGCTATTAGCATTGCTAGTATGGGCGGCTGTGGATAGAATGGCGTCGGTCACCTTTAGATCATGCAGCTGAAAACAGCAAGCTGGAAAGTGTGTTTTAGTCTTTCTCTTTAAGCCGTGAGGCTTACTTCTCTAGATGGCTGTGGTTTGACCATATGACGATGGTGACTGCCAATGACGTCCACAAAAGAAGACTTGTGACACATGCTGTGATCAACTCTTGTGGTTAGATATGAGGTCTATTATTATATCGGAGGTTTCTTCCCTGAAGTTTGAATGAATGTAGACTGGTAGGACGAGTGTGTTCAGGCAGTAAATGTGTATGTTCTTCCATGATGAGAATGGAACAGGAAGAAGGCACACGGAAACCTTGGTCTAACTGGATTTGCTGTCTTCAGTGTCAAGAAGTTGTAGAGGTTCATAACATTGGATGAAGAATGGTGTTAGGATGGACAGACAGACAGATATGTATCGATAGATGGGTGGATGGGTGGTTGGATGGGTGGGTTGGTGGGTGGATGGATGGATGGATGGGTGGGTGGGTTGATGGGTGGATGGATGGATGGATGGATGGATGGATGGATGGATGGATGGGTGGGTGGGTGGGTGGGTGGGTTGGTGGGTGGATGGATGGATGGATGGATGGGTGGGTGGGTGGGTGGGTGGGTGCATGGATGGATGGATGGATGTATGTATGGATGGATGGATGTAGAGAGAGAGGGGTATACGTTTTGGTGACCATGTCTCCTACTGTCACCCTCTATGTGGAGATCACAATAGTTTTTTTTTTATGATTCAGCTTCATCAGGTGCCGTCTCCGCATCGAAGGTTGACTACCATGGAGCGCCATTCCGCTCTGTCTCTTGCTCTGATAGGGCAGGTTGTCATAGGCTGTCTTTTCCATCTGTTGATGTTACTCATCCATGTTAATCTTGGTCTGCCTCTCTTACCTTGTATTTTCCCTTCCAATATTATTTTTAGTAGGCTGTTGTGTCTTTTAACATGCCCCAAAAATCACCTGTCTTGTTTGAATTATGTTTAGTAGTTCTCTGTTTTATTTTCCTTCCATCTAATTCTTCCTATTCTTCAATAAATACATTTTTCAAGGGCTTCAATTTTCTGTTCAGTTTTCTTGACTAATGTCCATGTTTCTGCACCATACAGGAATGTTGAGAAAATATAACATTTTGCTATTCTTTGTTTTAGTCCTGGTGTTATTTGTTGTGATGTTAGTATATATTTTTCATGGCATTTTTTATGACTAGAACAGCGATTGGTTGAAAACAAAAACTAGTGTACTTTCTCTACCAATCAAAATCCAGGAAACTATACTGGATGCGGACAGGAATACCAGATACCAGCCTTGAACGACTATCTTGTTGACCCCTTGGACATCACACGGGTCAGTTCTTGGTCTCTAAGCCGTACACCGAAAGTTACCTGGAATCCTAGGACACAGAACACACCACATATACTGGTCATCTGGGACCCAGGCAACTTTTACAACCATGGGTTATACATCAACTGTGTCAATGGGTCGCTGGAATCTGGTCAGGTAAATGTTCAGTGTCATTAGACAATGCCATCAGTGTGGGTGGAAAAATGTGTGTGGAAGGGAGGCAACAAATTCTGTGTAAATATGTGAGGGAGGGAGGTAGCAATGTGTGTGGGAGGGAGACAGCAATATGTGTTGGTGGGCAAATGTGTGTGGGAGGGAGGCAACAATTTGTGTTGGTAGGTAAATGTGTGTGGGAGGGAGGCAACAATTTGTGTCGGTGGGTAAATGTGTGTGGGAGGGAGGCAACAATTTGTGTTGGTGGGTAAATGTGTGTGGGAGGGAGGCAACAATTTGTGTTGGTGGGTAAATGTGTGTGTGAAGGAGGCAACAATTTGTGTTGGTAGGTAAATGTGTGTGGGAGGGAGGCAACAATTTGTGTCGGTGGGTAAATGTGTGTGGGAGGGAGGCAACAATTTGTGTTGGTGGGTAAATGTGTGTGGGAGGGAGGCAACAATTTGTGTTGGTGGGTAAATGTGTGTGTGAGGGAGGGCAACAATTTGTGTTGGTGGGTAAATGTGTGTGTGAAGGAGGCAACAATTTGTGTTGGTGGGTAAATGTGTGTGGGAGGGAGGTAGCAATGTGTGTGCGAGGGAGGCAACAATTTGTATTGGTTTGTAAATGTGTGTGGGAAGGAGGCAACAATTTATCGGTGGGTAAATGTGTGTGGGAGGGAGGCAACAATTTGTATTGGTGGGTAAATGTGTGTGGGAGGGAGGTAGAAATGTGTGTGCGAGGGAGGCAGACATCGAGCTTGTGTAATAGGTTGACTTATTTTAGTTGTTCTACCACCGTCATCCCCTCTCCTTCCCCCTTTTTTCTCAGAAGAATGTTGAAAGTGCCATCGACAGCTAAAAAGACAAATGAGGAAATTCTCAAAGAGGCCAACACAAAAAGGGAACTCCTAAAAAAACATCAGAAAGAAACAATCAACATTTTTCGGGCACATCATGAGAAGAGGAGAGTTGGAATACTTGTTTCATCATCATCATCATCAAGTACCGGGCCTGCTGGCGTAGCTGATCATGTCTCTCTACAACTTTCGATCTCGGCAGCTATTTATCATTTCTGTTGTTGACCTTCTGCCAAGCCATTCTCTTAAGCTGTCTGTTATTTTTTCTCTTTGCTTCCCTCTATCTCTTCGTCCCTCAATTTTTCCAGTTGTTACAACATATTCCAGTTGTTCTCTTCTCATTACATGGCCAAAAAATGATGATTGTTTCTTCCTAATATTGGAAATTAGCTCTCTTTTTGCTTTGACCCTCTCTCAGAACATCTTCATTACTCTTCTTAGCTGTCCATGGTACTCTCAACATTCTTCTGTAAAACCACATTTCTACAGACTCCAGTGATTTTCTTACTTGATACTTGTTTACAACAGGCAAAATAAAAGGAAAGAGAGATCGCGGACGACAAAGAAAGATCATACTGGATAGATTGGTGTCATGGTATGGAAAACAGTCAACAACAGAACTGATACGATGCACTATAGATAGAAGATTGTGGAAGGACATGATCGCCTACGCCAATCAGTATGGCACATGATGATGATGGCGCACGAGATCACACAAGACTATTCAGATAACTCCATCCTTCATACATTGTTTTACATCCGGCTAACTAATATTGACGCTTTAATTCAGTTGGTCAGTATCTTTAAAAAAAAAAGATGACATTTCATTGGCTGTGCCAAGAGACAACTATCACGCAGGATTATGTCTATTTAAAGTTAAATGAAAAGTAAAGGTTCTCTCCATGCCTTGGTAAGCGTATTGGGAACATGATGCTAGTGACCAGATTTTTCCATGACTACGGCATATTTTTGGTTGATGTGGTCGGTATCACGCCAGGTCGCGTTTACTTCCCAGAAAAATCCTTGGTAGCCATGTTTAGTGGCTGGGTGAACCTGGTAGCCTTGTCTTTCCGAAAAAAAAATCAGCCACTTCTGGGGATCGAACCCAGACCCATCTGGTCAAGAAGCGAAGACAATTATTGGTGTGATGGGGTATCACGTGACAGGTGACTGCTCCAGAGGCGTATTCTAAACATGTGGGTAGAGAAACAACACGTTCTACACATAATATGGTTTCTCCTCAAAACACTATCACACTTTTTGTTTATTTGTAGAGTTTGATTATAACATTTAATTTAATTATTCCAATATTGATTCTAAATTATAATAATTTATCTTTGTTATTTTACAGAGAGCATTGCTAACAGTAAATTTATAAATACTAAAAATCTAATAGTAATAGTAACAGTAGTAGTAACAGTAATAGTAACAGTAACAGTAATAGTAACAGTAATGGTAACAGTAAAAGTAATTATCGTTTAACATAATAAAAATAATGTTAGAAGAAAACAGAATATATGTTTATAAGTCGAATTGAGCATGCAAAACAATCTTTTATACAGCTCGTTCGGAAGTTTCATAACAGAATGCGTGCTATACACCTTGCGGTCCATTGCACGTGTCTTCAACCTGTAAATAATATTCACGACCCTTTTGTATATATATATTTTTTAACATCCTCAGCATAATAGAAACAAGTGACTATTCACCTGGGTTAGAAACAATGTATAGCTCCATCTTTGATGTTCATTTTGGACCGGTTAAGTTTGTTATGTCAAAGTAATTGGAGTACACATGACAGGCATGGTAATGGTTATGGTTATGGAAGGCCCCGGTATCACTGCAAACGAATTAAAATCCATAATTGCTCAACCGCCCGTGCCAGTGGAATCATCCGAATTACTAACTCATCTCCCAAACAAAGAAAGGTAGCTGTAGTCCCCATCATAGCAGTCTCAGCACACGCCAAAAGACATAAGGCGAAACCGTACAGAAAGTGAAAACAACCGTCTGTTCCCTGTCATACGATATCATCATTCATCGTAAACAATGTGACAGGCGACTGGGCCTCAATTGAACAAAAAATAAAATATAACAAGATCCCAGTTCTATTAATGGAATCAGTTGCATTGTGGTCGGGGGCATCCCTATACCCGCTACACTTTCTGACCCAGCATTTCTTTAAGTATACACAAACTGATTGCCCTGTAAGGTGTTGATTACAAATACATCTGCTTATCCCACTAAGCTTACCTGATTGACCAGTTCAGCCCTACTGGGAGATACTTGCCTGAATAGGAAAGTACAGAATTTATTTCCGATCTGTGATCGAAACCCTATGCTATAGTCATGAGAACACCTTCGCCTAAGACACTGTTCACAATAGCTAATTTTTTTTTTTAGCTGAGTGGCAGTGTACCAAGCATTCGGCTTCTCGTGGCAAGGCGCAGTGCCATGGAGTACGGGCTCGAACCTGCTTCGGACCGTATATTGTTCTTCGTTTTTTTTCTGTTGTTGTTTATTTGTTATTTTTTCTGAGTGCTGTAATGCATACCTCCTCCTTCTATAATTCCCTGAATTATTACCTCAGAGTTTCCCTCTATAATAATATTTATTTATTATTATTTGTCTCCTGATTGACCAGACCCTTTTCCACCTTTAGAATCACCAGTCTCTCAATATTATTGTACCACCAACTCTCTTTCGTTTCTGTGAGGAATGAGCAACAAACTAACCAAAGTAATTAATAAACTAACTAAACAGGTTGGCAGAGTCTGTCATTGCGCAGAAAACCTTCAAAATGGATACGTATAACATTGCGAGGGCTTAAAAAGAAATCTTTCACAGGATGACAACAAGAGAGCTGGGGATAATCTACATTTCAAAAGAATGGTGGGACACGGCGACACAAGGGGAGAAAGCAGGAAAAGCATTCTCATTGGCAAATAACGCAACACACTCAATCAATGCATGATAGGAACACTCAGTAAACAAACACTTTGATAGTTGCTGGGTTGCAGAACGGGTATGGGATTGTCCCGACTGCGATGATGCAGAAGTAAAGGCTAAACTAACCAAATAACTCTCTAACATTTCAGATCAAATCTGTGTTAAAACTATCTTAAACATAACTGTTGGTGTGTTCCCCAGGCTGTAAGGCCTTACTTCGGGCCACTGAACACGCATCTGAGAGCAAACACGTATATTTTTGCGGTGTACGAGCAAAGTGCAACGATTGATCTTGCTGTTGCCAAGAGGTACATAGAAGGACAGGCTCTCTTACTGCCTGCTGCTTTTGTTTCCAACTTCACATCCCTAGCCAACATTAGTAAGTATTTGATCTATTCTATGACTCAACAATCAAGTCCAATAAAAGATGAGTAGGCATGTTCGTTGACTTACAGAACATGTGTAGTTGAGAGTGGAGATAAACTGTGAGGGCGATAGAACATGTGTAGTTGAGAGTGGAGATAAACTGAGAGAGCGATAGAACATGTGTAGTTGAGAGTGGAGATAACTGAGAGAGCGATAGAACATGTGTAGTTGAGAGTGGAGATAACTGAGAGAGCGATAGAACATGTGTAGTTGAGAGTGGAGATAACTGAGAGAACGATAGAACATGTGTAGTTGAGAGTGGAGATAACTGAGAGAGCGATAGAACATGTGTAGTTGAGAGTGGAGATAAACTGAGAGAGCGATAGAACATGTATAGTTGAGAGTGGAGATAAACTGAAAGAGCGATAGAACATGTGTAGTTGAGAGTGGAGATAAACTGAGAGAGCGATAGAACATGTGTAGTTGAGAGTGGAAATAACTGAGAGAGCGATAGAACATGTGTAGTTGAGAGTGGAGATAACTGAGAGAACGATAGAACATGTGTAGTTGAGAGTGGAGATAACTGAGAGAGCGATAGAACATGTGTAGTTGAGAGTGGAGATAAACTGAGAGAGCGATAGAACATGTGTAGTTGAGAGTGGAGATAAACTGAAAGAGCGATAGAACATGTGTAGTTGAGAGTGGAGATAAACTGAGAGAGCGATAGAACATGTGTAGTTGAGAGTGGAAATAAACTGTGAGGGCGATAGAACATGTGTAGTTGAGAGTGGAAATAAACTGAGAGAACGATAGAACATGTGTAGTTGAGAGTGGAAATAAACTGTGAGGGCGATAGAACATGTGTAGTTGAGAGTGGAGATAAACTGTGAGGGCGATAGAACATGTGTAGTTGAGAGTGGAGATAAACTGAGAGAGCGATAGAACATGTGTAGTTGAGAGTGGAAATAAACTGTGAGGGCGATAGAACATGTGTAGTTGAGAGTGGAGATAAACTGAGAGAGCGATAGAACATGTGTAGTTGAGAGTGGAGATAAACTGTGAGAGCGATAGAACATGTGTAGTTGAGAGTGGAGATAAACTGAGAGAGCGATAGAACATGTGTAGTTGAGAGTGGAGATAAACTGAGAGAGCGATAGAACATGTGTAGTTGAGAGTGGAGATAAACTGAGAGAGCGATAGAACATGTGTAGTTGAGAGTGGAAATAAACTGAGAGAACGATAGAACATGTGTAGTTGAGAGTGGAGATAACTGAGAGAGCGATAGAACATGTGTAGTTGAGAGTGGAGATAAACTGAGAGAGCGATAGAACATGTGTAGTTGAGAGTGGAGATAAACTGAAAGAGCGATAGAACATGTGTAGTTGAGAGTGGAGATAAACTGAGAGAGCGATAGAACATGTGTAGTTGAGAGTGGAAATAAACTGAGAGAATGATAGATGATGTGTAGTTGAGAGTGGAAATAAACTGTGAGGGCGATAGAACATGTGTAGTTGAGAGTGGAGATAAACTGTGAGGGCGATAGAACATGTGTAGTTGAGAGTGGAGATAAACTGAGAGAGCGATAGAACACGTGTAGTTGAGAGTGGAGATAAACTGAGAGAGCGATAGAACATGTGTAGTTGAGAGCAGAAATAAACTGACTGAGTGATGGAATATATTTAACTAATATATTTAATTATTATATTCCCTTATAGTAAGGGAATAAATTGACTGTTATAAAACATGTTAGTTTGATAGATTGACTGCTATAAAACATGTTAGTTTGATAGATTGACTGTTATAAAACATGTGTAGTTTGATAGATTGACTGTTATACAACATGTTAGTTTGATAGATTGACTGTTATAAAACATGTGTAGTTTGATAGATTGACTGTTATAAAACATGTGTAGTTTGATAGATTGACTGTTATAAAACATGTGTAGTTTGATAGATTGACTCTTATAATACATGTGTAGTTAGATTGACTGTTATAAAACATGTGTAGTTTGATAGATTGACTGTTATAAAACATGTGTAGTTTGATAGATTGACTGTTATAAAACATGTGTAGTTTGATAGATTGACTGTTATAAAACATGTGTAGTTTGATAGATTGACTGTTATAAAACATGTGTAGTTTGATAGATTGACTGTTATAAAACATGTGTAGTTTGATAGATTGACTCTTATAATACATGTGTAGTTAGATTGACTGTTATAAAACATGTGTAGTTTGATAGATTGACTGTTATAAAACATGTGTAGTTTGATAGATTGACTGTTATAAAACATGTGTAGTTTGATAGATTGACTGTTATAAAACATGTGTAGTTTGATAGATTGACTGTTATAAAACATGTGTAGTTTGATAGATTGACTGTTATAAAACATGTGTAGTTTGATAGATTGACTGTTATAAAACATGTGTAGTTTGATAGATTGACTGTTATAAAACATGTGTAGTTTGATAGATTGACTCTTATAATACATGTGTAGTTAGATTGACTGTTATAAAACATGTGTAGTTTGATAGATTGACTGTTATAAAACATGTGTAGTTTGATAGATTGACTGTTATAAAACATGTGTAGTTTGATAGATTGACTGTTATAAAACATGTGTAGTTTGATAGATTGACTGTTATGAAACATGTGTAGTTTGATAGATTGACTGTTATGAAACATGTGTAGTTTGATAGATTGACTGTTATAAAACATGTGTAGTTTGATAGATTGACTGTTATAAAACATGTGTAGTTTGATAGATTGACTGTTATAAAACATGTGTAGTTTGATAGATTGACTGTTATAAAACATGTGTAGTTTGATAGATTGACTGTTATAAAACATGTGTAGTTTGATAGATTGACTGTTATAAAACATGTGTAGTTTGATAGATTGACTGTTATAAAACATGTGTAGTTTGATAGATTGACTGTTATAAAACATGTGTAGTTTGATAGATTGACTGTTATAAAACATGTGTAGTTTGATAGATTGACTGTTATAAAACATGTGTAGTTTGATAGATTGACTGTTATAAAACATGTGTAGTTTGATAGATTGACTGTTATAAAACATGTGTAGTTTGATAGATTGACTGTTATAAAACATGTGTAGTTTGATAGATTGACTGTTATAAAACATGTGTAGTTTGATAGATTGCCTGTTATAAAACATGTGTAGTTTGATAGATTGACTGTTATAAAACATGTGTAGTTTGATAGATTGACTGTTATAAAACATGTGTAGTTTGATAGATTGACTGTTATAAAACATGTGTAGTTTGATAGATTGACTGTTATAAAACATGTGTAGTTTGATAGATTGACTGTTATAAAACATGTGTAGTTTGATAGATTGACTGTTATAAAACATGTGTAGTTTGATAGATTGACTGTTATAAAACATGTGTAGTTTGATAGCTTGACTGTTATAAAACATGTGTAGTTTGATAGATTGACTGTTATAAAACATGTGTAGTTTGATAGATTGACTGTTATAAAACATGTGTAGTTTGATAGATTGACTGTTATAAAACATGTGTAGTTTGATAGATTGACTGTTATAAAACATGTGTAGTTTGATAGATTGACTGTTATAAAACATGTGTAGTTTGATAGATTGACTGTTATAAAACATGTGTAGTTTGATAGATTGACTGTTATAAAACATGTGTAGTTTGATAGATTGCCTGTTATAAAACATGTGTAGTTTGATAGATTGACTGTTATAAAACATGTGTAGTTTGATAGATTGACTGTTATAAAACATGTGTAGTTTGATAGATTGACTGTTATAAAACATGTGTAGTTTGATAGATTGACTGTTATAAAACATGTGTAGTTTGATAGATTGACTGTTATAAAACATGTGTAGTTTGATAGATTGACTGTTATAAAACATGTGTAGTTTGATAGATTGACTGTTATAAAACATGTGTAGTTTGATAGATTGACTGTTATAAAACATGTGTAGTTTGATAGATTGACTGTTATAAAACATGTGTAGTTTGATAGATTGACTGTTATAAAACATGTGTAGTTTGATAGATTGACTGTTATAAAACATGTGTAGTTTGATAGATTGACTGTTATAAAACATGTGTAGTTTGATAGATTGACTGTTATAAAACATGTGTAGTTTGATAGATTGACTGTTATAAAACATGTGTAGTTTGATAGATTGACTGTTATAAAACATGTGTAGTTTGATAGATTGACTGTTATAAAACATGTGTAGTTTGATAGATTGACTGTTATAAAACATGTGTAGTTTGATAGATTGACTGTTATAAAACATGTGTAGTTTGATAGATTGACTGTTAGAAAAAACATGTGTAGTTTGATAGATTGACTGTTATAAAACATGTGTAGTTTGATAGATTGACTGTTATAAAACATGTGTAGTTTGATAGATTGACTGTTATAAAACATGTGTAGTTTGATAGATTGACTGTTAGAAAAAACATGTGTAGTTTGATAGATTGACTGTTATAAAACATGTGTAGTTTGATAGATTGACTGTTATAAAACATGTGTAGTTTGATAGATTGACTGTTATAAAACATGTGTAGTTTGATAGATTGACTGTTATAAAACATGTGTAGTTTGATAGATTGACTGTTATAAAACATGTGTAGTTTGATAGATTGACTGTTATAAAACATGTGTAGTTTGATAGATTGACTGTTATAAAACATGTGTAGTTTGATAGATTGACTGTTATAAAACATGTGTAGTTTGATAGATTGACTGTTATAAAACATGTGTAGTTTGATAGATTGACTGTTATAAAACATGTGTAGTTTGATAGATTGACTGTTATGAAACATGTTAGTTTGATAGATTGACTGTTATAAAACACGTGTAGGGCAATTAGGCTTAGTTTATTTCCAATGAGTCTGAACCTAATGATGAGTAATGAGTCTCAGCCTAGGGATTAGTAATGACTATGTGCCTAGGGATTAGTAATGAGTCTTAGCCTAGGGATTAGTAATGAGTGTCAGCCTGGTGATCAGTAATGAATTTCTTCTATCTTTCAGCTCCCTGTGGAGCATAGATCTTCAGCAAACACTTTCCAAGTCATTCTGTTTCTTGCCATTATTTTAAGATCGTTCCATGTCTTCCCCATCATCTTCATCTCTGCTTCTATCTGTCTTCTCGAAGAATATTTTGCTCTTTCTCTGTGTCTTTTTCATTGGGGATTCCATAAAAGGGCCTGTTGTGTGATACTCTCAGTTGGCTTCCACAGTGTGTGTCCTATCCAGCACTATCGCTTCGCTGTTTCTCTTCATCCACTGGTATTTGACCAGTACATTTCCATAATTCTATGTTAGTGATTTTGTCCTGCCATTTCCATCATTTTATTCTACGTAAGCATCCATTAACGAAGGCCTGTGTCTTCATGATTGTCATTTTTGTTGTTCTCCATGTTTCACAGCCATATAATTGGACTGACTTAACACTGGAGTTGAACATTTTTATTTTTGCAGTTAACCTAATTTCTTTGGACTTCCACATGCTTCCCAGTGCCACGAATGTACCTCTTGCTTTTAATATCCTTATTTTGGTATCATTATCGGTTCCTCCTTCTTTGTCTATAGTACTGTCCAGATATATAATATTGTACATCTAGTAGAAAACGTACCTCTCTATGTTTCGAAAATAGTTCATTACCCCTCCTATCTCAATGTCGAGGTCCTGTATAATATTTTTTTGTAATAACCAATAACATTGGGTCATCTTTGACGTTTTGTCATGTCAAATTATTTTGTTGCAATGTTCACTCTTATTTATTTAATTATTTCACTAAAACGTTTATTTGTATTTTGATTATTTGTTCTGCTCCTCGTGACGGCATCATTCTATTCTTCAGCGTTCAGTAGCATTATAGTGGAGCGTTGCGTTGTCGCACCATTTATATCAGTTCTTTGTGTATGTTTCACATAGTGCTTCTTACTCGTGCGACTGCGTGTATATTTACGCAGAATGGTGGCTGGTTGAATCTGTTACCTTCTTGGCTTGGCGTCGTGATCTAGTGTGGCAATTCATAGACTTGTCGTTTTATGGAGCCAGCAAAACACGGGTTCTTGTGTTTATCAGACGACGGGAGGCTGGCTCCAGGCGTCAAGCTCTCCATGAATTTATGAGAACAACATCAGAACAATAGCAAATTCAAGATTTCTGCATTCAATCACGTGACACAACGAGCCTTCAATAAACGTTGCGAGAACACCAGATTCAAGGGCCGACCACGAAAGAGATGGATTGATGGAATATTAGAAACACTAGGAAACATAATAGCAGCAGAGGCAAGCATAAGAGCAAATGGCAGTAAATTATATCTCACCTCGACGCTGAAAGGTAAATGAGGAAGAAAAGAAGACGAACAAGAATCACGTGATTTACTCTCGACTTCTGAATCTCCAATCTCTACAAACCCGCTAATCTTCTATTTACTAATTCTAACGAGCATCTCTAAGTCTTTAACGCTGTCCATGACGGACCAATAAATTCTATATCCTTAACCTGTCCTAACTGAAATCTTCACTCTAATTATGGCTGATATAATACACTTGAGTCTATCTAGCCTACTGCTATCTTGACCTAGAAGTTGTCAGCTTTCAGGATGTTACTCATTCTCGCCTGTAAATTCCCCTACCTAATCTGATGTGACTTTCTCTCTTCCATGGCTGGAGAGTTACTCCCAAATATCTAACAAAAAAAGACTGACTTTCCAGTAGTAATCACGTGACCAAAAACTTTGACCATGACTCTCACAAGATGACCTTCAACTATCACTTGTAACAATTTCTATGTCTTACAATCTATAAAGTCATAGCCCCTCTATTTTTAACCCACTGAACTAAACTCTGGTACATTAACCCATCATAAACCATCGATAAAGCTATTTTTTTTATGTTTTCATTAAAAAGTGTCTATTCTTCCAAATTGTATTTTAATCAAATCCTTGTTATCAAACTTTTGATTGATACTTAACTAATTATTCCTTCAGTCATTTATTATGTTATGTTTATGTATAGATCAGTCATTTTGTGGCCTCTATCATTATTTTTTTTTCCTTTTTCTAAAAATGAGAAGAGAACTACCAAACACAATTCAAACAAGACAAATGCGATTTTTGGGCCATGTGAAAAGATACAACTGCCTACTAAAAGTAATCTTGGAGGGGAAAATACAAGGTAAAAGATGCAGAGGCAGACCAAGACTAACATGAACAAGTAACATCAAAAGATTGACAAGTCAGCCTATGACAACTCGCACCATCAAAGCAAGAGACAGCAGAATGGCGATCCATGGTAGCCAACCTCCGTTGCGGAGATGGCACTCGATGGTGATGATGATGCTGATGATCATTAATTAACGTGCATTAACTAGTCTAAATTAACATTGATGTTGTAATGCGTATGTCTGTCTGAGCCGTAAACAGTATGATCACACTTCTACAGGTCCTGTACACGCTGGAGTTATGACAATTGTAGCTGATCCCTATTCTGTGCAGAAGATCTCAGACAGGTTCTTCATCGTCAATAACTGCCCTTATCTGATTTCACAACTTGACAGTGAGTTAATTATGTCTTGAGTCATCATTATATGTAATATTCCATTTATTCTGTCTGTCTGCCCATCTGTCTCTCTATTGACCAGTATGTCTAAATGCTACCATATAGGGTTGCCTGCTTGCCACCATGTCTGTATGTTTGCATGTCTTCTTATCTGCTTATCAGTCTATTGCCTGTCTCTTTGTATATCTTCATGTCTGCCTGTGTATCTGTCCTCATCAATCTGTTTGTCTGTCTCTGTTTATTTTTATGTCTTCCTGTTTGATTGTTTCTATGTAATTTCTGTTGTTTCTGTGTTCATTTGTCTGTATTTTTAACTCCCGTCATTTCATGTCTTCTTGAATACTTTCTTTTGTTTCTTTCTCCTACTGCGTGTAATTCTTTTTTCAAGTCTATCTTTTTCCCCATTGTAGCCAATCACTTTCAATGTCGATTATTTGTCTTCTGTCTACTCACATGTCTGTTATTTGTCTTCTATCTACTCGCATGTCTGTTATTTGTCTTCTATCTACTCACATGTCTGTTATTTGCCTTCTATCTACTCACATGTCTGTTATTTGCCTTCTATCTACTCACATGTCTGTTATTTGTCTTCTATCTACTCACATGTCTGTTATTTGCCTTCTATCTACTCACATGTCTGTTATTTGTCTTCTATCTACTCACATGTCTGTTATTTGTCTTCTATATACTCACATGTCTGTTGTCTTCTATCTACTCACATGTCTGTTATTTGTCTTCTATCTACTCACATGTCTGTTATTTGCCTTCTATCTACTCACATGTCTGTTATTTGCCTTCTATCTACTCACATGTCTGTTATTTGTCTTCTATCTACTCACATGTCTGTATGTTTGTCTTCCAGCCTCTCAACATAAATATATTGAGAGGCTACTTCCCTGCTCCCTTAGAGGAACTTAAGCGACTGCGACCTGCAGACCCAACAGCAGGGTCGGCGGCTCACAGCTGACCAAGATCTAGCAGTTCAACCTCCAAGTCGGTCTGCGCCCGAAAACAGCCTGCGTCAAGACAGGCTGTTTAACGGAAGCTAGGATCGCTGTAGTCCCTGTAGTGTTGACTCTTACTTATATAGAAAGCATTATTGCAGGATCTTAAGACTGGACTAGTTGATTTTACATCCAATAATTTAGGACTAGACGAACTCCAACTTCTCCAGTGAAAGACGGAACGTCTATGATGCCTTTATGACCCGCCAGATTTGATAAAACAACATCCTCTCTTAACAGCTCGGGCCATTACGTCAACAAGAACGATATGCTCATCTTTCTACCTGCCTACTTACCTATCTACTTACCTGTCTACCTACTTACTTACCTGTCTAACTGCCTACTTATCTGTCTACCTGCCTACTTACCTGTCTACCTACTTACTTACCTGTCTAACTGCCTATTTATCTATCTACCTGCCTATTTACATGTCTACCTGCCTACTTACCTGTCTACCTACTTACTTACCTGTATAACTGCCTATTTATCTATCTACCTGCCTACTTACCTGTCTACCTACTTACTTACCTGTCTAACTGCCTATTTATCTATCTACCTGCCTATTTACATGTCTACCTGCCTACTTATCTGTCTACCTGCCTGTTTATCTATCTACCTGCCTATTTACATGTCTACCTGCCTACTTACCTGTCTAGATGCCTACTTACCTGTCTACCTGCCTAATTACATGTCTACTTGCCTACTTACCTGTCTACTTGCCTACTTACCTTTTTACCTGCCTTCTCGCAAAGCTGAAAACGTCACGCTAGTTGTGAGTTTTCCGGGAGTTTCCTGTCAGCCCGTGGGCCTTTATAAATCGGTAGATGGCTGTGGTTATAACATTACGAGGTATTCTTGACCTTTACTTGCAGCTATTATTAACAGCGTGACATGTATTTTCACTGTCAGAAAGTGCAGAACTAACTCTGCAGTGCATACCAACAGCATATTGTGGCGTCCCTGGAAATAAGAAAGCAGATGAACTCGCAAAAGTAGATGGGAAACCAATCTTTGAACCTCAAATAAATTAAAACAATATTGAAACAAACTATACAAACAGAATTGAAGGAGTTCAGTGTAAAATATGAGTCCGAACACAACATTCGACGGCTTAAACAAACTCAGCAAACTGAAACATTGAATCATGGGAGGAAGAGGTATGTACTACAACACTCATAAAAAATGACAAATAAACAACAGAAAAAAACAAAGAACAAAATATAGTCCGAAGCAGGATCGAACCCGTACTTATTATTTGTCTCCAGTAAATTATCGCCTCGGAAGTTTCCCTCTATAATAATATTAATTAATGATTCTGTCTCCAAACTGAAACAGACCAAGACAATCAGACTCAGAAGGGGTTATTGTAGCCTCAGAGCACTCCTACACATGTAAGACTGTGACCTTGCAACCTGTGACTGTGGAGCATGCAGACAAAACACCAGAGCATATACTACAAGACTGTAGCAATCTCAACACCCTAAGAACATAGATTGGGCCAACAGAAACAACCCTGAGGGTGGACAAGCTATGGGGAACCTGATGACCTCAAACAAACCGTCTTTTGTGTGACCCAGACTGGTCTAAATGTCTAAATGAATAACAACAGCTGATAGATGAAGAAGATTAAAGAAGAAGAAGATAAAAAGAGGAAGATAAAGAAGAAGTTAAAGAGGAAGATAAAGAAGAAATTAAAGAAGAAATTAAAGAAGAAGATAAAGAATAAAGTTAAAGAGGAAGATAAAGAAGAAATTAAAGAAGAAGTTAAAGAAGAAGATAAAGAATAAAGTTAAAGAGGAAGATAAAGAAGAAATTAAAGAAGAAATTAAAGAAGAAGTTAAAGAAGTAGAAGAAGATAAAGAAGTAGAAGAAGATAAAGAAGTAGAGGAAGATAAAGAAGTAGAAGAAGATAAAGAAGTAGAAGAAGATAAAGAAGTAGAGGAAGATAAAGAAGTAGAAGAAGATAAAGAAGAAGACTCTAAATGTCATTTTTTTCTGACAGCTTTCTCTAAAGTGGTCACCGCCTCAGGCCTGACGGTTTCCTGGAGTGACAACACCACCAGCATGTCGCTGTACAGAAATACGCCATACGTGACCACATTGACTACCAGCATTGACGTACGATACTCAACCGATGACTATCAAGTTGAATCTTGTTGTTCCGTCTACTCACTCACGTACGTGTACTTTTTTCGTTGTACTTACAACTCACTTTGTAGATGATCTTGGCAATTGTAGTCTAACCTTACTGACTTAATGTGTGTTCTTGTCCGCTGTACCCAGTACAAAGTTTTGTGGGTTCACTTGTCCGCTGTACCCAGTACAAAGTTTCGTGGGTTCACTTGTCCGCTGTACCCAGTACAAAGTTTTGTGGGTTCACTTGTCCGCTGTACCCAGTACAAAGTTTTGTGGGTTCACTTGTCCGCTGTACCCAGTACAAAGTTTTGTGGGTTCACTTGTCCGCTGTACCCAGTACAAAGATTCGTGTGTTCATTTGTCCTCTGTACCCAGAGCGCCATCATCATCAAGTACCATTCCTGATGGTGTCAGTGATCGTGTCTCTCTACAGCTTTCGATCTCGACAGTTATTTATCATTTCTGTTGTTGACCTTCTGCCAAGCCATTCTCTTAAGCTGTCTGGTATCTTTTTTCTTTGCTTCCCTCTATCTCTTTGTCCCTCAATTTTTCCAGTCGTCACAATATATTCCAGCTGTTCCCTTTTCATTGCATGGCCAAAAAATGATGATAGTTTCTTCCTAATTTTGGAAAATTAGCTCTCTTTTTGCTTTAGCCTCTTTCAGAACATTCACATTACTCTTCTTAGCTGTCCATGGCATTCTCAACATTCTTCTGTACATCCACATTTCTACGGCCTCCAATGATTTTCTTGTCTGTTGCCCTATTGTCCATGATTCACATCCATATGTTAAGACTGGCTCTACATAACATTTAAGAACTCTTTATCTTGTTTCTATTGTTAAAAATGGATTGCACAGTATTTTCCTCATTTTTTTTTTTTTTGGAAAGCTGCTTTTGCCTGAGCCATTCTGAATTTCACCTCTGTTGTACATCTTCCGTCTGAGGTTAACATTGTTCCCAGACATTTAAATTCATTTACCTTTTATAATAGTTTTCCACTTGTCTTTATTGTGCATTACGGTGATGTCTTTTTCTTTGTTGTTACCATTACTTCTGTCTTTTTGCTATTAAGGCCGAGTCCTTTATTTTTGCTTTCTTTCACTATAATGTCCAACATTTCTTGTAACTGGTTTTCACTCTTAACGATTAAGACTGTATCATCAGCATTCTCAGATCTTACTCACTTAAATACAAGTATATATGTCCATTGTACTTACGTATGTATTTATATATGTCAACGAGTCTTTTAGTATTTTTAGCAACGTGTGTTACAGTCACACATAGAACATAACAGAAGGTATTAGAGTAAGTCGTAGAGCACAACAGAATGTGTTACAGTGAGTTATAGAACATAACAGAAGGGGTTACAGTAAGTCATTGAACATAACAAAAGATGTTAAAGTAAGTTATAGCTAAGCAACAAGTGTTACAATAAGTGATAGAACATTTTAAAATAGCACAAGTTTTTAAATAGCGCAATTTTAGAAAAAAAAATAATGATTATTTATTTCGCGATATATACAAGTGGTAGAGTGCTAAAGCACAGGCTTATAGAACTAGATGTCGAGTGTTTGCATTTTTTGACCAACGCACTTGTTTCTTTTTTGGAACAAATCCATGTAAAATAAACATACAACTGTATTATACAGCTAAACTTATGGAGAGACGAGACAAACAACAATGTTTCGGTAAAAGCTTTCATCAGGTATAATACAACAAATATAAATATAAAAAAAACACATACAAGAGAGAAGGCAAAGGCGCCTCGCAGAAGCAGAACTGGAAGTTGTCAGCGACCTACAGCTGATGGCTTGCGCCAGGATTGTTGAACCAGAGCCATCCAGATCCTGCTCCACCTCACCGTGGTGCCTTCACAAATTAACCTGTCTAGTCTGGCCAAGTGAATAGGGATCGAGAAGGGAAGATAATCCTGTACTCATAATGTCGTGCTGAAGTCGGATGTGTTGGTCCGAAAGGCACATATATCACGGCTTTACTTGCAAACCACAACACGACGCAGACACGCGTCTTTTAAAGGGCGGATGACGAAGCGGTGTGATCCTACATTCATCAGGTGAACACAAACGAACACACAAAAGACAAGCACTTATATATCTCAAAAGAGCCATCTGTTGACTCGGATTTTATATATATTGTCTGCAGCTCTACTCGAGTGATATGTGTAGTGTACAGTATCCAATATAACCAATGGATTGGGCGGACATTATCAATGCCCTTCGAGATGTGGGAAGAGCACATGACTTCGACAAACACAGATCCACGTCACTTCTTCGGATGATGGAAATGGGAGTTAAGATGGGCACAGCCAGAAATGAGAAACTTGGTGGCCGTGTAAGAAGACTTATCAACCAACATAGAACTGGAGTCGTCAGTCGCTGGACACTGAGGGAATTGCTGAGGAAGGGATCTGAGCACCTATGGACCACTTTGGAGTGCATTGATGATGACCCGCAAATGACTCAATAACTCAATAATATTACACATGTGTGCTTATCTTCATGTGTAGTGTATAGTATCCAATATGATATATTATACATGTGTGCTTATCTTCATGTGTAGTGTATAGTATCCAATAAGATATATTATACATGTGTGCTTATCTTCAAATCAAACCAATTCATGCACAAACTATAATTAGTAGTGTCATTGTTCTTGGCAGGCGTGGCGCTTTTATTGTGAATCCATTCAGTAACGAGACTGTCCGTCCCGGGAATATTAGACTCAAACCTCAAGTACAGTTCACAGCCATAGATATTCGGTCCTCGAATGGTATAGCAGGTATGTAGTTATTTGTTTAACAGATGATTAATGCAAGTTATTGCTTCCCATGAATTATAATGGGATAGCAGTTATGTTCTTATTTGTTTAACAGATTATTAATAGCAGCTATTGCTACCCAGGAATTATAATGGGATAGTAGTTATGTTGTTATTTGTTTAACAGATGATTAATGCAAGTTATTGCTTCCCATGAATTATAATGGGAAAGCAGGCATGTCGTTATTTGCTTAACAGATGATTAATGACAGTTATAGCTGCCCAATGATTATAATGGGACATCTGCAGGGGTGGATTACCCATTTAGCAAAATAGGCACGTGCTAAGGGCATCAAAGGGCCCCATATTAAATGAAAAAAATGACATTCATTCATATATATATATATATATAGAATAATAGCAAGAGCACTCAGTGAGTCCAGACCTCCAATAATGGTCATGAGATCGAACAAGCCAGGCTGGATGCCTTACCTCTATTAAGTATAGAATCAGATGAGTTACATAAGATTAATGTTGAGGATCTTATCAAAGACTTTGTAATAAAAAAAAAAAAGTATGAGAAAACTGTTCAAATATAAACAAAGTGGAAGTTTACAAAATGACATTACTTGTCCATCTTACTGTACATTAAGTTGTGTTTAATTTCGATAAATAACATTTTATTTTATATGTTATTAATGTTTCATTTTCACTTACATATATATGGGGGGGGGGCACCACCAGTTTCTTTTTTAAGTGCTTAGGGCCTTTAATGGTCTTAATCCAGCCCTGGATGGTTGCTATGTTATTTGTTTGACATATGATTGATTCAGCTTATGGTTGGCCAAGAATTATACATCACCTTCCTGTACCGCAAGGACCGATGTAAACATTAACTAAATGTTCAAATGAATCGTGGAGGCAAGGCACCTAACAGCAGCAGAGCTGAGAGCTGTCAGCGAGCCACAGCCGATGGCTTGCGCAAGGATCGGTGAACCAGAACCATCCAGAACCTCCTCCACCTCTTCGCGGTGCCTCTAGAAACAAACTTGTCTACTCTGGCCACGCGAGTAGGGATCGTAGAGGGAAGATAACCTGGTCTTCAAAAATAACACGCTGAAGTCGGATGTATTGGACCGAAAGGCGCAAATATCGCAGTTCTAGCTCACACTACAACATAACGTACACACGCCACTTAACGTCCTTTTAAGGGCGGATGATGAAGAGGTGTAGGAACTGATGTTCCTTTTGTCATCGGGCGAACATGCAAGCAAGCAATTGAGTCGCACCTATAATTTCCCTACAAATATAATATGTAAACATGACAAGATCTTCTCTACTTCCTTATGTTGTCATTTTCTTTTGACACTTTTCGTTAGCAGTCGTGGTGTTTATTATTTGATTGTTTTTTTTTCTTTACATGCCACTGTATACGTTTTTAACTATCGCTGTGAGTGATAACGTCAGTGTATGCATTAAGTAAATAACTGTTCAACTGTCAACATATTTACATCAACCAAATGTAAATAGCTATGAAAACATGGATCATCTAACAAACAATAAATATCCATTTTAAGACATTAGCAACCTAATGATATAAATATCCATTTTAAAACATTAGCAACCTAATGATACAAATATGCATATTTGAGGGAATATAAATTTAATGAAATTAAATCAGAAAAACCACATGCTTTTCATGCTTATTTCCATAAATTCAGCAGTAAACTTTCAATTAACAGTAATTTAATTCTTCTAACAGCAATCGAGCAACAATTTATATTCAATTATTCATGCAGCAGTCAACAGCCACACATCTGTAAAATTCACACAAAAAATTAATCGTATTTCTCCTTACCGCTGACAAGACTACGTCACTCTCAATAGTAATAACATGAACTCATCACGTAATCATCATTACTCAACATGAACTTATCACGTAATCATCATTACTCAACATGAACTTATCACGTAATCATCATCATTACTAAACAAGAACTCATCAACGTAATGATCATTACTCAACATGAACTCATCACGTAATCATCATTACTCAACATGAACTCATCACGTAATCATCATTACTAAACAAGAACTCATCAACGTAATGATCATTACTCAACATGAACTCATCAACATAATCATCATTACTCAACATGAACTCATCAGCGTAATCATCATTACTCAACATGAACTCATCAACGTAATGATCATTACTCAACATGAACTCATCAACGTAATCATCATTACTCAACAAGAACTCATCAACGTAATCATCATTACTCAACATGAACTCATCAACGTAATCATCATTACTCAACATGAACTCATCAACGTAATCATCATTACTCAACAAGAACTCATCAACGTAATCATCATTACTCAACAAGAACACATCAACGTAATCATCATTACTCAACATCTATATTTCCTTGAATGATCCCCTAGGCGACACCTACACTTTGTTCCTGCTTGACGTGGCTGCTTCCAACACCCCAGGAGCCCAGAATCCGAGATACGTCACCCACTGGTTGGTCACCAACATCCAGAACGCGGACATCAACACCGGAGACCAAGTGGCTCAATACTTCGGTCCTAACCCTTTCACCCCGTAAGTATCTCATGTTACATTATCTCCAGTCAGCTCCGCTGTAACGTCTCACGGAGATAGGAAAGTATAACAGACATGAAGAGCAGCCATCATCATTGAGTACCGTCTCCGCATCGAAGGTTGGCTGCCATGGAGCGCCATTCCACTCTGTCTCCTGCTTTGATAGTAGTTATCGAAGGCCCCGGTATCACTGCAAACGAATTGAAATCCATAATTGCTCAACCACCCCTCTCATTAGAATCATCTAAATTAATATCTCATTTCACTGAAGGATTTAAACAAAGAAAAGCAGCTGCAGTCCACATATAGCAGCTACAGCATACGCCAAAAGACATAAGCGTAACTGCACCAAAAGTGAACGCAGCCCAACTGTCTTTCATCATATGATATCATAATTCATCGTAAACAATCGGAATATCGAAACTCGATCCGGATGAAATTCACAACTCACGTTGTGCACAGAGCTTTAAACTCAGTAGCTCCAGCAGTAAATCGGATTTTAAATATGAGGAAACTGCAACAAGGAACACTTGTCAAATAAAGCCGCACCAGTTCCTGTCGGCTATACGCCATATTGCTTTGATAGTGCAGGTTGTCATAGGCTGACTTGTCCATCTTTTGATATTACTCGTCCAAGATTGTCTTGGTCTGCCTCTGCCTCTTTTACCTTGTATTTTACCTTCCAAGATTACTTTTAGTAGGCTACTGTGTCTTGTATTTAGTAGTTCTCTTTTTATTTTTAGATGTTTTAAGAATTCATCGTTTGTTTCCTTTTCTTTCCATGCAATTCTTCCTATTCTTCTATAAATCCACATTTCAGAGGTTTCAATATGAAGAGCAATAAGAGACATTATCTCCAATCAGTTCCGCCTGTAACTCCTCACAGAGATAGAAGGGTACAACAAACATGAAGATAACAAATTAACATTATCTTGTCAGTCAGTTCCTCTGACACCTCTCACAGAGATAGAAAGGTACAACAAACATGAAGATAAATAATAAACATTATCTTGTCAGTCAGTTCCTCTGACACCTCTCACAGAGATAGAAAAATAAAACCGCGACAAAGAGCGTGAGTCACTCGCTGACTGCGCCTCCAGTATTTGAACTTTGTTACTCTGAAACCACAAGCATTAAACACCACCTTGACGCGTAACCAAAGTAAATACCTACGCCATTATTATTTTACTGAACAAGGTAGGTTATTCCTCATGTTTATTTATGCAGAGATGAACAGAAATAGAAAAAAAAAACTGTATGGTTAAAGCCGTTCATAATTAATGGACGATACAAATTTTAACGACGTTTCGGTTCCATAGACCTTCAGCAGGAACAACAAGCAACACACACACACACACACACACACACACACACACACACACACACACACACACACACACACGGATATATAAGTAAATGAAATTAACGCTACATGGCTAACTAACAATAAAAAAGTGTTAGTGTTAATTTCATTTACTTACATATCCGTGTGTGTGTGTGTGTGTGTGTTGTTTGTTGTTCTTGCTGAAGGCCTAATGAGCCGAAACGTCATTGAAATCTGTCTTCTTTCTTCTTTTCTCTTTCTCACTGACACCGAAAAGGAGTCCTGGTTATATCATTTGTCGTTCTTGCGCTGATCGGAACTGCCTGAATTAGTGATTTTTCTTTGTTGTTACATGTCTCTATCACGGCATCTATCCATCTTTTTCTATATCTTCCTCTTGGTCTTTTTCCATGCATTTTCAAATCTGTGCCGTCCATTAATTATGAAAAGCTTTAATCATACCTTTATTTTTTCATTTCTCCTTTACAATTAGCGTTACTGCAGCTTCATATATGTATGTATTTCTTTGCCTTGACCCGTTATGTTTATTGATCTATGTATGTTTACTAGATGCATACAAAACAGGCTTGGTGTTTCCTATTAATAAACACACACACACATGGACATAATGGTCTTCAACTCGTCCACAGGAATGAACATAGACCCTACCTGTTTCTCTTAGTCAAGCAACCAGTGGCCAAGCTCAATAACTCTATTTTCTCTACGTTCTGTCCCAATGGAACTATGAGGTAATGTCCCCTGTCGATAATTTGTGTATTGTATTGTACTGTATTGTATTGTATTGGATGGCGGATCTAGTCCACGTCCTCTCGATCGCTGCAGAAAATGCACCCAAGGTCTGATTAATTTCGGATCTTCATTGCACTTTTCTGCGTAAAAGTCAAAATGATGATATGCTTGATACATCTGTGTCGCTAAGACGAGGTCGTAGGTCGACAACAGTCCGTTTTTTGACGAATCAAGTGTTGTGAGTGAGACATTCCTCCGTCTAGACTAGATCTGTGCTTTACGTCACATTAGTGCTGTTCAAGACCGTTATTGGGATTCTTTGACGCAAGTTATTTCCACGTTACACATTAATGTAAACTACTTCGTCAGTCGCAGTTTTGTCTCTTTGGGGAAGTTGCTTCGTGTTTTGTTCGTCGTAGACTGTTTACACTTGAGTAATCAGACATAAGTCTAAAGGTATCGAGATTATGAGTTTGGCGACATTGTGTCCTACGTCATCGTATTGGTTCCCTAAACCGGCCGTGCGCAAATCTTACGGTCTGCTGTTTGATGTGCAACAAGAATAATTTGACGACTGACTGTGTGTCTATATGTTCGGAATTGGAGTCATCAACGATGGCCTAACATCATCAAGTGCTACGATGATCATCATTTTCAAGAGGACGTGACTTACCGGTATATGGGGATAGGCGGCGGGAACAAATGAAGGCTATGCATGAAATGTGTTCCTTGTTGCAGTTTCCTCATATTACAAGTCGCATGTCTGTGTTAGTCACCTCTAGTGACTCGGGCAGATGGTGCTCGTAAACCTGGGAAGGCCGACCATCTAAGGGCAGAATCCCCCGACAGAAAAGATCAACTGCTGCCTTGCAGGAAGATTGGGGACAATCAAAGGCTAAGGAAAGCAAACCTGAAAAAATGCTGGCTGAAATCGGATGCACTGGGCCACTGGCGCAGAACACAGTGCAACGTATTAACGGGTGTTCAGTCAGAGTGGATCTGACAGACTCTAATTGTGATGTTCTGTCTGTGGGGGCGATCAACACACTTAGACTGACAGCTGACTTCATATGAGAGTCTGGAATCCTTACTCTGATTGAGTCCTGAACGCAGAGAGAGAGAGAGAGAGTATTGTATTGTATTATATTGTATTTATTGATAATGAGTCACACAAAAATGTCATTTTTGTTCTGTCTTACAATGAAACCAGAAATAGCTCATCTTAGTACAGGGATTTCCTCCGAAAGCGAAGGATAAAATGATGATAATAATGATGATAGTAACAGATATCAAATAATAGATAAAATGATGATACTAATAATGAAAGCAAAGGATAAAATGATGATAATAATGATGATAGTAACAGATATCAAATAATAGATAAAATGATGATACTAATAATGAAAGCAAAGGATAAAATGATGATAATAATGATGATACATGTAGTAACAGATATCAAATAATAGATAAAATGATGATACTAATAATGAAAGCAAAGGATAAAATGATGATAATAATTATGATAGTAACAGATATCAAATAATAGATAAAATGATGATACTAATAATGAAAGCGAAGGATAAAATGATGATAATAATGATGATAGTAACAGATATCAAATAATAGATAAAATGATGATACTAATAATGAAAGCGAAGGATAAAATGATGATAATAATGATGATAGTAACAGATATCAAATAATAGATAAAATGATGATAATAATGATGATAGTAACAGATATCAAATGATAGATAAAATGATGATACTAATGATGATAGTAACAGATATCAAATAATAGATAAAATGATGATACTAATAATGAAAGCAAAGGATAAAATGATGATAATAATGATGATAGCAAAGGATAGTCTGGTGTCATTTCCGTGATTGTAGATTTGACTAGCCTAGTTTACGGTTACATTTCTTGCGGTTTTACCTTGTATGAAGACACTAGACGGCAACTTCCGGCATTACGGCACACAGATCCTTCTACGTAGACAAAACTACAGAGATTACACAATTCGTCTAAGAGTTAATAGAGCAGGGAATAACTCTGTGACAACTCTCTCACACAATCGCTTATCTCCCTTATCTTAACTACACCCGGTGGAAGGGCACCCCTTATAACTTCATTATATTAGTGAGTAGAGTGAAGGAAAGCAAAAATAGAGGACTCAGCCTTAGTAACAAAAAGACAGAAGTAATGGTAGCAACAAAGAAAAATACTTAACCGCAATGCACAATAAAGACAAGTGGAACAATATTAACCTCAGATGGTACATGTACAACAGAGATGAGATGCAGAATGGCTCAAGCAAAAGCAGCTTTAAAAATATGAGGAAGATACTGTGCAATCCATTTTTGACAATAGAAAGAAGAAAAAGCATTCTTAAATGTTATTTAGAGCCAGTCTTAACATATGGATGTGAATCGTGGACAATAGGACAACAGACAAGAAACTCACTGGAGGCTGTATAAATGTGGTTTTACAGAGAATGTTGTGAATACCACGGACAGCTAAGAAGAGTAATGAAAACGTTCTGAAAGAGGCCAATGCAAAAAAAGAACTAATTCCCAATATTAGGAAGAAACAATCATCATTTCTTTTTGTCCATGTAATGGGAACAGCTGGAATATATTGTGAAACCTGAGAAAATTGAAGGACGAAGAGATGGAGGGAAGCAAAGAGAAGAGATACCAGACCGCTTAAGAGTATGACTTGGCAGAAGGTCAACATCAGAAATCATAAATAACTGTCGAGATCGATAGTTGTGGAGAGACATGATCTCCTACGCCAGCTGACATGGTAGTAAAAAGTAAAGTACCCCCGTCACGCCAAGTGGCGGCGTATAGGGAATATGGTGTTAGTGACCATAAATTTTACAGACCTTCGGCACATGATTTTTTGGATAATGTGGTCGGTATTACGCCCGTGCCGCTTTACTTTCCCAGAAAAAAATCCGGTACCCATTTAAGGCTGGGTGAACCCGGAAGCCGTCGGTTGGGATCGAACCCTACCACTTGTCCTTTGTAGTCCAGTTCACTAACCACTGAGCTATCGCGGCTCCCTCAGCAGTCATGGTACTTGATGATAATGATGATGATATTAATGCAGAAGAGACTGTTCTTAAGAAAGAAATATTTATAATGTTTTTTTTATCAAATAATCCGGAAAATAATTCACGGTTAAATTGGTATAATAATTCAAAGGTAGAACAATTTACAAGACAATTTGCAATATTCGTAGCATAATTAACAAGACATCTAGCAACGTGATTTGCAGAAGAAATTGCAACATAATTTGAAAAGCAATTGCAACATAATTCATAGCACAATTTACAAAGCAATTTGCAAAATAATTCACAATACAATGCGTAACACATTACATCACAGTTCTGAACATAATTTGAACAAGAAGAAATAAAGAGGAACCCGATTTATGAAAAACACTTGAGTTTCCTTATTCTGGGGACAAGTGAAGTTATGTTTTTGTGATGACTTCTTATAGCAATCTTCGTTTTCATTTGCTACTGTCAGGTGCCAGATACAACTGAAGCCAGTCCTTGATGCTTGGGGCCTCACAGAGATAGTCGGAATGACTTGGTTTCTTGCTGAGCAGGACGCATTCGCTAGATATGTAAGTTTGTTATGTCTGGACACGTTGC
This sequence comes from Megaustenia siamemsis, assembly GCA_032433765.1. Lineage (NCBI taxonomy): Eukaryota > Metazoa > Mollusca > Gastropoda > Stylommatophora > Ariophantidae > Megaustenia > Megaustenia siamemsis. Next base: position 71,567,353 of record JAVIAB010000024.1, on the reverse strand, counting down.
TCTATTTCTTCTTTTATCTTTGATCGGAGACGTGTCGGACAATTTCATGTTGAATTCCGGAACATGAATAGTTAGTAGCGTGGTGGTTAGTGCGCTGGCTTGACAATACAATGATCTTGGTTCAATCCGCAACTGTTTTTATCCCCAGACACATCCTAAAAGAAAGGGGGGGGGTGGGAATAACACTTGTCTCGTTTAGTAGGGGGGTATTAACAGTAAGGAATGGCATTTCCTGACTCCCACCTCACCTGCTGATAGAGAGATAACATAGAGCAGTAGAGTTTAGTACTTCACGACCTCCCTCCTATCTCACCTGTAGGTGTTCTAGCCTAGATCACTAGAGTGTAATACTTCACAACTTCCATCCTACCTCACCTGTAGATGTTCTAGCCTAGAGCGCTATAGTTTTGTACTTCACAACCTCCCTTCGACCTCACCTGTAGGTGTTCTAGCTGAGAGTGCTAGAATGTGATACTTCACAACCTCACTCCTACCTTACCTGTAGATGTTCTAGCCCAGACCACTATAGTTTGGTACTTCACAACCTCCATTCTACCTCACCTGTAGATGTTTTAGCGTAGAGTGTGATACTTCACAACCTCCCCCAACCTCACCTGTAGATATTCTAGCCTAGATCACTAGAGTGTGATACTTCACAACCTCCCTCCTACCTCACCTGTTGATGTTCTAGCCTAGATCACTAGAGTGTGATACTTCACAACCTCCCTCCTACCTCACCTGTAGATGTTCTAGCCTAGATCACTAGAGTGTGATACTTCACAACCTCCCTCCTACCTCACCTGTAGATGTTCTAGCCTAGATCACTAGAGTGTGATACTTCACAACCTCGCTCCTACCTCACCTCTAGATGTTATAGCCTAGATCACTAGAGTGTGATACTTCACAACCTCCCTCCTACCTTACCTGTAGATGTTCTAGCCTAGATCACTAGAGTGTGATACTTCACAACCTCCCTCCTACCTCACCTGTAGATGTTCTAGCCTAGATCACTAGAGTGTGATACTTCACAACCTCCCTCCTACCTCACCTCTAGATGTTATAGCCTAGATCACTAGAGTGTGATACTTCACAACCTCCCTCCTACCTTACCTGTAGATGTTCTAGCCTAGATCACTAGAGTGTGATACTTCACAACCTCCCTCCTACCTCACCTGTAGATGTTCTAGCCTAGATCACTAGAGTGTGATACTTCACAACCTCCCTCCTACCTCACCTGTAGATAATCTAGACTAGATCACTAGAGTGTGATACTTCACAACCTCCCTCCTACCTCACCTGTACATGTTCTAGCCTAGATCACTAGAGTGTCATACTTCACAACCTCCCTCCTACCTCACCTGTAGATATTCTAGCCTAGATCACTAGAGTGTGATACTTCACAACCTCCCTCACCTACCTGTAGATGTTCTAGCCTAGATCACTAGAGTGTGATACTTCACAACCTCCCTCCTACCTCACCTGTAGATGTTCTAGCCTAGATCACTAGAGTGTGATACTTCATAACCTCCCTCCCACCTCACCTGTAGATGTTCTAGCGTAGAGTGTGATACTTCACAACCTCCCTCCTACCTCACCTGTAGATAATCTAGCCTAGATCACTAGAGTGTGATACTTCACAACCTCCCTCCAACCTCACCTGTAGATGTTCTAGCCTAGATCACTAGAGTGTGATACTTCACAACCTCCCTCCAACCTCACCTGTAGATGTTCTAGCCTAGATCACTAGAGTGTGATACTTCACAACATCCCTCCTACCTCACCTGTAGATGTTCTAGCCTAGACCACTAGAATGTGATACTTCACAACCTCCCTCCTACCTCACCTGTAGATGTTCTAGCCTAGAGTGTGATACTTCACAACCTCCCTCCTATCTCACCTGTAGATGTTCTAGCCTAGACCACTAGAGTGTAATACTTCACAACCTCCCTCCCGCCTCATCTTATACAAACGTTTGTTGCTTTTTTCTGACTGGATAGTAACGATTTAATTGTATCTCCCAGAAAATGAGAAACCATCATAATTAAGTGGCATGTCGGCATCAGTTGCGGTCTCATGATTGCTGACGCCCCGGTCAAGCTAAACTTCGGCGCCCCTTTAAAGTTTAATTATAAACATTTTCACAAGGAATAAACTATAAATTTAGTAAAATCCTTGATTTCGCCCCTAAGGACATGGCACGCCCTGGCGACTGTCCCAGTTTCTGGTACCTTGGGCCGGCCTTAGTCGACATCAAGGGTTGGCTACCATGGATCGAGATTTCACTACTTTTATTTCCTTGATGTTGATCACTGTGATTATTCTCATGTCCATCTCTCTGTGTTGTCAGTGCATTTTAGTCTTTGTCTACCTCTGCATCTATTTACCTTGTACTCTTCCCTCTAAGATGACTTTCAGTAATTTCCTACATTGAGCAAACAAGGCAGACGAAATCAGATGTGATCTCTGAATCCTCATTTTTTTTTGCCATGTAATGAAAAGGGAACAGCTGGAATATATTGTAACAACGGGGACAATCGAGGGGGTGGGAGGGGGTGGGGAAGAGATAGAGGGAAGCAAAGAGAAAAGATACCAGACAGCTTAAGAGAATGGTTTGGCAGAAGGTCAACAACAAGGATTTGGTTATTTGGTTATGGAAGGCACCGGTATCACTGCAAACGAATTAAAATCCATAATTGCTCAACTGCCCATGCCAGCGTAATCATCCGAATCTCATCTCCCAAACAAAGAAAGGTAACTGTAGTCCCCATTGTAGCAGTCTCAGCACACGCAAAAGGACATAAGGCGAAACCGCGAAGAAAGTGAACACAGCCAACTTTCCCCCTGTCATACGATATCATCATTCATCATAAACAATTGGAATATCGAAACATGATCAAAATGGATGAGACACACAGCTCACGGTGTGCACAGAGCACTTAATTCAGTAGCTCAACAACGGATATGATACATAACTGTCGAGATCGAAAGTTGTGGAGAGACATGATCACCTACTCAAGCAGGCATGGTACTTGATGATGATAACAACACATAGATTTCCAAAATTAATCACATTTTTCACAGAGAAACCAATTTTCATGTCCACATCTATATGTCATCTCAATATATCTATATACACATCCCATCTCCACATATCAACACACACACGCATCCAATCTCCACATATCAACATACATACACATCCCATCTCCACATATCAACACACACACATCCCATTTCCACATATCAACATACATACATCCCATCTCCACATATCAACACAAACATATCACATCTCCACATATCAACAACACATATCCCATCTCCACATATCAACACACACATATCCCATCTCCACATATCAACACACACATATCCCATCTCCACATATCAACACACACATATCCCATCTTCACATATCAACACACAGACATATCCCGTCTCCACATATCAACACACACATATCCCATCTCCACATATCAACACACACATATCCCATCACCACATATCAACATACACATATCCCATCTCCACATATCAACACACACTCATCCCATCTCCGCATATCAACACACACTCATCCCATCTCCACATATCAACACACACATATCTCATATCCACATATCAACACACACTATCCCATCTCCACATATCAACAAACACACATATCACATCTCCACATATCAACACACACATATCCCATCTCCACATATCAACACACACACACACACTCATCCCATCTCCACATATCAACATACACACATCCCATCTCCACATATCAACACACACACTCATCCCATCTCCACATATCAACACACACTCATCCCATCTCCACATATCACACACACACTCATCCAATCTCCACATATCAACATACACACATCCCATCTCCACATATCAACACACCACTCATCCCATCTCCACATATCAACATACACATATCCCATCTCCACATATCAACATACACACATCCTATCTCCACATATCAACACACACACACACACATATCCCATCTCCACATATCAACACACACATATCCCATCTCCACATATCAACACACACATCATCCCATCTCCACATATCAACATACACATATCCCATCTTACACATATGAACACACACATATCCCATCTCCACATATCAACACACACCATCCCATCTCCACATATCAACACAACACACATCCCATCTCCACATATCAACACACATATACATCCCATCTCCACATATCAACATACACACATCCCATCTCACATATCAACATACACACATCCCATCTCCACATATCAACACATACACACATCCCATCTCCACATATCAACACACATATACTCCCATCTCCACATATCAACATACACACATCCCATCTCCACATATCAACATACACACATCCCATCTCCACATATCAACATACACACATCCCATCTCCACATATCAACACACATATACATCCCATCTCCACATATCACACACACATCCCATCTCCACATATCAACATACACACATCCCATCTCCACATATCAACATACACATATCCATCTCCACATATCAACATATATATCACCTTCATTCCCGAGACTGTACAGTGTCCTGAACGCTAGGACCAAGACGCCGTTTGCAACGGATTGGCAAGGTTACGCTGACCCTTGTCCAAACCAGTGCACAGGCAACAATGGAGTGGTTCAACGAATGGACGAGACCTATCTTGTATGTGTCCTGGGATTCTTAGTTTCTTTTTGTTCAACTCCTTTAAGACTAGTTCATGTTGTTATTCTAATATTGGCTACCGCTTTGGGATAATTTATGAAGATACAATTCACTGAATTTAGAACTAAGAAAATAACCTGGAATAATTATCAAAGAAATTATTAAGAACGTATGCGCTGTAGACAACAGTTTCTATTTTACTAGCAGATTGACAGTGTTTTGATGGACGGTTGCTGTACGCCCCCTTGACTTCCTATGTAAAATAATTATCACTATGCCATGAATATCAGTTATTTTTATTTTTATTATTTTTGTTTTAGTCTGTATTTTAGGATTTATTCTTTTTTCTTTCCATCTTTGTATTTTTTCCGTTCTTCGTTCTTTCTTTATGACGTTCACCCGGTGAGTACTAAAATGAATTGATTCTCCTCTCCGTCATGATACCACTCTTCGTGATCACGTGCTTAGAAGGACGTTCAGTTGGCGTAGATACGCTGAGTTGTAGTTTGCAGTATATGTGTGATATTTGCACCTTTCGGTCCAACACATCCGACTTCAGCATTTTTTTTAGCACCGGGATGTCTTCCCTCTTCGATCCTAACTTGCATGGCCAGACTAGACTGGTTAATCTGTTTCTGGAGGCACCTCGAAGAGGTGGAGTAGGGTCTGGATGGTTCTGGTTTCACATCCAGGCGCAAGCCATCAGCTATGGGTCGCTGACAGCTTCCAGCTCTACTGCTGGGAGGCTCCTTTGCCTCCTGTTAGGATAATATTCACAGTTCACTCCCGCTCTTTCTCATCTTCATATATTTCTATATGGTCATGTGTTACTGGGGCCTCAATATGGGGGAAGTAAAGAATAATAACTCTGTGACCTTCCAGGCATGTCGTAAGAGGCGACTAGGGAGGTTGATTGATGGCTTGACAAGCTGTCATTGTAAAAAAAAGTATTGTTATGGAAACAGAGCCATAGATTTTATAAACAGTGATCTCTGCAATATGTGCTATTTTGGCACGCAAGGTTTCTGTTTTTGAGATTGTGGTTCTGCCTATGTGCCGTCTTCGGCTCGAAAGGACAATAGAATATATATGCATGGCCTTTTGTGCCTTGACAGATGGTTGATAGCAAGCACTCATGATAATTCAGTAGTTTGGTAAAGCATAAGCGTCTTATGCAGGATGCTGTTTACTGAACAGCTTCTCTCGTGGCTGAATCTGCCAATATTGGATAGACAGATCTGAACTCAAAATAAACAAAAGGCATTGTGGATGACTGGCCTCATCTCCTTTCTCTGTTACATTGTTTGCATATCATCTAGCCCGTCTGACGTCACAATATACATCACCGTATACCGCAACACGCCCTGCTTCCGCTACATCTCTGAGATGTTTACAAGAAACTTAAAACTACCTGATTTATTGTTCTATCTCAAAACACCTTTCTGTTTGTTGGTTTTTCCACGAACCACAAGGGGCTATAACCATTCTTGTGTAGATGTATTCTCCCAAGTGTCTAACGACTTAATATAATTCACCAAGACAGGGTCCATTGAACATGGCAGTTTGTAAGTAAGACGGAGTCTCTCATTTACACTTCCGGTGACATATTGTGTTCAACAAATTCACGTTCATGCACATATCAAGGTGTGATTGTTTTGTCTGTCTCCATGACAACATTCCAACAAGATGAAGAACAACGCCTGCATTTGTCGTGAGATTGTGGTTTGCTGTGTTCTGAACTTGATACGTATTTCTTTCTCAGCCGGAAAAAGCCGTAAGCGTTCCTGTAAACTTATAGAACTTTAACAGTCCTGTCCTGACATTCAACTGATAAATTGTGTAAGTAATAGAAAACTATCACTGCCACAAGTGTATATTCCTATGTTATCATAATCAGGTCGCATGTTCTTTGCAGAATGGTGTATTCACCAAAGCGCGTCGGAAAGAATCTGTCTCTAACCAGATCTCCACTTCTTCTGTTGTCATGTTCAAGGTATCCTTCATGTCTTGAAACCACCTTCATCTTGGTCTGCCCCTGATTTTTCGCCCAGGAACAAAGCTTTCCATTATTCCCATGTTATTGTTGATGATAAGTATAATACAAACATAACGTAACTACACCACAGACTTGGTATGATTCTCTCATTTGATGGGATGAAATGACACTGATTCGGTTTGCTTTTACGAACGAAAACTCTGAGCATCCCACTTGTGATATTTATTTTGTTTTATGTAATGAGAATACGTGAAGCGATAACGTGTGTACTTGCGTTTCATTTTAATTGAGTTGTGTGTTTTCTACATTTCAGTGAAAGATGTAATGTAAGCGTTGTATACAAGTCTTCTACAAGTCTTGATTAAAGTGAAAATATCAATAGTTCTCTTGGCTTTTTACTGCTTAAGTGTCCAGTCATTGCTCTTTTTGTATTTACAACTTGTGTGTTAATTAACAGTACAATAATTCCAACATTGTGCTACCAATGTCATATGTGGTCACTTACGACTAGGCATAAAAGAAAGCTTGACACCACAGAGATGAGATGCTGAGAAAGTGATTGAGGTGACCAGAAAAGACAGAATCAGAAATGATATTGTAAGAGAAAGAGTAGACATTGAACCAACCCTAAACTATATACAGAAACAACAAATAAAGTGGCTTGCCCATCATTGAACTAATCCTAAGCTACATACAGAAACAACAAATAAAATGACTTGCCCATCATTGAACCAACCCTAAGCTACATACAGAAACAACAAATAAAATGACTTGCCCATCATTGAACCAACCCTAAGCTACATACAGAAACAACAAATAAAATGACTTGCTCATCATTGAACCAACCCTAAGCTACATACAGAAACAACAAATAAAGTGACTTGCCCGTCATTGAACCAACCCTAAGCTACATACAGAAACAACAAATAAAATGACTTCCCCATCATTGAACTAACCCTAAGCTACATACAGAAACAACAAATAAAATGACTTGCTCATCATTGAACCAACCCTAAGCTACATACAGAAACAACAAATAAAGTGACTTGCCCATCATTGAACCAACCCTAAGCTACATACAGAAACAACAAATAAAGTGACTTGCCCATCATTGAACCAACCCTAAGCTACATACAGAAACAACAAATAAAATGACTTGCCCATCATTGAACCAACCCTAAGCTACATACAGAAACAACAAATAAAATGACTTCCCCATCATTGAACTAACCCTAAGCTACATACAGAAATAACAAATAAAATGACTTGCCCATCATTGAACCAACCCTAAGCTACATACAGAAACAACAAATAAAATGACTTCCCATCATTGAACTAACCCTAAGCTACATACAGAAACAACAAATAAAATGACTTGCCCATCATTGAACTAATCCTAAGCTACATACAGTAACAACAAATAAAATGACTTGCCCATCATTGAACTAACCCTAAGCTACATACAGTAACAACAAATAAAATGACTTGCCCATCATTGAACTAATCCTAAGCTACATACAGTAACAACAAATAAAATGACTTGCCCATCATTGAACCATCCTAAGCTACATACAGAAACAACAAATAAAATGACTTGTCCATCATTGAACAACCCTAAGCTACATACAGAAACAACAAATAAAATGACTTGCCCATCATTGAACCAACCTAAGCTACATACAGAAACAACAAATAAAATGGCTTGCCCGTCTAGAAAGAATGCCTTGTGATTTATTACCATAAAGAGCATTTATTAAAAGAGGAAAGGGGAGGAGAGCAAGAGGCAGACCCAGAGAAAGATGGGCAGATAACATCAAAGAAACGCTACAACAACATTAATTGACAATGAAGCCGCCAAATGAGCGAGAGCCAAAACTTTGTATCTCCCTCGAAACTCAAGCGGATACGAGAGGAAGTAAAAAAAAAAAAATTTTTAAATGTTAATTAATTAATGTTGCTTTTTTCATGTATATCCTCTTACATTATATTATGATCGTCTTAACTGCACTCCGGGGCACCAATAGGTGTCTCGATGTTCTCCTTGAAACACCGAGAACCTCGAAGAAGAAATTCATCCAACATGCACAAACTCCATTGTGTGGTCTAGGATATATCTGTGGTAGATTTCTAACAATTGTGCCCGTGTAGCACGTCATACTCGACTGCATAGGCGACGATTCCTAGTCTTCTTAGTCACCTCATACAACATATGTGGTAGGTAACAGAGGCTTTATTCTTTTCTCACTTCACCTTGGGGCCCCGGTAGCAACACTGGCGAGGTATGTGCACAATATGATAACCTCATTTCGATTGTTTGATGCCGAAGTTTAGCTTAAACGAGTTTCTGGTCTTGGAAGAGTTTATCGATGATAATTTAGTAGTGTTGGGAAGTTAAGAGTATAATTCTGCTATAGTATTATACCAAGGATCATAAAAGATGCTATAAGTGAATTTTTTGAACATTTGTGGTTAACTTATAGTTAATTATACACCAGAAAGGGTTAAATTTGTCAAATTTTAACATATTTATTTCAATAAACCTTTGTGGACTAAAATACCAACAGCATAAAAATTTAACTATTCTAGAATACTCATATTTTTGTTTTAATCTCAAGAATGCGTGGAATGTAGTTTCCTCAGGACATCTTCATTTATACATGTAGCACCGTTTTTTTAATGGTTAGAACTAAAAAACTACTTTACGATAAAAGCAAACAACCGTGACAACAGCTGACTAAACCAACTGCCTTAAAGTGAAGGACAGAAGGAATAAAGTCGGAGCTGAAATAGTTCGATGAAAGTCATCTGCTTCCATCAAATTCAAACACAAACCTACACAAACACTTCAAGACAAGAAGAAAACTAATTCTGACAAAAGTAGTTCAATCGATTGCAGCAGCCGAAATAAGTAGACCCGGGACTGCTCAGCTAAAACACTTGACAATGCTGACACGAGTATTGTCTCCCTTTGGAGAAATGAGAGTTAAAATGCTACAGTCAGAGTGGATAGAGTCAGATTTTGAACCGCTATGGTACTTCAACCTGAACATAATGATAATTTACAATTGCTAGAATAATCAAACCAGCGGGAAGATGACAGTTACAAACTTGTATAGTTCTCCAATCAGTGGAGAGATGACACAATTCACATTGCTATAATTATCCAATTAATAAACTAAACAGATATAATTTGTAGAATCGAGACCTTGACACGTGTGACTTTGCAGCATTCGCCCTGTCACGTACAAAAGTACATAGCGCACTGAATGGTGCACTGGAGGACTGTAAACAAACGCTTACTTTTGAAGCAAACAAAGAACATTCGATTTTGCTATTCAACAGCATAAACTAGTACACACGACCTTACGATTCAAAAATGCTGCAGATGTCAGCAAGATCATGATAACCATTTTTAACACAACTTAAAAGTTACCAGCTGTGTGCAGTGGTAGGTTATCGCGACGTTCCTGCAAGGGAGATCACTGGACTGGTAGCAATTATCTTTCGCTGTAGCTTCTCAAGTGATCGTATACACACTTGTGTTTATTTATTTATAGCTTTATTCTACCAACAAGCAAATTCACTTTCCCAGAAAAGAACCAAAGCTATAAATATAAATCATAGTCTAAAATCAAGGATTTGTCGAGCTAGCTTGAAAAGTAAAATCTAAGAAGCCGGAGACGGTTGTACAAACAAATCATAACGAGATTAGACCTACAGGTTAAAATACACCATGAATTTCGCAATTGCAAATAACCTGTAATGCCACTGGCGTAGTGGGATATGACCTCAGCGTCATTATTTGCTCATAATCGTCAATACATTTTTGGTGATGCAGTCGGCACTACATGAAGTCGTCGTCCTTTCCCATGGACAATTTCATATTTCCCCAAAAGTTGTTGACCTCGGGTACAATTTCTACCAACTGCAAACAGTGCAATGGGAAATCTGTTAACTTCATATACTTTATTACCACATTTCCTAGAAGCGGACAATGAAAGGCTGGCATTTACAGTGGAAATGTATTTTGGAAGTTCATGAACTTTTGCTCTCAGTGACATTTCCATCTATCGGTCGTTTGCGGGTTTGTAGAGATTGAAGATTCAGAAGTCCAGAGTAAGTCACGTGATTCTGTCTCTTCTTTCCTTCCTCATTTGCCTTTCAGCGTCGAGGGGAGTTATAATTTGCGGTCTTCTGCTCTTTTGTTCGCCTCTACTGCTGTTACGTTTCTAGTGTTTTTGATATTCCGTCAATCCATCTTTTTTGTGGTAGACCTTTTGGTCTGGTGTTCTCCCAACGTTTATTGGTGGCTCGTTGTGTTGTATTTTGATATTTCTGCCTCATCACGTGGCCAAATCATTTTATCTGTTGTTTCTTTATATATTCTATGGCGGGGGTTATTCCTAGTTTTTTTCCTGTTCTTCATTTCTGATCGTATCCCTCAATATGTTACCTGTCATTCGTCTAATACACTTCATCTCAGCATAGGTTATTTTCTTATTGTTCTTGCATCTAGGGTCCAGAACTGGCAATGGTAGCACAACATTGAGATGAATATTGTATTGTAGAGTGCCTGTTTTGCCTCCAGAGTTATTTCCTTGTTGAACAATAGTGATGACAGCTAAAGCAGGGAGGTAGCAGTGATAAAGTAATGCAAGACAAGAAGGGAGTGAAGTAGTAAGAAATCAAGAGGAAATGAGAAGGTGAGTATCATAGAATCAGGGGTCCACGTGGAAAGTTAAGAAGTGAACACAGGGTGGATCACGAGAATTGTAGGACAGTGTAGGAACCAGGCGGAAATTGTAACAAGGGAGGCGATTGGTTGGAAAAGGAAAAGGTGGGACAAAGGATAGATTGGTAAGATCATTCGAGATGTAGCGAGGGCTCTATCCGGACGTTTGTGGGTTCATGTGGTAGCCGGTTTCCTGGAATCATGACAATAAATATTAATATGATAAACATGAATATTATTATAGAGGAAATCTTCAAATAGATGGGCACTATGTTCACAGGTGATGGAAGCATAAACAGAGAAATAGAAACTAGAGTGCAGAAAGCAAACATTATTAACTACAAACTGACTCCACTCTTGCAACATCAATGTTAAATCAAAATTTCAATGACAGCTAAGAGATAAATGATAAATAGCGTCTTCACACCAACATTATGCTAACAATGTCAAACACGGACATTTAACAAACCCAAAAACAAGAAAATCACATCCGAACTTTAAAAAAAAAAACATCCTAAATAAGGTGCTTGAGGAAAATAACAAACACAAGGGCAGATAATCAAATGTTAAAATCAGAGAAGAAATCGGAGTTAAAGCTTGTCTGGAATATATATACAAACAACACATGAAATGGTATGGGCACTTAGAATGAAGACAGACCAAATGTCACCAAAGAGCATTCTATCAAAGAACATCAAAACAGAGGGAAAGATGAAATAAAAGACATTTACAAAGACCAAAACATTTCCATTTCAACAGCAAACAGATACATCAAAGAAGGACTTCTGTTTATGAAAAGAGATAACAACAAGCAAGCAAACATCTAGAGACAAAATACAGACAAGAACCTCCTTTCTTTGTGACGCTTAAAGCCATCAGCAGCCAGATACAAGAAGAAGAAATCTTCCAAGCCGATCTATCTGCGAATCATTTCACCGGAAGAGCTACAACGCGCGGGAAAAAAAAACACAATCAACAGAAAAAACAAACAAAGACCAATAGTCAGCCCGAAGCAGGATTGAACCTGAACCCGTTGGCCATATGCTCTATCGTTTGTTTTTCGCGGCAAGGCGCTGTATTGAGGAGTAAGTGTTCGATTCTGCTTCGGGCTGTCTATTGTTCTTTATGTTGATTGATTGTGATTCCCCCTTGTTGTAAAGAAACCTCTTCCCCTAAAATGATTCACTAGGGCTGATATAGAAGTGAGCCAATAGCGCTTCCACTGATCTATATTTCCTGGTAATTGTGTGGGAGGTAGGAATTCATGACTAAATGTTGACAACACTGTATTTATCATGTGTAATTGTACAGGATGTTTTTAATCATCATCAAGTGCCATAGAGGTTGGCATAGACGATCATTTTTTAAAAAGTAAATTGCCCCGTCACGCCAAGTGGCGCACAGGGAATATGTGTGTTCATCATCATCATCGAATGCCATCTCCGCATCGAATGTTGGTCACCATGGAGCGCCATTCTGCTCTGTCTCTTGCTTTGATGGTGCAGGTTGTCATAGGCTGGTTTGTCCATCTTTTGATGTTACTCGTCCATGTTAGTTTGGTCTGCCTCTGCCACCTTGTATTTTCCCCTCCAGGATTACTTTTATTAGGCTGTTGTGTCTTTTAACATGGCCCAAAAATCGCATTTGTCTTGTTTGAATTGTGCTTAGTAGTTCTCTTTTCATTTTTAGTTGTTTTAAGAGTTCATCGTTTGTTTTCTTTTCCTTCCATCCAATTCTACCTATTCTTCTATATATCCACATTTCAAAGGCTTCAATTCTTTGTTCTGTTTACTTGTCTAATGTCCATGTTTCTGCACATATGTGTGTTAGTGACCGTAATTTTAAAAGAACTTCAACGCATGATTTTAGGGGCAATGTGGTCAGCATTAAACGTAGGCGATCATGCCATACCATAATTTTCTATCGGCAGTACTCGCATTCTGATGTTGACTGTTTTCCGTGACATGTCACCAAGATATCTCTCTTTCCCTGTATTTTACCAGTTGTAACCAAGTATTCAAAAATTATGTTTTAATATCTAATTAAATTATACAACTGAGAGCATGGACTAATACATGTAAAAGGTGAAGCGAGGTCTGGCGTATGTACGAGGAGTCACCATGAATTATGAAGCAATGATGCCAAATATAAAAGTACAACTTAGCTAACCTTTTCCGTCTAACACAACTCATGTTTTTTTAACTTAGTCTTCCCAACACTCAATGTTCATTTGCCGCCTCTGCCAACTGTTCGTCTCTCCAATTGTTTCTCTAGTTGGCCAACGTGCTTACATAAATTATGAAGTTCTTTTCGCTCATTTTGTCGCATTAATTACGCCCTCATAGCAGTCGTCGTAAGCCTGGAACGCATAGTCGTTATCACGTACACACGATTATAATTATATCACCTAAACATATTTTTATAACTTGGACTTCCATTTTGGCTTTATAAATCCTTGTTTAGATTCACAGTCTAAGGTTGCAAAGAATCATTGAGCAGTCACTATTGGCTAAGGGCTGTATAGAACCGGACATCCGGTTATTTTAATGTGTCTTTGAAACACACGAGGTATTGAAAGTGTTTACACCACCACGGTGAATCAGTTAGCAGGTAGACCAAGTTATCAAGATCCGGGACACTGATCACGCAGTCAGGCTGTGATCTCTCAACAGCTGGTATGTAGCAAGTAGTTCAACCAGGGGTTATCAAGTTTTGTGAATTACTGCCGCATGGGTGGCAATGAAGTTTATCCTTTCCAGCCCTTGTTCTTATCAGCACCATCCATATGCACAGCTGGTTGCTTTATTTAGTCTCTGCTGTTTCCGTTCCTAGTCTTTTTGGTAATTTCATTTCTGATCTTATTTCTAAGGCTGTCACCTGTCATGCGTTTGACACACTTCATTTCTGTGGATATAGTTTCTCCAATAATTCTTGAGTCTAAGGTCCATGTCTGGCACTGGCTGTACAACGTTGCGATAAAGATAGTCTTATAAATAGCTCTATTTGCTTCTTTGTTAGTAGTGGTGAGATCTGTCCAATAACTTGACAAGCTTTGTGACGAAGCTCTATTTCTGTTGCTTGCATGTTGTTATATGTCAAGGTGCTGCTATTTGAATTCCTTCACTGGTTTTAGGATTTTGTCATCTATCATTATATTAGTGTCGTGTTTCTTTAGGTATCGTCATTACTTCTGTCTTGTTTATGTTGATTTTCATTTTGTGTTGTTTCCCTGCTAAGTCTGTTATATGTTCTAGCAGTTGTTTTACAGCTGCTGTATATAGTGTCAGCACCCCATTAAATTGTTTGGAACAGAATTCCCCACAATTAATGATCACAGCCCATAGAAGGCGCTGACTAATTTTAGTAAAATCCTTGAGTTATACCAATGCTTCACGAGATGATTAATAGTTGCCCCTACCCAGAACTCAGCCTGCATGCCGTCATGAAACTTTCGCACTATCCAATATTTACATTGTCCTGAGTGACTGCCTTGTCTTGGTGGAGGAGGTCCACAGACGTTCCTGGCAACTGACTTGTTTCTGTCAGGTATAAGATGGATGATTCTACAGAGAGCGAGTTAACCTGGGTGCACTGGCCAGGTTACAATTGTGTTCACGACAATGAAATAACCAACTCACAGGCACTGAATGTGGTCTGATTCTGAACAAAGTGGGCATCGTCACGTGTGTTCTATATCTCTTAGATAGAAGAGAAGAATGAGTGGGACAAGGAGATATATATATATATATTTAAATAGAGAGAATGTAGAGGTGGAAAGCAGGTCTGGTTGATCTGGAGTACTCAGTGGGAAAAGCAGATGTATCTATAATCCTTACTGGAAGTCAGTTTGCATACACTTCGAGAAATGCTGGGACGGAGTTTGCATACACTTCGAGAAATGCTGGACGGAGTTTGCATACACTTCGAGAAATGCTGGGACGGAGTTTGCATACACTTCGAGAAATGCTGGGACGGATGGTGGTGAGGATGCCTTGACTGCAATAAAACTGATTCTATGACCAACTGAATATAATGGTAAGATAAGATTACATCTGTGTCATTTGCTTCAGTATATGGTCACAATGACTTCCACATAGCAAAATCAGATTCAGACTTTCACACAACAATCTCAGATTCAGACTTTCACACAACAATCTCAGATTCAGACTTCCACACAACAATCTCAGATTCAGACTTCCACACAACAATCTCAGATCCAGACTTCCACACAACAATCTCAGATTCAGACTTCGTCAGTTGAAGGAGCATTCTGTTGTGCACTTTCCTACAGACAGCAGAGTTATGATTGTGCTGATGATTTCCTTTCTAGACATAAAATCATAGCCACATTGTGGAAGACCTGAAAGGAAAGCACATTTTTGTTGCAAGAAACTTGAATTCAGTTTAGTTGAAGCCAGCTCCTGGGGTTTTAACATTTGATAAGAGTTCAACCACAGAACTGTCAGGATCTTCCTGTGCCAGGCGATACCATCATCTGTTGAATAGTTTATCAACAAGCTCTGTCCATCTTTGCTCAGGATCACGGCCAGGAAAAGTTTAGGATGTAATAAATGAAAGTGGTGTTTGGGATGTAATAAATTAAAAGTGGTTTGGGATGTAATAAATGAAAGGTGGTGTTTGGGATGTAATAAATTAAAAGTGGTTTGGGATGTAATAAATGAAAGGTGGTGTTTGGGATGTAATAAATGAAAGGTGGTGTTTGGGATGTAATAAATTAAAAGTGGTTCGGGATGTAATAAATTAAAGGTGGTGTTTGGGATGTAATAAATGAAAGGTGGTGTTTGGGATGTAATAAATGAAAGGTGGTGTTTGGGATGTAATAAATGAAAGGTGGTGTTTGGGATGTAATAAATTAAAGTGGTTTGCAATGTAATAATGAAAGGTGGTGTTTGGGATGTAATAAATTAAAAGTGGTTTGGGTGTAATAAATGAAAGGTGGTGTTTGGGATGTAATAAATGAAAGGTGGTGTTTGGGATGTAATAAATGAAAGGTGGTGTTTGGGATGTAATAAATTAAAGGTGATGTTTGGGATGTAATAAAGTAAAAACAGTATAAATTTAAAAAAAGGGAAATGTAATCACTTGAAGCTGTCAACTTGTTTTTGAACTACAGATAACTCTTATCTGTAAATGAAACAAGTTAAAATAGCCCCATGCCACAAAACACCAGTGTGACTTCAAGTAGTACAGCCTCATGGTATTTATAAACTCTGCTATCCAAAAAACCATTTGCTGAGCCAACCTGTTTGGATGAAGTCAACAGACACTAACTATCTGTATTTGTAAGTAAGGTCAAATAACAACAAACAAATAAGTCCAAATATGCAACAGACATTTAATAAGTTAATTACAAGTAGTAAGTCACTGTAAAGGTTAAGGATGTCCCCAAAAATGTTACAGGGGACAGAAGTCCAGCGAACTGAGTAACAGCATTTGGAGGTGAGAGAGACAGTGATCTCTCTTGATGTTATTACCTACTCAAAACTGATAGACTTTCCTTCTTCATCTGGTTCAGCTATCACACTGGAATCTGGCCACATTCACTTCTTCAGCAAATCAATGTCATAGATAGTGGTTTAGTTGTGCAAGAACAAACGATTAATTCATAAGCAATTTCTCAACAAGGTCAAGACAAAATGGTGATTAAACAATTTCTGTCTGCAAACAAAATCTTCTAGGATACATGGTTTGCCAAGTCAATAAACCAGTTTAAACTACCATCACAAAAAATTAGCAACAAAAGCACTGTTCTTATCTCCCATTGAACTAATTACAGACATGCCAATGGTGCCACCAAATGATTCACTAACCTCATTATCTGCAGAAAGCTGCGTGTATTGTTTGGCAATGAACAAACATACATGGAAATATACAATGTTTGAAGGCACTAGCTTGAAGATATTGGGGGGGGGGGGGGGGGGGGGTGTCTACAAAAGCATGTGTTGTTGGCTGCTGTGGAGTTGCTGATCCAAACAATCAAGAATACCTCTACTTTCTTTGTCCCATTACTAATGACTGTGGTAGCTTTCATTGTAGCAGGAGGACATTGCTAATATTGTTACCTTGAAAATAAAGGGGGGATGGAGTGGCATTGAATTATAGATTTTAAAAAAACAAAAGTGTACATTTACTAGACTTCATCTATAACGGTTGTGGGGAGCCCTGATTTGAAAAATTACACATTTTTAAAAAAATTAATAAAATGAAGGTTGGGGAGACAAAACATTGTGACCCATGATTAGAAGTGAAGTTATTGTTGTTTGTAGAAAGTATGCCATTTTCTACATCCTTAGTTGAAAACAATGAAAAATGTAGACCAGAGGAAATAAACCTGAGATAGATAAGTGACTAGTAGTAAACAAGTGATAAAAGAAAGCATAGCAGCAAATGGGAACACAACTGCTGTCATGCATGTTTTCAAATACCTGTTGTCAAATACCGAGTAATCTTTCAAATGTTCATATATGATCAACAAGTAGTTGGCCATTTGCTACAAGGTCGCTCATGGTTTGTCTTCGTCACCATTATACAAACAACATCATGTGCCATTGATTAATTTAAGAACTTGTTACCAATCAGCACATAAAACATGCCAATGAGGAAAGAATGTCTTCACAAAAAACATGCCAGCTGTTGCCTAATTGCAGCACAAATATGTGAATTATAATCAGTGCAAAGAATCAATTCTCATCAGCACATTTCTTTCAGCATGGCCACCATGTGTATGCTGTAATCAATGCACAGAGGGCTACTAGTAAAACACAACATTTAGCCCAGTGAGGCAATTAACAGCTCAACATTTAGCCCAGTGAGGCAATTAACAGTTCACATTTAGCCCAGTGAGGCAATTAACAGTTCAACATTTAGCCCAGTGAGGCAATTAACAGTTCAACATTTAGCCCAGTGAGGCAATTAATAGCTCAACATTTAGCACAATGAGGCAATTAACAGCTCAACATTTAGCACAATGAGGCAATTAACAGTTCAACATTTAGCACAATGAGGCAATTAACAGCTCAGTACATGACTGTCTTTAATCTGAGGCCTACATCCAAGAAACTGTCCTAATAAAGGAAACATTGCATGATCTACACAATGGCTGCTGTCTACATGACAAGTATGTCTTCCCTGGTTAGTCTGTCAGGGAGCACTTGCCCTGTTTCTTCTCCCCAGAACCAACATCAACACCCAAATTGATGTTTTTTTTCTTAATATTCATAATCTGCCTCCTATCAATGTTATGTGATGACACATGTAGTGGAGATGACACATAATTGTTGCGCTACATCAGCTCAAGCGTTCATTACAGGCTCAACAAAGCAGATGCAGCTGCCAAGTGATGACACTGATGTAGTGGAGATGACATAATTGTTGCGTTTCATCGGCACAAACGTTCATTACAGGCTCAACAAAGCAGATGCAGCTATCAGGTCAAGATTTTCAGCTAAAAATGTAAACTCTAAACAATTACAAAATAGTTCCAAGGATGCAGCTGAAATAATTGGCTAACAATCAAAGTTATTGGGTGATAGAGAGAATGAAGCCAAAAACAATGAAACAACTGATGATGTTGGCTGTGACAACCCAATCCACCACCAAACAGAGTAAATGCAAAGCTAACCACCAACAACTAAAATCTTCAAGAACACATTTACAGTGGTCATCATGTGATTATGACTTGATGGTCATTATATTTGTAAATCTGAAATGTTTTAAATAAACATCTACATGTTCAGATGGATGATTCTGAGGTTACTCTTGACAACAAAAATGACAGGAGAGTTACCCCTCTTCTTGTATTCAGAAAGTAAGGTCTCTGCTGAGTGAACAAACTGCACTGTCCTGAGACCCAAGTGTAAATACCCAGATTTCATTATTATCATTTAATAATGGATAGAATTTTACTCCATGAATAATTATACCAGGCAGTGGCATATACCAAAAACTTGTTATGTATTTATTCACCTTGACACAGAACCATCATCTCTCACTGACAGGACTATTATACTTTATCCCTATTTGAAGAAACACCATTAAAAACGTTATTTTTTTAAAATACTGAATGCCTTAAAAAAGAAAGTGTCTGATCTTTCAAAAAAACATCTGATTTTATGTTCTGATCCTATAACTATCATCATCATCATGAGTGTGGTGTTTTGTACTTGTATTTAAAAAAAAAAATTTTTTTAACATAGGAAAAATGATTCTCCGTAAAAATGTTTTTGTGACCTCGGTCTAGCCACAAATTTGTATATTAAACAGTAACACAATGTTAGATCAGTACTTTGTGCCAATAAACTCTATTCTTTCATTAGATATAGCACAACTTTTACAACCCAACATCTTACATTTTGGATCAATCACTTTCTATACTATCTATTGCAATCACTGTCCTAAGCATAACATTCACACAATGTGACTGACTTTCACTGTGACTCAAAATTGTGTAGATGACAGTACTGAGATGTCATTGAGTATATGTCAATAGGCGGCTCACCATAGTGTAGACGACAGTGCTGAGCTGTCATTGAGCATATGCCAACATGCGGCTCAATATTGGGTAACGACTTCTAGTTATCTCAGACCCAGGAAAGGAGCCATGGAGGTGGGCAACCAGCAGTTCATCAAGACCTTATGTCACCTCCTTGTTGGTCTCTCCAATCACTGTTCTGGTCAACACAAACAGCCTAGGGGAGGTAAAGATCACTCCTCGCAGTGGAGTAACACAAACTGGTTACGGGAGGTAAGGATCACCATAGCCCTCATTGTGGAATATGTTGGCAGTCAACACAAACTGGTTGGGGGATGTAAGGATCAATGTGGTCCTCATTGTGGAGTTTGTTGGCAGTCAACACAGACTGGTTACGGGAGGTAAGGATCACCATAGCCCTCATTGTGGAATATGTTGGCAGTCAACACAAACTGGTTGGGGGATGTAAGGATCAATGTGGTCCTCATAATGGAGTTTGTTGGCAGTCAACACAGACTGGTTACGGGAGGTAAGGATCACCATAGCCCTCATTGTGGAGTATGTTGATATAAAGAAGCTAGCACTGCAGCATTTTTGAATGGACAAGATCCGACTTCACTGGTAAAACCCAAGAAATCAAGAAGCTATTGCAGTTGACATCACCTCCTTGGGTCTAGGAGCTAGGGGCTTGCACTGACCACATGGCATTGAGGGGTTTGACACACTCCACAAAGTTGTTAATCTTGAGATGATCAGCTTCACCCAGGATTCAAACCAGGTTGTAGTGAAACTGCTGCAAGCAACCCAACCCCAAAGATACAGAGATTCCAAACAAAGTG
This sequence comes from Megaustenia siamemsis, assembly GCA_032433765.1. NCBI lineage: Eukaryota > Metazoa > Mollusca > Gastropoda > Stylommatophora > Ariophantidae > Megaustenia > Megaustenia siamemsis. The sequence continues at coordinate 71,546,591 of JAVIAB010000024.1, read as the reverse complement.
AACTAGCAATAATAAATACAATTGTTGTTAACAAATTGTCAACGGCTAGAATGAAAATGTTACAAATGAAACAAAGGGAACTCATAATACAGGTTTAAATTAAAGATGTGAAACAAATGATTTAAGTAAACTACAAATCTATTGTTGATTATTTTAAAAATCGCTTCTCCTTACCCGTATTTATTAATTATTTTTTTGTTGTTGCTTACAGGCAAGATAAATGTTCACCATAACCCTGGAAACAAACACAAATGTAAAATATGTGGACTCAAGACACAAATTCAAATAACTCTCAAATGACATTGTGGTTAGTCTATAATGGTATGGTACATGAAAGACGCGATTGGATTAAAACAGTATATAAGAACTTTATGTCAAAAGAAAAGAGAAATAAATAAAATACAGTAAAACTGATGAAATAGAATATCCAAAATGACCAGAGAGATAAATATGATACAAAAGCAAAATATCAAGTTTTTCTTAATAAATAGAGAGCAATGGGCCATCATTCAAGAGATGTTACGAATCTTGAGGTCAGCAAAAGAACTTTGTATGTCTTTTACGTGGTTGTTCTACATGCCAGCCTCATATGCCAATGTCCTTAATTGCATTTTGTTTGAAAGGACAACATATTCCATCTCAGTTTTTGTCACCGGATCTGCATATATATGAATGCCACCAAACCAGAGACAACTATATCAAAATCAATGCAAGCTATGGGAGAACTTGTTACAACTTGATTCAGAGAAGGATGTCTACTGTTTTTTCACATCTGTACAAATTGATTGATAATACACACACACACACAAAATAAATTAGAAGTTAGGAATGCAATGGATTGCTGAAAGATAAAATAAAGTACTAAAACAAATTGATCAGTCAATGGAGGAAATAGAGCTACACATGTGCAGAAACAATATCTGGAAAACTGAGCAACAGCCCACGATTATTCATCCAAAGAAAGTGCAACATCCCCCACCTCCAAAAAAAAACTCATATTAGGTTGTTGAATATAAATAATGCATTTGATCAGGTAACAGCTTAAAATTTTTTACAAATTAGGTACTTGACTGAAATACAAAGACAAAATGTAAATGTGTAACTGTAGAAAAGGCCAAAGCAACTCAAGAAGAAAGAGACAGCAAAGTTACAATTAGGGAAAAGTGAAATGATGTCCAATGATTCATTGAAAGCCAGTAGGTAGTAATTTACTCAGTTGTAAACACAAAACTATTCTTGTCTCAAAGTTCTATCCATGCACTAATTCATCTATATATCAATATTAGTCCAGGGAAGTTGGAACTACTTATAAAAAATAAACTGAAAAAGAGAAACAGAATTGACACACAAAGACAAACAGTAATGAATTTCCAAATAATTATTTTGTAATAAATTACAACAACTTAACAATATGCATAGACAATCCAACTTATATGACATGGATGCAAGATATCTTGGTTTATTGTTATATAGTGACAGCCAGGAATGGATAGACATATGTATCTTTAAAGCCACATCCTTCTGACATATAGAACCTAAATGCAGTGACATCATGTTATAGAGAATAAAGTCACACTTTCAAATGCTAGATATGGAATGTCAAAGACATCTATTCCTGAATGTAACTTCCACAACAGAAATGTACATACAGTTATTATTTAGAAATGTTCTAAATGTCCACAACAGCTGCCACAAGCATTACTCATTTTAGACAATTCATAAGACTGTTACTGATATTTTCAATTTAAAAAATTATACATAAATTTAACTCTAGATTTTGTCTCTTTGGGGAAGTTGCTTCGTGTTTTGTTCATCGTAGACTGTTTACACTTGAGTAATCAGACATAAGTCTAAAGGTATCGAGATTATGAGTTTGGCGACATTGTGTCCTACGTCATCGTATTGGTTCCCTAAACCGGCCGTGCGCAAATCTTACGGTCTGCTGTTTGATGTGCAACAAGAATAATTTGACGACTGACTGTGTGTCTATATGTTCGGAATTGGAGTCATCAACGATGGCCTAACATCATCAAGTGCTACGATGATCATCATTTTCAAGAGGACGTGACTTACCGGTATATGGGGATAGGCGGCGGGAACAAATGAAGGCTATGCATGAAATGTGTTCCTTGTTGCAGTTTCCTCATATTACAAGTCGCATGTCTGTGTTAGTCACCTCTAGTGACTCGGGCAGATGGTGCTCGTAAACCTGGGAAGGCCGACCATCTAAGGGCAGAATCCCCCGACAGAAAAGATCAACTGCTGCCTTGCAGGAAGATTGGGGACAATCAAAGGCTAAGGAAAGCAAACCTGAAAAAATGCTGGCTGAAATCGGATGCACTGGGCCACTGGCGCAGAACACAGTGCAACGTATTAACGGGTGTTCAGTCAGAGTGGATCTGACAGACTCTAATTGTGATGTTCTGTCTGTGGGGGCGATCAACACACTTAGCCTGACAGCTGACTTCATATGAGAGTCTGGAATCCTTACTCTGATTGAGTCCTGAACGCAGAGAGAGAGAGAGAGAACTCTAGATTATGATACCATAGTATAAATTACTCCCATGTGTTACTGGGGCCTCATTATGTGGGAATTAAAGAATAGTGACACTGTGACCTTCCAGGCATGTAGTAAAAGGCGACTAAGGAGTTTGATCGATGGCTTGACAAGCTGTCATTGTAAAAAGTATTGTTATGGAAACAGACCATAGATTTTAGAATCGGTGATCTCTGCAATATGTGCCACTTTGGCATGCAAGGTTTCTGTTTTTGAGATTGTAGTTCTGCCCTATGTGCCGTCTTCGGCTCGAAAGGACTATAGATAGATAGATAGTATAAATTACTGCGTCAAAACACAAATTCCTCAAACTTTGACATTTTGCAGAGTTCAAACATTACCTCCCTCCATGTCATAATCATTGAGTGCTGTCTCCACATCAAAGGTTGGCTACCATGGAGCACCATTCCGCTCTGTCTCTTGCTTTGATGATGCAAGTTGTCATAGGCTGACTTGTCCATCTTTTGATGTTACTCATCCATGTTAGTCTTAGTCTGTCCGTGGCTCTATTACCTTGTATTTTCCCTTCCAAGATTACTTTTAGTAGGCTGCTGTGTCTTTTAACATGCCCCAAAAATCTAATTTGTCTTTTTTGAATTGTGTATAGTAGTTCCCTTTCATTTTTAGTTATAAGACTTCATCGTGTGTTTTCTTTCCATCCTATTCTTCTATAAATCCATATTTCAAAGGCTTAAATGTTCTGTTCTATTTTTCTTGTCTAATGTCCATGTTTCTGCACCATACAGGAATGTTCAGAAGATATAACATTTTGCTATTCTTAGTTTACAGTGCGGGTCCAGGTTCAATCCCCAGCAGTGGCAAATTTTGTTCAGGCCGACAAGGCTCTGGGGTTTACCCAGCCTCTAAAATTAGGTACCAGAGATTCTTCTGGGAAGTAAAGGCAGCCTGGCATCATACCGACCACATCGCCTACAAATGTGCCGTGGTCATAGAAAAATATTGTCACTTACACAATATTCCCCACATGCCTAGTAAGGCGTAGAGGGAACCTTTTTTTTTTTTTTGTTCTTGGTTTTAGCCCTGGTGTTATTTGTGTTGTGAATTTATTTTTTGTGGCATTAAAGTTACCTTTTGCCATTTTACAGTTTTTTACTGGTTATAGTATGTCCAAGGTAGTTATAGCGCTGAACTGTTTCTAGGTCTTTTCCTTCAACTTTTATATCAGTGTGTGGGTTTTGAGTATTATCTTTGTTTATAATCATAATATGAATATATTAGACATATTCATATCTAATCCATATTTTTTTTTTACTAGTCATGTTTATTTCATTAAGTAATTGTAGATCTTCAGGATTTTCTGCTAGTAATACAGTATCATCAGTATATCTTAGGATATTGATTATCATTTGATTAATGTTTAAGCCTGGCATCTCAGTGGTGTATAGACTGAACAAGCTTGGTGATCTCTATTGATGTAGCCCAAACTTTACCTTTCAAATGACCACTTTCGGTGACCCCTGAGTGTTTAATGGGTTTCCATTGCTGTTGGATTTTTTAATTTTATTTTTAAAAAAAAACAACACTATGAAGTAGCCAAACATACTGAGTGACTTATGGTGACCGATATACATTGTAACACGTCTAGTCCATGAGGTGAAATTCTGGTCATAAATCTACCTAAGCTAGGAATTTCGAGTCCCCGTGTTTCGCCTAGTGTGAACATATGGCTGTGTGTTGAAAGTTCAGAAACAATACTATTTTTAGAGCACCCAATGTTATATTTAAGTAGTAGCAATTTTTACTACGGTATCGTAACTGGGAGAGTACAGATAGGTATCATAATCTATGGTTAAAATGCTATCAAATATACGGATGACAGTTACCGATAGGATCACAAATAAAAACATACAGACAGAATCAAAGAAACTACAACGGAGGGAAGAATTGAAAAGAATATAGTAATGTACAGAGTACTGGGAAAACTCCTCAGGTCTTGTTTTGTTAAATGACATGTAAAGGGGAACCGAGAAAGAAATACCAAGAAAAAAATATAGAAACTAGAAATAAATTTGGGACAAAGGAGAATATGTCCAGAACTAGAGAGATTAGACCAATACAGGAACAAATGAAGGTTTTTGAATACTTCTCTTCCAAAGAAAGATCAAATGTTAATAAATGGTACCCAGTGCCACTGATCTAATCGATGAAATCTACGTGAACAGAAACTATCATCTTACATCAATGATTCTGTTTCAGAACCTTGGCTCGATGACTTGCTTCTAGAATAGGGGAAATTACTTTCTCCAAGTCAAGTATTCTACGTTGAAAACGTTCTCGATCTAGAACAAAGTTCTGCCAGATACCAGCACGATCTTCAGTCCCAACAATATGGACTGTCTTCAATTTGGCTCCTTTTGCAAAACGGACCTAGAAGAAAAGAGTAAATAATATTAGACTTGGTTTTAGATTAAAAATAACCAAAAAGTTATATAGATTCCCAGCCAACCAAATAATAAATAATAACCTTTTAAACCGTTTCTGTTTTTTTCTTCAATTAAATAACCTTCAGGACTGAGAAAAAAGGCTAGAAAAGATTCCCACGATAGAGTACACAAAGAAACAACAGATAAAATGGTTTGGCCACGAGATTAGGCAGAAAGACCAAAAACATAACACATCGTGCCTTCAATAAATGTTTCACATTTACTAGACCCAAGGGCCGACCATAAAAAAGATGGATTGATTGAGTATTAGAAACATTAGAAAACAAAACAGCAGAAGAGGCCAATAGAAGAGCAAAAGACCACAAATTATATCTCCCCTCGACACTGGAAGACAGATGAGAAAGGAAAGAAGCATAACCTTCAGGATGAACCAACGACAATAGGTAGCTCCCTTGCTAAGGTAAACAGGCTAGCCCAAAATAGTGATAAAAATACATTGTGGGGGTTGTGCTCACAACACAGAAAGTGTAACAAGAATTTAATCACTGGGCAAGGAGAGAGCTTTAATAATTTTTTTAATCTAAGTGCAGTCTTCAGCTTGAGAAGAATTAACTATCCTTCATGTCTATATTCATGCATGTCATGATTTATTAGTTGTATGTCCTTCATGTCTATATTCATGCATGTCATGATTTATTGGTTGAATGTCCTTCATGTCTATATTCATGCATGTCATGATTTATTGGTTGTATGTCCTTCATGTCTATATTCATGCATGTCATGATTTATTAGTTGAATGTCCTTCATGTCTATATTCATGCATGTCATGATTTATTAGTTGAATGTCCTTCATGCCTATATTCATGCATGTCATGATTTATTAGTTGAATGTCCTTCATGTCTATATTCATGCATGTCATGATTTATTAGTTGAATGTCCTTCATGTCTATATTCATGCATGTCATGATTTATTAGTTGAATGTCCTTCATGTCTATATTCATGCATGTCACGATTTATTAGTTGTATGTCCTTCATGTCTATATTCATGCATGTCATGATTTATTAGTTGAATGTCCTTCATGTCTATATTCATGCATGTCACGATTTATTAGTTGAATGTCCTTCATGTCTATATTCATGCATGTCACGATTTATTAGTTGTATGTCCATGTCTATATTCATGCATGTCACGATTTATTAGTTGAATGTCCTTCATGTCTATATTCATGCATGTCACGATTTATTAGTTGAATGTCCTTCATGTCTATATTCATGCATGTCACGATTTATTAGTTGAATGTCCTTCATGTCTATATTCATGCATGTCACGATTTATTAGTTGAATGTCCTTCATGTCTATATTCATGCATGTCACGATTTATTAGTTGAATGTCCTTCATGTCTATATTCATGCATGTCACGATTTATTAGTTGAATGTCCTTCATGTCTATATTCATGCATGTCATGATTTATTAGTTGTATGTCCTTCATGTCTATATTCATGTATGTCATGATTTATAAGTTTTATTCTGTGCCAGTGTGTTGCACTGACTCTTGTTATCCTGTACCTGAGAAGGGTTTCCTATTGCCTATGCTAGTGACTCTTGGTCTAAGTCTTCTTAGTGCCCTGAAGGTCAAAAGTCTGATATTTTAATAATTAAGTGGATGTCCCAGTATGTGGATGATTTGGAGTTCAAAGCTTACTGCAGTTCTAATTTCAAAAACTGTTTACACAAAACCAGGATATAAATTAAAGTATGCACATACAATAAATGATTGTAAGCGATAAATGACGAAGTAATAAATGATTGTAAATAATAAATGATCACATTGAAAAGAATCAGCTGGCTACAGGGAAATCAGAAGATTTTGCATAATTAAAAAACAAAAATTTTAATGAAATACTTTCAAAACTAACATGTGACTACCAGCATCCTAACTTTGATGAGGGATGAAAAGAATAGAGCAACTGTCATCAGCCACTCATGTCGTAAGAGGTGGTTGCAGGAATAAAAACAACTTGCTACCTGTAACAAGATTCCGTTAAGTTACAAAAACACAGAAAAGGAAATCAACTACTCTATTCTTGTAAAAAGAAGGGACTCTAGAAACACAGATTATGAAATCACGCAGTCATGGCCAAATGGACGCTGCAAAACCAATATCCTAACTCAACTGAATACCAGAAAAACTTTCACCAAAAAATAAAATAAGGAAAGCCCAAGAAAGAAGAGAAATCATGAAATGAAAACTCTCAAGAATAGATGGTCCATGGCTTATGCTCCAAAAATGGGTCTAAAACATGAATGACTTCCATAGGTAAATGAAAAAAATTAACAATTATTAAGAGACAGGCTAGTATAAAGTGGGTCTAAAACATGAATGACTTCCAGAGGTAAATGAAAAAAAATTAACAATTATTAAGAGACAGGCTAGTATAAAGCACACCCAGAGAAAATAATGATGCCGACTCTGAAAATGTAATCTTGAATCTGAGATTAAAAATGATGTCTCAACATCACAAGTCATAACCTCTCATGCATAACTTAACCCATAATAACTTTCTAACAACCCCACAAAATGCACAACATGCTAAAACAGTTGACAAAACAACATTCAAATATGTAACAAAAGATTGTATACCTTAATGTTTGAATCTGTAATTTCATCAGCTGAGTTGGCCTGGCAACTGCGGAAGCCAGCAGTTGGGTAGTGTTCATCCCACTTGGCATTGATTCTACTAATGGCTTCTAAACATGAACCAAAACTGCTTGATAAGTGGTGATTGGCATCACTTGTGGAAGGACCATCTACAACATCAAATGTCGTGTCGTCTGCCGCTTCAGTTTCAGATTGAGTGCACAAACTGGGTTTTTAGCGAATAAAGAATCTAACGATAAACCATTAGACAATCCTATTGTGGCTAAGGCAGCTGCTGCCAAGGGGACACAAACCCCACCACTGTTGTCTCTACTACAGCTGCTACCATTAGAGGTGCTTGATGTTACATTTTGAGTGTCTTCATCGTTAGTGCTTTGTGTTGAACTTTCCAACTCAGACTCCTCTGCCCATAACACACTTTTGAGACTAGGAATGCATTTTTGTTTAAAGATCATATCAATATTTAAGGCAACATTAAAAGCTGAACATTTAATTGGAGGAACATATACAGTAGATTCTTCATCTTCACTGGCTGACCACTCGCTGCCTGCATCACTATCACTATCATCACCATCATCTGTTTCCTCCAAATCTGGTGTAAAAAAAAGTTTTGCGATTAAACATTTTGATTTGGTTTGCACCGGAGATGACTCCCTTGGAATGGAATTACACAGAAGTGAATTGGTTGTCTTTAATGATGCTGAACTTGCTGAGTCGTCCTGAACAGAAATGTTATCACAGGCGGAGACATGTTCTTTCTCCACATTAGGTGTGCTACTGGAGGAACTCGAGAAATCAGGAAACACTGAATGGGAAGACTGATGCTTACGCTTCTCCCGCTGACGCTTTTTCTGCTTTTTTGATGACGGACGACCCTTCTTAGCAGCTTTTCTAGGAGTTGACAAAACAGTAGATGGCGCCACCACCGATTTATGAGAATTATGCAATGTATCATCTAAACTTGCGTTTTTGCCATTGTCATTCTTAAAGGCACCACAATTTCTGGACCTTTTTCCCCTTTGTTTACCATCATCTAATGACTTTGTATTAAATTACTTTTCAATGATAAATTAACAGCTGGGAAACATGTTTCTTCTGCAAAATTGTCATCAAATATTACACTAGAGTCTGACTGATCTGATACAACTCTGCTTGTTGCATTAGAGGATGACATCAAAGGTTCTGATGTTTCCACATTTTCTCTACTGTTATGGCTATTAACTTCTACACCTGGAGATAACTTCACTGCATTTGGAATACTCTCATTTTTGTCTGAAACTAAAACCTGTTGAGACTCAGCAGAAACAGGTCTGCTTGGTAAGGGTTGCAAGAAAGCTGCTGCTACTACAGACAACATAGATTTTTTCTCCTCATGCTTTGTACTTGTACCTATATGCTTGTCCATGTTTTTCAGCAATGTGGTATCCACACTTGGCCACTGCTGCTGCCAAGGACTTCTATATAACATGCCACAATCTTTTGTTTTACTGGGTGAAAATACTGAAAGCATTTTGTTAAGACTTGAATTGTTGCTATGAAATTCAAATGAGTTTGAAGCTGCGACTCTACCAAAACTATTGCCAATCTGTGGATGTGATTCCTCTGCAAAAGAATGTGATTTAGTAAATAATGGAGCTGACATATGCTGACTACCACTGTTGAACTTATTGTGGCTTCGTGTAAGTGACTTAGCTGATGTCATATTGTTTGATTTTGAGAAAAATCTATGTGTCTTGTAAGAATTATCAAGGTCAGCTGACTTGCAATTGCGAAGAATTGGCTTGGTGTCGTACATCTGACTTTCAGATGGTAGTCTTGATGAAGACACTTCTCCCACACTATCTAGCCGCAAAAGTCCTGGCATTTTGAGCGCTGAAGATGCTGTTGTGACTGTTTTGGCGTCAGCTGTGAGTAACTGTAACCCGGCACTACATGATGATCAAAGCTACTACCAATGGGATTGTAGTCATCAAAATGTGTGTTAAAATTATGTACTTTGCTGCTCATTGAATTGTTTATACAATCACAACCAAATTTGAAATTACGAGAGAAGTTTATATAAATATGTGTTCAGGATGTTCTGTAGTTTCAATTTTGTGTGTGTTATCCTTGCAGGTTGATACCCTAATGATTACTGTTGATAGATACACGAGTGCAATAGCTGAATAGCAGATTCACTTTCAGTGTCAATCAACCAGTCCTAAATTAAATAAAGTTTTATAAAGAAGGCACAGAACTGAATTTGAATTCAGAACTAATTATGATGAGTTTTTTTTAATTACAACCTAGTCACTATGACTAATACTAATAGTGTGTGCCACTCACACTCTGACACTGTGTCTGTTGTGTATTCAACTGTGTCACCCTTGTGATGTTACACCCAACTAAATCACTATCTTAGACTATGACTAAATGAATGAACTATCATGTAACACAGTAACACTAAAATTCAAATTTGAAGCTATTAATTTAATTAATATAATATTAACATTCTCATCATATGCACAGGTAATTATGATTCGCTTGAAGTGTACATATAAGGTAGACTGTCACTAGCAGGATAATTATTAACACTGCACAATGTGTTACTGAAGAAGCAGCCTCCAGGTGATTGTCCAGCGAGCCAGACAGCGATAATTGTTCTACCCAACTGCCGAAGGAACAAGAAATGGCGGTCGTTGTGTTTATGGGTTGTGGCCGTGGTTGGTTGAGCAAAGCGGAATAACAACTTGAATTTGTTGTTAGCGTTAAGAATTGTGTTATATACTTCTGACTTCCTTACAGTAATATTAAACACTGACTCCATAACTCAGAACAACTGATAAAACGATTTTCTTTCTTTTCAAACACTGAAACAAAATTTATTCCATCTTCTTTACTGCGACACTCAAAGCATATTGGCCTGATCACGCACGTTCAACTAATAGGAAGTGTAGTCGCAGCATACAAATATTTCCAAATACTTCATGAATTTTTATTTAAAAAATATCTCAGGGTTTAAAAAAGACACGCATATATTCTCTTTTAGAAAAAAAAGCTTTACGATTATTCGTCTGTACGCAATTAAATATATGAAATATGAAAATAAATGTATTAAGAAGGCGTGCGCATTGATACATTTGTAACTAGTATCTGACCTGGTTTCATCAGAGCAAGGATTGCATCAGAATATTCTGATAAAACGACAAAACCGCGCACTTGGCACTCCATGTCTAAATGACAAGTGACATGATATACACCTACCCGCACTTGTTATATTAGAACGGTAGTTGACAATGATATGAAATTCCGTATGGAGTATTGCAACAGTTAATTCTCTCTCTCTCTCTCTCTCTCTCTGCGTTCAGGACTCAATCAGAGTAAGGATTCCAGACTCTCATATGAAGTCAGCTGTCAGGCTAAGTGTGTTGATCGCCCCCACAGACAGAACATCACAATTAGAGTCTGTCAGATCCACTCTGACTGAACACCCGTTAATACGTTGCACTGTGTTCTGCGCCAGTGGCCCAGTGCATCCGATTTCAGCCAGCATTTTTTCAGGTTTGCTTTCCTTAGCCTTTGATTGTCCCCAATCTTCCTGCAAGGCAGCAGTTGATCTTTTCTGTCGGGGGATTCTGCCAGTTAATTTGATTGTCAGAATTGGTTCATTGTCCAGTAAATGTTTTGTCTCTAACCATGTCCACGGGCATTGGCGATCATGCCCATGCTGTCCCGTGTGTTTCTTATCATTTCTACTATTTATTTTTTCATACCAGACAATGTCACTGCTATAATGACTCAGTTTGTGACAAAACTACAGGGACATGCCCAAACAATGACAGTTGTCAATGGTTCTGCCTCATGTAACAATGAATCAAGGTTTGTAGTTAGTCAGCACGAGATTGATGTCTTTTGTTCTGGGGCTGGTTTGATCAACAAGTTACGGATTGAAGGGGCGATGGTTGCAAATATCTGCTCCATCTACATTGGCGGGGGTCGGAATGTGGCTCTCATACAGTACACAAATCGGACCGACACATTTAATGCTTGTTATACATGAGACGGATGTGGGCCAGAGACCACAGTTAATGGCAAAACAAAGACCAATCTCTATGACAATGACTGCACACACACACAATTGAGAAGTGGAACCAATCCTGTTTACTGGTATCTGAACTTTGCCACGCCACAGAAGATTCACACCATTCGAATCTATCATCGAGCTAGCACAATGATTCGGGTAAAGAATGCCACTCTAAAGGCTTTCTCTGACAGTGGCGGCGTAGTGTTCCAGTATAATGATACAGACCCTAATGTTTCTGTGAACACTATTGTAGTCACCACACAAACGCCAATGGCACACATTAAGATTGAGTTCTCACCGACCATTTCGCAGGCCGAGAGTGCACTGACGGTGTGTGAGGTGCAAACATTTACAGACACCTATTGTCTGGACGGGCATTCTGAGTCGTTTTGTGCAGTGTGTAGTGGGTGTAGCAAAGGCTGCAACGTCATCATCGGTTCGTGTCACGGCAACTGTTCATATGGGATCTATGAACACGACTGCTCCAGGTCTTGTCTCAGTGTCTGTCATTTATGTGAGAAAAAAATCCGGAAAATGCCACTCACACTTGTCCCGATGGTAATTTTGGACTACAGTGCGAACAGACGTGTTCTGATGGCTGTAACATCATATGTGACCCGGAAAGGGAGGACTGTACGTGCAAGGAAACGTACTACGTGTCAGACTGCACTCTCAAATGTCCGGACAACTGTTTCAACGACACCTGTAAACAGTTAACCGGGGCCTGCATCTCATATGCCGATGATTCCCACATTAAGAAGAGTCTGCCGACTACAACAAACCCAAGCATATGGATACCTTTCGCGATCGCTGCTCTTCTACTTCCTCTTCTGCTTCTCTTGAATTGAGCCATGGCTCAATTCTCAGTGTATATCCGTGCTAGTCGTTGCTCATATCTTAGTGGGTATCTGCGATAGCCATGGCTGATATTTTAGTGGATGTATGTGCTGGCCATGGCTCATATCTTAGTGTATGTCTGGGCTGGCCATGATTCATATCTTAGTGTGTGTCTGTGCTGGCCATGGTTCATATCTTAGTGTATATCCGTGCTAGCCATGGCTCATATCTTGGTGGGTGTCCGTGCTAGCCATGGCTCTTATCTTAATGTGTTTCTGTGCTAGACATGGTTCATATCTTGATGTGTTTCCGTGAAGCCATGGCTTATATCTTAATGTGTTTCTGTGCTAGCCATGGCTCATATCTTAGTGTTTCTTTGCTAGCCATGGCTCATATCTTAGCTTGTGTGTGTGTGTGTGCTAGCCATGACTCATATCTTGGTGTGTGTCATGGTAGTTATATCTCATATCTTGGTGTGTCCGTGTTAATCATGTCTCATATCTTTATGTGTGCCTGTGTTTAGTCATATCTCATATATTAGTGTGTATCTGTGTTAATCATGTGCCATATCTTTGTGTGTGCATGTCTGGGTTAGTGATATCTCATATTTTTGTGTGCATGTTTATGTTTATCACATCTCATATCCTTGTGTGTGCATGGCTATTGTTAGTCACATCTCATATCTTTGTGTGTGCATGTCTATGTTAGTCATATCTCATATCTGTGTGTGCATGTCTATGTTAGGCATGTGTCATTTCTTTGTGTGTGCATGTCTATGTCAGTCATATCTCATATCTTTGTGTGCATGACTATGTTAGTCATGTGTCATATCTTTGCGTGTGTGTCTGTGTTAGTCATATCTCATATCTTGATGTGTGTCAGTGTTAGTCATACCTCGTATCGCTGTGTGCATGTCTGTGTTAGTCACATTTCATATCTTTGTGTGTGCATGTCTGTGTTAGTCACCTCTAGTGACTCGGGCAGATGGTGCTCGTAAACCTGGGAGGGCCGACCATCTAAGGCAGAATACGCCTACAGAAAAGACAATCTGCTGCCTTGAAGGAAGATTGGGGACAATCAAAGGCTAAGGAAAGCAAACTTGAATAAAATGCTGGCTGAAATCGGATCCACTGGGCCACTGGCGCAGAACACAGTGCAACGTTTTAACGGGTGTTCAATCTGGCAGACTCTAATTGTGATTTGTGATGTTCTGTCTGTGGGGGCGATCAACACACTTAACCTGACAGCTGACTTCATGTGAGAGTCTGGGATCCTACTCTGATTGAGTCCTGATCGCAGAGAGAGAGAGAGAGAGAGAGAGAGAGAGAGAGAGAGATACCAGACTGATCAGGTATCTAGTGTTTTCTGTGCTTGTCTCTATTTCCTTATATATTTTTGGCCAAGTTTCAGCAATATTTTAATGTTTTCTTGTTTAGTGATTTGATTATTTCAAACAAAATAAATAAAAAGTAGGCTCACACTGTTTATAATAGTTTCTAAATGTATCTGTGCATTGGCTTCATACTACTTTTAGCTACCCACTGTATCATCATCATCATCATCATCATCATCATCATCATCATCATCATCATCATCATCATCATCATCATCATCATCATCATCATCATCATCATCATCATTCTTTTGTAGAACTACATTTAGGCATCCTGTCGTAATTTTGCATGTTCATTAATTGTCTATGATTTGCTTCCGTATGACAGGGCAGTAATGTACATTTTTTCCCCTTGCCTCTGTTGACAAAGACGTCTTGTATAAATTCGTTTTATATTACAATTTTATTAAAAACGCCCTTGTCATCTGTAATATTAAACAATTTTTTTTAAAAAAAGGAAGAAAAAAGTGGTATGGTAACAGCGTTACGTGGTAATTAACAAAACAAAAGTCGACGTTTCGGCCAAGTAGGCCTTCAGCTGGAACAACAAACAACAACACAAATATATATATATATATCTAAGGATATGTACACAAATCTAACTACATGGCGGTAATATGCTAGATACTCAAGACAGGAAATAAAAAAAAGGGCCACTTCCCCGTGGTCCAGAACTAAGCATATCATTGTATTGCGTTTAATCATTGTATTGTTGTATAATGCTAAATGTGTTAGTTAGTTTGATCTCCGTAAATGTGTTTTCTTGACATAATTTCATGACAACTAAAAGCATGGGAAAAGTATTCTGCGCATGGAGTGTCACTGGATCCCCTTGTCCTTCCAGACCATTGGTTCCTCCTTCCACCGCAGTGGTAGCACATGTTGATATAAAACTGCGCGGTCCAACACTGACACGTGAGACCCATTTGGACGGCCCGAGGGACTCTGCGATGGTTTTCAAGATAAACCAATCATCATCATTGAGTGCCGTCTCCGCATCGAAGGTTGGCTACCATGGAACGCCTTTCCACTCTGTCTCTTGCTTTGATGGTGCAGGTTGTCATAGGTTGACTTGTCCATATTTTGATGTCCATGTTAGTCTTGGTCTGCCTCTGCCTCTTTTACCTTGTATTGACAATCTATTGTCCTAATCTTGTTACCATTTTAAAAAATAGCCCGATCACCATCAGGTATTACCACTGAGTACGGACGGTACAACAACAAAAAAAAAAAAAAAAAATCTACAAAAGTAAATTAAATGGTAGCTGTCTGAGGGGCCTTACATTAATATTGGAGCAGCCAGTTTTTGACGGTTGAAGCCAGCGTAAATTTTAGCTTTAGTTTAAAAGTTTGTAGGCAATTTTAAGATTCAGAGCTGAAGGAGTTTAGGAGCACAGTTAGTTAATTCTTTGACGCTCTCATTGTTTTTTGTTTTTTTTGTTTACTAATAATTACTTGTCTATATATAAACGTTTGTTATTACCTACCTATATATTTGTTATACACACACAAACATACACACATATTATATATATATGATAGCCCACGACCCGATGCAGGTCATTGTGTTTTGTCGTCCGGAAAGAAAAGGTTAGATCACACTGATATAAATGACATAGCTTTGCACTCGAACTTCCACAGTCCAAAGATGAAGATGAACAAAACAACCCGTCACATGAACTGTGCTAATGGCAGGCGTCAACTGTGTGTTGACAGATGTAAGTGGGCGGAGACAAAAATAAATAATAACATTTTGAAGTGGCTGAAAAATAAATTCATTCTTAAAGAGGTCAACACAAAAAGGAAGCTCCTATGAAACACCAGAACATAAAATTGACATCATTCGGACATATGAGAAGAGGAAAGTTGGAATACTTAGTTACAATTATCAAAATACAGGGAAAGAGAGATCGCGGACGACAAGAAGAGAAGATACTGGATAGCAATACTAAAAAGAAAAAAGTGGTATGGTGACAGCTTTACGTGGTAATGACAAACAAAAGTCGACGTTTCGACCATGTAGACCTTCAGCTGGAACAAACAACAAACACAAAAATATATATAAGTATATGTAAACAAATCTAACTACATGGCGATAATATGCTAGATACTCATCCTTATATATATATATATATATTTGTGTTGTTGTTTGTTCCAGCTGAAGGCCTATTTGACCGAAACGTCGACTTTTGTTTTGTCCATTACCACGTAAAGCTGTCACCATACCACTTTTTTTCTTCTTTTTTTTTAGTATTGCTATTATCATCAGCTTTACAGCAGCTCGTTTAATCCATTCTGATCGTGTTTCGCTATTCTGATTTCTTACAATGAATGGTATCGTTTGACGGGGAAGAGATGGCTGTTTTCACTTTCTGTACGGTTTCGCCTTATGGCTTTTAGCGTGTGCTGAGACTGCTATGATGGGGACTGCAGCTACATTTCTTTGTTTGGGAGATGAGATATTAATTTGGATGATTCCGATGGCACGGGTGGTTGAGCGATTATGGATTTTAATTCGTTTGCAGTGATACCGGGGCCTTCCATAACCATAACCATTACCGTTATTGTTTTCCCATTCTTCTATAAATATACATCTCTATTGTGTCCCCGCTATAGCTTAGTGGTAAATGAACGGGACTACTAAGGATAAGAGGCCAGGAGTAAATCCTGATCGATGGCTTCCAGTTTCACCCTGACTTCAACGATTACATAATTTTTTTTTCTTCTGGGAAATAAAAGCGGTACGGGAGTAATACTGACCACATTAGGCCCCCAACGCACACAGAATAAAAAAAAATTATGTGCACTGACTCCATATTCCCTAAACGCTACGTAGCGTGACTAGGCTCATTTCCTTTTTTTTTTTTTAAATCTTTTAGTGGTTTCATTGTTAATTTTAGTTACCTTATTTAATGTAAACAAACTACTGATATAAGAGAGTGATGGAGAGAGTTGATTATCAACGTTATTAAGGCGCGATATATATAAAATCACAAGTCCTGAAGTATTGAACTTGTCGCCTGAAGGCACGCGATTGATTCATTTAACTAGCTATTGTATATATTTATCCAGCTGTAAATGTGTAGCAGAGGTATTTTTGTTTATATTGATTTGTGGAAAATAAAGACGGTTTGGCATAGAGCTGGCGATGCTACCTAAAAATACAACGATGCCTAGAGAAAAATGGAAACAACACTATACTCGTTATTTCTTTCTTTCCCTCTTTCTTTCTTTCTTTCTTTCTTTCTTTCTTTCTTTCTTTCTTTCTTTCTTTCTTTCTTTCTTTCTTTCTTTCTTTCTTTCTCTTTCTTTCTTTCTTTCTTTCTTTCTTTCATACGAAAGTATTTAAAAGACATATAGAGTCTTATTGAGTCTTATTGTGACCATTTATATAAGGACCACTACTCCCTGTCTCAGTTTTCATGGCATGTGATTAACCGCAATAACATCTGTTGAACCATCTGACATGGAAGCTGGCATCTATTACTTCCAATATTTATTTTATAAATTTCTTTCATAAATAAAGGATTACTTTCCCACCATTGCCAGTTGAAATAGTTTTATTATTATTACTATTACTATTATTATCTTATCGTAGTAAGTCAACATTTTTCGGGCACATCATGAGAAGAGGAAAGTTGGAATACTTGGTTACAACTGGCAAAATAGAAGGAAAGAGAGATCGCGGACGACAAAGAGAGAAAATACTGGATAGCTTGGTGTCATGGCATGGAAAACAGTCAACAACAGAACTGATACGATGCACTGTAGATAGAAGATTGTGGAGGGACATGATCGCCTACGCCAACCGGCAGGGTACAGGATGATGATGATGATGCTGAGTAAGTTAAAAGTAAAGAGCCCCGTCACGCCAAGTGGCGTATAGGGAATATGGTGTTAGTGACCATAAATGTTACAGACCTTCAGCACATGATGTTTGGGGTAATGTGGTCGGTATTACGCCCGTGCCGCTTTACTTTCCCAGAAAAAAATCCGGTACCCATTTAAGGCTGGGTGAACCCGGAAGCCGCCGATTGGGATCGAATCCTACCTCTTTGTAGTCCAGTTCACTAACCACTGAGCTATCGCAGCTCCCTTCTTATCGTAGTTTACATAGCTAATTTCCAAAATTAGGAGAAAATAATCACATTTTTCGGGCCACGTATTGAGATGGGAACAGCTGGAATATATTGTGACAACTGGGAAAATCGATGGACAGAGGATAGAGAGAAGCTAAGAGAAAAGATACCAGAAAGCTTAAGAGAATGGCTTGGCAGTAGGTCAACAACAGAAATGATAAATAACTGTCGAGATTAAAAGTTGTGGAGGGACATGATCACTTACGCCAGCAGGCATGGCACTTGATGATGACACAGGTATACAAATCGATACATGTTCTTCAATATCGGCTAGAGATTGTTGATAATAATTACAACGTCTATAACGCAAAGAAAATAAACACAATATGGTATTGAGCAGTTAAATTAACAGAAAGACAAAACAAACAACGTTTCGGCAAAAACATTCATCAGATATAACAAGCAAACTATACACATTAAACACCAAATTCCGAGTTAGAAAGTGCAACTGAACAATTCTAAAAAGAACATGTTGATTCCCAAGCAGATGAGGTCGAATTCGCGGAGCGTCAAGACTAGACGGCCCCGTGTAGTATTTCATATTTACTGTGTATAACTTGATATCTGTGCTTATCTCCGCCTATAACAACAATTTGAAGCGCTATATTGATCCGATTATAAATATTGACATATCGCTGTGCGTCATACTCTTATACTCAAATACAACTTTAGTTAAATCTATCTATCTATTGTCCTTTCGAGCCGAAGACGGCACATAGGGCAGAACCACAATCTCAAAAGCAGAAACCTTGCATGCCAAAATGGCACATATTGCAGAGATCACCACTTCTAAAATCTATGGCTCTGTTTCCATAACAATACTTTTTACAATGACAGCTTGTCAAGCCATCGATCAACCTCCTTAGTCGCCTCTTACGACATGCCTGGAAGGTCACAGTGTCACTATTCTCTACTTCCCTCATAATGAAGCCCCGGTAACACACGGGATATTAGTTAAATAGCACTTTTAAAATATTGTTGCTCTCAGTAAAGTTTAGCGTCGTAAATCATTTCTCATAAAAGAGTGACCTCCCCTGATCGACCGCACGTATTTGAATGCATCAACTGCTTCTAGTTTGTGTGCATTTAATTAGATTTTTCTCAACAATGTTTAAAGGTTAGGTTTAGTGTATTCGTAACGCCTAAACCAGGGGTCTTCTAATGACAGATTTGAGGACAACAAAATCAAGTGCGAGGGGACGTTACTCCGAACAACTGATGACCCCTATATTAGACTACATAGCTCTCTACCAGAGATCACATATGATCCAGTATGTAAGTCTTTGAAGATATATAAGAACAAACAGAACATAATTCACCGTCGCAGTATTCCACTCGGCTGATGTAACGGTGCATGCGTATTTTGTCAATGCGTTGATAAACTACTATTTTAAGGATTCCATTATTCTTGGACATTTCTAAAACGCGGTTTGATTGCGTTTAAGTAAGAATGTACTCTAGGTTGCAATGGACGCTATGAAATATATTAACTGTAAACCATGAAAAATGTAAACAAAGAAATGTAAGTCGCATTTTTGTGTGAAGTAAATGGTAAACAATTAAAGAGAGAGCACTCCGCGCTCTTGACGTATTGAGAGTGAAGCATTAGTGACCATATTTTTCCATGACTGATATATATATATATATATATATATATATATATATATATATATATATATATATATATATGTATATACATACATACATATATATATATAATATATATATACACATATATATAAATATGACCCTTTTCGTCTAGTCAGACGGTCTAGTGGAGGCTGTTGAGTTTTTTGTTTTTGAGGTTTTGTTTTTGTCGAGCAGCTTCACTAGTGGCAAATTCTACCAATGTTTGACAAACATACATGGCCCACAGAATGAACAAGTCAGGCCCACTGATCTACAGGGTTTCCATCATTTTTCATGAGTCTTTTGTCATCTAAGTGTTGCCTTAGTACAGTCGCATGATGTGCGATCACTTGTCAGATGTTCCCAGTCATTTTCACAGATCAGTCATTCAGATATGAATATATATATATATATATATATATATATATATATATTTATATTATCATCATCATCATTATTGAGTGCCGTCTCCGCAACGATGGTTGGCTACCCTAGAGCGCCATTCTGCTCTGTCTCTTGCTTTGATGGTGCAGGTGGTCATAGGCTGATTTGTCAATCTTTTAATGTTACTTGTCCATGTTAGTCTTGGTCTGCCTCTGCCTCTTTTACCTTGCATTTTCCCCTGCAGGATTACTTTTCGTAGGCTGTTGTGTCTTTTAACATGGCTCAAAAATAGCATTTGCTTGTTTGAATTGTGCTTAATAGTTCTCTTTTCATTTTTAGTTGTTTTAAGACTTCATCGTTTGTTTTCTTTTCCTTCCATCCAATTCTACCTTTTCTTCTATATATCCACATTTCAAAGACTTCAATTCTCTGTTCTGTTTTTTTGTATCCGTGTTTCTGCACCTTATAGGAATATTGAGAAGATGTAACATTTTGTTATTCTTAGATTATATATATATATGTAGTTCCCTTATTAGAAAATGACTGCTTCCGAGATTTGTAAATCTGTCATACGTTTTTTTTTAAACTTTGCCGCGGACACCAGGAGAAGATGCTACAGACTTTAGACTTGAGAACGAGTTGGTGGCACTGTAGGCTGGACATTCAAGTTTCTGTTCCATTCCTGTTTCAACTAACAAAATGTTCAATCTGGTCGTTCATACTGTTTTATTAAACGTGTTGCGTTTTGAAAAATAGTGCGCAGCTCATGATGAACACTTAAACAGGTCTTCCTTAAAGCTGACTCTTGTATAAGCTTAATCTACGTTGTTGAGATGGCGAGATCTTGGATAGTAAAAGCAGTTGCAAAAATATGGAGGTAATTGCGCATGTCTATTGTGAATCATCAAAATTGTTTTTAATTAAAGGTAAAAGAGGCAGAGGCAGACCAAGAGTAACATGGACGAGTAACATCAAAAGATGGACAAATCAGCCTATGATAACCTGCACCATCAAAGCAAGAGACAGAGCAGAATGGCGCTCCATGGTAGCCAACGTTCGTTGCGGAGACGGCACTCGATGATGATGGTGATTGTGAATCGATTGTCTACCCTCTTCCCCAAAGTCACTCCGTGAAAGTTGAAATTTTCACCTACGTCTGTAGTAAAGTAAAGTCAAGAGCCCCCGTCACACCAAGTGGCGTATAGGGAATATGGTGTTAGTGACCATAATTTTATAATACAATATATAATTATTATAGAACAATATAAACCTTCGGCACATGATCTTTAGGGTAATGTAGTCGGTATTACGCCCGTGCCGCTTTACTTTCCCAGAAAATAAATCCAGTACCCATTTAAAGCTGGATCAACCCGAAAGATGTAGATCAGGATTCGAACCCGACCTATTATCCTTTGTAAGTCCAGTTCACTTACCGTTGAGCCATCGCGGCTCCCTACGTCTACAGTATCTTGATAAAAGGGTACATTACTAATTTTCGTCTTTCAAATATCTAACTCAGAATGTGATACCTTTAGCAATTAGAAATATGAGCTACTCAATTCTTTTTTGTTTGCTATCAAATGAGAGGGGCAGCTTTCTCTTTTAATATCAGAAGTGGAGAGAGGCGTAGGTTGTGGGCACTTTTGATGAGACGCGGCAGAATCCAGGGAGTGTCGATTACTTGTCACAGCAATTTGATTTTATTGCATTTTTGTCACCATGACAAACTGGTAACTATGATTAAAGAAGTTACTTAATGATAAATACAAGGCTGGCAACCAAAGTTTACAAATACTTATTATATATAATATATGTGTTCATATTGTTCTTTTTGTGTTCACCTCTTTGAGAATTTCCCCGTTGGTCTGTTTTTTTAGCTGTCCAGGGAACTCTCAACATTTTTCTGAGAAATCCCACATCTGTGGTATCTAATCGTCATTTCATTTGTTTGTTTACTGTCCACAATTCGCTACCATATGTCAGAATTGGCTCTATATATATCACCGATAAAAATATAGGAGGAACAATACAATCAAGAACATGACGTTTCAGTGTTGAGAATATAACACGACTCAACAAGTATTTCGATTCAAGAGGCTTACAATGAGGGACAAAACAATTTACAAATCCTGAAAATCTTAGAGAACATTGAAAACAGTGCACAGTTGTTTGTTTTCATATAAAAATGTCATTTTAATTATAATCTTTGAAATTTTATATATTTAATAATGTTGGAAATTTTGCATATTTAATATTAATGGAAATCTTGCTTATTTAATAATGTTGGGAATTTTGTATATTTATAATCTTGGAACTTTTGCATATTCTTGGAAATTCTGCATATATATACATCAGTATGCAGTATAGTTAATGTATTCCCCTGATTATAAAAATGGATATTTTATGGAAGTGGTTTCGGTGTATGATGCTCGTTGCACAGAATATCCAATATTTTAGCTCTAGTAAATATTTATGAATTATATTTTAGCAGAAGAAAGCTAGCAACAAAGTTTGGCAAATCGGAGAGTTTCCAGACTTAAATATTCAATTTTTAACCAGAAAAGTTTTCACATTTTAAGATACAGCTTTGTTCTAATCACTTTGAATGTACGTAGGGAGGTCAAAAAGTAATGCACACCTATTTTTTTCTCGGAAACTATTCGGGCAAAATGTGTGAAATTTTCACAGATTGTAGCTGAACATCCCCTTTACACTACCTATTTTTCAACATAATCTCCGTCCAAGCGTATTGCCTTACGCCAACGCGAAACTAGGTCATGAATGCCTCGTATGTACAAAGTTTTGTCCTGCTCGCGTAGCCATTTTCTTAACTGCACGGATCACATCCTCATCATTGTCAAAGTGTGTCCCACGCAGGAATTTTTTGAGTGGTCCAAACAGATGGAAATCTGAGGGAGCCAGATCAGGGCTGTAAGGAGGATGGGGCAGTACAGTCCAACCAAATTTGTTGATTGCTTCCCGTGTTACCAGACTTGTGTGAGGGCGTGCATTGTCATGTTGAAGAAACAAATCTGCAGATGGCTTATTAGGCCGAACTCTGTGGAACCGATTTTTGAGTTTTGTCAGTGTATTGATGTAAGCTGTCGAGTTGATTGTCTCACCTCTTGTCATTACATCAACAAGAATCACACCATCAATGTCCCAGAAGACAGTGATCATCACCTTTCCGGCTGATGGAGATGTTTTGAATTTTTTTCTTTTTGGTGACTGCGGATGATGCCATTCCATTGACTGCATTTTTGTTTCAGGCTCATAATGATGTGCCCACGTTTCGTCACCGGTAACAATTTTTGACAAAAACATTTCTCCTTCAACACCGAAACGCTCCAACAATTCAGAACAGAATGTTTTCCTTTGAACTCTGTGATCATTTCTTAGGCACCGAGGAACCCATCGAGCGCAAATCTTTGAATATCCGAGAGTTTTAAAAATTGCGATTGCACTTCCCTTGTTGACTGTAAGCTGCAATGCCAATTGCTGACTAGTGATACGTCTATCCTTACGAATAATGGCATCAGCCCGGTTTAACATGTCTGTGCTGGTAGCCGAGGCAACACGTCCAGAACGCGGTAAATCATGCAGCCCCACTCGTACACTTTCTGCAGCTTTAATTCTCTGAACCCAGCGATTAACTGTGCTCCTATCGACTGCAGAACATTTGTACACTGCACACAGTCGTTTATGAATGTTTGCCACAGTTTCTTTTTCCGCAACCAGAAATTCTATGACAATTCGCTGTTTGTAACGGATATTGTTGACAAGCTCCATTTTAACGGTTCATAGATTGCGTAATATTTATCAGAATGCTGTGCAATTTGGTACACATAATTGGAACATGTCATATTCCAAGTGTGCAAAATTTCATATTCCTATCTTTATTATTAGCCGAGAAAAAAATTGGTGTGCATTACTTTTTGACCTCCCTTCATATATAATAGACGACGTTTGTGCATTTTATCTTCCTGGAAAATCACAAATGAGCAAATCAACTAAAGAATCAGCGATAAACAACTGTGACTGGTAACAAACAAAAACAGGAATTATATTATCATCATCAAGTACCAAGCCTGCTGGCGTAGGTGATCATGTCTCTCCACAACATTCTATCTAGACAGTTATTTATCATTTCTGTTGTTGACCTTGATCTCCCCTTAGTGTAGAGACAGGAGAAACAACACAAGGGTAACGTTTTTTTAATAATTAGAACCCGACCCCCCTCCCCTCCCCCTAATAAATAAATAAATAATAAAATGCGTTTTTGCTTGCTTGCTTTCGTTCGCCCGATGACTAAAGTATTCTAGAATTATGAATTAGACTGTAGAATTCCTCCTCGTCATCCGCCCTTAAAAGGACGTTAAGTGGACGTCAGTAGTATACAAGGGTATACTATATACAACGACATACCATACGTCTCTGATAAAACGACATGACATACGTGACTGTTACAACGAGATGACTACTACAACGAAATGACTGTTACATTGATATGACTGTTACAATGACATGACATACGTGTCTACTACATCGACATGACTGATACAACGACATGTCTGTTACAACGACATACCATACGTCTCTGATAAAACGACATGACATACGTGACTGTTACAACGAGATGACTATTATAACGAAATGACTGTAACTAGTGTAACATTGACATGCCTGTTACAATGACATGACATATGTTGTCTACTACATCGACATGACTGATACAAAGACATGTCTGTTACAACGACATACCATACGTCTCTGATAAAACAACATGACATACGTGACTGTTACAACGAGATGCCTATTACAACGAAATGATTGTTACATTGACATGACTGTTACAATGACATGACATACGTGTCTACTACATCGACATGACTGATACAAAGACATGTCTGTTACAACGACATACCATACGTCTCTGATAAAACGACATGACATACGTGTCTGTTACAACGAGATGCCTATTACAACGAAATGATTGTTACATTGACATGACTGTTACAATGACATGACATACG
Organism: Megaustenia siamemsis; assembly: GCA_032433765.1. Taxonomy (NCBI): domain Eukaryota; kingdom Metazoa; phylum Mollusca; class Gastropoda; order Stylommatophora; family Ariophantidae; genus Megaustenia; species Megaustenia siamemsis. The sequence goes on along the minus strand of JAVIAB010000024.1, from coordinate 71,521,487 downwards.
TGTCTACTACATCGACATGACTGATACAACGACATGTCTGTTACAACGACATACCATACGTCTCTGATAAAACGACATGACATACGTGACTGTTACAACGAGATGACTATTATAACGAAATGACTGTAACTAGTGTAACATTGACATGCCTGTTACAATGACATGACATATGTTGTCTACTACATCGACATGACTGATACAAAGACATGTCTGTTACAACGACATACCATACGTCTCTGATAAAACAACATGACATACGTGACTGTTACAACGAGATGCCTATTACAACGAAATGATTGTTACATTGACATGACTGTTACAATGACATGACATACGTGTCTACTACATCGACATGACTGATACAACGACATGTCTGTTACAACGACATACCATACGTCTCTGATAAAACGACATGACATACGTGTCTGTTACAACGAGATGCCTATTACAACGAAATGATTGTTACATTGACATGACTGTTACAATGACATGACATACGTGTCTACTACATCGACATGACTGATACAACGACATGTCTGTTACAACGACATACCATACGTCTCTGATAAAACAACATGACATACGTGTCTGTTAGAACGACATGACTGATACAACGACACGCCATCTGTGACTGTTATAACGACATCCCATACGTGTCAGTTACAACGATATGACTGATACAACGACATACAATACGTCTCTGATAAAACGACATGACATACGTGACTGTTACAACGAGATGACTATTACAACGAAATGACTGTTACATTGACATGACTGTTACAATGACATGACATACGTGTCTACTACATCCACATTTTTGGCTAGTTTATGATTTTCATTGTTTAAACATTGATTGTGTTTAAAGTAGGTATGCTAAGTATTGTTGAGATTGATGTTTGATGAAGTTAAACTAGGTATGTTAAGTATGGTTGACGAAAGGGTTATTGGATTTTCTCTAGATGGTTTCTCATAATGAGGTTTCTTCTGGTGCACATCTGTGTTTTCAATGTGTTCAAAGAAGTTTAAATGGCGCGGTGTTTTGTTGGAGCACACTCGACAACCTACATACACTCATCATGACACACCAGCCAATCTACCTACAACTATCATGTCACACTGGCCAACATACATACAAGCATCATGACACAGTCGACAACCTACATTCATCCATCCCGACACACTGGACAACCTACATACAGCCATCACGACAAACTAGACAACCTACATACAACTATCATGTCACACTGGACAACATACATGCGACCATCATGCTACACTAGACAACCTACATGCATCCATCCCGACACACTAGACAATCTACATACAGCCATCACGACACACTAGACAACCTACATACAGCCATCACGACAAACTAGACAACCTACATACAACTATCATGTCACACTGGACAACATACATACGACCCTCATGTCACACTGGACAACATACATACGACCATCATGCTACACTAGACAACCTACATACACCTATCATGTCACACTGGACAACATACATACAACCATCATATCACACTGGACAACATACATACGACCATCATGCTACACTAGACAACCTACATTCATCCATCCCGACACACTAGACAATCTACATACAGCCATCACGACACACTAGACAACCTACATACACCCATCACGACAAACTAGACAACCTACATACAACTATCATGTCACACTGGACAACATACATACGACGGTATGACACCTATGACTACTACAACGACATGACATGGAAAACAGTTAACAACAGAACTGACACGATGTACTGTGAAAGGCCATGGTCGCCTATTGGAACTTGTATCCCTAATATGGTAATTCGAAAGTCATCTCACTGTAATTCAAAAGTTGTCACCTACTATTTCGAACGTTGTCCTCGGCTAAAACAAATGTTGTCATCTGCTATTTCGAAAGTTGTCCTCTACTATTCAGAAACTTCCTCTGCTAAAATAAACACGTCTTCTAACATCTTCCACTACTACTACAACTACAACAACAACATCATGACATGAGATCTGTGTCTCATACAACGACATGCCACCCGTGTCTGATACAACGACCCGCTACCTGTGACTGTTATAACGACATGACATATGTGTCTGTTACAACAACATGACTGATACAACGACACGCCATCTGTGACTGTTATAACGACATCCCAAACGTGTCAGTTACAACGACATGACTGATACAACGATATGTCTGTTACAACGACATATCATACGTCTCTGATAAAACGACATGACATACGTGTCTGTTACAGCGACATGCCTGATACAACGACACGCAATCTGTGACTATTATAACGACATCCCGTACGTGTCAGTTACAACGACATGACTGATACAACGACATGTCTGTTACAACGACATACCATACGTCTCTGATAAAACGACATGACATACGTGACTGTTACAACGAGATGACTATTACAACGAAATGACTGTTACATTGACATGCCTGTTACAATGACATGACATACGTGTCTACTACATCGACATGACTGATACAACGACATGTCTGTTACAACGACATACCATACGTCTCTGATAAAACGCCATGACATACGTGACTGTTACAACGAGATGACTACTACAACGAAATGACTGTTACATTGATATGACTGTTACAATGACATGACATACGTGTCTACTACATCGACATGACTGATACAACGACATGTCTGTTACAACGACATACCATACGTCTCTGATAAAACGACATGACATACGTGACTGTTACAACGAGATGACTATTACAACGAAATGACTGTTACATTGACATGTCTGTTACAATGACATGACATATGTTGTCTACTACATCGACATGACTGATACAAAGACATGTCTGTTACAACGACATACCATACGTCTCTGATAAAACAACATGACATACGTGACTGTTACAACGAGATGCCTATTACAACGAAGTGACTGTTACATTGACATGACTGTTACAATGACATGACATACGTGTCTACTACATCGACGTGCCTGATACAACGACATGTCTGTTACAACGACATACCATACGTCTCTGATAAAACAACATGACATACGTGACTGTTACAACGAGATGACTATTACAACGAAATGACTGTTACATTGACCATGCCATACATGACTGTTACAATGACATAGCATGTAAACAGTCATTGAAAGCTGTCATCTGCTAATACAAAAGTTGTCAGCTACTATTTCAAAAGTTGTCATCGACTAAAACAAAACCCACGGGATCTTTGATTGCGTACCCGTTAAAGTCATCATCGCTGTCGTATCCGTGTTATGAACAAGCGGTCAATTTGGACATTAATAAGTCTCATGATGCTGATGTTTGCACGGGTTAAATATATTAGCAAGACCGTTGCTGTTAGTTGGACAAGCCCTGAGTAAGTTGTATGTTTCCATTAATTTCAAAATAAATTTTATAGATACATTAAAGTTGTCATGCATAAAAATAACTATAAGACTCTACCATCTCTCTACTATACATGAAAAAAAGGCATAGCCCCCATTTGTCTGTTATAACTCTACAAAATACAAGTCACACTAGTTGTACAACTTCAACAACGACTTTAACTACTACTGCCACTACTTCTACTACTACAACAACTACAAAAAACACAACAGTAATAGAATATCAAGAGTACATTAATTTACTGTCTCTCTGTTAGACGGCTAGACCAGCTTAAGTTACCCAAGTGAGAAATTTCACAGAGAAATAGGGTCTTTGATCCTAACAGGTCCCCCACTGCGAGAGCTCACCCCGACCATGGCGCCGAGAGATCACCACGCGGGTGGCGGATTCTTTGCTCTCGCGGCCCGTCTAACCGGAAGTAAGTACTCACCGGGCTCTTTGAGCTCGTGGCCCGTCTAACGGGAACCGGGTTCTTTGACCTCGCTTAACGTTATTAACGCGGTGTTTCGCGTTTGGCGTGTAGTTACTAAGTTCATTAACGTAGCATCGTGTAGCATGTGTAATGGCCTAAGCTGTTACCTTTAATTCTAAAGGAAGTTTTTATCTGAAATAAAACTGTTTTGAAAGTCACTGTTTTTATTGCCTGAAAGCATAAAGAAAGAATATAATAGATTTATGAAAGTTATGGCACCACCCCTTCACAACTCCACCCCTTCACAACACCACCGCCGCCCCCACCACGAGAGGTCACCCGACGCCACGAGTGAGATAAGCCCCGCTCACCCACTTGAGATAAGCCCCCCACGAGATAAGCGGTCACCCGACCACTCGAGATAAGCGGTCACCCGACTGGTGTCCATAGCCAAGATAGCTGTCGATCACCAACAAAAGCGTCACGACTCACCTGTTTCATTCAGCCTCTAATTCTGTGGTCGCCTGTAGCATAGTGCTAAGTATCTGGCCTGGCACGCCGTAGACCCCGTGTTCGAAATCCGGTGGGAGACTTTTTTTAATAACTCGGAATTTTGAAAATGATTAACTCCCCCTGTCTCTCATGGTTGTCTAGTGTCGCAACTCACACTAGACATAAACAGGTCACTTCCGGGGTCATCGAGACTAGAGGTCAACATCCGACCACGAGTGGTCATGGTTAACTCCCCCTGTCTCAAGAACTCTAAAGTCAGCATACACCAGACATAAACAGGTCACTTCCGGGTCACCGGGACTAGAGGTCAATATCCGGACACGAGCGGTCATGGTTAACTTCCCCTGCGCCTACAGAACATTAGGCGCGCCGCGCGCCTACTATATATCTTTGTTAATTTAGCGCCTAAATACGGCATATTACACCCTTGTATACTACTGACGTCTTTGCGTTGTGTTGTGGTTTGCAGTGTAACACTGTTATATTTGCGCCTTACGGCCCAACACATCCGACTTTAGCACGACATTTTTGAGTACCGGGTTGTCTTCCCTCATCGATCCCTGCTCGCTTGGCCAGACTAGACAGGTTAGTCTGTTACTAGAGGCATCATGGAGAGGGGGAGCAGGGTCTGGATGGTTCTGGTTCACCGTTCCTGGCGCAAACCATCAGCTGTGGATCGCTGACAACTTCCAGCTCTGGTGCTGGGAGGCGCGCCTGGGGATTACTTTAATTTATATCACTAAACTCGTAAATTACCTAAAGTAACCAAATATGACGACATCGTTAACATTATTTCCTAATTGAGTGAGCCAAAATAAAAGCACATCTTGTATCCATCAATTTATAATCAAATATATTCACCCCAACCACCCAAGGAATAAAAGTAAATCTGAAAGTTACTGAGAAAATGGATTAGAACAAATAAACAATAACGAAAGGAGATGGGCTGGGGTAGGGGAGATTTGCACATCAAAAATAATTTGTTTAAGTGGTTGTCATAGCAACAAATTGACGCCATTGCTATATTAATTATTGACCAGTAGCTATGGGTTTATAGTTTTTCCTCGAGCTTGCATCATAATGGTGACATCGATATCTGCGTGCGGTCATATCAGTTAATTATTTTTTTTATTGTTCGTTGCCAAATGCAATATTAGTTCAAGTTTACATCAACTTCGCTTAATTTCTAACAACCCAAAATGATGCGAATTGTAGCTTTAATGTTTCACTGTTGTTGATTATTTGTTCCGTTGTCATGACAATCGAATGAGTTTAATATTTGTTTACAATCGCGACCTTTCAATAGAGAACGAGAACGAAAAAGTTTAAATTGTTTTTAAAAAAAATGTTTGGTTCTGGTTACTTTATCCCTATTGTTCTGTCTGTTTCCTTGATCGGTGGTCCATTACTTTAACAACTATCACGTTACACGCGGGGCTGTTCAAACTGATTGTCAATCGAGGGCAGAATAGAAGCTCTACAGCAAGAACGATATATGATCAGGCCTGACTTGTGGAAGTGAATCATAACGAGTTGAACATAGACAAAACATATTTGAAGACCAGGAATTCGGTTTCAAAGCAATAAGGATTTTAGGGATATCATATACAAACAAAAAACAAAAATTTGTACATATGGCGTTTTATCTTATGTAGAACCAAAAATTGATAGAGGGTACGCTTTATATCACGTAGAACAAAAATGGGTAGAGAGGACGCTTTATATCACGTAGGACTAAAAATGGGTAGAGAGGACGCTTTATATCACGTATGACCAAAAATGGGTAGAGAGGACGCTTTATATCACGTAGGACCAAAAATGGGTAGAGAGGACGCTTTATATCACGTAGGACCAAAATGGGTAGAGGGTACGCTTTATATGAAGTAGGACCAAAAATGGGTAGAGAGGACGCTTTATATCACGTAGGACCAAAAATGGGTAGAGAGGACGCTTTATATCACGTAGGACCAAAAATGGGTAGAGAGGACGCTTTATATCACGTAGGACCAAAAATTGGTAGAGGGTACGCTTTATATCACGTAGGACCAAAAATTGGTAGAGGGTACGCTTTATATGAAGTAGGACCAAAAATGGGTAGAGAGGACGCTTTATATCACGTAGGACCAAAAATGGGTAGAGAGGACGCTTTATATCACGTAGGACCAAAAATGGGTAGAGAGGACGCTTTATATCACGTAGGACCAAAAATTGGTAGAGGATGCGCTTTATATCACGTAGGACCAAACATTGGTAGAGAGGACGCTTTATATCACGTAGGACCAAAAATGGGTAGAGAGGACACTTTATATCATGTAGGACCAAAAATGGGTAAAGAGGACACCTTATATCACGTAGGACCAAAAATAAGTAGAGATGAAGATTTATATTACGAAGGACCAAAAATGTGTAGAGAGGACGCTTTATATCACATATGGACCAAAATGGGTAGAGAGGACGCTTTATATCACGTAGGACCAAAAATGATTAGAGAGGACTCTTTTTAATCACATAGGACCAACATGGGTAGAGAGGACGCTTTATATCACGTAGGACCAAAAATGGGTAGAGAGGACGCTTTATATCACATAGGACCAAAATGGGTAGAGAGGACGTTGTATATCACATAGGACCAAAATGGGTAGAGAGGACGCTTTATATCACGTAGGACCAAAAATGGGTAGAGAGGACGCTTTATATCACGTAGGACCAAAAATGGGTAGAGATGACGCTTTATATCACGTAGGACCAAAAATGGGTAGAGAGGACGCTTTATATCACGTAGGACCAAAAATGTGTAGAGAGTACGTCTTATAAGAAGCTAAAGCTGAAGGAAAGCTGGTTACTAACATACATACATGTTCAGGGAGTAGCGGAGGCAACACTGGTCAATAACAACGCTTATCCACACCATTGATATAAAAAGAGGAGTAAGACAAGGATGCATCCTATCACCAAGCTTGTTCAATCTATACACTGAGCAAATCTTTAAAAACATCATAGAGATGCCCGGCCTACAAATTAATGGAAAGATAATCAATAACCTAAGATATGCTGACGATACTGTACTACTAGCAGAAAATCCTAAAGATCTACAACAATTACTTAATGAAATAAACACGACAAGCAAAAAATATGGACTAGATATGAATATCAAAAAGACTAAAACTATGATCATAAACAAAGAAAATACTCAAAATCCACAAGTGGATATCAAAATTGAAGGAATAGACCTGGAGACAGTTCAGAACTATAACTACCTTGGACATACTATAACCAGTGATGGAAAATGTACAACTGAAATAAACAAAAGAATAGGAATGGCAAAAAGTAATTTAATGTCATGAAGGACATACTAACATCAAAACAAATAATACCAGAGCTAAAACTAAGAATAGCAAAATGTTACATCTTCTCAATATTCCTATATGGTGCTGAAACATGGACATTAGACAAGAAAACAGAACAGAGAATTGAAGCCTTTGAAATGTGGATATATAGAAGAATTAATTAGAATTGGATGGAAGGAAAAGAAAACAAACGATGAAGTCTTAAAACAAATAAAAATGAAAAGAGAACTACTGAACACAATTAGAACAAGACAAATGCGATTATTGGGCCATGTTAAAAGACACAACAGCCTACTGAAAGTAATCCTGGAGGGGAAAATACAAGGTAAAAGAGGCAGAGGCAGACCAAGATTAACATGGACGAGTAACATCAAAAGATGGACAAATCAGCCGATGACAACCTGCACCATCAAAGCAAGAGATAGAGCAGAATGGCGCTCCATGGTAGCCAACCTTCGTTGCGGAGACGGCACTCGCTGATGATGATGATCCACACCAATGGGGGGGGGGGGGGGCAGAGAAAGGATCCAATACATATAATGAAAAATAGATAGAAAAGATAGCAGATAGCAAGAACATTATCATATAAAGTGAAAGGAGAAATTGATAAACTACTGAGACAAAAATAAGAGGTCCTATGACACCGGCCCGTACACGACATTTAAAGACGTAGAATTTAGAATTCGATTTATTAATTATTTTCCATCGCCGTTACCTAAACTCAGGGGTTAACCAGTACAGGTGACCAAATGAAAGAGACAAAGACAACGCTAATAAATAAATGTCGGAATTCTCGGCAGATGCTGCCGGATGTTAGAACCGCGATTTCGGAAAGGTTAGGCTTCTTTTATGCTAGTAAATATGCAAACATAAATGGTAATGGTCAAAGTTCATGGGCAAGTAACAAGTATAGGTCAGGGACAATGTATCCTTTCGGGGTTAACACTTGAATGGGAAGTCCCGCAGATTCCTGGCAAATACAAATATCACATGCCAGAAAAGATCAAATAACAAATACTTCTGAGACTACAGAGACTCTGAGCAGGGCACACACGATTGAAGGACCACTTTTCAACACCTTAAGGGTAGGGACCTCTGATGAATGTGGCTGTGGTACAGGCAAAATGACTGCTGAACATCTATTACAATCATGTCCAGCATATGATGAACAGAGAAGGCTGTTATGTTCATCACCAGTACCATACTGATGCAAACTGTATGAAGATGCCACCGGCCTTGAGATGACGAATGCTTTCTTCGAACATGTTAATATTGACGTCTGGTGGTGTACACAGCAAGAGAAGACAACTATCGCACATGAAACAAGTTTTAGTCTGCCTTGAAGTATAACCAAGAAGTTTTAGACCTTGGGTGCACACATTTTTGTCTTCAGAATGACTTTAGCTGCGCAGGAAAGCTGGAAACTGGTGGCCTCTGTCAGGGAACACGAAGATGTCAAAATGACAAGAGGAACGTTAGTCGGGAATAGAAAGGGAGATTGGAAAGATAAGAGAGATCTATAGGGAAAGACTTGAGAGTAGACTTCAGAGACAGGACAGACATGCGTTTGTCAAGAGTAATTCAAGTAGATTAGAAGATACATAGGAGAATAATCTGATTATGAAATAGAGAATGTTGACAGATATTGTCAAGCGATCTGTAACGAGGGGTTGTCGGAAAGTTCCCGGACTGTAACTACAGCGATGTAATCACGTGATATATTCACGCGAAAATCAGAAGGTCAATGCTGCCAGGTGTCTTGACTTACCTGGCTTGGCCTCATTCTGTCTAGACATGGCCAGTATCTACACGCCATTTTCCAACTTTGTATATTTGCGATCAGTACGTGGTTAATTCCAGCAAATGCAAAAGGGCATCTTGACATTGAGTTGCGTGAGATGACTGAAGGCGACGATGACTGAATAACTTCCGTTTCAGGGCCATCACGTACTACAAAAGTTGAGTTTACCGCTAGGATCCGGTGTCCAAACAATAGTCATGGCAGTGGAAGAGCCCACAGACACAAAGATCACATTTTCTGGCGTTTTTGATCGAGTATCGAGAACCTGAGAATGAACTTGGCAGTAACGAAGAATGCATGCTCAGGATTTCTGTCAAAATTCTCCTTCTGGCATGTAGATGTGCAATTCTTTGATTAATTTTAGCCTTTTAAAAGCCAGCTCTAGAAAGTTGACCATTTCCAATGTCATTGGCGTTAGATAAGTCTTTTTCTTTCACATCTTATTGGCGTTAGATAAGTCGTTTTCTTTCACATCTTATTGGCGTTAGATAAGTCGTTTTCTTTCACATCTTATTGGCTTTACTAAAAGTGATTGTCATCATCTTGAAAGTAATATTTTCAATTAAAGGACCCTTTTTTTGGCTCCAAAATGGAAACACATAAAGTTGCGACGAACAAAAGGGGGGCGGTGGTGAGTGTGTGTGACCATTACACAAAATAGCTCAGTATAGTCTTATAAAGACCAAGACTCGTTCAGACTAAGACTCCAGACTCTCTTATGAAGGCTGCTGTCTGTTTCTGTGATTCAGTTGCACTATATAGTTTCTCTTCCAGGGAGGTGTGCCACATTGGCTGTAACAGAGTATGCTAAAGAGAGCAGATACTGAATCGTTACCGCTCTTTGAATGGACGAGAGCAGTATCATATAGTGGCGACCAGCAGATTTAACTATAATGATGGTATTTCGGTATAACTAGTGAGTCAGAAGTTTAGTTACAGTAGAGATTATAGAAGGGTAGTAACCTGGAGGAAGGAGTGAGGTTCAGAGTAATTGGACGAAGTGATGGGATTTTCCATGATCCCCACTCACCAGTTGTAGAGGGTGGGTAGTGACACGCACCGAAGGAGAGGTCCAGAATAGTGGAACGACACAATGTCTCACTACATGGAGAAGTTTAGTTACATGCAACGACCTCGTGGTGTTATTGTCAGATCTCCACGAGTGTCCATGCAAGTTAGTTGTTATTGTAAATGACCATCACATGATACCATGCACTAAACTCATGGTGTTACTCTGCCAGGTAATTAGCTACCAGGAGAGGTCAGTGTCATGAGGTAATGTTATTCCAAATAGGGCGTAGAGATTTCGGGGAAACAGGATGCTTTGTCCAAATTTGGGAAAGTTCAGGTGTTAGTCACCGAATAAGCAAGTCATCGGACACGGGTACTGCAGGGTGACTAGAGAGAGAGAGAGTCGCTAGTGGTCAGGTGCGACGATCTGATTGGTTACGGACGTTCAGACGTAGAAGAGAGAGTTGAGGAGTATTTAAAGTCCTGCAGAAGAGTTTAAGCAGTTAAGTTAGGAGAGCGAACCAGCAGTTAAGTTAGGACAGAGAAGTTAAGCCAGAGAATTAGAAGAAGTAGAATGTAGACTGAGTCAGTTAAAACGGCTTCGGCCGAACTGCTAAAGGCAGTTAGCCAGTTAACAGTTAGAGTCAGAACAGTTAGAAAGTTAAGTTAGAAGTGTAGTAATAAGTTTTTATGGAGTTAGCAAGAACAGTTAGAAATATACAAGTTACAGTCATAAGTCAGTGATAGATTATTAAGACACTAGAGAAGTTAAGAGTAGAAGTCTTGAGTAGTCAAGTCAGTAGGAATTGACATTGATAGAAACTAGATAAAGAAGTTGACAAGAATATTATGACAGTAGTAGTGAAGCGATGAGTTATACTTCCAAGTGTTTCAAGAATTGTGTGTGTTCATCTTACATGTCGTAAGTAGATAAATTATAACAAATTGTGTGACATTACTTAAACGTCGCATCCAAGACTATAGATCATGTGTGCCAGCAGAAAATCCAATAAATGTGATTATCATTATATATTAAAGAAAACGACTCTGTCATGATCTTATCTGTTACATGTTGTAACATCAATGTAATGTAATGTGTTGTCAAGATAACAAAGAACATCACAACGCTGTAACAGGTTATTAATTTGGTCCATTGACTCAGCACGAAACCTGGGTTTGTCGCGGAGAGAAATCAAATAAATGAATGACAGAAAGTTAACGGAAGAATAAATAGCCTGCCCAGTCTTCAACTTAGAAATCACGGAGAAATCACCGTGTACCGTCTACCGGGTCAAAAGTTCAACACGACCACAATTCTACCTGTGTTGCACTCCTGCCAGCTGAGATTGTCATTTTACCAATCAAGAGTACCTGACCTTCAGGTCAAAAAGTCAAATTACGCTGAAATTTACCTGTGTCAAGTGTCTAAGAGAAGCACTAAAATTTTATTCAGCATTAAATCTGACCAGCCAAGAGATTGTCAAATTGTCAGTCAATATTACCTGTTTTGTTGGTATCAAGTCATAGCGTCAGGTTGCAACAAATCATTGTTTCGTCCACCTGAGATTCAAAGTTCATCAATGAGTCCGACCTTTGAACTGTGACCCACCACAGTGTTTATTTTGAAAGTATTCAGGAAGAGGCATAACTCTCAACAGAATATCGTCATCGTCAGATAACTTCCGACACATTTGTAATTGTCGAACATGTGTCGAATTTTCTCATGTGGCAATTTATTGAGGAAAAATTGTGAATTGTGATTGATAATTAATAATTTCAAGTGGTGTAGTCTTTATTTAGAGAAACAAGTCAAGTAACAGTGTTAGTAAAGTGTTACGATATTACAATGGCCATTCGCGAGTGTTGATAAATTAACATTAGACTTTAGACATTAGAAGACCAGAAGGAAGAAACCGATCATCAACAGCTGAGAAACAATAATTTATTTATTAATTAATTTATTTTAGTAGTTTGTTAAGTAATGAATTAATTAATGATTTTTAGAAAGTATTATTAATTAATATACCAGCGAATATTGTAAACAATTTTTTTTTAAATTGTTGTTCTATCAATAGAAGGGAGAGGTAGGTATTATAGGAAACATGGCAACCACAGTAGACCCCACAACCGAAACACTGAGTGAACTGTGACTGGCGATAAACCTCCCATCAAACTTAAAGAGGACGGAGGGAGAGTGTAGAGAATTTGCAGATTTAACACAGAACTGGAGAGACCTGAAGAATATAACTTTCCAGGCTTGATCGGATGAGGTATCCACATTCATGGGAAGGTAAGGTAGAATTAATGCCTGTGTGTACATACGGAGACAGAGTATTGGTCTAACGGAAAGGGCATTTGTGAGATCTGGTGTAAGAGATGATATCCAGTGACAGATCATAAATATTTTCATTGAAGGACTAGCCAACAGAGGACAGATGATTAATTATATTGACTTAGGAAGGATCTTACGACTATGAATGGAACTTTAGATTTAGCCAGCAAGGAAGAAATCATAGGAGAAGATGTGATTCAAGTATGAGACTAAACGGGTCTTACGCTTCAATAAGAATTAGATGGAACTTGTATAAGACTAAACGGGTCTTATGATTCAATAAGAAATAGGTGGAACTTGAATGAAGGAGACTAAACGGGTCTACGCTTCAATAAGAGAAGTTAATGTATACTATGTAAGCAGGAAATAAATTATAAAGAGTTAAGTTTACCTGTGATGACTGACTAATGAGAAGCCAGAATGTAGTTAAGCCATATAGGTGACCACTTGGGGAGTGAGTCACCCGAAGTAACGAATAAAAAATGGTGATAACCATGTTTACATTGGCTTAATTAAGGCTTGAGTCGAGTTGAGAGGACGCTATTTACAGACGCAGAAGTCTTAGCGTACCTAGAGTTAAGAGAACTCAGAATTGACAAACAAGAGATGATTTATAGAGAATGTCTAGAGATGATAGTAGTGTCAAGAGAATATAGAAGACAAGAGAGCTGAGGAAATAGAGATTACCTCAGATGAACTAGAGAGTTTAGAAGAGTTACCAATGTGAAACATATGGTACTAATTACGAGTTGGTCAGAGTTCTTAAACTTGCGAAGTTGGATGGTAATCCAAGGAACGACTGACCAATATAAGTGTGTAGCAAGGAGATGAGAGGGTTATTGAAATTTAAGAGTTGTTGAAGAATAAGGAGAGGTGAGAGAGAAGGTGATAACCTGTGTTTGATTGAGACCTAAAGAATTAGGTTATAAATGTGAATACTAAGAGAAGCATCATGAGAAAAGGAGTCTGGAAGAGACTCATGTGAAACATGTACCGAGTGATAACTCATAGAAAGGTTACATGAAAGAATTATAGGAGACTTACAAGAAGTCAGAGAAATGAGAGAATTATTGAGAGAACCTCAAAGAGAATTCTAAGTTGTGAAATTAATTATGTAACTGAGTGATAACTCAGAAAGGTTACATAAGAAATTAAGAGATTTCAAGTTGTATGAGAGGTAATAACCTGAAGAAGATGAGTCTAAAGAAGTAGACTCATGTGAAAATAATCGTGTAACCAGAGTGGTAACTCATAAAAGGTTATATAAAGAGAAATGGAACTTGAAAGAGAGTTTCCAGAAGTTATAGAGACTCAATGGTAGTCCTGTGAGTATAAGAGATGTAAATAAGAATATCTGAGTCGAATAAATGAATATGACTGATAGATACTGTCAAGTGGACGGTGTCCAGATAATTCTGATCTTGAGCCTTAGAAGATACTACAAGAGTATCATGATATATTGAGACTGAATAGTAGTCCTGGGAATACAAGAGATGTATGCAGATTATTCAGAGTCAAATGAATGTTAGATGCTGTCAAGTGGATAGTATTCAGATAATCCTGATCTTGAGAATAAATAGATGATACTAGAAGAGTTTCATGATAATGAGTCTAAAGGATGAGACTCATGTGTAAGGAATTTCCAGAATTTATTTAGATTTATGAGACTTACAAGAAGTCATGTAAGATAGTGGAATGGAGAATTATGATGTAAATAAGTCTGAAGATATATATGTATGTATATTGATACGATTGTATGTGATTGATGTATATTATTGCTCAAGCTAAGTGTGGTTGGTGATCGTGTTGTGATTGTGGTCTCCGGAGATATGTGCATTGTATAAGTTTTGTCAGTATATGTTCTATGTCAATTGAGCGGATATGTTCTAAAGCATAAAGACTCGCAATAATGATGCATGATAATGCGTGTTGTACATGGTTTGTTCTTATGAGTTTATTTATAGGATATTGGGATCACAGATGCCAGTCGACAGATGTCTGGTGATGCCTGTGATGTAGCCCCAAGAAGCTGACAAACAGTCATTGTCAAGAATTAGTTAACATTCTCAATAAGACTTGCATTATGTTAAATGGTGGAGTTAATCATTCAAGGGACACAACTGGACATACTTTGAAAATTATGTCCCCTATAAAAAAAAAAATTGAGTTTTGTTTAGAATTTTTTTAAAGAATTGTGTGTGGTTCAGTACCTTATTGTCTCCAAGATATTGTTGATCTATGGTTTTTAAAGATTGGTTGATATTGTGACAAGTATTTTTTACTGATTGTTTTTTGTAAATTAATGATGTTCCATATAACTCTATTACTATTTTTATGTAGATGATACTAAGATTTATTTACTTAGAAATAAATCTCATATGTTGTAAGGGAGGAGTGTAACAGAGTATGCTAAAGAGAGCAGATACTGAATCGTTACCGCTCTTTGAATGGACGAGAGCAGTATCATATAGTGGCGACCAGCAGATTTAACTATAATGATGGTATTTCGGTATAACTAGTGAGTCAGAAGTTTAGTTACAGTAGAGATTATAGAAGGGTAGTAACCTGGAGGAAGGAGTGAGGTTCAGAGTAATTGGACGAAGTGATGGGATTTTCCATGATCCCCACTCACCAGTTGTAGAGGGTGGGTAGTGACACGCACCGAAGGAGAGGTCCAGAATAGTGGAACGACACAATGTCTCACTACATGGAGAAGTTTAGTTACATGCAACGACCTCGTGGTGTTATTGTCAGATCTCCACGAGTGTCCATGCAAGTTAGTTGTTATTGTAAATGACCATCACATGATACCATGCACTAAACTCATGGTGTTACTCTGCCAGGTAATTAGCTACCAGGAGAGGTCAGTGTCATGAGGTAATGTTATTCCAAATAGGGCGTAGAGATTTCGGGGAAACAGGATGCTTTGTCCAAATTTGGGAAAGTTCAGGTGTTAGTCACCGAATAAGCAAGTCATCGGACACGGGTACTGCAGGGTGACTAGAGAGAGAGAGAGTCGCTAGTGGTCAGGTGCGACGATCTGATTGGTTACGGACGTTCAGACGTAGAAGAGAGAGTTGAGGAGTATTTAAAGTCCTGCAGAAGAGTTTAAGCAGTTAAGTTAGGAGAGCGAACCAGCAGTTAAGTTAGGACAGAGAAGTTAAGCCAGAGAATTAGAAGAAGTAGAATGTAGACTGAGTCAGTTAAAACGGCTTCGGCCGAACTGCTAAAGGCAGTTAGCCAGTTAACAGTTAGAGTCAGAACAGTTAGAAAGTTAAGTTAGAAGTGTAGTAATAAGTTTTTATGGAGTTAGCAAGAACAGTTAGAAATATACAAGTTACAGTCATAAGTCAGTGATAGATTATTAAGACACTAGAGAAGTTAAGAGTAGAAGTCTTGAGTAGTCAAGTCAGTAGGAATTGACATTGATAGAAACTAGATAAAGAAGTTGACAAGAATATTATGACAGTAGTAGTGAAGCGATGAGTTATACTTCCAAGTGTTTCAAGAATTGTGTGTGTTCATCTTACATGTCGTAAGTAGATAAATTATAACAAATTGTGTGACATTACTTAAACGTCGCATCCAAGACTATAGATCATGTGTGCCAGCAGAAAATCCAATAAATGTGATTATCATTATATATTAAAGAAAACGACTCTGTCATGATCTTATCTGTTACATGTTGTAACATCAATGTAATGTAATGTGTTGTCAAGATAACAAAGAACATCACAACGCTGTAACATGGCCACCTCAGGTCTGTGTACTGAGGGGCAATCCTGCAGAACGTGTTTTGTTGTCATGTCTTGAATGGTACAGTGGCATTGGCTCGTAGTTCCTGTTTTGAAATTAGTGAACAAGTCGTTTCTCATTCTGCTGTAGCCAGTGCGTAGGCGAAGTATGATGACTTGATCCCTTCTTGATAGTTGGAGGTACCTGTCCCTCTTGTTATACTTTGGTTGTTCTTGTTTCCATTTTTCATGATACATATCTTTACGATGGATTTTACTTCATCATAGCAATCAGATGGTTCTCTTGCAGTAATCTCCCTTCCTCCTTGGCATGTTTGTCTGCGCATTCAAGCTCAGTTTCAAGCTTTACTTTAAATTCTCCTTCACATTTGACACTAACTTTGAAAGTTTTCATTCTCTTTTATTTAAATTAAATTAAATTAAATTAAATTAAATTTATCTTTTCTTTTCATGTTTGCAGTTTCATTGAGGCAATGGTAAGAAACAAAGTACAAAATAATTTTCTCGAAAAGGGATGGGGTATAATTATTTGACGCTGCAGTAAAGTTCACAAAAGGGATAACAGAATAAAAGGCACGCTCGTGGCTATATTGTGATCAAAGACAATGTCCCCGCAGAAGGCCAGTCTGTTTGGTCAGAATGTTTTATGTTGTGTCTTATCGCAGTAAAGCCACAATAACTATTTTTTATACGATTATATTTGATTTTGCCTGATGTTATTTTACAAATTCCAGCAAAATTACTGCTCCCGTACATAGTTTTTGCTACAGTTTGATCAACTTTACATTGTAGCTTCAGGTTGTTCAGCTTTACACTGTAGCTTCAGGTTGTTCAGCTTTACATTGCAGCTTCAGGTTGTTCAGCTTTACATCGTAGCTTCAGGTTGTTCAACTTTACACTGTAGTTTCAGGTTGTTCAGCTTTACATTGCAGCTTCAGGTTGTTCAGCTTTACATCATAGCCTCAGGTTGTTCAGCTTTACATTGCAGCTTCAGGTTGTTCAGCTTTACATTGCAGCTTCAGGTTGTTCAGCTTTACATTGCAGCTTCAGGTTGTTCAACTTTACACTGTAGTTTCAGGTTGTTCAACTTTACATTGTAGCTTCAGGTTGTTCAGCTTTACATCATAGCCTCAGGTTGTTCAGCTTTACATTGCAGCTTCAGGTTGTTCAGCTTTACATTGCAGCTTCAGGTTGTTCAACTTTACAATGTAGCTTCAGGTTGTTCAGCTTTACATTGCAGCTTCAGGTTGTTCAGCTTTACATTGCAGCTTCAGGTTGTTCAACTTTACAATGTAGCTCCATGTTGTTCAGCTTTACATTGCAGCTTCAGGTTGTTCAGCTTTACATTGCAGCTTCAGGTTGTTCAGGTTTACATCATAGCCTCAGGTTGTTCAACTTTACATTGCAGCTTCAGGTTGTTCAGCTTTACATTACAGCTTCAGGTTGTTCAGCTTTACATTGCAGCTTCAGGTTGTTCAGCTTTACATTGCAGCTTCAGGTTGTTCAACTTTACACTGTAGTTTCAGGTTGTTCAACTTTACATTGTAGCTTCAGGTTGTTCAACTTTACATTGCAGCTTCAGGTTGTTCAACTTTACATTGCAGCTTCAGGTTGTTCAGCTTTACATTGCAGCTTCAGGTTGTTCAACTTTACACTGTAGTTTCAGGTTGTTCAACTTTACATTGTAGCTTCAGGTTGTTCAGCTTTACATCATAGCCTCAGGTTGTTCAGCTTTACATTGCAGCTTCAGGTTGTTCTGCTTTACATTGCAGCTTCAGGTTGTTCAACTTTACAATGTAGCTTCAGGTTGTTCAGCTTTACATTGCAGCTTCAGGTTGTTCAGCTTTACATTGCAGCTTCAGGTTGTTCAACTTTACAATGTAGCTCCATGTTGTTCAGCTTTACATTGCAGCTTCAGGTTGTTCAGCTTTACATTGCAGCTTCAGGTTGTTCAGCTTTACATTGTAGCCTCAGGTTGTTCAGCTTTACATTGCAGCTTCAGGTTGTTGAGCTTTACATTGCAGCTTCATTCTGATCAACTTTACATTGTAGCTTCATTCTGATCAACTTTACATCGTAGCTCCAGGTTGTTCAGCTTTACACATTAGCTTCAGGTTGTTCAGCTTTACATTGCAGCTTCAGGTTGTTCAACTTTACACTGTAGTTTCAGGTTGTTCAACTTTACATTGTAGCTTCAGGTTGTTCAGCTTTACATCATAGCCTCAGGTTGTTCAGCTTTACATTGCAGCTTCAGGTTGTTCAGCTTTACATTGCGGCTTCAGGTTGTTCAACTTTACAATGTAGCTTCAGGTTGTTCAGCTTTACATTGCAGCTTCAGGTTGTTCAGCTTTACATTGCAGCTTCAGGTTGTTCAACTTTACAATGTAGCTCCATGTTGTTCAGCTTTACATTGCAGCTTCAGGTTGTTCAGCTTTACATTGCAGCTTCAGGTTGTTCAGCTTTACATCATAGCCTCAGGTTGTTCAACTTTACATTGCAGCTTCAGGTTGTTCAGCTTTACATTACAGCTTCAGGTTGTTCAGCTTTACATTGCAGCTTCAGGTTGTTCAGCTTTACATTGCAGCTTCAGGTTGTTCAACTTTACACTGTAGTTTCAGGTTGTTCAACTTTACATTGTAGCTTCAGGTTGTTCAACTTTACATTGCAGCTTCAGGTTGTTCAACTTTACATTGCAGCTTCAGGTTGTTCAGCTTTACATTGCAGCTTCAGGTTGTTCAACTTTACACTGTAGTTTCAGGTTGTTCAACTTTACATTGTAGCTTCAGGTTGTTCAGCTTTACATCATAGCCTCAGGTTGTTCAGCTTTACATTGCAGCTTCAGGTTGTTCAGCTTTACATTGCAGCTTCAGGTTGTTCAACTTTACAATGTAGCTTCAGGTTGTTCAGCTTTACATTGCAGCTTCAGGTTGTTCAGCTTTACATTGCAGCTTCAGGTTGTTCAACTTTACAATGTAGCTCCATGTTGTTCAGCTTTACATTGCAGCTTCAGGTTGTTCAGCTTTACATTGCAGCTTCAGGTTGTTCAGCTTTACATTGTAGCCTCAGGTTGTTCAGCTTTACATTGCAGCTTCAGGTTGTTGAGCTTTACATTGCAGCTTCATTCTGATCAACTTTACATTGTAGCTTCATTCTGATCAACTTTACATCGTAGCTCCAGGTTGTTCAGCTTTACACATTAGCTTCAGGTTGTTCAGCTTTACATTGCAGCTTCAGGTTGTTCAACTTTACACTGTAGTTTCAGGTTGTTCAACTTTACATTGTAGCTTCAGGTTGTTCAGCTTTACATCATAGCCTCTTGTTGTTCAGCTTTACATTGCAGCTTCAGGTTGTTCAGCTTTACATTGCAGCTTCAGGTTGTTCAACTTTACAATGTAGCTTCAGGTTGTTCAGCTTTACATTGCAGCTTCAGGTTGTTCAGCTTTACATTGCAGCTTCAGGTTGTTCAACTTTACAATGTAGCTCCATGTTGTTCAGCTTTACATTGCAGCTTCAGGTTGTTCAGCTTTACATTGCAGCTTCAGGTTGTTCAGCTTTACATCATAGCCTCAGGTTGTTCAACTTTACATTGCAGCTTCAGGTTGTTCAGCTTTACATTACAGCTTCAGGTTGTTCAGCTTTACATTGCAGCTTCAGGTTGTTCAGCTTTACATTGCAGCTTCAGGTTGTTCAACTTTACACTGTAGTTTCAGGTTGTTCAACTTTACATTGTAGCTTCAGGTTGTTCAACTTTACATTGCAGCTTCAGGTTGTTCAACTTTACATTGCAGCTTCAGGTTGTTCAGCTTTACATTGCAGCTTCAGGTTGTTCAACTTTACACTGTAGTTTCAGGTTGTTCAACTTTACATTGTAGCTTCAGGTTGTTCAGCTTTACATCATAGCCTCAGGTTGTTCAGCTTTACATTGCAGCTTCAGGTTGTTCAGCTTTACATTGCAGCTTCAGGTTGTTCAACTTTACAATGTAGCTTCAGGTTGTTCAGCTTTACATTGCAGCTTCAGGTTGTTCAGCTTTACATTGCAGCTTCAGGTTGTTCAACTTTACAATGTAGCTCCATGTTGTTCAGCTTTACATTGCAGCTTCAGGTTGTTCAGCTTTACATTGCAGCTTCAGGTTGTTCAGCTTTACATTGTAGCCTCAGGTTGTTCAGCTTTACATTGCAGCTTCAGGTTGTTGAGCTTTACATTGCAGCTTCATTCTGATCAACTTTACATTGTAGCTTCATTCTGATCAACTTTACATCGTAGCTCCAGGTTGTTCAGCTTTACACATTAGCTTCAGGTTGCTCAGCTTTACATTGCAGCTTCAGGTTGTTCAGCTTTACATTGTAGCTCCATTCTGATCAACTTTACATTGTAGCTTCAGGTTGTTCAGCTGAGGATGATAACAATGAGTTGTAATGTTTCACGTGACATCTTCTACTTGGCATTCACCCGTTAAGTGGGCATGAGTGCATTGTGTTGCTAGTTTACGCCAGCGCCGAGATATATGCTCATTTCGGCCCGACTCATCTGTCTTCGGTTATTGATGAGTAGATTCGCTTACCAATATTTGCCTGAACAGCGGCCATTTTTGGGCTACTCTTTTCGATTTAGAACTGTCAATGGTTCTTGAATGTGAGAACGTGCACAAGGGACTTCATGTTTTTCGCAGTTTTCCAAGAAGGGCTGGACATTAGATCTCACTTCCAAGAAACCAGGGGAGGGTTAAGCCACCACGGATTCGATTTTTTTTTTTAATTTCCGCTGCCCATGGTGGGGATCGAACTCGGGACCTTCTTGTCCAGAGACCGACCAGTCACTTTCACGGGAGATGAATTTGATGAAATATATATCATCACCACTGAGTGCCGTCTCAGCGTCGAAGGTTGGCTACTATGGAGCGCTATTTCGCTCAGTCTCTTGCTTTGATGGTGCAGATTTGTCATAAGCTGACTAGTCCATTTTTTTATGTTAGTCTTGGTCTGCCTCTGCCTCTCTTACCTCGTCTTTTCCCTTCCAAGATTACTTTTAGTAGGCTGCTGTGTCTTTTAACAAGCGCCAAAAATCTCATTTGTCTTGTTTGATTGCATTTAGTGGTTCTCTTTTCATTTTTAGTTGTTTTAAGACTTCATCATTTGTTTTCCTTTCTTTGCACCCAATTCTAACTTTTCTTATATAGATCTACATTTCAAAAGCTTCAATTTTCTGTTCTGTTTTCTTATCTAATGCCCATGTTTCTGCACCTTACAGAAATGTTGAGAAGATATGACATTTTGCTATGAAATGGATATACTTCTTATATTTTACATTCAAGTTGATTAAAAGATACAGTACATTAATATGTAACGAATTGTTTGGTTAAGAATGACTATTGATTGAAATTTGCATCCCCGAAACTTTCTGATTTGCCGATCTTTGATCTTCTTGTTATGATCATTAACTATTAAATTATCATCCACATGTGAATGTTGCCTTCAACTGAAAACCTTACTTTGTGTGTGGCTGATGTCACAAATTGAAACCACTCCCATAAAACATCAGTTCCAAGAATGAGGGGAATATTCTAGACTCAGGAAATCTTCATGAGTAAACGATGCAAAGTTTCATAGACTAGAACTAAAATACCACTTTAAAATGAAAACAAACAAGTGTGGAAGAGAGATAAACTTATTCCATTGAAGATTATTTTTATACAGCGAAGGAAACACTGAAAGGTACATTTGAGAGAATGAGAAGTCTCCAGAAATCGATTCACCAAAACCATGGTGGTGCTAGTGAAACAACGCACTGTTATAAATTGCATCACTTTTGTGTTGATGAGCTCGATATTGCATCAGCATAGCAGTTCTCAAAATGTTTCTTATCAGACCTGATTACACATAAATAAATTATGGATAGCCCAAAATATGTATATTTATAAGGAGATCTGTATTTATAGGGGTTTATATAATTTTAATGAAAATATGCATAAATAATATTTCAAAGCAATGTTTTTTTTTGTTTTCAACCGGAACGAGTTTCAGTAAACTGTAAGATTTTTACCGTTCAGATATTCATATTTTATAAGTTTTGTCAATAATGTTTACCGGACTCGTATTTATAGCAGAGCAACTATTGTAGTTATATTTTTTTTCAGTTGATATTGGCGTCAATTAGTAGTAATGCTACATAACACTACCCAGTGATCGACACTCCTTGGATGTAAGCGGCGTCTTTTCAAAAACACATCCTTTCCCCATATTAAATCTAAAGACAAAGTTACACGAATATTTTCTATTATGAAAAAAAAATAAGTTTCGTCTTAGTTTCCCACCATCAAATATACCGCAATATCAATTTAGATATGACTGGAAAACAATGGGGACTTTTCATCATGATCTGTAGGAAGAGTTGAAAGTAGGAAGAGTTGAAAGTAGGAAGAGTTGAAAGTAGGAAGAGTTGAAAGTAGGAAGAGTGGAAAGTAGGAAGAGTTGAAAGTAGGAAGAGATGAAAGTAGGAAGAGTTGAAAGTAGGAAGAGTTGAAAGTAGGAAGAGTTGAAAGTAGGAAGAGTTGAAAGTAGGAAGAGTGGAAAGTAGGAAGAGTTGAAAGTAGGAAGAGATGAAAGTAGGAAGAGTTGAAAGTAGGAAGAGTTGAAAGTAGGAAGAGTTGAAAGTAGGAAGAGATGAAAGTAGGAAGAAATGAAAGTAGGAAGAGTTGAAAGTAGGAAGAGTTGAAAGTAGAAAGAGTTTAAAGTAGGAAGAGTTGAAAGTAGGAAGAGATGAAAGTAGGAAGAGTTGAAAGTAGGAAGAGTTGAAAGTAGGAAGAGATAAAAGTAGGAAGAGATGAAAGTAGGAGGAGTTGAAAGTAGGAAGAGATGAAAGTAGGAAGAAATGCAAGTAGGAAGAGTTGAAAGTAGGAAGAGTTGAAAGTAGAAAGAGTTGAAAGTAGGAAGAGATGAAAGTAGGAAGAGTTGAAATTAGGAAGAGATGAAAGTAGGAAGAATTGAAAGTAGGAAGAGATGAAAGTAGGAAGAATTGAAAGTAGGAAGAGTTGAAAGTAGGAAGAGATGAAAGTAGGAAGAATTGAAAGTAGGAAGAGTTGAAAGTAGGAAGAGATGAAAGTAGGAAGAGTTGAAAGTAGGAAGAGATGAAAGTAGGAAGAGTTGAAAGTAGGAAGAGATGAAAGTAGGAAGAATTGAAAGTAGGAAGAGATGAAAGTAGGAAGAATTGAAAGTAGGAAGAGTTGAAAGTAGGAAGAATTGAAAGTAGGAAGAGTTGAAAGTAGGAAGAGATGAAAGTAGGAAGAATTGAAAGTAGGAAGAATTGAAAGTAGGAAGAGTTGAAAGTAGGAAGAGATGAAAGTAGGAAGAATTGAAAGTAGGAAGAGTTGAAAGTAGGAAGAGATGAAAGTAGGAAGAATTGAAAGTAGGAAGAGTTGAAAGTAGGAAGAGTTGAAAGTAGGAAGAGTTGAAAGTAGGAAGAGTTGAAAGTAGGAAGAGATGAAAGTAGGAAGAGTTGAAAGTAGGAAGAGATGAAAGTAGGAAGAATTGAAAGTAGGAAGAGTTGAAAGTAGGAAGAGTTGAACGTAGGAAGAGATGAAAGTAGGAAGAGTTGAAAGTAGGAAGAGATGAAAGTAGGAAGAGATGAAAGTAGGAAGAGTTGAAAGTATGAAGAGATGAAAGTAGGAAGAGATGAAAGTAGGAAGAGATGAAAGTAGGAAGAGTTGAAAGTAGGAAGAGATGAAAGTAGGAAGAGTTGAAAGTAGGAAGAGTTCTATCTATCTATCTTTCGTTCGCCCGAAGTATTGTCTATATCTGCAATGTCGTTTCCTGTATAAATTTTACTGTCTTTTGTAATTCTTGCAGTGGCCCATATAGTTTTGTCTGTAGTGTTGTATCTATGGGCCAATGGATTTTCCTCAGTCTACTATATTCAGTGCAGTCTTGAAGTATGTGTTCAGCAGTCTGGGGTGCCTGTCCACATGTACAAGTAGTTGATGTGCCGATCTTGAATTTTGTATACATGTGACTATGGAGTCGATTGTGTCCTGTTCTTAGGCGTATAATGATAACTTGTTCATATCTATTCATATTATGAAAGGCATCCTGATTTGGGGCTTGTGGTCCTCTGATTGATTTGATTATCTGTTTCTTATGATGGTATGTAACTGGTGTATCTAGTTGTGTGCCTGTTGAACCTTCCTTTGCCAACTGATCTGCTTTCTCATTTCCTGGTATTCCACAGTGAGACGGGATCCACTGCAGGGCAACCCTGTGGTGCTTGCAGAGTTCAGTCAATAAGGTCTGCAGATGTGGTAATTTTCTGGATTGTAGTGCCTGGAGTACTGATCTTGCATCTGTCAAAAACACTACAGGCTGTGGACTAAGATTACTGTTCAGCAGTTTTTCTATTGCCAACTTTATTGCTTGTATTTCTGCATCATAATTGTGACAATATTTCCCTGTTGCTATTTTATTCATATCCCTAGTGTTATTTGGGTACTCTATATATGCACCTGCTCCCCCATTCTTTACTGCATTCTGTGCTGATCCATCTGTGTACACACGGATCCATAGGTCTTGTGGGTATTCTTCATCCAGGAAACTGAGAGTTATTGTTTTTCGCTGTAGACTATTTTGTTCCTCTTTGTCAACTATTCCTTTCACTTCTGTCCGTATTTGAACTGATAATCCTGATTCATCTGTCCAGGGAGTCTGTTCTGGTATGGGCAGAAGGGGTTTAACAACTCTTGGCATGTCAGTAGTATACAAGGGTCCAACTGATTATGCATTTGGCGCGTAAATTAACAAAGATATATAGTGTGGTGCGCGGCGCACCACATGTACATGAGAGACAGGGGGAGTTAACCGTGACATTTCGTGTCGGGATGTTGACCTCTAGTCCCGGTGACCCGGAAGTGACCTGTTTATGTCTGGTGTGTCCTGGCTTTGGAGTTCTTGATCGACAGTGACAGGTTAGTAGATTATACAACATCAATGAAAAACAATCAATATAAAACAGAAGACGAAGATATATTTTATTCTTTTATTATCTCAATAGGTGTATAACATACATTGATATTATATAGCATTACAAAAACATTCAGTACATTGAGTCAATATATAGTACATGGATAACATTTATTTATAGATAGGTAGTTGGGTGTCTGCTTAGCGTTGTGGCATAAATGAATCATAAGGGGTGAAACTGTTAGAGATTGCTGGTTAGGCTAAGCTGGTAGTGTAAAGAGTTAAATATCTAAAGGCGTAGTCGAGACGTTATCATCAGCTACCTTTCTTTTTATATAGAAATAGGAAAGAGCATTTCTTGTTTGACTGTAGGAAAATATGGAATTATTTAAGACTTTGAAACCTACATTTTTCCCACCCTTGGCCTTTTGCGTGGCGAGAACCTCTAAAAACATATCTTTATCTAATTTGTTGTGTTGCTTGCTTAGCCCTTTACAACTGATTTTATCGTAATCCCCACTACAATGGTACGTCTTACTACATAAGCTAACAAGAGCCGTCCCTTCGTACTCTAGTTTAAAAAGCCCGGGCGTTCGTTTGGTGTACGCTTTAACACCGTGATGGTTGTATGGAGGTCGGCTAGTATGTCGTGATGGGTGTACCGAGGTCGGCTAGTGTGGCGTGACGGGTGTATGGAGGTCGTCAACTGTGTCATGATAGTTGTATGGAGGTCGGCTAGTATGTCATGCTGGTTGTACGGAGGTCGTCTAGTGTGTCATATTGGGTGTATAGAGGTCGGCTAGTATGTCAGGCTGGGTGTATAGAGGGAGGCTAGTGTGTCGTGATGGTTGTATGGAGGTCGGCTAGTATATCGTGATGGGTGTACCGAGGTCGTCTAGTGTGTCATATTGGGTGTATAGAGGGCGTCTAGTGTGTCATATTGGGTGTATAGAGGGCGTCTAGTGTGTCATATTGGGTGTATAGAGGGCGTCTAGTGTGTCATATTGGGTGTATAGAGGGCGTTTAGTGTGTCATGATGGTTGTATAGGGGTCGTCTAGTGTGTCATGATGGTTGTATAGGGGTCGTCTAGTGTGCCGTGATGGGTCAATGGAGGTCGGCTAGTATGTCGTGATGGGTGTACGGAGGTCGTCTAGTGTGTCATATTGGGTGTATAGAGGGCGTTTAGTGTGTCATGATGGTTGTATAGGGGTCGTCTAGTGTGTCATGATGGTTGTATAGGGGTCGTCTAGTGTGCCATGATGGGTGCATGGAGGTCGTCTAGTGTGTCATATTGGGTGTACGGAGGGCGTTTAGTGTGTCATGATGGTTGTATAGGGGTCGTCTAGTGTGTCATATTGGGTGTATAGAGGGCGTCTAGTGTGTCATGATGGGTGTATGTAGGTCGTTTAGTGTGTCATATTGGGTGTATAGAGGGCGTCTACTGTGTCGTGAGGGGTGTATGGAGGTCGTCTACTGTGTCGTGAGGGGTGTATGGAGGTCATCTAGTGTGGTATGTGGGGTGTATGGCGGTTGTCTGGTATATCATACTTTAATCAACCAATAAGAAAAATGAAGGAACATTACATTCAACATTACTTATCTTAACTACTTTACATCAATACAGTTGAATAACGTGTTATCGGTAAGTCTTACCATACTTTAAGAGAAAACATTCAAACTTACAGCGTAAAATATAGTCTCAATCATCTACACCGAATATAACCTGTTATCGATAAGCCTTAACATACGTTAAGAGAAAACAAGCCAACTTACTGTGCAAAAATCCGCTAGTGTGAACAGTAACTTTCCTTGAATCAACCAAACTTATAACGCCGTCTAGTTTAAATATAACCTGGTAAGAAATGAATAAATTAGCCAATCAGCGAGTGACTATGCCAACATCGCTTGATATCGGGATTAACCAATCAGAAAAGAGTATTAACATAGGAGGCGGGGCGAAGAAATGGCTGACAGGTGGATTAACCAATCAGAAAAGCGCGTTAGCCCAAGCGTAGGTAGTGGCTGTCGGGTCAGCAGTGGGGGAAAAATGCGGGGTGGTGGGTTACTTGAACTCGTTTTGACCCCTGAGGCAATTCCAGAAGAGTTCTATGACCTCATTTTGACCGCTGAAGGCTTTAATACCAATGTTTCCCACTTCAACGAACGACATACATCATTAAAGGTGATTACTTCAGCTCTTAGACTTTGGAGTTCCATATCTTTATCACTTCAACGAATGACAGACAACAGTAAAGATGATCATTTCAGGTAAGAAAACTTAGTTCCAAACCCTAAAATTTTGGTTCATATGCACAAAGTTGAACACGAACTCTACAAATTTAGTCCCAAAGTCGTAATTGTTAGACACGAAAGTCGTAAATGTTATATTCAATTCCAAAAGTTTGTTAAAAAGACAACCCAAACTCAAAATAGTTAGATGCAAAGCTCAAAAATGTATATGCAAAGTCCAAAAAGTTACTCCAAAAGACAACTAATGTAACACTTAACTCCAAAATTTCTACTCATAGTCACAAACTTTGATGCAAAACCCTAACAATTTAGTCCCAAAGTGATACTAGTTCGACACGACAGTCGTAAATGTTATATGCAAAGTCCAAAAGTTTGTCAAAAAGATAACCTAAACTCAAAATAGTTAGACACAAAGCGCAACAATTTATATGCAAAGTCTAAAAAGTTACTCCAAAAGACAACTAATGTAATACTTAACCCCAAAATTTCGTCGCATAACCAAACAGTTGAACTCAAAAGCCTAAAAATTTAGTCCCAAAGTGATACTAGTTCGACACAAAAGTCGTAAATGTTATATGCAAAGTCCAAAAGATTGTCAAAAAGACAACCTTAACTCAAAATAGTTAGACACAAAGCCCAACAATTTATATGCAAAGTCTAAAAAGTTACTCCAAAAGACAACTAATGTAACACTTAACCCCAAAATTTCGTCGCATAACCAAACAGTTGAACTCAAAAGCCTAAAAATTTAGTCCCAAAGTCGTAATTGTTCGACACGAAAGTCGTAAATGTTATATTCAAAGTCCAAAAGTTTGTCAAAAAGACAACCCAAACTCAAAAGTTTGTCAAAAAGACAACCTTAACTCAAAATAGTTAGACACAAAGCCCAACAATTTATATGCAAAGTCCAAAAAGTTACTCCAAAAGACAACTAATATAACAACAAGCCCTAAAATTTCGTCTCATAACCAAAAAGTTGAACTCAAAACCCTAAAAAGTGTCCACTTATCAACCAAAGTCTTTAATACAGCTGAGAAAACCCTAATAAATAATTACAATTTACTAAAAATGTTGCACTTGATGATAGTTGCGACTGTGTCTAAATCATTATTGAAAATATTCATAGAACTCTAGTAAAAGCCAAACACACTAAAACACCACATTGAAAGAATGAACTTAAAGTTCACGCCCCTGTCACAACTCTGCTAAGAAAAGTACTGCAAAGCATGAAAGTTATGTCCCCTGCTATAACTCTACTAAACGAAAGTATTACCAAACACGTAGGTTACAATCCTACCATAACCCACTAAGAAAAACAAGATTTTTCTTAAAATACCACATTTATGATTGTTACGCCCCTTGTCCCTTTATGAGGGGCCGCCCATGAAACTGTTAGAAATAGTAAATTTAACCTAGTGACATACCCCAGATGTTATATTAGACATCCCCATAGCAACAATTTACTTAAAACTCACTTTTATGGTGGTTACCCTCTGACCCATTTTTGAGGGCTACGCCCATGAAACTGTTAAAAATAGTAAATTTAACAGCTAGACATACCCCAAACTTTATATTAAGCATCCCCGTAGCAAGAATTTACATAAAAATCACTTTTGAAATTACTACCCCAGTACCCATTTTTGGCGGTTACGCCCATGAAACTGTTAAAAATAGTAAATTTAACAGCTAGACATACCCCAAACTTTATATTAAGCATCCCCATAGCAAAATTTTACTAAAAAACCACTTTTATGAGTGTTGCCCCCTTGCTCATTTTTGGCGGTTACGCCCGTGAAACTCTTAGAAATAGTAAATTTAACCTCTAGACATACCCCAAACTTTATATTAAGCATCCCCATATCAAGAATTTACATAAAAATAACTTTTGAAATTACTACCCCTGTACCCATTTTTGGCGGTTACGCCCATGAAATCGATAAAAAAAATTGCAAATTTAACACCTAGACATACCCCAAACTTTATAATAAACATCCCAGTATCAAGAATTTCCATAAAAACAACTTTTGAAATTACTACCCCGGTACCCATTTTTGGCGGTTACGCCCATGAAACTGTTAAAAATAGTCAATTTAACATCTAGACATACCCCAAACTTTATATTAAGCATCTCCGTATCAAGAATTTACATAAAAACAACTTTTGAAATTACGACCCCTGTACCCATTTTTGGCGGTTACGCCCATGAAACTGTTAAAAATAGTCAATTTAACATCTAGACATACCCCAAACTTTATATTAAGCATCTCCGTATCAAGAATTTACATAAAAACAACTTTTGAAATTACTACCCCTGTACCCATTTTTGGCGGTTACACCCATGAAACTGTTAAAAAATAGTCAATTTAACATCTAGACATACTCCAAACTTTATATTAAGCATCCCCGTATCAAGAATTTACATAAAAACAACTTTTGAAATTACTACCCCTGTACCCATTTTTGGCGGTTACGCCCATGAAATCAATAAAAAATTGAAATTTAACATCTAGACATACCCCAAACTTTATAATAAACATCCCCGTATCAAGAATTTCCATAAAAACAACTTTTGAAATTACTACCTCTGTACCCATTTTTGGCGGTTACGCCCATGAAACTGTTAAAAATAGTCAATTTAACATCTAGACATACCCCAAACTTTATATTAAGCATCTCCGTATCAAGAATTTACATAAAAACAACTTTTGAAATTACTACTCCTGTACCCATTTTTGGCGGTAACGCCCATGAAATCAATAAAAAATTGAAGTTTAACCTATTGGCATACATCAAACATAATATTTGACACGCCCATGTATCAAATTAACCTAAAAAATCAACCAAAAACTAGTAGTATAGAATGGCACTTAGGATGGATAGACTATAAGGAAAAACGGTAGACTCTCATATAAGGAAAAACGGTAGACTCTCATATAAGGAAAAACCGCACCAAAAAATGTGCTTCCATGTACGGGTAGACTATTTATATAAGGAATTATGTGCGGCTGGAAGCACTTTTGGGGGTCCCTTATTGACATACTATACTACTAGTTTTTGGTTGATTTTTTAGGTTAATTTGATACATGGGCGTGTCAAATATTATGTTTGATGTATGCCAATAGGTTAAACTTCAATTTTTTATTGATTTCATGGGCGTTACCGCCAAAAATGGGTACAGAGGTAGTAATTTCAAAAGTTGTTTTTATGGAAATTCTTGATACGGGGATGTTTATTATAAAGTTTGGAGTATGTCTAGATGTTAAATTGACTATTTTTTAACAGTTTCATGGGTGTAACCGCCAAAAATGGGTACAGGGGTAGTAATTTCAAAAGTTGTTTTTATGTAAATTCTTGATACGGAGATGCTTAATATAAAGTTTGGGGTATGTCTAGATGTTAAATTGACTATTTTTAACAGTTTCATGGGCGTAACCGCCAAAAATGGGTACAGGGGTCGTAATTTCAAAAGTTGTTTTTATGTAAATTCTTGATACGGAGATGCTTAATATAAAGTTTGGGGTATGTCTAGATGTTAAATTGACTATTTTTAACAGTTTCATGGGCGTAACCGCCAAAAATGGGTACCGGGGTAGTAATTTCAAAAGTTGTTTTTATGGAAATTCTTGATACTGGGATGTTTATTATAAAGTTTGGGGTATGTCTAGGTGTTAAATTTGCAATTTTTTTATCGATTTCATGGGCGTAACCGCCAAAAATGGGTACAGGGTAGTAATTTCAAAAGTTATTTTTATGTAAATTCTTGATATGGGGATGCTTAATATAAAGTTTGGGGTATGTCTAGAGGTTAAATTTTTTAGTAAAATTTTGCTATGGGGATGCTTAATATAAAGTTTGGGGTATGTCTAGCTGTTAAATTTACTATTTTTAACAGTTTCATGGGCGTAACCGCCAAAAATGGGTACTGGGGTAGTAATTTCAAAAGTGATTTTTATGTAAATTCTTGCTACGGGGATGCTTAATATAAAGTTTGGGGTATGTCTAGCTGTTAAATTTACTATTTTTAACAGTTTCATGGGCGTAGCCCTCAAAAATGGGTCAGGGGGTAACCACCATAAAAGTGAGTTTTAAGTAAATTGTTGCTATGGGGATGTCTAATATAACATCTGGGGTATGCCACTAGGTTAAATTTACTATTTCTAACAGTTTCATGGGCGGCCCCTCATAAGGGACAAGGGGCGTAACAATCATAAATGTGGTATTTTAAGAAAAATCTTGTTTTTCTTAGTGGGTTATGGTAGGATTGTAACCTACGTGTTTGGTAATACTTTCGTTTAGTAGAGTTATAGCAGGGGACATAACTTTCATGCTTTGCAGTACTTTTCTTAGCAGAGTTGTGACAGGGGCGTGAACTTTAAGTTCATTCTTTCAATGTGGTGTTTTAGTGTGTTTGGCTTTTACTAGAGTTCTATGAATATTTTCAATAATGATTTAGACACAGTCGCAACTATCATCAAGTGCAACATTTTTAGTAAATTGTAATTATTTATTAGGGTTTTCTCAGCTGTATTAAAGACTTTGGTTGATAAGTGGACACTTTTTAGGGTTTTGAGTTCAACTTTTTGGTTATGAGACGAAATTTTAGGGCTTGTTGTTATATTAGTTGTCTTTTGGAGTAACTTTTTGGACTTTGCATATAAATTGTTGGGCTTTGTGTCTAACTATTTTGAGTTAAGGTTGTCTTTTTGACAAACTTTTGAGTTTGGGTTGTCTTTTTGACAAACTTTTGGACTTTGAATATAACATTTACGACTTTCGTGTCGAACAATTACGACTTTGGGACTAAATTTTTAGGCTTTTGAGTTCAACTGTTTGGTTATGCGACGAAATTTTGGGGTTAAGTGTTACATTAGTTGTCTTTTGGAGTAACTTTTTAGACTTTGCATATAAATTGTTGGGCTTTGTGTCTAACTATTTTGAGTTAAGGTTGTCTTTTTGACAATCTTTTGGACTTTGCATATAACATTTACGACTTTTGTGTCGAACTAGTATCACTTTGGGACTAAATTTTTAGGCTTTTGAGTTCAACTGTTTGGTTATGCGACGAAATTTTGGGGTTAAGTATTACATTAGTTGTCTTTTGGAGTAACTTTTTAGACTTTGCATATAAATTGTTGCGCTTTGTGTCTAACTATTTTGAGTTTAGGTTATCTTTTTGACAAACTTTTGGACTTTGCATATAACATTTACGACTGTCGTGTCGAACTAGTATCACTTTGGGACTAAATTGTTAGGGTTTTGCATCAAAGTTTGTGACTATGAGTAGAAATTTTGGAGTTAAGTATTACATTAGTTGTCTTTTGGAGTAACTTTTTAGACTTTGCATATAAATTGTTGCGCTTTGTGTCTAACTATTTTGAGTTTAGGTTATCTTTTTGACAAACTTTTGGACTTTGCATATAACATTTACGACTGTCGTGTCGAACTAGTATCACTTTGGGACTAAATTGTTAGGGTTTTGCATCAAAGTTTGTGACTATGAGTAGAAATTTTGGAGTTAAGTGTTACATTAGTTGTCTTTTGGAGTAACTTTTTGGACTTTGCATATACATTTTTGAGCTTTGCATCTAACTATTTTGAGTTTGGGTTGTCTTTTTAACAAACTTTTGGAATTGAATATAACATTTACGACTTTCGTGTCTAACAATTACGACTTTGGGACTAAATTTGTAGAGTTCGTGTTCAACTTTGTGCATATGAACCAAAATTTTAGGGTTTGGAACTAAGTTTTCTTACCTGAAATGATCATCTTTACTGTTGTCTGTCATTCGTTGAAGTGATAAAGATATGGAACTCCAAAGTCTAAGAGCTGAAGTAATCACCTTTAATGATGTATGTCGTTCGTTGAAGTGGGAAACATTGGTATTAAAGCCTTCAGCGGTCAAAATGAGGTCATAGAACTCTTCTGGAATTGCCTCAGGGGTCAAAACGAGTTCAAGTAACCCACCACCCCGCATTTTTCCCCCACTGCTGACCCGACAGCCACTACCTACGCTTGGGCTAACGCGCTTTTCTGATTGGTTAATCCACCTGTCAGCCATTTCTTCGCCCCGCCTCCTATGTTAATACTCTTTTCTGATTGGTTAATCCCGATATCAAGCGATGTTGGCATAGTCACTCGCTGATTGGCTAATTTATTCATTTCTTACCAGGTTATATTTAAACTAGACGGCGTTATAAGTTTGGTTGATTCAAGGAAAGTTACTGTTCACACTAGCGGATTTTTGCACAGTAAGTTGGCTTGTTTTCTCTTAACGTATGTTAAGGCTTATCGATAACAGGTTATATTCGGTGTAGATGATTGAGACTATATTTTACGCTGTAAGTTTGAATGTTTTCTCTTAAAGTATGGTAAGACTTACCGATAACACGTTATTCAACTGTATTGATGTAAAGTAGTTAAGATAAGTAATGTTGAATGTAATGTTCCTTCATTTTTCTTATTGGTTGATTAAAGTATGATATACCAGACAACCGCCATACACCCCACATACCACACTAGATGACCTCCATACACCCCTCACGACACAGTAGACGACCTCCATACACCCCTCACGACACAGTAGACGCCCTCTATACACCCAATATGACACACTAAACGACCTACATACACCCATCATGACACACTAGACGCCCTCTATACACCCAATATGACACACTAGACGACCCCTATACAACCATCATGACACACTAAACGCCCTCCGTACACCCAATATGACACACTAGACGACCTCCATGCACCCATCATGGCACACTAGACGACCCCTATACAACCATCATGACACACTAGACGACCCCTATACAACCATCATGACACACTAAACGCCCTCTATACACCCAATATGACACACTAGACGACCTCCGTACACCCATCACGACATACTAGCCGACCTCCATTGACCCATCACGGCACACTAGACGACCCCTATACAACCATCATGACACACTAGACGACCCCTATACAACCATCATGACACACTAAACGCCCTCTATACACCCAATATGACACACTAGACGCCCTCTATACACCCAATATGACACACTAGACGCCCTCTATACACCCAATATGACACACTAGACGCCCTCTATACACCCAATATGACACACTAGACGACCTCGGTACACCCATCACGATATACTAGCCGACCTCCATACAACCATCACGACACACTAGCCTCCCTCTATACACCCAGCCTGAAATACTAGCCGACCTCTATACACCCAATATGACACACTAGACGACCTCCGTACAACCAGCATGACATACTAGCCGACCTCCATACAACTATCATGACACAGTTGACGACCTCCATACACCCGTCACGCCACACTAGCCGACCTCGGTACACCCATCACGACATACTAGCCGACCTCCATACAACCATCACGGTGTTAAAGCGTACACCAAACGAACGCCCGGGCATTTTAAACTAGAGTACGAAGGGACGGCTCTTGTTAGCTTATGTAGTAAGACGTACCATTGTAGTGGGGATTACGATAAAATCAGTTGTAAAGGGCTAAGCAAGCAACACAACAAATTAGATAAAGATATGTTATTAGAGGTTCTCGCCACGCAAAAGGCCAAGGGTGGGAAAAATGTAGGTTTCAAAGTCTTAAATAATTCCATATTTTCCTACAGTCAAACAAGAAATGCTCTTTCCTATTTCTATATAAAAAGAAAGGTAGCTGATGATAACGTCTCGACTACGCCTTTAGATATTTAACTCTTTACACTACCAGCTTAGCCTAACCAGCAATCTCTAACAGTTTCACCCCTTATGATTCATTTATGCCACAACGCTAAGCAGACACCCAACTACCTATCTATAAATAAATGTTATCCATGTACTATATATTGACTCAATGTACTGAATGTTTTTGTAATGCTATATAATATCAATGTATGTTATACACCTATTGAGATAATAAAAGAATAAAATATATCTTCGTCTTCTGTTTTATATTGATTGTTTTTCATTGATGTTGTATAATCTACTAACCTGTCACTGTCGTTCAAGAACTCCAAAGCCAAGACACACCAGACATAAACAGGTCACTTCCGGGTCACCGGGACTAGAGGTCAACATCCCGACACGAAATGTCACGGTTAACTCCCCCTGTCTCTCATGTACATGTGGTGCGCCGCGCACCACACTATATATCTTTGTTAATTTACGCGCCAAATGCATAATCAGTTGGACCCTTGTATACTACTCATGTCTGGTGTTTGTCTACTAATACGCTTGGCTTGGTGAATAAAGCTGCTTCTCTTAAGTCGTCCCAATGCAAGATTTTGGAATCTGTCCTTCATTGGATGTCTCGGCATGCATACACATTTTTCTGCCTGTATCAGCACCTTTGTGTCTCTCCGTTCTCTCAGTGCTGGTATCCTCCACAATTTCTCCATCTTCAATATTGGTGTTGATTTCATTGCTCCTGTGATGACCCTAAGTGCCTGGTTTTGTACTTTATCCAGTTCTTGCAATGTGGTGTTTGATGCTGAGCACCATGCGGATGATCCATATTCTAAATGTGGGCGTATACTCTGTTGGTAAACTTTACTGAGTATTTTCCCACTCGCACCCCATGTGGTTCCACACAAATTTCTTAGAATAGCCAATTTCCTCCTTGCTTTTTGGGTTGCCTTATTTATCTGCTGTTTCCAAGATAGTTTGTTATCAAATGTAACTCCGAGATATGTAGCTTGTATGTCTTCTTTCACAGGCTCATTGTTTATGTAGATGGCTCCTGCTTTTTGTTTTGGGGAGAGTGTGAAAAGTGTAGTACTGCATTTGTCTGTATTGATACTGATACACCATCTATTTGTCCATGAATTCAGTGCATTCATAGCTCTTTGTAGCAATTTGGAGGCCACTGTTGCATACTCCTCTGTGCACCACATTACCAAGTCATCTGCATACATTGCCACTTTGATGCCATGTGGTAGTTCAGTAACTAGGTCATTGATGTAGATCAGAAAAAGTGTTGGAGATAGTACCCCTCCTTGTGGAACGCCCTGGCGCAATAAGACCTTCTTACTCTTAAGACCATCCAGTTGCACTCTGGCTCTCCTGTTATGCAGGTATGCTTTGACCCATTTGTACATCCTGCCATTTACTCCATAATTTCTCAGTTTCTTCAAAAGCCCTTCCTTCCATACCTTATCAAATGCTTTCTTTAGGTCTATCCATGCTGCTAGTACCAGTTTCTTTTCTTGAAACGCATCTTCAATTTCCTGGGAAAGATAGGTTGCTTGATCTTCGGTAGAGTAACACTGTCTAAAGCCTGCTTGTTGTGGGACAAGGAGATTTTCACTTTCCAGGTACCACTGCAGTCTGAGATTGATTATACGTTCCATTGTTTTACACAAACAGCTTGTAAGGCTGATTGGTCTATAGCTGGATGTCATTGAACCATCTTTTCCTGGCTTTAGTAATGGTATCATAATTGCTTCTCTCCA
Source organism: Megaustenia siamemsis (assembly GCA_032433765.1). NCBI lineage: Eukaryota > Metazoa > Mollusca > Gastropoda > Stylommatophora > Ariophantidae > Megaustenia > Megaustenia siamemsis. Next base: position 71,484,207 of record JAVIAB010000024.1, on the reverse strand, counting down.
TGCCTGTGGCACTCTACCTGTGATCCAGCAAATGTTGTAGATCTGCAGTAGTTTTGCTTTAGCTGCAGTTCCCAAGTTCTTAATCATTTCATTGGACACTCCATCATTGCCTGGTGACTTTTTCATTTTTAATTTGGATATTGCCAGCTCTAGCTCTCTTTGTGTAATGGGTGTTTCCATGACTTCATGTGTGGTCTCTTCTTGTCTTGCATTTTGTTGTTTTAAACGGGTCTCTTGTCGTTTTTCTAGGCTAATTTCAATATTATTGTCATTTGCAAAGGAGTCTGCAAAGTAATTTGCTGCATGTTTACCTGTTAGAATGTTTCCATCCTTCTTCAGTGTAATTTTGGTGTTCCTTTCTGTACCCTCATCATTCAGCTGTTTTACAAGCTTCCACACTTTTCTTGTGTCTCGTTCAAGATTCAAGGACTCTGTTTTCTCTTTCCAGCTTCTCCGTCTGGCTTGTAGTTTAGCCCGTTGAAATTTGGCTTTAGCATGCTGGTAGTTGTTGTGGTGTTCTTGGCAAGGGTTATTTTCTGCTTGCTTTCGAGATGTTTCCATGTCATTGTGCAGTTGCTCTAGTTCACTACACCAGTATGGTTTGTAGTGTTTCCGTGCCCCTCTAGGTATTGTTTCACTGGCAGCTTGTATTATTAGTCTACTGAATTCATCAACTATTTTGTTGATGTCTCTATCTGTATTTATATCTTTAGTCAGTACACTGGTGTAGTGTTGATACATTTTCCAGTCTGCCTTTTTGTAATTCCATCTGGAGAGAGTGCTGCTCTCCCTGATGGCCTTATTTTGTACCACTAAAAAGACTGGTCGGTGGTCGCTGCCTCCAAGTTGTTTCCCAACAATGCGTGTGATATTCCAATCCAGGTCTGGTGAATGGAAAGCAAGGTCTGGTGTAGATGTGGTATGCCATGATCTGGAGTAGAATGTTGGTGGATCTGTTGCCTGGTTTAATAGTATAAGCCCATTGTCATCCTGCCAATTTTCAAGCTCTTCACCTCTCTTGTCCATATGTTCATAGCCCCAGCTCTGTGAGTGGCTGTTAAAGTCTCCACATACAATTATTCTTTCTTTTAATGTAATTGTGTCTAGTGCTAGTGGGCGATCACTCGGACAGTAGTAGTTAAGTAGATGGAAGTCTGTATTTCCCGTCCTGAGGTGCAGTATTTGATATTCCGCCCCATCCATATACACTTCAATCTGACATGCATTAATGTTGTTCCTTACAAGAGTCAGTATTCCGCCCTTTTGTCTATTTATTCTGTCAGATCGGTAGCACTGGTATCCCCTAATCTTCAAGGCTATGTCGTTGTTTAGATGGGTTTCCTGCAAACAGCATATGCTTATTTGTTCTTCATGCAGGATATTTTCTAATTCTATCTTTTTACTGTACCCATCTCTTTTGCTGTTGATGCCTTCAGCATTCCAGTGCATTATTTTTAGTGGTCTTATTTTTGATTGGCCAGTAGCTCTATTCTCTCGCCCCCCTGACTCCACAGAGCGGTTGAGAAGGACATCCAGTAATAGAGGTTGGGCCCTTTCGAGGCTGAGGACCCGGCGCTGCTCCTGCCTGAGTGCCCATCACAGGGCGAGTGCCATATCGATTTGCGGTTATAGACGTACTTCCATTTGCGTTGAGTGCGTGGCATCCTGATTGTCGTGCGCCTTTTGGCTGGTTGCCTCCGACTTCAGCACTTGAACTTGCTAGAGCAGACTGTGGTCTTGCTCGGTTGTAGGAAGGCCTGGCCAGTCTTAGTTTTCAGTCCCTGGTGACTGTTAAGCCCCATCCCCACGACAAGGAGCTGGCCTTGATGAGGGTAGGAAGAGATGAAAGTATGAAGAGTTGAAAGTAAGAAGAGTTGAAAGTAGGAAGAGTTGAAAGTAGGAAGAGATGAAAGCAGGAAGAGATGAAAGTAGGAAGAGTTGAAAGTAGGAAGAGTTGAAAGTAGGAAGAGATGAAAGTAGGAAGAGATGAAAGTAGGAAGAGTTGAAAGTAGGAAGAGTTGAAAGTAGGAAGAGTTGAAAGTAGGAAGAGTTGAAAGTAGGAAGAGTTGAAAGTAGGAAGAGATGAAAGTAGGAAGAGATGAAAGCAGGAAGAGATGAAAGTAGGAAGAGTTGAAAGTAGGAAGAGTTGAAAGTAGGAAGAGATGAAAGTAGGAAGAGATGAAAGTAGGAAGAGTTGAAAGTAGGAAGAGTTGAAAGTAGGAAGAGTTGAAAGTAGGAAGAGTTGAAAGTAGGAAGAGTTGAAAGTAGGAAGAGATGAAAGTAGGAAGAGTTGAAAGTAGGAAGAGTTGAAAGTAGGAAGAGATGAAAGTAGGAAGAGTTGAAAGTAGGAAGAGATTAAATTAGGAAGAGATGAAAGTAGGAAGAGTTGAAAGTAGGAAGAGTTGAAAATGTAAACTTTAAAGAAGTTGACTTTCAAGAAGAGGGTAAACAAATGTAAATCGCTCGTTTGATCCATTTCTTAATCAATAAAATAACACCAAACTTTAGATGGTGCCTGGCAAATCACGATTTTCTCATTTTTTTCTCTTTTTTGTTTGGGTTGGGGAGGGGGGGGGTGCGGATATGAGGCTTAGTAAATATAGTTCCGGCAGTTTGTTTAAGAATAAAATTGACCTGTTTAAAAGTACAGTTATATTGTATTTTTCTGAAACGTAATAAATTAACGACGTATGATAAACACAAACACAGCCCACGGACTTCAGGTTCAAAACTGGGAATGCCTGAAAGGAGAGCTACGCAGGGAGACACAGAAGATTAACAAATCAACATATAACTGGAGTCGTCAGTCTCCACACACTGAGGGACATACTGGGGAGGAGATCTGAGTACTTATGGACATGTCCAATGTTCAATGAGAATGATCCGTCGACTAAACTAAACTAAAGTAAACTAAACTAAACTAAACTAAACTAAACTAAACTAAACTAAACTAAACTAAACTAAACTAAACTAAACCAAACTAAACTAAACTAAACTAAACTAAACTAAGCTAAGCTAAGCTAAACTAAACTAAATTAAACTAAACTAAACTAAACTAAACCAAACCAAACCAAACCAAACCAAACCAAACTAAACTAAACTAAACTAAACTAAACTAAACTAAACCAAACTAAACTTGACTGAACCGAACCGAGCCGAGACGAACTGAACTGAACTAAACAAAACAGTTCATATTAAATAATTTTGATCTGGCGAAAATCATGAAAGGTCTCATGGTTTCCATAATGTCCACACTTTGAAAACCGCTGCTTAAAATTGCCAACTCGTCGGGTCGTGTATAGTAAATATAAAACAACGAGTTTACACTTTTACCATTTAGTAGCATCCATGGTGATGGACATAATGTTTATGTTCCTGCACACAGTGTCTTCGATGTTACTTCTTCCATTACAGAACACAGACTACAGAGTAAATTTCAAACGACATAACGCGACCCGCCATCATTTTGCAGGTCCACTACGTGTTTAACAACGGTTCACACTATGCTGTCAACTACTAAATATATCTACTGACCTTCAGTAGCATCTACATATATAAATGTTCAATAACTCACTTCAGCAGCTATATTTATAAATGTTCAATAACTCACTTCAACACCTACATCTATAAATGTTCAATAATTCACTTCAGCATCTACATTTATAAATCTTCAATAACTCACTTCAACACCTACATCTATATAAGTTCAATAACTCACTTCAGCATCTACATCTATAAATGTTCAATAACTCATTTCGGCATCTAAAATCTATAAATGTTCAATAACTCACTTCAACATCTACACCTATAAATGTTCAATAACTCACTTCAGCATCTATATTCATAAATGTTCAATAACTCACTTCAACATCTACGTCTATATTTGTTCAATAACTCACTTCAACATCTACATTTATAAATGTTCAATAGCTCACTTCAACGCCTACATCTATAAATGTTCAATAACTCACTTCAGCATCTGCATTTATAAATGTTCAATAACTCACTTCAACATCCATATATATAAATGTACAATAATTCACTGCAACACCTACATCTATAAATGTCCAATAACTCACTTCAACATCTACATCTATAAATGAACAATAACTCACTTCAACATCTACATCTATAAATGGTCAATAACTTACATAAACATCTACATCTATAAATGTTCATTAACTCACTTCGACATCTACATCTATAAATATTCAATAATTTACTTCAATATCTACATCTATAAATGTTCAATAACTCACTTCAACATTGTAACATCTATAAATGTTCAATAACCTACTTCAACATCTACATATAAATGTTCAATAACTCACTTCAACATCTATAGATATAAATGTTCAATAACTCACTTCATCATCTACACATATAAATGTTCAATAACTCACTTCAAACACCTACATATATAAATGTTCAATAACTCACTTCAACATCTACATATGTAAATGTTCAATAACTTACTTCAACACCTATATCTATAAATGTTAAATAACTCACGTCAACATCTACATTTATAAATGTTTAACAACTCACTTCAACATCTATATCAATACATGTTCAGTAACACACTTCAAGATCTAACATCTATAAATGTTCAATAACTCACTTCAACATCTACATCTATAAATGTTCAATAATTCACTTCAACATGTACACCTATACATGCTCAATAACACACTTCAACATCTAACATCTATAAATGTTCGATATCTCACTTCAACACCTACATCTATAAATGGTCAATAACTTACTTCAACATCTACATATATAAATGTTCAATAACTCACTTCAACACCTACATCTTTAAATGTTCAATAACTCACTTCAACATCTACATATATAAATGTTCAATAACTTACTTCAACATCTACATATATAAATGGTCAATAACTCACTTAACATACACATCTATAAATGTTCAATAACTCACTAAAACGTATTCTGCTTGAAAATATTATTCAGTCCAACGTCTGCTGCTAGAAATGCTCTATGATTTACTGAAAAATCCGCTCAGGAAATGCTCAATGATTCACTGAAACGTTTGTTTATTCTGTGATTCACTGAAACATCTGTTGTAGGAATATTCAATGATTCACTGAAACATCTGCTGTAATATTCTATGATTCATTGAAACACTTGCTTGAATAATCTATGATTCACTGCAACACTTGCTGTAGGAATATTCTATGATTCACTGAAACATCTGCTCTGAGAATGTTCTATAATTCACTGAAACACCTGCTCTAAGAATGTTCTATGATTCTATGCCACATGCCTGACTGTCAAAGCTAGAAACCGTTCACTGCCCTGCGACACGTAGCCGTTATTTCTAGACCATCAATAAAACTTCCGGAACTCCCTAGGGACAGGATGGAGATATCATATTCAGTTTTTTTTTTAAAATTGTTAATTATGTAACTATATCGGTAAGTCTACTAATAATTTTGTTCTCGCTTTTATCACATATAATTCATTCTTCTTCATCTTTTTTCGTCTTCTTCCTTTCAAATCATTGTGGAGCATAGGTCTTCAACAAACACTTTTCAAACCGTTCTGTTCCTTGCCATTCTTTTTAGATCATTTCATGTCTTCCCCATCATCTTCATCTCTGCTTTCGTCTGTCTCTTCTCTTCCCCTGGGGATTCCAAGAAAAGGACCTGTTGTGTAATACTCGCAGTTGGCTTCCACAGTTTGTGTCATATCCAGCGCCATTGTCTTTGTTGTATCTCTTTGTCCACTCGTATTTGATTTAAAAAAAAAAAGTAAAGTACCCCCGTCACGCCAAGTGGCTTAAAGGGAATATTGAGTTAGTGACCATAAATTTTACAGACCTTCGGCACATGATTTTTGGGGGTAATGTGGTCGGTATTACGCCCGTGCCGCTTTACTTTCCCAGAAAAAAAATCCGGTACCCATTTAAGGCTGGGTGAACCGGAGCCGTCGATTGGGATCGAACCCTACCTCTTGTCCTTTGTAGTCCAGTTCACTAACCACTGAGCTGTATTTGACTGGTACTTTTCGAAACTTCTATGATAGTGATTTTGTCCTGCCGTTTCAATCCTCTTATTCTGCGCAATGATCCGTTAATGAAGGTCTGCATCTTCGTGCTGGTTATTTTCTGTTCTCCATGTTTCACAGCCATATAGTAGAATTAACATTGGAGTTGAACATTTTTATTTTCCTATTTAACCTAATTTTAATGACACATTTTACAGTATTTCCGTACAATTGGAACTTCTTTCTTTCTTTCTTTCTATTTTTCTTTCTTTCTTTCTCTCTTTCTTTTTTTTTCGTTTGATAATACTCTTTTTAAATTTGTTAATGTTTTATTATCGTTCTTTACTATTTACTTCTTCAGCTTTAGAATTTTCTCTTATCATTTTATGCTATTAAGTTTTTCCAAATTTATATAATTTTGTTATCATTTAATATCGAGTTCTTCCCATTTTAGAATGTTCTTTTAATTTTTTTTTTTTTTGGTATTGAATTCTCCTAATTTTTGTGCGTTTTAAAAATAATTTGTTGCTTTTGAATTCTTCAATTTTTATCATGTTTTCCTTTCACCTTTTGCTAGTGAATTCTTGTACTTTTAGAATAAAAAAAAATTATTTACTTTCGGATTCTTACACTTTTAGAATTATAAAAAAATCATTCTTTACATTTGAATTCTTACACTTTTAGAATTATAAAAAAATCATTCTTTACATTTGAATTCTTACACTTTTAGAATTATAAAAAAATCATTCTTTACATTTGAATTCTTACACTTTTAGAATTATAAAAAAATCATTCTTTACATTTGAATTCTTACACTTTTAGAATTATAAAAAAATCATTCTTTACATTTGAATTCTTACACTTTTAGAATTATAAAAAAATCATTCTTTACATTTGAATTCTTACACTTTTAGAATTATAAAAAAATCATTCTTTACATTTGAATTCTTACACTTTTAGAATTATACAAAATCATTCTTTACATTTGAATTCTTACACTTTTAGAAGGAAAAAATAATTCTTTGCTTCTGAATTCTTACATTTTTAGAAGAAAAAAATAATTCTTTGCTTCTGAATTCTTACACTTTTAGAAGAAAAAAATAATTCTTTGCTTCTGAATTCTTACACTTTTAGAAAGATTTACCAACAAATCTCCTCTCAATTCTGTAACTTGAACAACTAATTGACTCTATCGATATTTACGTTCTCTATTTACAAGAAAAACATTGAGGACTGGTAGCAACAAGTGAAGACAGAGCGTCTTGATACTTACATGCTCATCTCATAAAGAAGATAATAGATAGGAGTGCTTGTTAGATGAAAGAGGAAAAAGAAAACAATATCCAAGGTCGAGGCTCTGCAACAACACCGGCATCGTCTTTTCCTAGTCACGTGACGCTGCTTATATTGTGGTTGTTCTAGTGGAGCAACTCTGGAGCTGAAAAAAGCTAATTTCCGGAACAACCAAGCACTAAATCTATTAGTCTTTAAATATGAAGTTCCACCGGTAGCCCATTTAGTTTCTGCTTCAGCATCGAGTTCACTTTTGCGCGCATTAACCGCCTGATCTCTCTTAGAGAAAACGTCTGCATCTACATCTAACGAGTCTTCTTGTTCCCTGTCAAACGTCCGAAGGACAATGGTAGTCGCTATCATGGCGACCAGGCACTGGATATTGACGAAGATGAGGAAGACTGTCACTAGAGGCAAGCTGACCATGTTGCGTGGCATGGTTTCTCTGTTGGAGGGAAACACACAGCGTAACAATTTAAAAAAAAATATATATAAATTAATTCTTACATAGAAAAAGCTTTAAGAAAATATTAATTTATTAAGTTATTTGCGGATCATCATCAGTGCACTCCGAACATGCCCTTAGGTGCTCAGATCACTTCCTCAGCAAGTTCCGCAGTGTCCAGCGACTGACGACTCCAGTTCTGTGTTGGTTTATAAGTCTTCTTATACACCCCACTAAGTTTCTCGTTGCTGGCTGTGCCCATCTTAATTCCAATCTCTTTCATCCGAAAGAGTGGTGTGGACTCATGGTTGTCGAAGTCCTGTGCCCTTCCCACATCTCGGAGGGTATTGATGATGTCCGCCCGATCCATTGGTTGACCGTCTTCAACGACAGCGCAGCTAGCCAACCTGTCCGCTCTCTCATTTCCCCGTACTCACGCGTGTCCAGCGAAGTAGACAAAGGTGACCCTACGTATGTTTTACTTCTGCAATGACTCTATCTATTACCTGCGTACAGAGCCCATCTCCACTTTTTAAAAATCATGTTTATCGAATCACTCAGTTTGCAGGCGTGGATGTAGTCTTGTGACTCTAACCATATGAATGCCTTGGTCATTGCCATCACCTCCATCGTCAAGCTACTCGTAGTCATAACGTATGGACCACTGTCTTCCTTGACTATTCTGCCCGCCGAGCGTGCTGTAAATGCCAATGCACTTCTTTGGTGTAGTATTACAGATCCGTCTGTAAAGATGACTGCATCTTTCTCATCGGTGTTATCCCAGATGAGATCGTTCACCTGTGCATTGACCACAACTGAGTTCTGTTCCCTACATTTCCTCGAGTGTGACAATACACGAGAATGTTCTCCTGAATGACGTAGGTACCGGTATCCACTCCTCGCCTGTGTTGATATTGATAAGCCCACAGGCCTGTTGGATGACATCTTCAGCTCGACCCACCCATGCATGATTTGCCTCTTTTTAACCTGGCACCCGTCTCTCTGTTGAGCTCTTGGTACAACGGATGCTCCATTAATTAATTCTTACTTAGAAACAACTTCAAAGAAAAATTAATTAGTTCTTTAGACATTGGACGTTTATATAATATTAGACATTTAACCTTCTGTTATTATGCTGATTTGGACGTAATTTTCTGGCATGAATTTGGTACCTACCTAATCTCACAAAATGAAAACTTCTATGTAACTTGTATTTGATTTGGTAGCAGCGCTTACTCACGCAATGAAGTTTAAGAAGACGGCATTGGACGCGAAAACGGTCACTAGGAAGGAGATCTTCTCCCCTGAACGTGGTGGGATCCAGAAGACGATGGATGTCATGGATGATGTCAGCACCATGGGGCATAGGATACACACCACATAGTACATACATCTTCGTTGTATCACCATTGTGAAACTGAGGACGAACATATGTATGTGAGCATATAAGATGTGAATATGAATACAATAGGCAGTCTAGCGAGGAGAGTGTGAACATAACAAAACATGTGAAGAGTCCCCGTCTCGCCAAGTGGCGTATAGGGATTATGATGTTAGTTACCATAATTTGTACAGACCTTCGGCACATGATTTTTGGGGTAATGTGGTCGGTATTACGCCCGCGCCGCTTTACTTTCCCAGAAAAATCAAGTACCCATTTAAGGCTGGGTGAATTCGGAATTCGCATCAGTATCGAACATAATTTGAACATAGTTACTGCTTTTAGACTATCTAGTGAATAAGGTGAGCATATAAATATTTATTTTATACAGTCTAGTGAGGAAAGCCTGAACTTAAGTACTTACTTTAGACAGTCTAGTCAGAAAAGTGTAAACCTAAATACTTATTTTAGACAGTATAGTGTGGAAAGTATTAAAATAAATACTTACTTTAGACAGTCTTGTGGTGAACATATCAACATAATACTAGTGAGGAACATATCAACATAATACTAGTGAGGAACATGTTAACATAATACTTGAGATGAACATATCAACATAATACTAGTGATGAACATATCAACATAATACTTGTGGGGGACATATCAACATAATACTAGTGAGGAACATATCAACATAATACTTGTGGGGAACATATAAACATAATACTAGTGAGGAACATATCAACATAATACTTGTAGGGAACATATCATCATAATACTTGTAGGGAACATATCAGCATAATACTTGAGGGGGAACACAAAGAGCATGAAACTTTAAACATTTATAGTCGCTTATCTCATGTAGAGTGTATATGATGATCCCGACAGTTGTCATGTTGCTAATTGCAGTTGTAGTAATATTGATGCTGAAGGTGATGATGGTAACGATAATACTGAGTTCATGACCCAGTCATAGAGAACCATAGTTTGAAGAGCCGGACCAATCAGATTTAACCATTTCAACGATTCACGGAAGTTGATGTTCCCGGAATATCAGATAAATAAACATAAACAATATATGAATAAACAAAATACTAAACTTTATCAAGAGATTAAATAATGATACATCATTAGTCAGACGAACAAGACTAGTTGCTAAGTACCTCTTTATCATTGTTGCTAAATATCACAGTTATCGTAACTAACGTCAACTTACGTTCACGATATCGCGAATCTTGACACTTTCTGCCTCCAATGTTGTTCACCACTTCTATTTTTAACTTTTTTCTGCCACGATGTTAGATTGTTTTATCATCTCCCAGAAGTCCTTGTGTTTTGGTTTTTTTTAATTTTTGGAATTGTGTTTCCTCTTATCAAAATGTGCTACAAACTTCATACACACAAAATATGTCCAAAATAGAAGTGTTACTCTTTCATGTATTGTGATGAGTTTCCTATATCCACAATAGAAGTATTACTCTTTCATGTATTGTGATGAGTTTCCTATATCCACAATAGAAGTATTACTCTTTCATGTATTGTGATGAGTTTCCTATGTCCACAATAGAAGTATTACTCTTTCATATATTGTGATGAGTTTCCTATGTCCACAATAGAAGTGTTACTATTTCATGTATTGTGATGAGTTTCCTATATCCACAATAGAAGTGTTACTCTTTCATGTATTGTGATGAGTTTCCTATATCCACAATAGAAGTGTTACTCTTTCATGTATTGTGATGAGTTTCCTATATCCACAATAGAAGTGTTACTCTTTCATGTATTGTGATGAGTTTCCTATGTCCACAATAGAAGTGTTACTCTTTCATGTATTGTGATGAGTTTACTATATCCACAATAGAAGTGTTACTCTTTCATGTAGTGTGATGCATTTCCTATGTCCACAATAGAAGTATTACTCTTTCATGTATTGTGATGAGTTTACTATATCCACAATAGAAGTGTTACTCTTTCATGTATTGTGATGAGTTTCCTATATCACCAATAGAAGTGTTACTCTTTCATGTATTGTGATTAGTTTCCTATGTCCACAATAGAAGTATTACTCTTTCATGTATTGTGATGAGTTTACTATATCCACAATAGAAGTGTTACTCTTTCATGTATTGTGATTAGTTTCCTATGTCCACAATAGAAGTATTACTCTTTCATGTATTGTGATGCATTTCCTATGTCCACAATAATATACTTCAACAATACGATTCCTTATTTCTAAAAGATCGTGTGACTCTATTAGAGGGAGAATGGGTGACGGAATAGATAACTCGTCATTATCTAAATCAGAAGAGCGTGGGTTCGAATCCTGGTAAATTCGAAAGTTTTGTTTTCTCTCGGGATGAAATAAAAACTCAGCCCCGAATGCCTCGCGGCGACTGCACTGGACACGCGACCTTTATTCTCCAATCAAATGAGTGCCAGAAATGGGATAATGTCGTACAGATGGCTATTTTTTTTTCTTTTTTTTTTAAAAAAATTCTAAATAAGACATCGGAATAAAATATATCGAAATCCGAGGTTGTTTGTCGTAACCAATCCCTATTATGTTTGTCGTAACCAATCCTATGTTGTGTGTCGTAACCAATCCCTATGTTGTTTGTCGTAACCAATCCCTATGTTGTGTGTCGTAACCAATCCCTATGTTGTTTGTCATAACCAATCCCTATGTTGTTTGTCATAACCAATCCCTATGATGTTTGTCATAACCAATCCCTATGATGTTTGTCGTAACCAATCATGAAGTTGCCAAAAGTTTTGTGGATGTTAAAGGTTATTTTTCATTAAAATTAATTTTACTAAATTCTCCACTGCAAGTGTTTCCACAAATTATTTTAAGTGACTCTTATCAAAGGAGAACATTTTTTTTGGGTTTAAGTGACACAGATTCCTTAGTTATTAGAAAATTATAAGTGTCTTTCACAAAAAAACTAACTAGCAATCTCACAACTTATTTTCTGGGCCTCTGTTAAATTATTTAATATCGATTCTAAATAAGGACAACACCTAAATAAAAATTGATTTCACAGATTACATACGCCATAACAAAACAGGACAAAATGATCAACACATAACTCAAGGTTAGCATGTTTAGTTGATATCAATATGCTCATATGCCTGCGAAACAATGCCACTGAATGTAGACTTGGATAGAAAATACAGGCCATTGAAATAAGATAGCATTGTTGGACCTTCGACATCTCATGCATTGATAATGTTACACACGAGAACGTTGACAAAACAGCATCAGCAACATAGGCCTACATGAAGGGAAAGAAATGGACGCCATGTTGGCACTGGTGTGTCACATGATTTAGCAGGGTGGCCAATGCCTGCTTATCGAACGGAGAAAGACGAAAAGAGGCAAAGACATGGGTTGATAATTTTAATGGACAAGGAAAAGAAAGTAGATACTGGCACGCAGATGTGATGATGAACAAGCTCGCTGTGTCGGCTCCAAAATCAACTGGACGATGACACGTGGCAAGGAGGGACGGCATTAAGTCTAGCAGCTTAGGGCCTTACGATCGGTGTTTGGGGGGCGGTTTGGGGGGGGGGGGGCACACATTTTGTTATGTTGTAATCTACGATAGAGACTGAAAACAAACTACAAGAAATGATAGACATCATAATAAATAAAAGAAAGCAACAAAAAGGGTCTCAATCTGAATAGTAAGAAAACAGAAGAAATGGCTATATAGAAGAAACAATCCCCACCACCACGCATCATCAAAATAAACAGGAAAATTTAAAACAAGTGAAAAGCGTCAAATACTTGGGTACAATAATAACATCAGATGTAGGATGTACCAATGAAATCATCATGATCATCGAGTGCCTTCTCCGCAACGAAGGTTGGTTACCATGGATCGCCATCTTACTCTGTTTCTTGCTTTGATGGTGCAGGCTGTCATAGATTAACTTATCCATCTTTTGATGTCACTCGTCCATGTTAGTCTTGGTCTGCCTCTGCCTCTTTTGCCTTGTATTTTCCCTTCCAATATTACTTTTGGTAGGCTGTTGTGTCTTTTAACATGCCCCAAAAATTTCATTTGTCTTGTCTTAATTGTATTTAGTAGTTATCTTTTTATTTTCAGTTGTTTTAAAACTTCATCGTTTGTTCTCTTTTCTTTCCATCCAATTCTACCTTTTCTTCTATAAATCCACACCAACGAAATAAAAAGAATAATATAGTTCAGGCCAAAACAGAATTTCAGAAAATGTAAATTGTCTTGTGCGACAAGTCTAGTTAACAGAAGCGAGAAAGACAGTTCATCGGTGCTATATAGAACCAATTCTGACCTATGGAAGCGAATCATGGACAGTAAACAAACAAATGAAAAGACGATTAGAGGCCACAGAAATGGGATTTCTCAGAAGAATGTTGAAAGTTCCCTGGACAGCTAAATAGACCAACTCTTTCAACATTCTCAAAGAGGCTAACACAAAAAGGGAGCTCATAAGAAACATCAGAAAGAAACAATCGACATTTTTCAGGCACATCATGAGAAGAGGAAAGTTGGATTATTTGGTTACAACTGGCAAAGAAAGATCGTATAGAGAAAATACTAGATATTTCTGTGCCATGGCATGGAAAACAGCAAAAAAAAAAAAAAAAAGAATTGATACGAATAAGAATTAAGAATTGAAAAAAATTGTGGATGGACATGATTGCCTACACCAACCGGTATGGCACATGATGATGATAATGGTAATAGAGACCTTTTGGTGGTAATTTTTTTTTAAAAAGGACCTTAATAATTTGATTTAGCTTAACCAACTTAAGTATTTGACAAGTCTAAACCTGACCCTAAAGGCAAATCAAACATTGAACAAGCAATCAATTCATCATTGTCAACAAATAGCCAACTCTCAATTACTTAACGAGATTTACACCGCCCTGGATGTCCACGAAGTTTGTAGCAATATAACTGGACAACATCTGCCATTGGCCTGTTATGGAGAAGTGATCTAAAAACATTTGTACGCTCTCTGCAGAAATGTTATATTTGACGTCATCAACGAACGGCATAAAAATAATATAACATATCTGAAAAGGAGAAAACAACGAATCAAATATATGCAGAATAATCACAGATGGCACAACAGGTTTGGGTTTTATAATACGAATAACATAACTATTTTTGTTAAATGACAAGTATAAACATTTGCATTATTAAAGAAACATTATTAAATTACGCGGGTAGTCTTTATATATAAACATTAAGCGGGTAATTAAAGGGAAGGCGGGTCTCGAGGCAAGACGCCGGTCTCGAGACATAGAGGTTGTGAGTTCAAATTCTGGCTGGACAAGTTGGGATTTTTATTTGTGATTTCTTTCTACGGAAACCACCTGGTCTCAGAGGCAGAGGAGCGGCTTGAAACATCAATTACTCGTCGACGGAGAAAATGTGAATAACTGGAGTTATCTGCCTGAGCGGCGAGGGACCACTGAGCACACGGCTGCCAGGAGAAAAAAAAACAGATTAACACGTAAAATAGTTTTAAAAGCACGTAGTTCTGACCAAGCGAGTATTTCTGGTTAAATGAGTAGTTCTGGTCAAATTAGTAGTTCTGGCTAAAGTGAGTAGTTCTGTCCAAAGTAAGTAGTTCTGGCTAAAGTGAATAGTTCTTCTCAAATGAATAGTTCTGGCTAACGTGGGTAGTTCTTGTCAAATATGTAGTTCTGGCTAAAGTGAGTAGTTCTGGTCAAATGAGTAGTTCTGGCTAAAGTGAGTAGTTCTGTCCAAAGTGAGTAGTTCTGACTAAAGTGAATAGTTCTGCTCAAATGAGTAGTTCTGGTTAACGTGGGTAGTTCTTGTCAAATGTGTAGTTCTGGCTAAAGTGAGTAGTTCTGACCATGCGAGTAGTTCTGGGCCAGAGAGTAGTACTAGGCGACCGAGTAAGTATTGGCAAGCCAGTAGTTCTGACCAAGTAAGTATTGGCAAGCCAGTAGTTCTGACCAAGTAAGTATTGGCAAGCCAGTAGTTCTGACCAAGTAAGTATTGGCAAGCCAGTAGTTCTGACCAAGTAAGTATTGTCAAGCCAGTAGTTCTGACCAAGTAAGTATTGTCAAGCCAATAGTTCTGACCAAATAAGTATTGTCAAGCCAGTAGTTCTGACCAAGTAAGTATTGTCAAGCCAGTAGTTCTGACCAAGTAAGTATTGGCAAGCCAGTAGTTCTGACCAAGTAAGTATTGTCAAGCCAGTAGTTCTGACCAAGTAAGTATTGTCAAGCCAGTAGTTTTGACCAAGTAAGTATTGGCAAGCCAGTAGTTCTGACCAAGTAAGTATTGGCAAGTAAGTAGTTCTGACCAAGTAAGTATTGACAAGCCAGTAGTTCTGACCAAGTAAGTATTGGCAAGCCAGTAGTTCTGACCAAGTAAGTATTGGCAAGCCAATAGTTCTGACCAAGCCAGTAGTTCTGACCAAGCCAGTAGTTCTGACCAAGTAAGTAGTTTTGACCAAGCCAGTAGTTCTGACCAAGTAAGCATTTGTCGAGAGGAAAGATAGCTTATGATACTGCTGACGGTTGAAGAGGTGAATGTAAAGGTGTGGTATATGTGGTGGCGATGACAGTTGAAGAGGTGAATGTAAATGTGTGGTATATGTGGTGGCGATGACAGTTGAAGAGGTGAATGTAAAGGTGTGGTATATGTGGTGGTGGTGGTGACAGTTGAAGAGGTGAGTGTAAATGTGTGGTATATGTGGTGGTGGTGGTGACAGTTGAAGGGGTGAATGTAAAGGTGTGGTATATGTGGTAGTGGTGGTGACAGTTGAAGAGGTGAATGTAAAGGTGTGGTATATGTGGTGGTGGTGGTGACAGTTGAAGAGGTGAGTGTAAAGGGGTGGTGTATGTGGTGGTGGTGTCAGTTGAAGAGGTGAGTGTAAATGTGTGGTGTATGAGGTGGTGACAGTTGAAGAGGTGAGTGTAAAGGTGTGGTGTATGTAGTGGTGACAGTTGAAGAGGTGAATGTAAAGGTGTGGTATATGTGGTGGTGGTGACAGATGAAGAGGTGAATGTGTGTGGTATATGTGGTGGTGGTGGTGACAGTTGAAGAGGTGAGTGTAAAGGTGTGGTATATGTGGTGTTGGTGGTGACAATTGAAGAGGTGAATGTGTGTGGTATATGTGGTGGTGGTGGTGACAGTTGAAGGGGTGAATGTAAAGGTGTGGTATATGTGGTGGTGGTGGTGACAGTTGAAGAGGTGAATGTAAAGGTGTGGTGTATGAGGTGGTGGTGACAGTTGAAGAGGTGAGTGTAAATGTGTGGTGTATGAAGTGGTGACAGTTGAAGAGGTGAGTGTAAAGGTGTGGTGTATGTAGTGGTGACAGTTGAAGAGGTGAATGTAAAGGTGTGGTATATGTGGTGGTGGTGACAGTTGAAGAGGTGAATGTGTGTGGTATATGTGGTGTTGGTGGTGACAGTTGAAGAGGTGAATGTAAAGGTGCGGTATATGTGGTGGTGGTGGTGGTGACAGTTGAAGAGGTGAATTTAAAGGTGTGGTATATGTGGTAGTGGTGACAGTTGAAGAGGTGAGTGTATATGTATGGTATATGTGGTGGTGGTGACAGTTGAAGAGGTGAATGTAAATGTGTGGTATATGTGGTGGTGGTGACAGTTGAAGAGGTGAATGTAAATGTGTGGTATATGTGGTGGTGGTGACAGTTGAAGAGGTGAATGTAAAGTTGTGGTATATGTGGTGATGGTGACAGTTGAAGAGGTGAATGTAGAGGTGTGGTATATGTGGTGGTGGTGACAGTTGAATAGGTGAATGTACGTGTGTGGTATACGTGGTGGTGACAGTTGAAGAGGTGAATGTAAAGATGTGGTATACGTGGTGGTTGTGGTGACAGTTGAAGAGGTGAATGTAAAGGTGTGGTATATGTGGTGATGGGGGTGACAGTTGAAGAGGTGAATGTAAAGATATGGTATATGTGGTGGTGACAGTTGAAGAGGTGAAGGTAAAGGTGTGGTATATGTGGTGGTTGTGGTGATAGTTGAAGAGGGGAATGTAAAGATGTAGTATATGTGGTGGTTGTGGTGATAGTTGAAGAGGTGAATGTAAAGATGTGGTATATGTGGTGGTTGTTGTGACAGTTAAAGAGGTAAATGTAAAGATGTGGTATATGTGGTTGTGGTGACAGTTAAAGAGGTGAATTATAAAGATGTGGTATATGTGTTGGTGGTGGTGACAGTTGAAGAGGTGAATGTAAAGGTGTGGTATATGTGGTGGTGGTGACAGTTGAAGAGGTGAATGTAAAGATGTGGTATATGTGGTGGTGGTGACAGTTGAAGAGGTGATTGTAAAAATGTGGTATATGTGATGGTGGTGGTGACCGTTGAATGTAAAGGTGTGGTATATGTTGTGGTGACAGTTGAAGAGGTAAATGTAAAGATGTGGTATATGTGGTGGTTGTGGTGACAGTTGAAGAGGTGAATGTAAATGTGTGGTATATGTGGTGGTGGTGACAGTTGAAGAGGTGAATGTAAAGATGTGGTATATGCGGTGGTTGTGGTGACAGTTGAAGAGGTGAATGTAACGGTGTGGTATATGTGGTGGTGGTGGTGACAGTTGAAGAGGTGACTGTATAGATGTGGTATATGTTGTGGTGACAGTTGAAGAGGTGAATGTAAGGGTGTGGTATATGTGGTGGTGGTGACAGTTGAAGAGGTGAATGTATATATGTGGTATATGTGGCGGTGACAGTTGAAGAGGTGAATGTCAAGGTGTGGTATATGTGAAGGAAACGGTTGAAGAGGTGAATGTCAAGGTGTGGTATATGTGAAGGCAACGGTTGAAGAGGTGAATGTAAAGAAGTATGACACTTGACATAAGCATGTAAAATCGACTGCTATTAAAGCAATCAACTATGCTAATGTAGACCTGGATATCGAATGGATAAAACCTAAGGTCCATGTTGCATGTAGTCTTAAGGTAGACCGGAGTGACGTAGGCGACAGCTCCATTAGATCTGAGAGTCAATGTATCGACTTGATCAATCATGACGTAGTCCTGATCTGCGGCGTTGGTCACAATTATTGTTGGGTGCCATATCCTGAAGTGAGAAATGTGATGAAGAGAATTAATTTCAGCTATTCACACACGTACACAACTGAGAGGGAGAGAGAGGAGGGAGGGAGGGAGTATGTGAAAGATGAGAGAAAAAGAGGAAGGGTGAGAGAAAGAGGAGAGGGAAAGATGGAGAGAGACGAAGAGGGAGAGGTTGAGGGAGGAGAGAGGGTGGGAAGGGAGGCAGAGGGAGACAAAGAGAGGGGAGAGAGAAGAGAGAAGGGAAAGAGGGGGAGGGAGAGAGACGAAGAGAGAGAGAGAGAGAGAGAGAGCGGTAAAGGAAGGAAAGAAAGAAAGTTAGAGAGGGGGGAGGTAGATATAGGTAGGAAGAGAAGAAGGGAGAGTGTGAAGGAGAAAGAGCGAGAGAGAGAATAAAATCTAAATTAATGACTCATATATTGTTATTGGTTTTGACTTATGTTGTAGTTTTTGGCTGTTTATTTTTGTTGGTTTTGACTTATGTTGTAGTTTTTGGCTGTTTATTGTTGTTGGTTTTGACTTATGTTGTAGTTTTTGGCCGTTTATTGTTGTTGGTTTTGATTTATGTTGTAGTTTTTGGCTGTTTATTGTTGTTGGTTTTGACTTATGTTGTAGTTTTAGGCCGTTTATTGTTGTTGGTTTTGACTTATGTTGTAGATTTTGGCCGTTTATTGTTGTTGGTTTTGGCTTATGTTGTAGTTTTTGGCCGTTTATTATTGCTGGTTTTGACTTATGTTGTAGTTTTTGGCCGTTTATTATTGCTGGTTTTGACTAGTGTTGTAGTTTTTGGCCGTTTATTGTTGTTGGTTTTGACTAGTGTTGTAGTTTTTGGCCGTTTATTATTGCTGGTTTTGACTAGTGTTGTAGTTTTTGGCCGTTTATTATTGCTGGTTTTGACTAGTGTTGTAGTTTTTGGCCGTTTATTGTTGTTGGTTTTGACTTATGTTGTAGTTTTTGGCCGTTTATTATTGCTGGTTTTGACTAGTGTTGTAGTTTTTGGCCGTTTATTATTGCTGGTTTTGACTAGTGTTGTAGTTTTTGGCCGTTTATTGTTGTTGGTTTTGACTTATGTTGTAGTTTTTGGCCGTTTATTGTTGTTGGTTTTGACTTATGTTGTAGTTTTTGGCCGTTTATTATTGCTGGTTTTGACTAGTGTTGTAGTTTTTGGCCGTTTATTATTGCTGGTTTTGACTAGTGTTGTAGTTTTTGGCCGTTTATTATTGCTGGTTTTGACTAGTGTTGTAGTTTTTGGCCGTTTATTATTGCTGGTTTTGACTAGTGTTGTAGTTTTTGGCCGTTTATTATTGCTGGTTTTGACTAGTGTTGTAGTTTTTGGCCGTTTATTGTTGTTGGTTTTGACTTATGTTGTAGTTTTTGGCCGTTTATTGTTGTTGGTTTTGACTTATGTTGTAGTTTTTGGCCGTTTATTATTGCTGGTTTTGACTAGTGTTGTAGTTTTAGGCCGTTTATTGTTGTTGGTTTTGACTTATGTTGTAGTTTTTGGCCGTTTATTGTTGTTGGTTTTGGCTTATGTTGTAGTTTTTGGCCGTTTATTGTTGTTGGTTTTGACTTATGTTGTAGTTTTTGGCCGTTTATTGTTGTTGGTTTTGACTTATGTTGTAGTTTTTGGCCGTTTATTGTTGTTGGTTTTGACTTATGTTGTAGTTTTTGGCCGTTTATTGTTGTTGGTTTTGGCTTATGTTGTAGTTTTTGGCCGTTTATTATTGCTGGTTTTGACTAGTGTTGTAGTTTTAGGCCGTTTATTGTTGTTGGTTTTGACAGTTTGTTTGTTGCTGTTGGTTGTGAACTTTGTTGTATTCGGCCTGATGGTTATCTTTTCCTCGTCTGCCATGAAGTAAATCATGTTGTTTCATGGCTCACAGTTAGCTGCAACTATAATGACTTTCAAATCGAGATATCCTACTTCAAAACGGGATTTTCAGCAACGGGTTTGCCGTCCCAAATTTGTTAGCCTATTTCTTGGCCATACATTTCATCTTCATCTTCTACCTTTCAGCTCCCTGTAGAGCATAGGTCTTCAACAAACACTCCCAAATCAGTTCTAATTCTTGCCACTTTTTAGGATCATTTCATATCTTCGTCATCATCTTCATCTCTCGTTCTATCTGTCTTCTCAAAGAATATTTTAGGCTTCATCTTATTATCATAGATCATTATATCCTCCTCTTGTGTAAACTACACATTCACATCTAAGAGTGAATCAGTGAAGGTCACAAAATCATATTCTCTCTGTGATTTTACTAACAACAGGTCATGTGGCTTCTGTTGGATTGGAAATGATAACTTACCACCACTGTGTGTCTATATGTTTGGAATTGGAGTCATCAATGACGGCCTAACATCATCAAGTGCTATGACGATCATCATTTTCGGGAGGACGTGAACTCCCATGGTATATGGTGGATAGGCGGCAGGAACCATTGAAGGCTATGTCTGAAAAGTGTTCCTTATTGCAGTTTCCTCATATTCCAAGTCCGGCTTGTTGCAGGAGCTACTGAGTTAAGTGCTCTGTGCACACCGTGAGCTGTGTGTCTCATCCGTTTTGATCCTGCTTCGATATCCCGCTTGTTTACGATGAATGATGATATCGTATGACAGGGAACAGTTGGCTGTGTTCACTTTCTGCGCGGTTTCGCCTTATTTCTTTTGGCGTGTGCTGAGACTGCTACGATGGAGACTACAGTTACCTTTCTTTGTTTGGGAGATGAATTAGTAATTCGGATGATTCCACTGGCACGGGCGGTTGAGCAATTATGGATTTTAATTCGTTTGCTGTGATACCGAGGCCTTCCATAACCAATAACCAATAATAATAATAATAATAATAATAAAAATATCATTATATGTTTTTCTCTCCCACCACCCCGACCCTCCCCCACCTAGAACCACATCCAACAATAAAGCTTAATCCCCAAATAATCCCACCATTACTCTTGTCACATTTGTGTTCACAGCCAACTACAGCATTAACACGCGAGCTGAAAAGAATCACACATAGATTGTGACGTTTCCAGCTTTGTCTGCAGGGGCGGATGTGGGTAAAATGACGTAATCTGTCTATAGCTGGCATTGATGGAGACGTCACAAACTGTGGGTGATTTCTTCGGGATTTCCGTCTCAGCCAGAAGGCCTTAGTAAAACTACACATGGCTGTGTTGTGTCCTTATAATTGTGATCATCATCGACCACGTCATGAGCAATCTTCCACGCGCAGGTCTCCGGTTAGGGTGACCCACTCGTGTGAGTGAAAGGCTCGCTGAGGTGTGACCTGGTGAGGTGGCTCTTACTTATGTCAAACAATCGATGTGACGAATCTTCTTCTTTCCTTTCTCGTTTGCCTTTCAGCGTCGAGAGGAGATATAGTTTGCGGTCTTTTGCTTCTACATTGGCCTCTCCAGCTATTATGTTTCCTTGTGTTTTCTACATTCCACTAATCCTTCTTTCTCGTGGTCGGCCCTTGGGTATGATTTTATCTTGACGCTTATTAAAAGCTCCTTGTCGTGTGTTTTGTCTGTCTTGGGCATGCACCGTTCACTGGTTGTAGAAAGCCATTAGGACAAGGGCCCAGTGCCGGCTCCCTGGAGTAGCGCATCTCATTATCACTGATAAATTTACTTGATCACGGGTAGTCTGTTGTTATAGATAGAAAATAAGATATCGTTTGAAGAAAATGGAAATAACAACAAAAGAGAAACGGACCTATGATAGAAATCTGTCGCTAGTGATGGTCATCACTTTGGTTCTATCTCTTGGATGAATGGTGCTTGTAACTTAGTATTTCTTCTCGTCCGTCGCTCCATTTCTCGTCAAGGAGAAGAATAACAAGAATGTTAGGTCCACACAAACGGCAGCATTGTCAAGGAGAAGAATAACAAGAATGTTAGGTCCACACAAACGGCAGCATTGTCAAGGAGAAGAATAACAAGAATGTTAGGTCCACACAAACGGCAGCATTGTCAAGGAGAAGAATAACAAGAATGTTAGGTCCACACAAACGGCAGCATTGTCAAGGAGAAGAATAACAAGAATGTTAGGTCCACACAAACGGCAGCATTGTCAAGGAGAAGAATAACAAGAATGTTAGGTCCACACAAACGGCAGCATTGTCAAGGAGAAGAATAACAAGAATGTTAGGTCCACACAAACGGCAGCATTGTCAAGGAGAAGAATAACAAGAATGTTAGGTCCACACAAACGGCAGCATTGTCAAGGAGAAGAATAACAAGAATGTTAGGTCCACACAAACGGCAGCATTGTCAAGGAGAAGAATAACAAGAATGTTAGGTCCACACAAACGGCAGCATTGTCAAGGAGAAGAATAACAAGAATGTTAGGTCCACACAAACGGCAGCATTGTCAAGGAGAAGAATAACAAGAATGTTAGGTCCACACAAACGGCAGCATTGTCAAGTCTTCAAAGATCGGGGCTGGAGATCGGGTAGTTCAGGCCTCTGCCAACAATCACAAACACCTGGAGTCACTCCGACACAAACACCTGGAGTCACTCCGACACAAACACCTGGAGTCACTCCGACACAAACACCTGGAGTCACTCCGACACAAACACCTGGAGTCACTCCGACACAAACACCTGGAGTCACTCCGACACAAACACCTGGAGTCACTCCGACATACGCTTGTCCACGAAACGCAGGCTTTCAGAATTGCTCTTTATGTTGGTCACCTGGTGGGAGGAGAGAGCAAGAAGGCTTTGCTTGAACTGTCCGGCTCCAGTGAAGATTTATGCCGGAAAGTCATCTCAATGGAAGAATGGGCCATGAAACGTCACAGCAGCTCACAGAGTCTTTCATAGCTGGACGGAAGTCTTGATCTCGACCTCTCAAAACCCTTGACCTGGCCAGGAGAGCGACGCGAGAAACCTTTGATTATCAGAGGATGTTTGGTCAGTGACTTCCGTCTGGATGTCGATGCCACAGGGCTGGGGAATGTTGACACTTCCATGTATCGTAACATCAGTTGGCTAACTCTTCTCGTGGGCTCGGTCCATTTCAAAAGAACAAAATCATCTCTGCCACGATGTATGGTTGTCCCCAGTCCCATGTTCCTAGTGATCGGGCACTGGGGACAACTGTTTGACTTGCCCACATCTACCCACTTTTGTTTTTGCTGTTTGACTTGCCCACATCGACCCACTTTTGTATTTGCTGTTTGACTTGTTCACGTCTACCCACTATTGTTCTTGATGTTTGACTTGCCCACATCAACCCACTTTTGTATTTGCTGTTTGACTTGTTCACGTCTACCCACTTTTGTTTTTGCTGTTTGACTTGCCCACATCAACCCACTTTTGTATTTGCTGTTTGACTTGTCCACGTCTACCCACTATTATTCTTGATGTTTGACTTGCCCACATCTACCCACTTTTGTTTTTGCTGTTTGACTTGTCCACGTCTACCCACTATTGTTCTTGTTGTTGGTTTGCCGGGAGAAAACGATTCCTTATGTGACTCGGCACAATATGACGATCTTGCTCAGGGTTAGTAACTCATAGTTGGCCACTCCGAAGTCTATCACGGGTA
This sequence comes from Megaustenia siamemsis, assembly GCA_032433765.1. Classification (NCBI taxonomy): domain Eukaryota; kingdom Metazoa; phylum Mollusca; class Gastropoda; order Stylommatophora; family Ariophantidae; genus Megaustenia; species Megaustenia siamemsis. The sequence goes on along the minus strand of JAVIAB010000024.1, from coordinate 71,460,447 downwards.
CTTCCAGTGCTTCGGTAACGTTCATTCAGACGTACAATAATGCTTGTTGTGACAATTCATCCTTCTGGTAATGGCCTGCGAGCTCATTCCGGTCTCCAACATCCTAATGGCTCGAAAGCGGTCGTTTTCAGATAATCGTTGCATTTCAACCACGTGTACTGGGTGTTTTGTCTCAACAGTCTTTTTATACTGAGTATGCGACCACAACATGTGAACATGTTCAGAGTTATAGCTATTGGGAATCGTGTTACGCATGTAACTTTCATTGTTTTCATGTAGTCTGTACAAAAACCCGCGGATTGAATCGTGCACTTTCCATTCCAGCAGCCATTATCTCTACCTCATGACAAACACGGAGAAAATCAATTCCCACACTTATATTTACATTTTACAATTTCCCCCTGGAGTGTAAAGTAGTGCGTTATTAATGGTTTTCAGTATATAAAGATATTACAGTTATCAGTTACTATTGTCATAATATAACAATTCTTTCATTCTTTCTTGCATGCTTGCTTTCTTTCTTTTTTTTTTTTTCTTTCTTTCTTTCTTTCTTTCTTTCTTTCTTCTTTCTTTCTTTCTTTCTTTTTTTTTTTCTTTCTTTCTTTCTTTCTTTCTTTCGTTGTTTCTTTCTTTCTTCCCAACGTTGTCAGTGTTCTAATAACTAAATAATATATTCTCTCACTCGTTGCAAGGTATAGATAATAAATCTACACCCCCATAGTCGGATTTATTCCAGGTGAGGTCTGTATCTACCCACATCAAGGACACGTAGCCAACGGAGGTCAGAGCTTGATCCACTTCGTCAAACACCAGAATCTGCAGAAACAATGATCCATTTATTTAAATCTGACAGCAAGGAACGCGATGTCTTACGCGACTAGTAACCGAGATATAAGCAAATATTGGACACATCTTAGGACGCTATCATGAATTCGTAAGTCTTGATTTTCGTGCAGGATTCCAAATGTCAGTTTTTCATTTGATCAAGCTGAAAAATAAAATAAATGTGTGACATTCTTTCAATAAAAGGAAATAAGAGATCTGGGCTACACTCTCCCACAAGGTTAGGGTTAGGGTTCGGGTTAGGGTTAGGGTTACCCTATATACTCCTGTATGAACTTTATGTTCAGTGCGCGTACTCCAAGAATCCCTGTCCCAAACAAATGAAGGCAGGCCTCCACTTCGGTGAAACACGTGATCCGACCGTAGTTCAGCTGGTGACAAATTTCCAGTCGAACACAGATCACACACAGCAATACTAAAAAAAAAAAAAGAAGAAAAAAGTGGTATGGTGACAGCTTTACGTGGTAATTAACAAAACAAAAGTCGACGTTTCGGCCAAGTAGATCTTCAGCTGGAACAACAAACAACAAACACGACAAATATATATAAGGATATGTAAACAAATCTAACTACATGGCGATAATATGCTAGATACTCAAGAAATGATACTCAAAATTATTTGAGAGTCTAGTTGTATACAATCATTTGCACGTGATCAACCAATTTGATACCATAATTACATAGACGGGGCCACTGAAGAACAAATAATATACAAATATGCAGAGCTTGTATTGGCGTTCTGATTAAGATGACTTGATAAGCTTAAAAGATGTATCTTGACAAGGAGATTATGAAACGAGACATTGAGGAGAAAGGCTAGTTGTTTATTACGGGAGGTAATTCTGGATGAGTCAGAGAGAATAGTCTGATTTATGGATTTGTGAATGTCGAATCTTTAAGACACTGCTCCACCTCTCCGTGGTGCCTCCAGTAACAGAATAAACTGTCTAGTCTGGCAAAGCGAGCAGGGATAGAAGAAGGAAGACAACCCGGTACTCAAAAATGTCGTGCTAAAGTCGGTTGATGTTGAAGTTAGTGACAGGTATGTATGAGACTTACTAGCGAAATCAATGCCTGGATGTTGAAGTTAATGAGAGGTCTGTATGAGACTTACTAATGAAATCAATGTATGGATGTTGAAGTTAGTGAGAGGTTTGTATGTGACTTACTAGTGAAATCAATGCCTGGCTGTTGAAGGTAGTGAGAGGTTGTAAGAGACTTACTAGTGAAATCAATGCCTAGATGTTGAAGTTAGTGAGAGGTCTGTATAAGACTTACTACTGAAATCAATTCCTAGATGTTGAAGTTAGTGAGAGGTCTGTAAGAGACTTACTAATGAAATCAATGCCAGGATGTTGAAGTTAATGAGAGGTCTGTATGAGACTTACTAATGAAATCAATGTATGGATGTTGAAGTTAGTGAGAGGTCTGTATGTGACTTACTAGTGAAATCAATGCCTGGATGTTGAAGGTAGTGAGAGGTTGTAAGAGACTTACTAGTGAAATCAATGCCTGGATGTTGAAGTTAGTGAGAGGTCTGTATAAGACTTACTACTGAAATCAATTCCTAGATGTTGAAGTTAGTGAGAGGTCTGTAAGAGACTTACTAATGAAATCAATGCCAGGATGTTGAAGTTAATGAGAGGTCTGTATGAGACTTACTAATGAAATCAATGTATGGATGTTGAAGTTAGTGAGAGGTCTGTATGTGACTTACTAGTGAAATCAATGCCTGGATGTTGAAGGTAGTGAGAGGTCTGTATAAGACTTACTACTGAAATCAATTCCTTGATGTTGAAGTTAGTGAGAGGTTTGTAAGAGACTTACTAGTGAAATCAATGCCTGTATGTTGAAGTTAGTGAGAGGTCTGTAAGAGACTTACTAATGAAATCAATGCTTGGATATTGAAGTTAATGAGAGGTCTGTAAGAGACTTACTACTGAAATCAATGCCAGGATGTTGAAGTTAATGAGAGGTCTGTATGAGACTTACTAATGAAATCAATGTATGGATGTTGAAGTTAGTGAGAGGTCTGTATGTGACTTACTAGTGAAATCAATGCCTGGATGTTGAAGGTAGTGAGAGGTCTGTATAAGACTTACTACTGAAATCAATTCCTTGATGTTGAAGTTAGTGAGAGGTTTGTAAGAGACTTACTAGTGAAATCAATGTATGGATGTTGAAGTTAGTGAGAGGTCTGTAAGAGACTTACTAATGAAATCAATGCTTGGATATTGAAGTTAATGAGAGGTCTGTAAGAGACTTACTACTGAAATCAATGCCAGGATGTTGAAGTTAATGAGAGGTCTGTATGAGACTTACTAATGAAATCAATGTATGGATGTTGAAGTTAGTGAGAGGTCTGTATGTGACTTACTAGTGAAATCAATGCCTGGATGTTGAAGGTAGTGAGAGGTTGTAAGAGACTTACTAGTGAAATCAATGCCTGGATGTTGAAGTTAGTGAGAGGTCTGTATAAGACTTACTACTGAAATCAATTCCTAGATGTTGAAGTTAGTGAGAGGTCTGTAAGAGACTTACTAATGAAATCAATGCCAGGATGTTGAAGTTAATGAGAGGTCTGTATGAGACTTACTAATGAAATCAATTCCTTGATGTTGAAGTTAGTGAGAGGTCTGTATGTGACTTACTAGTGAAATCAATGCCTGGATGTTGAAGGTAGTGAGAGGTCTGTATAAGACTTACTACTGAAATCAATTCCTTGATGTTGAAGTTAGTGAGAGGTTTGTAAGAGACTTACTAGTGAAATCAATGCCTGTATGTTGAAGTTAGTGAGAGGTCTGTAAGAGACTTACTAATGAAATCAATGCTTGGATATTGAAGTTAATGAGAGGTCTGTAAGAGACTTACTACTGAAATCAATTCCTTGATGTTGAAGTTAATGAGAAATCTGTATGAGACTTACTAGCGTAATCAATGCCTGGATGTTGAAGTTAGTGAGAGGTCTGTATGAGACTTACTAGCGAAATCAATGTATGGATGTTGAAGTTAGTGAGAGGTCTGTATGTGACTTACTAGTGAAATCAATGCCTGGATGTTGAAGGTAGTGAGAGGTCTGTATAAGACTTACTACTGAAATCAATTCCTTGATGTTGAAGTTAGTGAGAGGTTTGTAAGAGACTTACTAGTGAATCAATGCCTGTATGTTGAAGTTAGTGAGAGGTCTGTAAGAGACTTACTAATGAAATCAATGCTTGGATGTTGAAGTTAATGAGAGGTCTGTAAGAGACTTACTACTGAAATCAATTCCTTGATGTTGAAGTTAATGAGAAATCTGTATGAGACTTACTAGCGTAATCAATGCCTGGATGTTGAAGTTAGTGAGAGGTCTGTATGAGACTTACTAGCGAAATCAATGTATGGATGTTGAAGTTAGTGAGAGGTCTGTATGTGACTTACTAGTGAAATCAATGCCTGGATGTTGAAGGTAGTGAGAGGTCTGTATAAGACTTACTACTGAAATCAATTCCTTGATGTTGAAGTTAGTGAGAGGTTTGTAAGAGACTTACTAGTGAATCAATGCCTGTATGTTGAAGTTAGTGAGAGGTCTGTAAGAGACTTACTAATGAAATCAATGCTTGGATGTTGAAGTTAATGAGAGGTCTGTAAGAGACTTACTACTGAAATCAATTCCTTGATGTTGAAGTTAATGAGAAATCTGTATGAGACTTACTAGCGTAATCAATGCCTGGATGTTGAAGTTAGTGAGAGGTCTGTATGAGACTTACTAGCGAAATCAATGTATGGATGTTGAAATTAATGAGAGATCTGTATGAGACTTACTAGCGTAATCAATGCCTTGATGTTGAAGTTAGTGAGAGGTCTGTATGAGACTTACTAGCGAAATCAATGTATGGATGTTGATGTTAATGAGAGGTCTGTATGAGACTTACTAGCGAAATCAATGTATGGATGTTGAAGTTAATGAGAGGTCTGTAAGAGATTTACTAGCGAAATCAATGCCTGTATGTTGAAGTTAATTAGAGGTCTGTATGAGACTTACTAGCGAAATCAATGCCTGGATGTTGAAGTTAGTGAGAGGTCTGTATGAGATTTACTAATGAAATGAATGCCTGGATGTTGAAGTTAGTGAGAGGTCTGTATGAGACTTACTAATGAAATGAATGCCTGGATGTTGAAGTTAGTGAGAGGTCTGTATGAGACTTACTAATGAAATGAATGCCTGGATGTTGAAGTTAGTGAGAGGTCTGTATGAGACTTACTAATGAAATCAATGCCTGTATGTTGAAGTTAGTGAGAGGTCTGTATGAGACTTACTAATGAAATGAATGCCTGTATGTTGAAGTTAATGAGAGGTCTGTATGAGACTTACTAAACAAATCAATGCCTGTATGTTGAAGTTAATGAGAGGTCTGTATGAGACTTACTAATGAAATCAATGCCTGGATGTTGAAGTTAGTGAGAGGTCTGTATGAGACTTACTAATGAAATCAATGCCTGGATGTTGAAGTTAATGAGAGGTCTGAATGAGACTTACTAATGAAATCAATGCCTGGATGTTGAAGTTAGTGAGAGGTCTGTATGAGACTTATTAATGAAATCAATGCCTGTATGTTGAAGTTAGTGAGAGGTATGTATGAGACTTACTAATGAAATCAATGCCTGGATGTTGAAGTTAGTGAGAGGTCTGTATGAGACTTACTAATGAAATCAATGCCTGGATGTAGAAGTTAGTGAGAGGTCTGTATCTGAATACTTCCTCACATAGATCATGTTTGACGCACATCAATCAACTCGACATACGTGAGCTTGAACAACTCAGAGGTAGCCAAAGTAAAGGTGCACTGAACAAGAAGACAATAAAAACAAAATAAGCACATACGGGCAGAAACGCCTCTTGATTGTGGATGTTTCCAAGTGTTGTAAAAACACCTGACCCGGTAAAATGAATGTTGGACTGGACAAGGCAAGTGTCTTCTAATAAACCTTTTGATACCTTGATGCGATATGATGAAACCTTATACTGTATTTGCTATTCTGTAAGAAAGAAAAACAAAACCGAATGGAGGAAAGACTGAACATCTGCAGCGATGATAACTCTGTTCATCTTTTATAGTGATTCCAGGGGACCACAATTTGTGGACGGAGAACTGGCTACTGTAGATGTCTAAATGACCACTATTACCACTAGGACGCCTGTTCCAGCGGCGGACGGTGGGTTCAAAACTTGAAGAGGTCTGGACGTGAGACCGACCTTTTAAGGTGATATATAACCCGATAAATTGCGACATAAACATTAATGCGATTCTTCTTCTTCTGCCTTTCAGCTCCCTGTGGAGCATAGCTCTTCAACAAAAACACTTCCTAAGCCCTTCTGTTTCTTGCCATTCTTTAAAGATCATTCCATGTTTACCCCATTATCTTCATCTCTGCTTCCATCTGTCTTGTACAAGAATTCCTAGGTCTTCCTCTTTGTCTTTTTCCCTGGGGATTCCAAAAAAGGGCAAGTCGTGTAATACTCTCAGTTGGCTTCCGCAGTGTGTGTCCTTTCCAGCGCTATCGTCTTCTCTGTATCTTGTTATCCACTGGTATTAGTGCACATAATGCTATGTAAAATAGTTCTTTTATTTATTGTCCTAAAGTTTCATAAATATAAATACATTATACTAACTTAGATATTTGTATTGTAAGGTATGGGAAAAAAACGAATAATTTTACTTTTATTTAAAATCTCTTACAGTTTTGTTCCAGTTGTTTATTTAAAGGTGCAGCGCAGTCATTTCTAGTATGCACTGGATAAGATTGTCTCCGTTTGGATCTATTCTATCTGTTTCGATAAAGTGATAGACCGCCATTTTATTACTACTTACTTTTATTACTGTTATTAATACTAAGTGTTCTTAGTAGTTCAGATAAAGTGATAGACCGCCATTTTATTAGCCTTTCACCTGTTGTGATAGTAACCAAGAGCTGGTTATTGCAATGACGTACATAGTTTTCATGCACATTGAAAGGTCGATAGATGTCGCTGTACGGTTGTAGTAGGTTTGACCTACAAAAACTTTGCAGTCCAATTATTAGTAGCGGCTCTAATTATTTGTACAATAGCTCGGTTATACTGGGAATGTGGTGGCTAATTGTAGAGTGACATTTAATTCATTGCCTGGAATGTGATTGTGTTATGTATTCAGATTATGATAAAATATTAGACGAGTCGTGGCTTCCGTTGATTATCTGCCGCTGGCCTGTACAATTTGTTTACAAGATCCAGAACATCTTCTCCAGCTAACATTACTTTAGGCAGCTCATAGCGACTTACTACCCGAACCTGCTTGCGTCCGCTCGATAACTAAAGGAGTACACTTCTTCGTCATCCGCCCTGGAAATATAACTGTGGTATTTGCGCATTTCGGCCTAACATATCCGACTTCAGCGCGAAATTTTTGAGTACCGGGTTGTCTTCCCTCTGGGATCCTACTCGCCTGGCCAGACTAGACAGGTTAGTCTGATACTGGAGGCACCACGGACAGGTGGAGAAGGGTCTGGATGGTTCTGGTTCACCGAACCTGGTGCAAATCATCAGCTGACAACTTCCAGCTCTGCTGCTGTGAGGCGCGCCTTCGCCTCCCTGCATGCAGGTATAAAACCGAGGCAACAGGAAACATTTACGACCTGGAAACGGCTGTGTCATGAAGACAGAACTGCTGATCTGCTTCGCACGACACGAACTTGAATCCATTCAGTGTTGCTGATAAGAATGACCAGACGGACACCAAGTTAAGTCCTACCTACCTCATGATGCTTGTATAGAAAGGTTACATGGACCGTGTTGTTATCTCCACACGGGCTGATCTTGTCACTGAAGACGCTGTGAGCTTTCAGGTCTTGCAATAATCTTGTCTTCCCCAGCCTAACCGTTGACATGTTACCTCCAAACGATGACACGCACGATGTTATCAAAAACACAACTAACAGCACAAACATCTTTTGTTCCGGGAGAACTGATCGCCGAAGTCCTTCCATCCCTGAATGTACAGGTTATCAAGAACTAGATAACGTCAAGTCTGTCTTATTTCATCTTTCTGAAAAAAAAGACTATTGCGATGAGTTGTACTTTACAATCAAGTTGCACAAAACAAATTAAAAGTTCCAAGAAGTAGAGAAACACCTGGCTCGATGCCTTTCGTGCTACGTTAGCCTGCAAGTGCACGATGTGTCGGTGTTAGGCCCCTCTAAAATAGAAGTTTGTAAGGAAATTATTAATAAAACAACGTCATGACTAAACTTCAAAATGACGAAAAAAGAGCTGATAAAAACAGAGTTTAGCTGAAGACACACGCCACCTTGAATATCAGATCTCGTATCGACTAACTTGACGGTGAAATGAAGAACTAGAGCACAGATTTTTATATTCACACCATTGAACTGTTGTTTTTTGTTGTTGAAGTGTTACTTTAGTTGACACCAACTTTATGATAGGGACGTCTCATTGAAAGATTGCGTGGAGAAAAAATGGTGATGGCGCACGTGACTATGATCTCTTTCACGTGCTCAACCACTCTCAGATCAATATTTGTCTTACTCTCCTGTAGCCTGGACCAAACAAAGATAACACGAGAGTTAATGTTGCAAATTACATTGAAGCCTGCCGGGTAATCTCCCCTCCCCCTAGCCGCTCCAGTGAAATGTTAATTTAATTCATTCATTGGTTGCCGTCTCCACATGGAAGGTTTGCTACCATGGAGCGTCATTTTACTTGTCTCTTGTCTTGATGACGCATGTTGTCGTAAGTTCACATGTTCATCTTTTGATGGTGTCAGTCGACTTTAGTTTTGGTCTGCCTCTGACTCGTCTGCCTTGCACCTTCCCTTCCAAGATGAGTTTTAGAATGGTAGTATATCTTTTCACATTTCCAAACAAATTCACTTGTCTTTTCCGAATTGTGTTAAGTAGTTCTTTTTTTTTTTCATTTTCAGTTGATTCAGAACCTTCTTGTTTGTTTTTTTTTCCGTCCACCCAATTCTCCCCATTTTCCTATCGAACCATACTTCAGAGTCCTTCAATTTACTGCTTTGAAAATATGAAGTAAAAAAAAAAAGTAAAGTACCCCCGTCACGCCAAGTGGCGTATAGGGAAATATGGTGTTAGTGACCCTATATTTTACAGACCTTCAGCACATGATTTTTGGGGTAATGTGGTCAGAATTACGTCCGTGCTGCTTTACTTTCCCAGAAAAAATCCGGTACCCATTTAAGGCTGGGTGAACCCGGAAGCCGTCGGTTGAGATCGAACCCTACCCCTTGTCCGTGGTAGTCCAGTTCACTAACCACTGAGCTATCGCGGCTCCCATTTGAAAATATTAAGGCCTGTGTTTAATTAAGAAAGGAGAAAAGGGTAACTCGTCTCAATAAGCATATAGAAAAATGCATCTACAGCGGTTTAGGAATCCTTGCAATTAGATAATAAAACCATAAACTCTGAAATAAATAGTCACGCAGAGAGAGAGAGAGAGAGAGAGAGAGAGAGAGAGAGAGAGAGAGAGGAATCGACCCAGTAATAACAAGCATACATTAGAATGACCAACTACAACACATGCTATTGTCATCAGACTTAGAATAAGACATAACACATTAAATAGTAATTAATTAAACGTAAAGTAGAGTAAAGTAATGTAAAGTAAAGTAATATAAAGTAAAGTAAAGGAAAGGAAAGTAGAGTAAAGCAAAGTAAAGTAAAGTAAAGTAAAGGAAAGGAACGGAAAGGTAAGGAAAGCAAAGCAAAGTAAAGTAAAATAAAGTAAAATAAAGTAAAGTAAAACAAAGTAAAGTAAAGTAAAGTAAAGTAAAACAAAGGAAAGCAAAGCAAAGTAAAGTAAAGTAAAGTAAAGTAAAGTAACATAAAATAAAATAAAATAAAATAAAGTAAAGTAAAGTAAAGTAAAGTAAAGGTTTCCTCCACGCCTTGCTAGGTGTAGTGACCATATTTTTCCATGACCACGACCCATTTTTGTGTGATGTGGTCGGTATCAAGTCAGGCCGCCTTTACTTCTTATAAAAATGTCTGGTACCCATTTTTAGAGGCTGGGTGAACCCTGGAGACTTGTCGGTTCGAAAAAAAACCACTTCTAGGGATCGAACTCGGGCCATTCTGGTCAAGACACGAGCACACTAACCACTCAGGTCAAGACACGAGCACACTAACCACTCAGGTCAAGACACGAGCACACTAACCACTCAGGTCAAGACACGAGCACACTAACCACTCAGGTCAAGACACGAGCACACTAACCACTCAGGTCAAGACACGAGCACACTAACCACTCAGGTCAAGACACGAGCACACTAACCACTCAGGTCAAGACACGAGCACACTAACCACTCAGGTCAAGACACGAGCACACTAACCACTCAGGTCAAGACACGAGCACACTAACCACTCAGGTCAAGACACGAGCACACTAACCACTCAGGTCAAGACACGAGCACACTAACCACTCAGGTCAAGACACGAGCACACTAACCACTCAGGTCAAGACACGAGCACACTAACCACTCAGGTCAAGACACGAGCACACTAACCACTCAGGTCAAGACACGAGCACACTAACCACTCAGGTCAAGACACGAGCACACTAACCACTCAGGTCAAGACACGAGCACACTAACCACTCAGGTCAAGACACGAGCACACTAACCACTCAGGTCAAGACACGAGCACACTAACCACTCAGGTCAAGACACGAGCACACTAACCACTCAGGTCAAGACACGAGCACACTAACCACTCAGGTCAAGACACGAGCACACTAACCACTCAGGTCAAGACACGAGCACACTAACCACTCAGGTCAAGACACGAGCACACTAACCACTCAGGTCAAGACACGAGCACACTAACCACTCAGGTCAAGACACGAGCACACTAACCACTCAGGTCAAGACACGAGCACACTAACCACTCAGGTCAAGACACGAGCACACTAACCACTCAGGTCAAGACACGAGCACACTAACCACTCAGGTCAAGACACGAGCACACTAACCACTCAGGTCAAGACACGAGCACACTAACCACTCAGGTCAAGACACGAGCACACTAACCACTCAGGTCAAGACACGAGCACACTAACCACTCAGGTCAAGACACGAGCACACTAACCACTCAGGTCAAGACACGAGCACACTAACCACTCAGCCAACGAGGCCCCTTGAATAGCCATATCTATTAACTTCGGCTGGACAGATGCAACACTGTGAATATCATCATCATCATCATGTGCCATACCGGTTGGCGTAGGCGATCATGTCCCTCCACAATCTTCTATCCCCAGTGCATCGTATCAGTTCTGTTGTTGACTGTTTACCATGCGATGACACCAAGCTATCTAGTATTTTCTCTCTTTGTCGTCCGCGATTTCTCTTTTTTTGTATTTTGTCAGTTATAACAAAGTATTCCAATTTTCTTTTTCTTATTATGCGCCCGAAAAATGTTCATTGTTTCTTTCTGATGTTTTTTAGGAGCGCCCTTTTTGTGTTGGTCTCATTGAGAATTTTCTCTTTGGTTTTTTTTAGCCATCAAGGGAACTTTCAACATTCTTCTGAGAAATCCCATCTTTGTGGCTCTAATCATATTTTCATTTGTTTGTATACTGTCCATGATTTGCATCCATAGATCACAACTGGTTCTATATAGCACCGAGGAACTCTCTTTCCCACTTCAATTGATATAGATCTGTTGCATAAGACGATTTTCACTGCATTAAAACTGCGAGTATAGGGCTCAATAAGAAAACAAATGAACAGACCAGATGATTAAGCTGCTCAGATTTGTAAGAAGGTAAGGTGAATGCTTGCGTCTGAAGATTCAACATTGGAATCAAAGTTAAAGGCTACGGGAGCTGAAGATGAGCTTCCCATAACTATCAAATGTATCACAAGTACTCGTCTGGCAGAGTAATCACCAAGAAGGTGTGGTCACATGAGAAAGAAAGAAAGAAAGAACGAAAAAAGAAAGAAAAGAAAAAAAAAGACAAAAAGAGAGAGAAAGAAAGAAAGACCGAAAGAAGAAAAAAAAGAAACAACGAAAAAAAGAAAGAATGAAGGAAAGAAAATAAATAAAGGAGAATAAATTGAGCAAACAAAACAAGGAGACAAAGAGTAGAAAATGAAACTCAGAAACTGAAAAAAATAAAACAATAAATGATTAAATGGATCATCGAAGGATTACAAAATGTGGACATCTGGTTAGAATAAACGGCCTCCCCAAGTCCTGACCCGCTGCAACACTTTACGGTACAGCTAGAAGGACTTAAAGAGAGAGAGAGAGAGAACACCTGCTGTGGTGTCACACTTTAAGGTACAGCTGGAACGACTTAAAGAGAGAGAGAGAGAGAGAGAGAACATGTGCTGGGGTGTCACACTTTACGGTACAGCTGGAACGACTTAAAGAGAGAGAGAGAGAGAGAGAGAGAACATGTGCTGGGGTGTCACACTTTACGGTACAGCTGGAACGACTTAAAGAGAGAGAGAGAGAGAGAGAGAACATGTGCTGGGGTGTCACACTTTACGGTACAGCTGGAACGACTTAAAGAGAGAGAGAGAGAGAGAGAGAGAGAGAACATGTGCTGGGGTGTCATACTTTACGGTACAGCTGGAACGACTTAAAGAGAGAGAGAGAACATGTGCTGGGGTGTCATACTTTACGGTACAGCTGGAACGACTTAAAGAGAGAGAGAGAGAGAGAGAGAACATGTGCTGGGGTGTCACACTTTACGGTACAGCTGGAACGACTTAAAGAGAGAGAGAGAGAGAGAGAGAACATGTGCTGGGGTGTCATACTTTACGGTACAGCTGGAACGACTTAAAGAGAGAGAGAGAGAGAGAGAGAGAGAGAGAGAGAACATGTGCTGGGGTGTCACACTTTACGGTACAGCTGGAACGACTTAAAGAGAGAGAGAGAGAGAGAGAGAACATGTGCTGGGGTGTCATACTTTACGGTACAGCTGGAACGACTTAAAGAGAGAGAGAGAGAGAGAGAACATGTGCTGGGGTGTCACACTTTACGGTACAGCTGGAACGACTTAAAGAGAGAGAGAAAAAAAAAACACGTGCTGGGGTGTCACACTTTACGGTACAGCTGGAACGACTTAAAGAGAGAGAGAGAGAACACGTGCTGGGGCGTCACACTTTACTGTACAGCTGGAACGACTTAAAGAGAGAGAGAGAGAGACAGAACACGTGCCGGGGTGTAACATTCACTCCTACAAAGTATGGTGACAGCTTTACAAAAAAGAACAACACAAAATAGTTGACGTTTCGGCCTACAATTAAAAAAAATTAATAATGTAGAGAGATGGTATTTCACAGAAGAATGTTGAAAGTTCATTTTTCTTCTTCTCTTCTTTCCTTCCTCATCTGCCTTTTAGCGTCGAGGGGATATATAATTTGCGGTCTTTTGCTCTTCTGTTCGCCACTGCTGCTGTTATGTTTCCTAGTGCTTCTAATATTCCATCGATCCATCTTTTTCGTGGTCGTCCCTTGGATCTGGTGTTCTCACAACGTTTGTTGAAGGCTCGTTGTGTTGTGTTTTGTTCTTTCTGCCTTGTCACGTGGCCAAACCAATTTATCTGTTGTTTCCTTATATATCCTATGGCGGGGGCTATTCCTAGCTTTTCCCCCAGTTCTTCATTTCTGATCTTATCTCTCAGACTGATTCCTGTCATTCGTCTAACACATTTCATCTCTGTATTTTTCTTATTGTTCTTGCATCTAGGGTCCAGGTCTGGCATTGGTACCGCAATGTTGGGATGAAGATTGTATTGTATAGTGCTCGTTTTGCATCCAGAGTTATTTCCTTGTTGGACAGTAGTGGTGATAACTGTCCGATGATTTGACAAGCTTTGTTGCATCTCTCTGCTGTTTGAGACTGAGTTGAAAGTTCATTGGACAGCTAAAAAGACTAACGAGAACATTCTTAAAGAGGCAAACACAAAAAGGGAACTCCAAAATAACACCAGAATGAAATATTCGACATATCATGAGAAGAGGAAAGTTGGAGTATTTTGTTACAACTGGAAAACATAAGGAAAGAGAGATCGCGGACGACACAGAGAGAAGATACTAGGCAGCTTGGTGTCACGGCATGGAAAACAGTCAACAACAGAATTGATATACTGTAGATAGAAGATTGCGGAAGGACATGATCGCCTACGCCAACCGGTTTGGCATATGATATAGGCCAAAACGTCACATATTTTGTATTGTCCATTTTTTTAAAGCTGTCACCATACTTTGAAGAAGTGTATGTTTTACCCCCACTACTTATTCCCTCTTACCAGCGTTACCGCAGCATTGCATTTTTTTGGGCCTGTTCCATAAAGAGAAACAAGAGCTTTTCCAATAACAAAATATGTCGTTATACATTTCTATGCTTTTGTTTGTTGCTCCATCTGAAGGCCTTCTTGACCAAAACGTCGTTCTACATTTATTTTGTTTTTCAGCTACGTAAACACAACAGCCTACTAAAAGTAATCCTGGAGGGGAAAATACAAGGTAAAAGAGGCAGAGGCAGACCAAGACTAACATGGACGAGTAACATCAAAAGATGAACAAACCAGCCTATGACAACCTGCACCATCAAAGCAAGAGACAGAGCAGAATGGCGCTCCATGGTAGCCAACCTTCGTTGCGGAGATGGCACTCGATGATGATGAAAGCTGTTCCCATACCACCTTTTTCCTTTTTTAAAAATGTTTATTATTATTATCATCAGCTTTACAGAAGCTTGGCATTTATGAGCATCTTTTTGCTACTACCCACAAAGCTTTTCAACTATCGTCTCCTTATATTAAATAATGTGAATACAGGGATAAACAGATTATCATCATCATCAAGTACCGGGCCTACTGGCGTAGGTGATCATGTCTCTCCACAACTTTCGATCTCGGCAGCTATTTATCATTTCTGTTGTTGACCTTCTGCCAAGCCGTTCTCTTAAGCTGTCTGGAATTTTTTCTCTTTACTTCCCTCTATCTCTTCGTCCCTCAATTTTTCCAGTTGTTACAATGTATTCCAGTTGTTCTCTTCTCATTACATGGCCAAAAAATGATGATTGTTTCTTCCTAATATTGGAAATTAGCTCTCTTTTTGCTTTGACCTCTCTCAGAACATCTTCATTACTCTTCTTAGCTGTCCATGGTACTCTCAACATTCTTCTGTAAAACCACAATTCTACAGACTCCAGTGATTTTCTTGTCTGTTGTCCTATTGTCCATGATTCGCATCCATATGGTAAGACTGGCCCTATATAACATTTAAGAACTCTTTTTCTTGTTTCCATTGTCAAAAATGGATTGCATAGTATCTTCCTCATTTTTTGGAAAGCTGCTTTACTTTGAGCCATTCTACATCTCACCTCTTTTGTACACCTTCCGTCTGAGGTTAACAAAGTTCCCAAATATTTAAATTCATTTACCTGTTTTAATATTGTTCCACTTGACTTTATTTTGCTCTGAGGTGATGTCTTTTTCTTTGTTGTTACCATTACCTCTATCTTTTTGCTATTAAGGCTGAGTCCTTTATTTTTGCTTTCTTTCACTATAATGCCCAAACATTTCTTGTAACTCATTTTCACTCTTAGCGATTAAGACTGTATCATCAGCATACCTTAGATTATTTATATTATGACCTCCACTTGTTATTCCAGGCATGTCCCTTATGGATCTTAAAATAACCTCACTATAAATATTAAACAAATCTGGTGACAGCATACAACCTTGTCTGACACCCTGTTTTATTTGTTGAAACATTCCCAAATGGTTTCCAGTTCTTATGGCCGCTGTTTGTTGCCAATACATGTTCTTTATTATTATTAGATCTTTGCTGTCTACGTTTATGCTTTCTAAAAGTTTGATTATTTCTTAGTGCTTTACTTTGTCAAATGCCTTGGTGTAATCTATGAAACATAGGTATAGATCTGATTTCACCTCTATGACTCTTTCTACTAAAGATCTTATGCTATAAATGGCATTGCTTGTTCCTTTATCTCTAACAAAACCACACTGTTCATCGTTAATTAAAAACAGATTATACATTATTTTAATATTCCCCTTGTTGTTCGTTCATCCCTGGTCATGTTAATGACTCATTTCATCCAGTTAGCGTGCGCATCCTTCACACTGGAGGAACGCGTTGATGATACCCACTATGGACGGGCATGTTGTGCGATGAAGATGGTCTTTAGACTAAACTATGTAGTCTGAGTGTGCAAACACTGTGGTTAAATCTGAATTGAGCCCGAAATAGTTTATGACAGCATAGACGTGTAATAGTTTCTTTTCTATGTTGAGGATTTAATTCAAGAACCTTTCTAACTTGTCTTCGGTGTTCTTGTGAATGTCTTACAACCTGCAGACCCAGGTCGAGGTGTACCGTCTACCATGTAGGTATGGACTGTGTCAGATCTTCCCGTGTGTAAAGATTAACATGAAAGGCTTTTAATGAGGCTTGAAGAGAATCTTTAGGGCTCTTCTTTTGTTCACTGGTAAGCGTTAACCTTTCAGACGCTCGCTGTATAAGTAATTTGGACGGTCGGTAGTCTGGAGTGGGGCTACACGGCCTGCCCAACGGGTTTGTGCTTGCCTCAGAATAGTATCAATGCTGGGGATATCAGCTCTGTCCAAACTATCGATAAGTGGATTCTTGTCTTACAATTTGATGTTCATCAGCTTCCTAAGATAGACTGTGTAGAAATGATTGAGCTTATTTGTGTGATGCCTATATATTAACTTATAACTGAGTTTAACAGCCGCGAGATTCATAGCGAATAGTGCCTGAAAATGCATAGACAATACAGGAATCTGTGTAGATGGAATCTGATTGGTCAGTTAGTGTACGCTTTTTGTAAAAGCTTCAGTTGCTCTTAGGTAGCCTTTTGAATAGGGTTAACTGAATTGAGTATGTTATTTCGAAGTAAGTGTTTGTAATCTAGAAATTGATGTCCATACGAATGTCTTTGTTCCCGTGAGTATCCCAAGAGTGAACGATATGTCTATATTGTGTTTGTCATGTACAAAGTTATGATAAATAACATTTGATAGTTTATGTAATTCTGTTAATTTGAACGCAAAGTTAACCTAGTGGTGTGTAATGTGACGTAGAAGTTCTTACACAACAGAACCTTTTTATTTATAAAGCGTGAGGAATTAAACACGTTTCGATGAACTCTTACGAAGTCTTAAGCGCAGCCCCAGTTAGACGAAGCCTTTGATAAATAAAGTCTTATCCATTAGAACACTTTAGAATTTTACGTTGTCATGAAATATTATAGCAGGAAAGCACGGACTAGATAGATGATAAATACGTGCTAATGTCAAAGCCATTTCTTGTCTAACGTTCCACTTGATATTTTGCTTTGCTATTTGGCACATTAATCGGAAGTCACGAAATAACTACAATATTCTACTGCATTTCCATTGGAGGACAATTGCTAGGCAACAGCCAATGTTCTCTTTCAGGATTCAATGAAAACGTCAGTTGGTTTGTTTAAAGGATATTTTATGTGTCCCTGCTATTGGCTAAATTTGTGACAGGCCATCTGACCTGCAGATTCTGTCATGTGATACAAAAAATAAATTTCTAAATGGCATCTCTTATCATTACTGTATCAAGAAAGGGTCACGACGTCATACAGCTTCCTGTCTGAAAGCGTTCAGCGACTCATAGCTAACTGTTTGCTCAAAGATCAATGTACAACAGTTGATTAAGTCGCTACTTCATTTTCCCGCGTCGGGCCAGAAAACTGATCATCAAGTCTGGCAAATCGATTCAGGATCAAATCAGGGTAGGCAATTCCGTACTAAAGAATAAAATCTGATGTGCTGATCTTGAGACACAGATATCGCAATTTGAAGAACAATATCCCATGTCGTTCCAGCACATTCATTTGATGGCACAACATGAGAAAGCAATGACTTTCTAAACATGTTATACGTTTTTTTGGACATATCTTCTTCTTTCTTTTCTCTTTTCACTGATACCTAAAAGGAGTCGTGGTTATATCATTTGTCGTTCTTGAGCTGCTCGAACTGTCTGAATTAGTGATTTTCCTTTGTTGTTACATGTCTCTGTCACTGCATCTATCCATCTTTTTCTGGGTCTTCCTCTTGGTCTTTTGCCATGCATTTTCGAGAAGAATGCCCTTGATGGTGATTGGTAAGGATTCATTCTGACCAGGTGGCCAAACCATTTAAGTTGTTGTTGTTCTATATATTCTTGACAGGGTTTTGTTCCTACCATTTTTCATATGGTTTCATTTGGTGTTCTGTCTCTTCTTGTGTTGTTTGTTACTTTTCTCAAGCATTGCATCTCACATGTATTGATCTTTCTTAATTGTGATTTAGAAAGGGTCCATGTTTGACTTTCATAGCACACAGTTGGTATGAAAATGCTATTTATCATTTGTTGTTTTGCTGGCATAGAAATGTTTGGATGTCTTAGCAATGGTGAAAGCTGGTATGTGACAGCATTTGCTTTTTGTATTCTCATGTCAATTTCTCTGTCTAGTTTTCAATCTTCTGTGAACAT
Source organism: Megaustenia siamemsis (assembly GCA_032433765.1). Classification (NCBI taxonomy): domain Eukaryota; kingdom Metazoa; phylum Mollusca; class Gastropoda; order Stylommatophora; family Ariophantidae; genus Megaustenia; species Megaustenia siamemsis. The sequence continues at coordinate 71,442,040 of JAVIAB010000024.1, read as the reverse complement.
TGTGCCCAAATACTTGAATTCCTCTACTTGTTTTATTTCTTTATCTTTGATCTTAATGTTTAATGCGTGTCTTGATTTGCTTATTCTCATAGCCTCTGTTTTTGCTGTGTTAATTTTCATACTGTAGTTTGTGCAGCTTTTATCTTGAGATGTTATATGCTGTTGTAGCAGGCTTTCATCCTCAGATATTAGGCATTGGTCATATGCGAATAGTAGCTTGTTGATGTTGGATGATTTTTCCTTATTGTTGGTTGTTTCCTGATTTATTTTGTCCATATATATGATGAAGAGTTTGGACATATAAGAAGGTAAAAACCAAAGAGCCCTGTCACGCCAGGTGGCGTGTAGGGAATATGGTGCTAGTGACCATAATTATACAGACCTTCAGCACATAAATTTTGGAGTAATGTGGTCGGTATTACGCCCGTGCTGATTTACTTTCCCAGAAAAAAATCTGGTATCCATTAAAGCTTGGTGAACCTGGTAGTCGGTCCTTGGTAGCCCAGTTCACTAACCACTGAGTTATCGCGGCTCCCTTTATGGACATATGGAACTGGAAAATTGAATATCAAAACAGATTACCAGTAGAAATAATAGCAAAAGCAGGAGAAACAGGAGTTACATGGCTGCACAGAATGTTCAACGCATCATGGCACCAACAGGACGCTCCAGAAGGCTGGGATAGAGCTACAGAACAGCGATTCCCAAAAGGACTTTCAGATAAATAGGAGATGTATGACGGACTACACTCTCTAAAAAAGCCTTCAGAAGAGACGTCAAAACACAATCAAAATATGTACACAGCTTTCATAGACCAAGAAAAAATTCAACCGAGTAAACAGATAACTATGGGAGATACTAACAGCACACGGAGTATGCCAACATTTAACTGACCTTATGTAATAGTCTCTGCGCCAACATGAGCTGTACAGTCAGAATAGCAGCAGGCTACACAGACCACTTCGAAGCTAGAACAGGGGTAAGACAGGGGCGCGTACTAATCTCCATTATTGTTTATTACCTACATGGGCTACATGTTAAGTTAGGAAACACATCGGAGACAGAGAAGATTAGCAATTCGTTGCCGATCAGGTAATAATGCTTGGAAAAATAGAAGACATACAAGAACACTTTAATAGACTTAACAGCAAAGGTGCCAAATACAACATGAAAATTAACGGCAGCAAGACAGGATTCATGAATATCGCAAAAGAAAAACAGAACATCAGCATAACGATAGACGACAGACAACCAAGACAGGTGGAGACATTTAAATACCTAGGATGTCAAGTGACAAACGATAATTCACAAACAGCAGAAATAGACTCAAGATGCAACAAAGCTTGTCAAATTTTTGACAGATGTCTTCACTGCTGCTACAACAATGAAATAACGAAATAACGCTTGAGGCAAACCGGCCACTCTACAAAACAGTCTTTATTCCAGCGCTGTGCTACCAATGCCAGACCTGGACGCTAGGCCGAAGAACAGAAAAATAACCACCACTAAGATGAAATACGTTACATGATGGGAAGCAGCCTGTGAGATAAGATCAGAAATAAGGAACTGAGAAAAACAGCTAGGGATAATTCCAGTCATTGAATACATCAAAAAGACAACATATAAAATGTTTTGGCCAGAAAGAAGGATCAAAACACAGCACATCGAGCCTTCGTTTAGCGCTATGAGAAAACAAGACCCAAGGGCCGAGAAAAAAAATGGGTTTATGAAATAATTGAAATGCAAGAAAACATAAAAACGCAGGGGTCAACAGAAGAGCAAAAGATCGCAAACTACTCGGGGGTCTGGGTGGTACAGCCGTAAGGCGGTGGGGATTTAAAAATAGAACCCTTGGTTACTTCATGGCTTGACTCTCCCCTGGTCTCAGGGTAGTAAAATCTAATGTCTGGCTCTCTCAGGGTAGTGGGATCTGTTGTCTGGCACTCTCTGGGTAATGAGATCTGATGTCTGGCCATCTCTGGGTAGTGAGATCTGATGTCTGGTCCTCTCTGGGTAGCGAGATCTGATGTCTGTCCCTCTCTCTGGGTAGTGTGATCTGATGTCTGGCCTTCTCTGGGTAGCGAGATCTGATGTCTGGCCCTCTCTGGGTAGCGAGATCTGATGTCTGGCCCTCTCTGAGTAGTGTGATCTGATGTCTGGTCCTCTCTGGGTAGCGAGATCTGATGTCTGGCCCTCTCTCTGGGTAGTGTGATCTGATGTCTGGCCTTCTCTGGGTAGCGAGATCTGATGTCTGGCCCTCTCTCTGGGTAGTGTGATCTGATGTCTGGCCTTCTCTGGGTAGCGAGATCTGATGTCTGGCCCTCTCTGAGTAGTGTGATCTGATGTCTGGTCCTCTCTGGGTAGCGAGATCTGATGTCTGGCCCTCTCTGAGTAGTGTGATCTGATGTCTGGCTCACTCTGGGTAGCGAGATCTGATGTCTGGCCCTCTTTGAGTAGTGAGATCTGATGCCGAGCCCTTTCTGGGTGGTGAGATCTGATGCCTGGCCCTTTCTGGGTAGTGAGATCTGATGCCGAGCCCTTTCTGGGTAGTGAGATCTGATGCCTGGTTTCTCGGAAAACGACGAAAAACAGGAGGTTCCGTGTGCACTCGCGCACGTTAAAGACCTCTTCACAGTTTAATGTCGAAAAGAGTAATATAAAACTGACCACTATCTGGGGAAAAAAATTGTTAAGCAAATCTACCCATGCCGAAGACGGATGTATCGGGCCGAAAGGCGCAGATATGGCAGCTTTGCCGGAAACTAGCGACGCGACGCATCCATGTCCACTGGTGAGGTAAACGCTAAGAAGGAATCTACGCTCGACTCCGAAAGACAGATGTTGAAAGAAAATTGAATAAAACACCGATTACAGATCACTGTGGTGACACTAGATTATAAATGAAGCATTATAATAAAGCTCTTTGACGTCTCAAGTTACGTGAATCAGATCAGCATTCATGTCGTATTGATAAAGTCCACAGACAAAAGTCCTGAATATAAATGTTACAAAATAATAGTAACAATAATAGTAACAATAATAGTACAATACATGTTGTATATATAATTTTTGTTTGTAAAATAAACAGGACAATGACGGAAAATAGTCTTTCAACACACAATTCTGAAAACAAAAAAAACACAAGAAGATACAATTCCACAATAAGTAAAAAATATTTCATTAAAACTACAAGAATGCGCCATTTCTATAAGGGCATGAGCAAAAGGTTGTGACAACCAGTTGAGAGCACTAACTCTGGCCAGCACTATCCCTAGGTCGTCGTCCATCACGTATTTGTTCTGATTTATGAAAGGCCAAAGCAGAACTTTCAGTGCGTTAGAGTTTGTTTGGTCACAATTGATTATTCCCAGCCGCACCAGAGTAACCCAGAAGTTTTCACATCGATGTTATGTCAGGATATGAGGCATGCTTTTAGGACTGGCCCATAATTGATTGTTGATTTTCCTTGTTTGTTGTGGAATTGTTGGTAGATCGAACGTTTTGTTCAGATTGCATAAACAACAGGTGTAATTGAGTAATACCTTTTTAAAATAACATTTCAGGTCATGTGATATCGAAACTTCAGCCAATAGTGAAGCTACATTAAAACCGTTGTCAGCATCCGAGTCTACATTACATGTAGACTTAATGTTAGAATCATTGTTTGTTATGAAGTCTTTTATAAGCTCTCCAATCATAGAACGCTTACAGTAAAACTTTGTAATCATCGTTGAAAGTATTTACCAATTAAAATATATTAAAATATATACTGCTCTGATGGACGAAGAAAATGTGTTACTACAGAAGACTTTTAAAAAAGTACGTACTATATATTTGTATAAAATGTTGATGAAGTTGTGTACAAATTAATACATTCGGCGTAAACTATCAAACAGGACGGTGTCTTACAGCGCATGCCACGAATGAATCGAAAGTGTTCGTTTTCAGGTAAGTTGATGTTGTTGAAACAATTGGGATTAGTTTACCATTTCGCCAGACAAAAACACAACACTCAGAGACTACTCAAAACGTGCAATCAACATGAGATTGACACAGCATTTTGTAGGCAGATGTTGGTGCTGGGTAAGTCACCAGTCTCTGCTCAGCAGAGATCCAAAACTCACTACAAGAATTTTTATACAGTGGACTTCCGAGAAAAGACGGGGACACCATGACATGGGCATTGGAGGAAGGGATGCAGTGGACCTCGGAGAAAAGATGGGGACAACATGACATGGGCATTGGAGGAAGGGATGCAGTGGACCTCGGAGAAAAGATGGGGACAACATGACATGGGCATTGGAGGAAGGGATGCAGTGGACCTCGGAGAAAAGATGGGGACAACATGACATGGGCATTGGAGGAAGGGATGCAGTGGACCTCGGAGAAAAGATGGGGACAACATGACATGGGCATTGGAGGAAGGGATGCAGTGGACCTCGGAGAAAAGACGGGGACAACATGACCTGGACATTGGAGAAAGGTATGCAGTGGACTTCGGAGAAAAGATAGGGACAACATGACATGGACATTAGAGAAAGGTATGCAGTGGACTTCGGAGAAAAGATGGGGAGAACATGACCTGGACATTGGAGGGATGTATGCAGTGGACTTCGGAGAAAAGATGGGGACAACATGACCTGGACATTGGAGGGATGTATGCAGTGGACTTCGGAGAAAAGATGGGGACAACATAACATGGGTATTGACGGAAAGTATGCATTGTGGACCAGACCTATGGGATTCTGCGATGGATGACCATGACGAGATTAATACGGGGAGATTTTGTTGCTGCCTCCGCAAAGCATGTCGGGCACTGCCAGCTTTTAGGGGGATTATTGCTTCTTGTCCTTGAAACATCGGCAGATCGACATGTTGACATCCAACAGAAAAAAGACATGATGTCTTATCACCTTTATGTCCTGGTGACAATATTTGACAAAATTACAGATCCGCCATTTGAACAACAATATTTTACGTAGTTTAGACTGTTAATTAATGTTAATTAATTAATATTCTTATTGTTTTCTTTACATTATTGCTCTTCGTCATCTAATTTGTTTCCACCTTTTTTCCTTAGCATTTTCCAATTTTATCCTTTCTCTGTCGTAAATTGAATTCACTGACAGTTCTATTATTATATTTAATTCAATGTAATTTTTTCTTATCAAAAGTGTTTTAATTTTGCTTTTTCTATCTCTCATGTATTTTATTTTCTGCTCTGCTGTTCTTTTTGTAAGTGTCTCTTTTATTTTGTCGTTTAAAAAATACTTTAATCCTTTATCCCCATCATCCAACACTTAAAAAAGAACCATAGTTCTATCCATATCGTGGTACACCTATTTTCTCTGTTTTAACTTTTTTCTCTGTTTTCTTTCTATTATTTAAATATGTTATTGACTAATTCTAGCAACTTTATAACAAACCACCAATTTTTGTACTTACCTTTTCAGTACCACCATATCCACCTTTTCTAGCCCCTTATTTTTATTATTTCGTGTCCCTCATCTTATCCTACTAATTCCTTGTTTTATTACTTCTGCAACAATGGCTCCCTCCTTGTTGGTCCGCCTCCCACTTTTGATGAAACCCTCCCCCCCACACACACACACACCACCTGGAAATCTATCTTCTTTAGGCTAAAAATAAGAGAAAAAACTGGTGACGAATCTGCGCTTCTTTTTCTGAATCTCAATTTGTCCAAAATCAGACATATGACTATTAGAAGAGACCTGTTATTTGCTGACGACGCTGCACTTGTCACGCAGTCAGGAAGAACTCCAGAGCATGGTACATTGCTTTTCACATGCCTGCCGAGACTTCGGTCTAACAATAAGTCTGCAGAAAACTAACATACTCGGTCAGGACGTCGAAGCAACACATGCAATCTCTATCGACAACTATTAATTTGATATCGTGCGACAGTATAACTACCTGGGGTCCATCATCAGCGACAGACTATCTTTAGATACAGAAATTGACACTCGTATTGGTAAAGCTGCTACCACTTTTGCCCGTCTTTCTAGGTGTGTCTGGCAAAACAGCAAACTGACAATTAAAACAAAGACCGCAGTTTACAATGTCTGCATAATTAGTATCCTCCTGTATAGCAGCGAATCTTGGACAACCTATGTAAAGCAGGAGAGAAGGCTAAATGTATTCCACATGCGATGTCTGCGCCGTGTTCTTGGTATCACCTCAAAAGATAAAGTGACATATTGTTATAGAGACATTGACAAATATAGAGTTATCAGACGAGATGGAAGCGACTTGAATATTAACAGATAACAACATCCGATACGTTTTTACCAGACCTGACAAACGCTTGTAGAACTGGCCAAGGCAACCAGGTTAGTTTTCGTCCGACTATTATGTTTATTATCAGAACTGCACGAATTTATTCCATCGCTGTAAGATCACTTTGATTTCCTGAACATCACAAACATTCAAATTCTCTGATATCATTTGTTTATCGGACACTCTGATAAACTCCACTTATCATCTTAGCAATGAGCTATTTAAAAAAATGTGCCTTCTCTTTCTATGTGCTTCCACCGCCCCGGTTGCTGCCGAGACTAATACCGCCATTAGGAATCGTTGCAGCGCCCCCCCCCCCCCCAGGGCGTTCGCTTCCATATTGAGAAACACTGATTAGAGGTACAATAACAGAGAGATTGCTAAACGTAAGTAATGCTGCAAAAAAACATTATTATATCAGTCAGTTTTCTTTCTAACACTGTGTTCTAATCTAGTCCCACGACCATTATGGACATACCATCATCATAATTGAAAAAACGCATCTCCAAGCAAATACTACATGGCGAACTAACACGCGGAAAAAGACAAATCGGCAGACCTGAACTATGATATAGAGATATCTGCAAATCATCTCTGAATGATTTCTCCATATGTGAAAATAGATGGGAACATCTGGCAAGTGATGGCACATCATGGAGAGCATGTATAAGGAATGGTATAACATCATTTGATACTATGCTAAGGCAAAACGTAGAAGAGAAAAGACTCATGAAAAAGGATGGGAAACCCTGTGGATCAGTGGGCCTTACTTGTTCATTATGTGACCTTGTGTGTTTGTCAAATATTGGTAGAATTAGCCACGAGAGAAGCTGTTCCACAAAAACAAAACCTAAAAAAAATACACAATAGCCTCCACTAGACCGTCTGACAAGACGAAAAGGGCCATACATATATATATAAAATCATCATAATTTGAAGGAATCTTATACCGAACAAGAAAAAAGTAAGATTCTAAATGCTATTATCAAACCTTATTTTGTTCGCCTCAGATATCATTTTATTCTTGTACTCTCCTTTTACAGTTCTTTTCTTTATAATCATAATTAACTATATATATATATATATATATATATATATATATATATATATATATATATATATATAAGGAATTGAAGTCAACGGTCACAACATAAATAATTTGCGATATGCGGATGACACAGTCTTAATAGCTGAGACAGAGAACGAACTACAAGAAATGATAGACATAATAGTAGAAGAAAGCAACAAGAAAGGTCTCAGTCTGAATAGTAAGAAAACAGAAGTAATGGTTATATCGAAGAAACAATCATCACCATCATGCAGAATACAAATAAACGAGACAAATCTGAAACAGGTACAACGTTTCAAATACTTGGGCACAATAATAACATCAGATGGGAGATGCAACATAGAAATAAAAAGCAGAATAGCTCAGGCCAAAATAGCATTTCAGAAAATGAAAAATATCTTATGCAACAAATCTATGTCAATAAAAATGAGAAAGAGAGTTCATCGGTGCTATATAGAACCAATTCTGACCTATGGAAGCGAATCATGGACAGTAGACAAACAAATGAAATGACGATTGGAGGCCACAGAGATGGGATTTCTCAGAAGAATGTTGAAAGTTCCCTGGACAGATAAAAAGACCAATGGGGAAGTTCTCAAAGAGGCCAACACAAAAGGGAGCTCTTAAAAAAACATCAGAAAGAAGCAATCAACATTTTTCGGGCACATCATGAGAAGAGGAAAGTTGGAATACTTGGTTACAACTGGCAAAATAAAAGGAAAGAGAGATCGCGGACGACAAAGAGAGAAAATACTGGATAGCTTGGTGTCAAGGCATGGAAAACAGTCAACAACAGAACTGATACGATGCACTGTAGATAGAAGATTGTGGAGGGACATGATCGCCTACGCCAACCGGCAGGGTACATGATGATGATATATAGGGAGCCGCGATAGCTTAGTGGTTAGTGAACTGGACTACAAAGGACAAGAGGTAGGGTTCGATCCCAACCAACGGCTTCAGGGTTCACCCAGCCTTTAATGGATACCGAATTTTTTTCTTGGAAAGTAAAGCGGCACGGGCGTAATACCGACCACATTACCCCATAAATCCTGTGCTGAAGGTCTGTGAAATTTATGGTCACTAACACCATATTCCCTATACGCCACTTGGCGTGACGGGGCTCTTTACTTTACTTATATATATAATTTACTCAATTATAAATTAATCTTCGGGGCCTCGGTAGCCTAGTTGGGAAAATCACCCAACTCGGCTACCGACGTTCTGACAACCCGTGCCTGATTCCAGCAGGAAGCAGTGTGAATTGTACTTGTGGTTGGAAAAAAAATACCCCCTTGGTCGACTCAGTCACTGGCAGAAATGGGTACCAGGGTAGTACTCTGGGAAGGTGATGAATGCCACCTCGCATCGTGAGTTTCGATGCTTGATGCGACACTATCCAGAAGTCTCCGAACACTTCTGGATAGGCGGCCGAGCACATATGGGTGAAAACTCGCGTGCTAAGACGCCGATTCAAGTCTCGTACTTTACCTTTACTTTACTTTGAAATTAATCTTGTTTCTAACCTTCAAAATATCGTTACGCTTTCAAATAATATATTTTATCCGCATAATTTATTTTTAAATCTTATTTTTTTTTTTTAAATAATGGCTGCAATTTATTCTTCCCTATTTCAATCGCCTTTTCAACAAAAATATGAACGTCGAGGTTACAGAAATAGCTGCTTTGTTGCAGGATATTGTCTGAAAGTAGGCCTGTTTCTATCTATCTATCTATTGACCTTTCGAGCCGTAACCGGCCCATAGGGCGTAGACCAAGATACACCTTCTCCTATATGAATTTTTTGTTCTAGCAGTTTTCTTTTAAATATATTTTATCAAATCTCGCCATCTGTCTCTGTTCTGTGCAAGCAGTTCTATCTCATTGAGGGAGCCGATTCCTGCTGCTCTTGCCTCTCTCATCAATGTTCTTCTCAGTGTCTCCCCGGGTCTTCCTCTTTTTCTTTTACCTGTTGTTTCCCATATGAGGGCTTGCTTTGCTATTCGATTAAGGCCTGTTTACGGCCCTTGAATGTTTCCGTTTTATTACGCCAGTGTTTTATGTCTCATGTTTGCTAACTCATCTCTCATTGGTCGTCGTCTGCGACATGATCTGTAAAGGTTGACGAAGATGGTCCAGAATCTAGGTCAATCTACTTCTTTAATATTAAAATCATTTAACTATTCTACTCAACTACTGAATATCATATTTATCCCCCATCACGTGAACACAATTAATTAAAAAGAAAGAAAGAAAGTTCAAAATATCGGAATGATTTAGCTTTAAGAAGAAATAAAGGGAACCATCGTCATTTGGAAATATAAAATTTGATCAATTCACTTGTCGCCACATCAACATTCATCCTCAAATATATACAACAATTGTACTGTAATAATTAATTGTTGACCATAATAATAATAATGTAATAATTAACTGTTGTACTATTTTAAAAAAGTAGCATATCCTTTACAGAACGTTGATATTACCTGAGCCATGTTTAGCAAACCAGTGACGTATAATGCATAGACAATTGCACAGATGTACAATAACACTGCAACTATTAACTGATGTACAATAACACTGTAACGATTAACTGATGTACAATAACACTGTAACTATTAACTGATTTACAATAACACTGCAACTATTAACTGATGTACAATAACACTGCAACTATTAACTGATCTACAATAACACTGTAACTATTAACTGATGTACAATAACACTGTAACTATTAACTGATGTACAATAACACTGCAACTATTAACTGATGTACAATAACACTGTAACTATTAACAGATGTACAATAACACTGTAACTATTAACAGATGTACAATAACACTGTAACTATTAACTGATGTACAATAACACTGTAACTATTACCTGATTTACAATAACACTGCAACTATTAACTGATGTACAATAACACTGTAACTATTAACTGATGTACAATAACACTGTAACTATTAACTGATGTACAATAACACTGTAACTATTAACTGATGTACAATAACACTGCAACTATTAACTGATATACAATAACACTGTAACTATTAACAGATATACAATAACACTGTAACTATTAACTGATGTACAATAACACTGTAACTATTAACAGATGTACAATAACACTGCAACTATTAACTGATATACAATAACACTGTAACTATTAACAGATATACAATAACACTGTAACTATTAACTGATGTACAATAACACTGTAACTATTAACAGATGTACAATAACACTGTAACTATTAAATGATGTACAATAACACTGTAACTATTAACTGATGTACAATAACACTGTAACTATTAACTGATGTACAATAACAATGTAATTATTAAATGATATACAATAACACTGTAACTATTAACTGATGTACAATAACACTGTAACTATTAAATGATATACAATAACACTGTAACTATTAACTGATGTACAATAACACTGTAACTATTAACTGATGTACAATAACACTGTAACTATTAACTGATGTACAATAACACTGTAACTATTAACTGATGTACAATAACACTGCAACTATTAACTGATATACAATAACACTGTAACTATTAACAGATGTACAATAACACTGTAACTATTAACTGATGTACAATAACACTGCAACTATTAACTGATATACAATAACACTGTAACTATTAACAGATGTACAATAACACTGTAACTATTAACTAATGTACAATAACACTGCAACTATTAACTGATGTACAATAACACTGTAACGATTAACTGATGTACAATAACACTGCAACTATTAACTGATATACAATAACACTGTAACTATTAACTGATGTACAATAACACTGTAACTATTAACTGATGTACAATAACACTGTAACTATTAACTGATATACAATAACACTGTAACTATTAACAGATATACAATAACACTGTAACTATTAACTGATGTACAATAACACTGTAACTATTAACTGATGTACAATAACACTGTAATTATTAACTGATGTACAATAACACTGTAACTATTAACTGATGTACAATAACACTGCAACTATTAACTGATGTACAATAACACTGTAACTATTAACTGATGTACAATAACACTGTAATTATTAACTGATGTACAATAACACTGCAACTATTAACTGATGTACAATAACACTGTAACTATTAACAGATGTACAATAACACTGTAACTATTAACTGATGTACAATAACACTGAAACTATTAACTGATGTACAATAACACTGCAACTATTAACTGATGTACAATAACACTGTAACTATTAACTGATGTACAATAACACTGCAACTATTAACTGATGTACAATAACACTGCAACTATTAACTGATCTACAATAACACTGTAACTATTAACTGATGTACAATAACACTGTAACTATTAACTGATGTACAATAACACTGCAACTATTAACTGATGTACAATAACACTGCAACTATTACCTGATATACAATAACACTGCAACTATTAACAGATGTACAATAACACTGTAACTATTAACTGATGTACAATAACACTGCAACTATTAACTGATATACAATAACACTGTAACTATTAACAGATATACAATAACACTGTAACTATTAACTGATGTACAATAACACTGTAACTATTAACAGATGTACAATAACACTGTAACTATTAAATGATGTACAATAACACTGTAACTATTAACTGATGTACAATAACACAGTAACTATTAACTGATGTACAATAACACTGTAATTATTAAATGATGTACAATAACACTGTAACTATTAAATGATATACAATAACACTGTAACTATTAACTGATGTACAATAACACTGTAACTATTAAATGATATACAATAACACTGTAACTATTAACTGATGTACAATAACACTGTAACTATTAACTGATGTACAATAACACTGTAACTATTAACTGATGTACAATAACACTGTAACTATTAACTGATGTACAATAACACTGCAACTATTAACTGATGTACAATAACACTGCAACTATTAACTGATGTACAATAACACTGTAACTATTAACAGATGTACAATAACACTGTAACTATTAACTGATGTACAATAACACTGCAACTATTAACTGATGTACAATAACACTGTAACTATTAACTGATGTACAATAACACTGCAACTATTAACTGATGTACAATAACACTGTAACTATTAACTGATGTACAATAACACTGCAACTATTAACTGATATACAATAACACTGTAACTATTAACAGATATACAATAACACTGTAACTATTAACTGATGTACAATAACACTGTAACTATTAACAGATGTACAATAACACTGTAACTATTAAATGATGTACAATAACACTGTAACTATTAACTGATGTACAATAACACTGTAACTATTAACTGGTGTACAATAACACTGTAACTATTAACTGATGTACAATAACACTGTAACTATTAACAGATGTACAATAACACTGCAACTATTAACTGATGTACAATAACACTGTAACTATTAAATGATGTACAATAACACTGTAACTATTAACAGATGTACAATAACACTGCAACTATTAACTGATGTACAATAACACTGCAACTATTAACTGATCTACAATAACACTGTAACTATTAACTGATGTACAATAACACTGTAACTATTAACTGATGTACAATAACACTGCAACTATTAACTGATGTACAATAACACTGCAACTATTACCTGATATACAATAACACTGCAACTATTAACATATATACAATAACACTGTAACTATTAACTGATGTACAATAACACTGCAACTATTAACTGATATACAATAACACTGTAACTATTAACAGATATACAATAACACTGTAACTATTAACTGATGTACAATAACACTGTAACTATTAACAGATGTACAATAACACTGTAACTATTAAATGATGTACAATAACACTGTAACTATTAACTGATGTACAATAACACAGTAACTATTAACTGATGTACAATAACACTGTAATTATTAAATGATGTACAATAACACTGTAACTATTAAATGATATACAATAACACTGTAACTATTAACTGATGTACAATAACACTGTAACTATTAAATGATATACAATAACACTGTAACTATTAACTGATGTACAATAACACTGTAACTATTAACTGATGTACAATAACACTGTAACTATTAACTGATGTACAATAACACTGTAACTATTAACTGATGTACAATAACACTGCAACTATTAACTGATGTACAATAACACTGCAACTATTAACTGATGTACAATAACACTGTAACTATTAACAGAAGTACAATAACACTGTAACTATTAACTGATGTACAATAACACTGCAACTATTAACTGATGTACAATAACACTGTAACTATTAACTGATGTACAATAACACTGCAACTATTAACTGATGTACAATAACACTGTAACTATTAACTGATGTACAATAACACTGCAACTATTAACTGATATACAATAACACTGTAACTATTAACAGATATACAATAACACTGTAACTATTAACTGATGTACAATAACACTGTAACTATTAACAGATGTACAATAACACTGTAACTATTAAATGATGTACAATAACACTGTAACTATTAACTGATGTACAATAACACTGTAACTATTAACTGGTGTACAATAACACTGTAACTATTAACTGATGTACAATAACACTGTAACTATTAACAGATGTACAATAACACTGCAACTATTAACTGATGTACAATAACACTGTAACTATTAACTGATGTACAATAACACTGCAACTATTAAATGATATACAATAACACTGCAACTATTAACTGATGTACAATAACACTGTAACTATTAACTGATGTACATGTAATCATTATGTTTAGGTAATAGATTATGTGAGCATCTTCGCGACAGCTTAATTAATTCTAGTACCTCTGTAACCGATGATCATCGCACAATAAGCCTTATGATTCACTTGACTAAGATATTATTAAGAATCGTCATGCAAAGAGTGCGAAACAATATCAGTCTCGAAATTAGTGATGAACAGTGTGGTTTTGTTAGAGTTAAAGGAACGAGCAATGTCATTTATATTATAAGATCTTTAGTAGAAAGAACCATGGAGGTGAAAACAGATCTATACCTATGTTTCATAGATTATACCAAAGCATTTGACAAAGTAAAACACCAAGAAATGGTCCAAATTTTAGAAAGCATAAACGTAGACAGCAAAGATCTAAGAATAATAAAGAACATGTGCTGGCAACAAACAGCGGCCATAAGAACTGGAAACCAATTGGGAATGTTTCAACAAATAAAACAGGGTGTAAGGCAAGGTTGTGTGCTGTCACCAGATTTGTTTAATACGTATAGTGAGATTACTTTAAGATCCATAAGGGGCATGCCTGGAATAACAATCAGAGGTCATAATATAAATAATCTAAGGTATGCTGATGATACAGTCTTAGTCGCTAAGAGTGAAAATGAGTTACAAGTAATGTTAGACACTATAGTGAAAAAAAGCAAAAATAAAGGACTCAGCCTTAATAACAAAAAGACAGAAGTAATGGTAACAACAAAGAAAAAGACATCACCTCAGTGCAAAATAAAGACAAGTGGAACAATATTAAAACAGGTAAATGAATTTAAATATTTGGGAACTTTGTTAACCTCAGACGGAAGATATACAACAGAGGTGAGATGCAGAATGGCGCAGGTAAAAGCAGCTTTCCAAAAAATGAGGAAGATACTATGCAATCCATTTTTGACAATGGAAAAGAGTTCTTAAATGTTATGTAGAGCCAGTCTTAATATATGGATGTGAATCATGGACAATAGACAAGAAAATCAAGCACTGGAGTCTGTAGAAATGTGGTTTTACATGAGAATGTTGAAAATATCATGCACAGCAAATAAGAGTAATGAAAACGTTCTGAAAGAGGCCAAAGCAAAAAGAGAGCTAATTTCCAATATTAGGAAGAAACAATCACCATTTTTTGGCCATGTAATGAGAAGAGAACAACTGGAATATATTGTAACAACTGGGAAAGTTGAGTGACGAAGAGATAGAAGCAAGCAAAGAGAAAAGATACCAGTCAGCTTAAGAGAATGGCTTGGCAGAAAGTCAACAACAGAAATGATAAATAACTGTCGAGATCGAAAGTTGGGGAGAGACATGATCACCTACGCCAGCAGGCCCGGTACTTGATGATGATGACGATGACCTCTGTAACAGTCCATTTATATCTCCGGATTATGCTGGCACTAGCGACATCCGTATTACTGGCGTGATCTTATGCTCCTCATTTGGATACAGTAGTTTAGCCTCATAGAACCACTTCATATGTCGCTTTGATTCTTTAAACCTAAGTAGGGATTAATTTTCATTCTTTTATTTAATTATACATTATGTTCCTTTCTTTTCGTTTTATTTGCAGTTTTATGAGTCTATTCTATACACGGTTTTGGTACCACTCTTGTAACGACCTTTGTTGCTAGATGATATCTCGTTTGTATGCAGTCTCATTATGACATTCGATGACTGTGGTGACTGTTTAGATTTCTTCTGATTTGTAAGAATTTTTATTATGGGGGCCAACTAAAAAGCAAAAGATCGTAAAATATAGCTCCCCTCGTCTTTGGAAGGCAAAAGAAACTTCCTGTCTAATGGTAGTTGATCATATAACCTTCTTCCGTCCCCCAAATGTTATCTAATAGAGTATGTAACATCATGGTAGAGGTGTTAATACTCCGAAGGAATTTCATCTGGCCCTATGGCTTTACCATTTTTTAATAACTTCTACTGGTAGTATATCTTGAGGATTATTTGAGCCGGGTCTGTTCCAAAAGTTCTTCAAAGTGCTATTTCCATCTCTCTAGGTGTTCCCTTATAGTACTAGGCAGATTTCCTGTCTTATCTCTAATAAAGGCAGCAATCTGTTTGCATTTTCCACACAATTTTCTGTGTACGGTTGTACACTGCTTTATAATTCCTTTTATTTGCTGCTTCCTCTGCCTCTTTAGCTAGATCATCTATATATTTCCGCTGGCCACTTTTACTCTCTCCAGAACGATTCTGCGTAATATATTTCTTGACACTGATAACGGCTACCATGGAGCGTCATTCCGCTCTGTCTCTTGCTTTAATGGTGCACGTTGTCATAGGCTGACGTGTTCATCTTTTGATGTTACTCGTCCATGTTAGTCGTGGTCTGCCTCTCCCTCTTTTACTTTGTATTTTCCCCTCCAGGATTACTTTTAGTAGACTGTTGTGACTTTTAACATGACCCAACAACCGCATTTGTCTTGTTTGAATTGTGCTTAGTAGTTCTCTTTTCGTTGTTAGTTGTTTTAAGACTTCATCGTTGTTTTCTTTTCCTTCCATCCAATTCTACCTATTCTTCTATATACCACATATCAAAGGCTTCAGTTGTCTGTTCAGTTTTCTTGTCTAACGTCCCTGTTTATGCACCATTTAGGAATGTTGAGAAGACAACATTTTGCTATTCTTAGTTTTAGCCCTGATCTTATTTGCCTTGATGTTAGTATATTTTTCATGGCATTAACGTTATTTTTCACCATTCATATTCTTTTGCTTATTTCAATTTTACATTTTCAATTACTGGTTATAGTATGTACAAGGTAGTTGTAGCTCTGAACTATCTCCAAGTCTATTCCTTCAATTTTGATATCCACTTGCTGGTTTTGAATATTTTCTTTGTTTATTGTCATAGTTTTACTTTTTTTTGATATTCATATCTAATCCATATTTATTTATTTATTTTTTATTATTTTTTTTTTGGCTTGTCATGTTTAATTCATTAAGTAATGTTGTAGATCTTTATGATTTTCTGGTACTAATACAGTATCATCAGCATATTTTAGGTTAATGATCATCTCCCCATATTAATGTTTAGGTATGGCATTTATGTGATGTTTTAAAGATTTTCTCGATGTATATACTGCACAAGCATGTTTTACTCCTCTTTTTATAAAATAGGTATCGAGTTCTCTTTGTTATATTTTATTATCGCTGTTTGCCCGCAGTATAAATTAGTTATCTCAGTCATCCTTCAAAACTGGGAACTATTGATATGGTGATACGAGGGATCAACAACAATATATTTTTCTGACACCGTAATCTCTGATAAACTCACAGACAGCGTTACGAGTGACGTCGATAATTTTTTTTTGTTTGGAAAAGTTGAGATAGTTTAACATCTGTTGAACGGGTTCTTTTCAATATTGGATATTCAGATGAGACCAAAATCAAAGCAGAATCCATAATTACCGAGCTAGGCGAAACACTGAGATGTGCTGTTGGTGACGCATGCGAAAAAGATGATGGTGTTATTGTCGAAGCACCATGATGGTTGAGTGAACATGTTGTTGACATGACAGATACGGTTGTCGTTATTGTTGCTGACAACAACAATTTTTTTATTTGGTGATGAGTATGTGAAAGATCGTGATATCATTTGTATCCTAGATGTGTTGAAGCGAAGAGATTTCTATCTTGCAGATACACCTGCAAATGTTCGCCTTTTCCAGCAAAGATCCTACACAAGGGAGAAGGCTAATGGGTCTGTAATTCTTGGAGATCAATTTTATTTGTGACTTTTCCGAGGAGTCAAGGAATGGTATGTTGAGATCTCCTCCCACACAGATGAT
The DNA here is from genome assembly GCA_032433765.1 of Megaustenia siamemsis. Taxonomy (NCBI): domain Eukaryota; kingdom Metazoa; phylum Mollusca; class Gastropoda; order Stylommatophora; family Ariophantidae; genus Megaustenia; species Megaustenia siamemsis. The sequence goes on along the minus strand of JAVIAB010000024.1, from coordinate 71,424,032 downwards.
GCTTGTCCTAAGTGTCAAATATTGTTAACGAGCCTGAAAAACCAGTCATCGAGGTGGCATTGTCGGCAGGTTTGAAGAAATCAATGTCGAACTCTGATATTGACAAATACATATCTCTCCCCAATTATCATTATAGATCTGTCTGACATCATATGGAAGAATATCTAAAGCGTCATCGTCAACTGTTAGTTTTCTTCTTTTCGCAGAACATCCAGTTTCCACTCGATGTGATAGCTCGTTTGTGTGACACCGATGAAGAAGTAGAAGGAGTCTGTATGGGGAACGATGAATACTGCTGTAGTTCGTATGTCAATTGTCGCTACTATTAAACGACGAACTGTAAAGAGGCCGTATGGGTGAGTGGAGGCGATATAGGTAGTGATATTGCATTTTTGGTTTTCTAGATGTTTTTTCTTTAGATTGTTGAGGTGCATTTGCACACGAAATATCACCAATAGTTTTGTTTTCACTAGCAGAAAATCACCATAGACTTTTTTCTCCCACAGATCCTCATTTCTTATCTTATATCCGAACTTATCTTGGAACTAGTTTCCTGACGTATTTGTGACACAGGTGACTTCCTACCGCTGAGAGTTATTTTCACGATGCATCGTTTAAGAGCTGTTGAACTGGGCTCTTTTCGATATTGGATATTCAGATGAGTCCAGAATCAGGATGAATCCATAATGACTGAGCTACTCGAAACACTGAGATGTGCTGTTGGTGACACATGTGAAAATAGATGATGGCGTTGTTGTCGAAACATCATGATGGTTGAGTGAACATGTTGTTGACATGACAGATACGGTTATCGTTATTGATGCTGACAACACAGTTTTTTTTCGGTGATGGGTATGTGAAGGGTTGTATCTCCCTATTAACCGACAACATGGTAAAAACTTGTAGTCGGTGGGTCTGGTGTACGACTCGTTATGACAGAGGCTGACACACTCACAGAGTTTGTAGTGTCAACATAAGAACATACCCAGATTTGTCGACGCATCAGAGATTGTAGGATCACCACAGTTGACATGCTCATGTGCCTCAACACACACTCGATTGTAATGTCTCTGCTCTACATGTATTATCGGTGTACTTGTAGTCGACACTGTCGCGGTGTGATCGTTCAAGATGTCATAGATGTCGACACACTAGGCTGTAATGTCGGTGATATATGTGATGGTATTGGTGTCGGGAGAATACAATTTGTAATGTCAACTCCCCACATTCTCTCTTATTAACAACTGGTCGAGTCACCTTTCATGATAAGCGTGGTCGGTGACGCACACATTTTATGTTGTTTTAATGGTGTCGAGCAAAATTTAATATCAAAATATATCAAAAAGGTTCAATTTTTTTTAAATGTTGATGTAGTTGTAGTCTTGCGCGCATCAGAATAACGAGATCCCCATCACTGAGACCGGTGTCGACACGCTCTCTGTTTTGTGTGAGATATATCAACTGAACGTATGTTTTGTTTCTACCCTAGCTGTGTTCTAGTAAGTTGGTTTTTGTGTACCAGATCAACCTTTTATTCATCATCTTCCACAGCAACATTCCTACATAAGGGAGCAGGCAGATGGGTCTGTAATTCTTGGAGATCATTTTTCTTGTGTTTGACTTTTCTGAGTCAAGGTATGGTATGCAGAGATCTCCTCCCAAGCAGATGATACGTGTCCTAAGTGTCAAATATTGTTAACGATCATAAAAAACCAGTCATCGAGGTGGCATTGTCGACAGGCTTGAAGAAATCAATGTCGAACTTTGACATTGACAAATACCTGAACACTGTCCTTCACCCTCATTGTAATGTTTAAGTAAGATTTCCTGGAATGAAATTCGACATCTAGGTGATCAGCGCGTCAAACATATCATAGGCTGTGATTGAGCTCGATGTTTTACATCCCCTTTGACTGGAGGATGATGAGCCTGTAAATCACGGAAGCCGTGTTGTCATCGAACGGTCAAGGTATGGTATGTAGAGATCTCCTTCCAGGTAGATAATTCATGTCTTGAGTGTCAAATTCGGTTAACGATCCTGAAAAAAGACATGATGACGGAATCCTCGAGGTGTGAGCAATATTGTTATAAGACCATGATTAGCATGTACCATACCAACGGACGTAGACAATCATCATGCCCGACCACATTTGTCTGTCCACACTGCAACTTATCAGTTCAGTTGTTGAGTGTTTTCCATCTTCTCTCTTTATCGAACACGATCTTTCATTCTTTTTTATTTTGCCACTTGTAACCAAGTATTCGAACTTTCCTTTTTTTTCATGATGTGCCTGTAAAACATCGATTGTTACTTTCGACTGTTGATTAAGAGCTCTCTTTTTGTGTTGGACTGTTTTCAAACATTCAGGGAACGCTCAAATTCTTCTGAGAAAGGCCACATATGCGGCCTCTAAGCGATTTTTCATTTGGTTGTCTGCTGACCAGCGATGTCACCACCACCTCATGTATACTTGACTCTGACAGGCGATTTTGTGAAAAATAAGAGGGAAGCAAGTAGGTATGAACGCCGTATACAAACAAGACATGAGAATCTGTGGCAAAATCAATCTAGCCAGGGGTCTGATGGTGACATATATCGAATGATTTGACATGAACCCTCTACTTTTCAACATCTTCACTTTTAAAAGTAACAGGTGAATCGACTAAGGTATAGATAGCATACTACCCAAAACCGGCGCTTTTTTATTCTGCTGCGAAGATAGAGATAGTGGACACGATGTACGTACACGAGCAGTAGACTGAACTTACCCAATTGTTCAAAAGACTTGAGCAATTGAGTGAGAATCGAACACTGGTGAACCAGACAAAGACGACTTCAAATTTGTATCTCTCCGATCAAAGAGATTGTGAACACACTTTCAAAACTTCCACAAGTTGATTCAGAAACTATCGCGATGACCCGCGAAACACGGGTGAGTCGAAAAAAAAAAAAAAAAAAAAAAAAAAACACGAGCCATATTACGACCACCAATCAATTCAACCATTCCAACAAAACTAGCATCTGGCATTTTCCCGTTACAACCGAATGTCTGGTGACGAATCGCAAACATATATTTACAGCACCGCTAGTCCAGCGTCATTACCGAACAACAAGTGTCCTTCAACCAAGAAAAAATGTTGATCATGTTGATGTCGCATGTAACCACCACACGACGACTGTTTCGCGATAGTTTCTGAATCAACTTGTGGAAGTTTTGAAAGTGTGTTCACAATCTCTTTGATCGGAGAGATACAAATTTGAAGTCGTCTTTGTCTGGTTCACCAGTGTTCGATTCTCACTCAATTGCTCAAGTCTTTTGAACAATTGGGTAAGTTCAGTCTACTGCTCGTGTACGTACATCGTGTCCACTATCTCTATCTTCGCAGCAGAATAAAAAAGCGCCGGTTTTGGGTAGTATGCTATCTATACCTTAGTCGATTCACCTGTTACTTTTAAAAGTGAAGATGTTGAAAAGTAGAGGGTTCATGTCAAATCATTCGATATATGTCACCATCAGACCCCTGGCTAGATTGATTTTGCCACAGATTCTCATGTCTTGTTTGTATACGGCGTTCATACCTACTTGCTTCCCTCTTATTTTTCACAAAATCGCCTGTCAGAGTCAAGTATACATGAGGTGGTGGTGACATCGCTGGTCAGCAGACAACCAAATGAAAAATCGCTTAGAGGCCGCATATGTGGCCTTTCTCAGAAGAATTTGAGCGTTCCCTGAATGTTTGAAAACAGTCCAACACAAAAAGAGAGCTCTTAATCAACAGTCGAAAGTAACAATCGATGTTTTACAGGCACATCATGAAAAAAAAGGAAAGTTCGAATACTTGGTTACAAGTGGCAAAATAAAAAAGAATGAAAGATCGTGTTCGATAAAGAGAGAAGATGGAAAACACTCAACAACTGAACTGATAAGTTGCAGTGTGGACAGACAAATGTGGTCGGGCATGATGATTGTCTACGTCCGTTGGTATGGTACATGCTAATCATGGTCTTATAACAATATTGCTCACACCTCGAGGATTCCGTCATCATGTCTTTTTTCAGGATCGTTAACCGAATTTGACACTCAAGACATGAATTATCTACCTGGAAGGAGATCTCTACATACCATACCTTGACCGTTCGATGACAACACGGCTTCCGTGATTTACAGGCTCATCATCCTCCAGTCAAAGGGGATGTAAAACATCGAGCTCAATCACAGCCTATGATATGTTTGACGCGCTGATCACCTAGATGTCGAATTTCATTCCAGGAAATCTTACTTAAACATTACAATGAGGGTGAAGGACAGTGTTCAGGTATTTGTCAATGTCAAAGTTCGACATTGATTTCTTCAAGCCTGTCGACAATGCCACCTCGATGACTGGTTTTTTATGATCGTTAACAATATTTGACACTTAGGACACGTATCATCTGCTTGGGAGGAGATCTCTGCATACCATACCTTGACTCAGAAAAGTCAAACACAAGAAAAATGATCTCCAAGAATTACAGACCCATCTGCCTGCTCCCTTATGTAGGAATGTTGCTGTGGAAGATGATGAATAAAAGGTTGATCTGGTACACAAAAACCAACTTACTAGAACACAGCTAGGGTAGAAACAAAACATACGTTCAGTTGATATATCTCACACAAAACAGAGAGCGTGTCGACACCGGTCTCAGTGATGGGGATCTCGTTATTCTGATGCGCGCAAGACTACAACTACATCAACATTTAAAAAAAATTGAACCTTTTTGATATATTTTGATATTAAATTTTGCTCGACACCATTAAAACAACATAAAATGTGTGCGTCACCGACCACGCTTATCATGAAAGGTGACTCGACCAGTTGTTAATAAGAGAGAATGTGGGGAGTTGACATTACAAATTGTATTCTCCCGACACCAATACCATCACATATATCACCGACATTACAGCCTAGTGTGTCGACATCTATGACATCTTGAACGATCACACCGCGACAGTGTCGACTACAAGTACACCGATAATACATGTAGAGCAGAGACATTACAATCGAGTGTGTGTTGAGGCACATGAGCATGTCAACTGTGGTGATCCTACAATCTCTGATGCGTCGACAAATCTGGGTATGTTCTTATGTTGACACTACAAACTCTGTGAGTGTGTCAGCCTCTGTCATAACGAGTCGTACACCAGACCCACCGACTACAAGTTTTTACCATGTTGTCGGTTAATAGGGAGATACAACCCTTCACATACCCATCACCGAAAAAAAAAACTGTGTTGTCAGCATCAATAACGATAACCGTATCTGTCATGTCAACAACATGTTCACTCAACCATCATGATGTTTCGACAACAACGCCATCATCTATTTTCACATGTGTCACCAACAGCACATCTCAGTGTTTCGAGTAGCTCAGTCATTATGGATTCATCCTGATTCTGGACTCATCTGAATATCCAATATCGAAAAGAGCCCAGTTCAACAGCTCTTAAACGATGCATCGTGAAAATAACTCTCAGCGGTAGGAAGTCACCTGTGTCACAAATACGTCAGGAAACTAGTTCCAAGATAAGTTCGGATATAAGATAAGAAATGAGGATCTGTGTGAGAAAAAAGTCTATGGTGATTTTCTGCTAGTGAAAACAAAACTATTGGTGATATTTCGTGTGCAAATGCACCTCAACAATCTAAAGAAAAAACATCTAGAAAACCAAAAATGCAATATCACTACCTATATCGCCTCCACTCACCCATACGGCCTCTTTACAGTTCGTCGTTTAATAGTAGCGACAATTGACATACGAACTACAGCAGTATTCATCGTTCCCCATACAGACTCCTTCTACTTCTTCATCGGTGTCACACAAACGAGCTATCACATCGAGTGGAAACTGGATGTTCTGCGAAAAGAAGAAAACTAACAGTTGACGATGACGCTTTAGATATTCTTCCATATGATGTCAGACAGATCTATAATGATAATTGGGGAGAGATATGTATTTGTCAATATCAGAGTTCGACATTGATTTCTTCAAACCTGCCGACAATGCCACCTCGATGACTGGTTTTTCAGGCTCGTTAACAATATTTGACACTTAGGACAAGCATCATCTGTGTGGGAGGAGATCTCAACATACCATTCCTTGACTCCTCGGAAAAGTCACAAATAAAATTGATCTCCAAGAATTACAGACCCATTAGCCTTCTCCCTTGTGTAGGATCTTTGCTGGAAAAGGCGAACATTTGCAGGTGTATCTGCAAGATAGAAATCTCTTCGCTTCAACACATCTAGGATACAAATGATATCACGATCTTTCACATACTCATCACCAAATAAAAAAATTGTTGTTGTCAGCAACAATAACGACAACCGTATCTGTCATGTCAACAACATGTTCACTCAACCATCATGGTGCTTCGACAATAACACCATCATCTTTTTCGCATGCGTCACCAACAGCACATCTCAGTGTTTCGCCTAGCTCGGTAATTATGGATTCTGCTTTGATTTTGGTCTCATCTGAATATCCAATATTGAAAAGAACCCGTTCAACAGATGTTAAACTATCTCAACTTTTCCAAACAAAAAAAAATTATCGACGTCACTCGTAACGCTGTCTGTGAGTTTATCAGAGATTACGGTGTCAGAAAAATATATTGTTGTTGATCCCTCGTATCACCATATCAATAGTTCCCAGTTTTGAAGGATGACTGAGATAACTAATTTATACTGCGGGCAAACAGCGATAATAAAATATAACAAAGAGAACTCGATACCTATTTTATAAAAAGAGGAGTAAAACATGCTTGTGCAGTATATACATCGAGAAAATCTTTAAAACATCACATAAATGCCATACCTAAACATTAATATGGGGAGATGATCATTAACCTAAAATATGCTGATGATACTGTATTAGTACCAGAAAATCATAAAGATCTACAACATTACTTAATGAATTAAACATGACAAGCCAAAAAAAAAATAATAAAAAATAAATAAATAAATATGGATTAGATATGAATATCAAAAGAAAGTAAAACTATGACAATAAACAAAGAAAATATTCAAAACCAGCAAGTGGATATCAAAATTGAAGGAATAGACTTGGAGATAGTTCAGAGCTACAACTACCTTGTACATACTATAACCAGTAATTGAAAATGTAAAATTGAAATAAGCAAAAGAATATGAATGGTGAAAAATAACGTTAATGCCATGAAAAATATACTAACATCAAGGCAAATAAGATCAGGGCTAAAACTAAGAATAGCAAAATGTTGTCTTCTCAACATTCCTAAATGGTGCATAAACAGGGACGTTAGACAAGAAAACTGAACAGACAACTGAAGCCTTTGATATGTGGTATATAGAAGAATAGGTAGAATTGGATGGAAGGAAAAGAAAACAACGATGAAGTCTTAAAACAACTAACAACGAAAAGAGAACTACTAAGCACAATTCAAACAAGACAAATGCGGTTGTTGGGTCATGTTAAAAGTCACAACAGTCTACTAAAAGTAATCCTGGAGGGGAAAATACAAAGTAAAAGAGGGAGAGGCAGACCACGACTAACATGGACGAGTAACATCAAAAGATGAACACGTCAGCCTATGACAACGTGCACCATTAAAGCAAGAGACAGAGCGGAATGACGCTCCATGGTAGCCGTTATCAGTGTCAAGAAATATATTACGCAGAATCGTTCTGGAGAGAGTAAAAGTGGCCAGCGGAAATATATAGATGATCTAGCTAAAGAGGCAGAGGAAGCAGCAAATAAAAGGAATTATAAAGCAGTGTACAACCGTACACAGAAAATTGTGTGGAAAATGCAAACAGATTGCTGCCTTTATTAGAGATAAGACAGGAAATCTGCCTAGTACTATAAGGGAACACCTAGAGAGATGGAAATAGCACTTTGAAGAACTTTTGGAACAGACCCGGCTCAAATAATCCTCAAGATATACTACCAGTAGAAGTTATTAAAAAATGGTAAAGCCATAGGGCCAGATGAAATTCCTTCGGAGTATTAACACCTCTACCATGATGTTACATACTCTATTAGATAACATTTGGGGGACGGAAGAAGGTTATATGATCAACTACCATTAGACAGGAAGTTTACAGGGGTGTACATATTATATGGGAATTATGCTGCTATCAGTGCCAGGATGAATAAAAAAAAATTAAATAGATTTATTTTGGAGAGCCTAAGAAAGGTCACAGAGAAACATTTGAGAGACGCACACGTATTTTTTAGGAAGAACAGCTCATGTGTTGATCACATAACTACTCTACGTATAACAATTGAACAACGATTATGAAACGGTATTTGCTAGTTTAGACAGAGGAATGGTTTGGAAGTTGGTGAGTCACTATGGATTCCCACAAAGTTTATTAACCTGATAAGAATAATGTATAACACACAAAAAAAAAAAAAACAGACGCTCTTTTCTTTATAAAACCAACATTTTAAATTTATATTTTAATATATATGTTTTGCAAACATTTTAATAGAAATCCGCCATGTGAGAATATCCATATTGTAGTTTTTCTACGATGTGTAGTTGGAGGCATCGGTTGCAAACTGTTATATCGCGAGTCTAGCGTTCACGTCAGAATCGTAAAGGGAGGATCGTAGGTTTTTCGCTAGGTGAAAAAATTATTTAAAAAAACGCGTTGTGTATGACTGGTAGTTTGTCAATTGCAGCATGGGCTTGTTGGGTATTAGGTTTATCGCACGTTTGATAGTTTTAGAAGTTGCGGTTTTTGTTCGTTTTACTTATTACATCTCTAATTATGGCGCTTGTTTCCTTCTCGATTTTTGGAAGAGACGCTATTTATCCTGCTTTTGACGTTGGCGATTGAAGAATAGGCTCTATAACTAATGCCGTTGTTGCTATTCTTCTCGCAAATCTGTGCCTGTCACAGGCAACCTGCATCCACGTTGAGCGTCTATCCTCTGTAAGATCATCCAAATGATGGACTGTCACCAACTCTTCGGCAAACGTCACCTAAAGTAATTTGATATTTAAAAAAATTAGAGTATCTTAATATCCTAAAAAAAAAAAACGATGGAGAGAGAATAAGATAAGACATGCTAACCTTGCGGTCGGTTTTTTGTAAAATACTCTGCTCACTAATATCCATAGCGCTCATCCCAATTAGCGTATTGCTTTGAGTTATTCTAGCTTGTTGCTTTATATATATATATATTTTTTTTCCTCTCTCTTTTGGAGAGGTAGCCTAAAGGAACACGATGGCTGGTAATTGATACAATTGTCCTAGATGTGGGCGAGTATTCTCCATGTTCAGCTCGCTAAATAGAAACGTTGAGAGTGTTCACGGAATCTGTTAATAATTTACAGATATGGACACATATCTAGCAGTGTTATCACTGTGGTTGACTGAGTGACCGACCGATGCTAGTCGAATGAATATATTAAACCGTGTACGCGCCTTTTTTTTTACATAACCTGTTGCGTTTCGCGCTCGCTGGAGACAATAATCAATAAACTCACGCGAGAGCGGCAACGGTGGGAGATATTGAGCTGCCACGGTAGGAGAAAATGACTGTTCGTTAATACCGCCAGCAAGATTTGCCAATATATATGTATGTATATATACCTACTTATGGTCCCTATCTTAAATACGGGGCCCATTTACGTCCACGTAGATATAATAACTATTAACTTATTACTATTATATGTATATATACTCACCATAACTATGAAATAACTAACGTATCACTACTCCCTAATATGGTAGTTTCACTTCCGGAGTGGGCGTGGTCTATAGCCGGACAACATACACACACACTAGCTCCTATTGGAAGTCACTTTGGCGGGAAAAACTGATGTCCAATACATGACTCAGTAATCAACAACCCATCCCTTCATGCACTATACAAGCCCTATTCATATATACATATATATCATGACAGAAGCTCCACCACCACCACCACCTTCCACCATGGGAAAGTGGTGGTATCCTACTATATAACTCTTGTACTTGAAGGGTACTGGACTTCGTAGGGTATACCCTACTCTTTGGTCAACTAAAAAAGTAAGACCATTTCCCTCCTGGTCTACTACTAACGTCCGTGTTACATGCATCATCTATTGTTCCTCTGATAACGTCCGTGTTACATGCATCATCTATTGTTCCTCTGATAACGTCCGTGTTACATGCGTCATCTATTGTTCCTCTGATAACGTCCGTGTTACATGCGTCATCTATTGTTCCTCTGATAACGTCCGTGTTACATGCATCATCTATTGTTCCTCTGATAACGTCCGTGTTACATGCATCATCTATTGTTCCTCTGATACCCATGGCCAGTTCACGTTGGAGAACCAATTAGGATTAAACTCTTTTCAATCTTTTCTTTAAACTCTAGTCCCCTCTCCATGTTTTTCCTGTGCCCTATCCCTGTTCTCCTGCGCTATATTTATTACCTCTCTAGCTCTTCTTTCCCCCTTGCCACCCCTATCCTCTCTTTTACTCTTTTTCCTGTTTTCTTTGTACCCTATGTGACACCTCCTTTCTTTTTTTCCAATTTTTCATAGTTTTGTTCCTTTGGTCTAAGTAAATCCTACCTACCCTACTTTACCTAACCAGACCCCACAAAAATCCTGGCCACTCTTTCCCACCATCTTTTTTAGATCTGTGTAGTTGTGTATTCTAACTCTGAATTTTGTGTTTAATGTTTATAGAATGTTTGTTATACCCGATGAAGGCTTTTGCTAAAACGTTGTATCTTGTCTTATCTTTCTGTTAGTTTCGCTATTAAATACCATTTTATGTTTATTTTCTTTGTTTTTTTTGCAGCTGTACACGAGGCCCCGCAAAGTATTTCATATTTATTATGTTTGATATCTGCGCTGATCTCCTCCAATCAATATAGCTAAAATACGCTTTACGTACATGTGATAGCAATAGAAACATTGGTAGACAGCAAATATAATTTATGAAAAGTTGTATGGTAAACACGTTTAAGGGAACTTTGTGTGAGAATCTGGCAAGAATGGTGGGTAATAAAAATCGCCTTAATGCGACCTCTTTAGCTCATTGTGTTATTGTGATCGAAAATAAACAAATAAAGTTCATACAATATTGAACAAAGATTATTATATTGAGTTATTTGTTTTATTCTTTTACCTTATGTTATATTCAGAGTCACCAAAGAAAGAACAGCGGAACATTGTTCGTCAAGGTGACATGCTGTTCCTGGCTGCTGTTGTGTTGCTAACATCTTCGGACGTGTCTGGTTTGGGGGCCAACATGTCTGCGGTGAGGCTTGGAAAGATACGGCTTTTGGAAGATCTGAAAACTGACAGCGCCTTCAATAACAAGATCAGTCCATGTGGGGACGATAACACTGTCAATATTACCTTTGTATACAGGCATTATGAGGTAGATATAATTGATGTTTGTGTGGCTGCTTCTTTTGTTGGCAGCGCTGTAGTTTTGATGATTACGTCTTGGAGGCGACATAGAAGTAGAATAATGCTTTCAGTACTTTAACTAATCAAGAAAAGCATGTTTGTTGACTTCTTGTTTAGTAAAAGTGTGGGTTATACATGTATTAGATGGCAAAGTCGGAGATTATACACATTATACGTTTTACTCAGAGCCAGAGAGCCAATCTTAACATATGGATGTGAAAAATGGACAATAGGCCAACAGACAAGAAAATTATTGGAGGCTGTAGAAATGTGGATTTACAGAAGAATGTTGAGACAGTTAAGAAGAGTAATGAAAACATTCTGAAAGATGCCAAACCAAAAAGAGTTAATTTCCAAAATTAGGAAGAAACAATCATAATTTTATGGCCATGTAATGAAAAGGGAACAGCTGGAATGTATTGTAACAACTGGGAAAATTGAGGGACAAAGAGATAGAGGGAATCAAAGAGAAAAGATTGCTTGAGAGAATGGCTTGACAGAAGGTCAACAACAGAAATGATAAATAACTGTCGAGATCGAAAGTTGTGGAGAGACATGATCACCTAAGCCAGCAGGCATGGTACTTGGTGATGGTGGTAGTTTTACCCGTTCATTACTTCGAATATTAATGATCCTCGTACAAAATGCGCAGGAGAAAGGAAATGAGGCCAGGCACCACAAACGCATCTTGTTCATACTGCGGTCGGATCTGTCTATTCAATGTTGGCAGATTCTACCGAGTGGAGCTGTTCAAACAGCATCAAGCATACGAGACTAACATTTTACCAAACTACAGACAAATCATGTTTGTACTACCAACCGTCTGTCAAGACACTCAAGACCTTATCATCGTCATCATCAAGTACCGTGCTTGATGCAGTAGACCATATATACATATATTATAATCTTCGAAACTTTCTAACTTTCACTGTCATATTATATCATGTCTAATATGTCGTCTTTTCGAGTGGCCTAGTCGATAGCTTGTCGGGCTCCAATCCAGGAGAACGTGAGTTCGGTAAGGTCAAAAGTTTTTGCTATCGGGAGTGAAATAAAAACTCAGACCTGACTGCACTAGACAGGCGGCCTTTATTGTCCAGTCCTATTAATACCCGACGTGGGAAATGCTATAAAGATAATTCTTCGCTTTCTCTCCCGTCATCGTCTATTCTTCCTCTTCTACCTTTCAGCTCCATGTGGAGCATAGGTCTTCAACAAACACTTTCCAAACCGTTCTGTTTCTTGCCATAAAAAAAAAAAATCATTCCATGTCTTCCCCATCATCTTCATCTCTTCTTCCATCTGTCTTCTCCAAGAATGTCTTCCTCCTTGTCTCTTTCCTTGGGGATTCCAAAAAAGGGTCTGCTATGTTATACTCTCAATTGTCTTCCACAGTGTGTGTCCCCTATCCAGCGCCATCGTCTTCTTTGTATCTCTTTATCCCCGTTATTTGATTGGTACATTTCCATAATTCTATGTTAGTGATTTTGTCCGACCATTTTCATCCTTTTATTCTGCGTAAGCATCCATTAAAGAAGGTTTGTATCTTCATGATTGTCATTTTTGTTGTTCTTCATGTTTCACAGCCATATTATAAGACTGACTTAACATCGGAATTGATCTCAGACCTAAGTGCATTAGACAGGCGACCTTTATTGTCCTGTCCTATTATAGCTCGTTTCAAATCATGTGCCCAACTTTAAAACGCTATTACTCAGTAACCATTTGTTAAAAACTGTTGAAATTTTCCAAATGTTATTAGAATGCAAAAGACCCTTTAAATGTATATTTAACAAATATCTTGCAGCTGCAGTTTTCTTAAAGCAGCGAATTTCTTTGATGTTTGTCAAAATTGTAAATTGTGAACCCCTAAAGAATAGAAATTACCGTAGTTGCTGGTCTGTGATTAATTTTCACTAGGTAAAGGCGTGGCCGTAATGGGGAAATAACTGGATAAGACAAAACACCAGGAGAATTATTGTCTTCTCAGTTCGAGGACGGACGATAATATCAAGGTATACCTGTATGTCCAGTTTTCATAGTTGTGTGGTCCTGAAAAGGACCGTTTGTTGAACTAATTTAAGGTAATATAGGGGCCAACATTGTGGGGGCTATATACTTTCATTCTGAATCAGACGAGTCTAAAAGATTAATAACTGTTTGGGGTTGAACATTCCACAAACCATCATTTTTCCAATATTCCTCTTCCTGTTTTAAGACGTGGTCTTCACATTTAGCCCAATAGTCTTTGTCTATATTTAATAAAGCGAGATTAGCAAGAGTCCTTACATCGCATATTTTGAATGTTGTATTTTCATCTGCCACTTGTCCTTTTAATTTTGCCCAGATTAGTTCTATTGGATTTAAATGAGCATGGTAAGATGGCAGCCTCAAACTTATATGACCGTGCTCTTGGATAATCTTATCTATTTGAAAAATCTTTGTCCTTTGTTTTTGCTTTACTAGAGATAGTAATTCAGGTTTTAAGTACATGTTATTAAATTGTATGTGCTCCTTTGTGAGCCATATCTTAATAGCATCTTTTGTACTGGATGACGTCGGGACTTTATCTTCAAGTGCAACAATGTTGTGGTACGCTGCATTGTCTATTATTAGGCAAGATGGTCGATCTAGTGATGGGAGAGCAGAATTTTCAATCCAATGTCTAAATATGTGACCATTCATCTCAGAGTGATAATCCCGATTGTCTATGGATTTTGAAAGAAAAAATGAGCTCTGCATTCTGTATTATAAAAAGCACTGTCCTTTGCTGCTAGGTATTAATCTCTTAATCTTCCCATCTGATGACTGCCATTCCCTTTGGTTAGTGTGGTGAGCATTGATCCATGTTTCATCCAAGTACACAATATCATAACTTTGCTTGCGCACCTCTTTTACTTCACGTAAGTACTTGCTTCTCATGACTACATGTGGCTTCTCACAGATGATGTTTCGTCCATTGGAATACTTTCTGAGTGTAAAGCCTGCAGCTCTCAAATTCCTCCATAATGTAGACTTTGATATTTCAATACTGTTGTTCTTTTTCAGCGATACTTTTAATTTTCTTATTGTAACAGTTTCATTCATACCCAACATTTTGCGAATTTCACTTCTAATAAGTTCACTGTCGAAATTATCCAACATTTTTGCTCTTCCTTGTGATTTTGTATATTTTGAACATTGACGGTCACGTGCTTGAATCCAGCGATTAAATGACCGTTTAGATAAATCCAAAATGTGTCTTGTCCTATTCTCAGGGTTTTCTAAAGAATGAAATAATCTTCCTCGTTTAGCCTCTTTGCAAAAATAGTCATACATTTTTATTGCGATGTTTTGTAAACTGCAGAATTTCATTTTAAGACTCATGATAAATGTTATCGTTCCACGTCTCCATCTATGAATGAACGGAAATGGAACACACAATTTCTCGTGTTTTTTACAAGTGTCTAATTGTGTCAGAAACCCACGTTGAAAGCGTGCAAACACGTCAATTTGACCGTGTATGGATTTTACTCGCTATTTTTAACTTAAAATAATGTAAACATTAAGTTTTGACTACATCAATGGGTCGTTATAAATTTATATAAATGAAATAAGCAACAATAATAACCAAATGTTTTTTTTAATGAAATTAATTCCCTGTTGGGTTCTAATCATTATAACTATACATGCCAATTTTGAACAACTTACAAAAAGCGGTTAAAAAGATATCGATTTTAAAAGTTGGGCACGAGTTATGAAACGGACTATAATATCCTCGACAGACCCGAGATGGTAAATGGGTGTACATGTAATTCTTTGTTTTCTCTCCCGTCATCGTCTACTGGTCTCATTTTCTTATATTTTGTTTCATTTTAGTTTGAGGGAAGATTAAAAATCATTTAGGTTATAATTTTACCATTAGGGTTTAAAGCTCAGCATTTCAGAAGAAACCAGATTGTCTTTTCTTATCACAGTAATATTGATTGACATATGTCAGTTCTTGCGAAATACCGTTTCTTTTTGATGATGTTGATGATGGGTTGCTGTCTACACAGGTGCTGTCGGTGGACGAGGTGGAGCAGACGGTGACCTCTGTAGGGTCTGTGGCTTTGTCGTGGGTGGACCCAGACCTGACTTGGAACAAGGCCGACTACGCAGGAGTGGATCTTATATCATTGCCTTTTGATGAGTGAGAGAATACGTTTAAATGAATACAAGATACTGGGAGAGAAGAGTAAACAGATGAGTTTGGTATGAGAGAGAATGAAAGAAAGAGTAAGAGTGAAGAATAGAGCGAGTAGCAGGAAGAGAGATTGAAGAAAGAGTAAGAGTGAAGAATAGAGCAAGTAGGAGAGGAGAGATTGAAGAAAGAGTAAGAGTGAAGAATATAGCAAGTAGGAGAGGAGAGATTGAAGAAAGAGTAAGAGTGAAGAATAGAGCGAGTAGCAGAAGAGAGATTGAAGAAAGAGTAAGAGTGAAGGATAGAGCAAGTAGGAGAGGAGAGATTGAAGAAAGAGTAAGAGTGAAGAATAGAGCGAGTAGCAGAAGAGAGATTGAAGAAAGAGTAAGAGTGAAGAATAGAGCAAGTAGGAGAGGAGAGATTGAAGATAGAGTAAGAGTGAAGAATAGAGCAAGTAGGAGAGGAGAGATTGAAGAAAGAGTAAGAGTGAAGAATAGAGCAAGTAGGAGAGGAGAGATTGAAGAAAGAGTAAGAGTGAAGAATAGAGCGAGTAGCAGAAGAGAGATTGAAGAAAGAGTAAGAGTGAAGAATAGAGCAAGTAGGAGAGGAGAGATTGAAGAAAGAGTAAGAGTGAAGAATAGAGCGAGTAGCAGAAGAGAGATTGAAGAAAGAGTAAGAGTGAAGAATAGAGCGAGTAGCAGAAGAGAGATTGAAGAAAAAGAGTGAATAATGGAGCGAGTAGGAGAGGAGAGATTGAAGAAAAAGAGTGAAGAATAGAGCGAGTAGGAGAGGAGAGATTGAAGAAAAGGAGTGAAGAATAGTGCGAGTAGCAGAGGAGAGATTGAAGAAAGAGTAAGAATGGAGAATAGAGCGAGTAGCAGAGGAGAGATTGAAGAAAGAGTAAGAATGGAGAAGAGAGCGAGTAGCAGAGGAGAGATTGAAGAAAGAGTAAGAGTGAAGAATAGAGCGAGTAGCAGAGGAGAGATTGAAGAAAAAGAGAATGAAGAATAGAGCGAGTAGCAGAGGAGAGATTGAAGAAAGAGTAAGAGTGAAGAATAGAGCGAGTAGCAGAAGAGAGATTGAAGAAAAAGAGTGAATAATGGAGCGAGTAGGAGAGGAGAGATTGAAGAAAAAGAGTGAAGAATAGAGCGAGTAGGAGAGGAGAGATTGAAGAAAAGGAGTGAAGAATAGTGCGAGTAGCAGAGGAGAGATTGAAGAAAGAGTAAGAATGGAGAATAGAGCGAGTAGCAGAGGAGAGATTGAAGAAAGAGTAAGAATGGAGAAGAGAGCGAGTAGCAGAGGAGAGATTGAAGAAAGAGTAAGAGTGAAGAATAGAGCGAGTAGCAGAGGAGAGATTGAAGAAAAAGAGTGAAGAATAGAGCGAGTAGCAGAGGAGAGATTGAAGAAAGATTAAGAATGGAGAATAGAGCGAGTAGCAGAGGAGAGATTGAAGAAAGAGTAAGAGTGAAGAATAGAGCGAGTAGGAGAGGAGAGACTGAAGAAAGAGTAAGAGTGAAGAATAGCGCGAGTAGGAGAGGAGAGATTGAAGAAGGAGTAAGAGTGAAGAATAGAGCGAGTAGCAGAGGAGAGATTGAAGAAAGAGTAAGAATGGAGAATAGAGCGAGTAGCAGAGGAGAGATTGAAGAAAGAGTAAGAGTGAAGAATAAAGAGAGTAGGAGGGGAGAGATTGAAGAAAAATAGTGAAGAATAGAGCGAGTAGGAGAGGAGAGATTGAAGAAAAAGAGTGAAGAATAGGGCGAGTAGGAGAGGAGAGATTGAAGAAAAAGAGTGAAGAATAGAGCGAGTAGGAGAGGAGAGATTGAAGAAAAAGAGTGAAGAATAGAGCGAGTAGGAGAGGAGAGATTGAAGAAAAAGAGTGAAGAATAGAGCGAATAGGAGAGGAGAGATTGAAGAAAGAGTAAGAGTGAAGAATAGAGCGAGTAGGAGAGGAGAGATTGAAGAAAAAATAAGAGTGGAGAATTGAGCGAGTAGGAGATGAGAGATTGAAGAAAGAGTAAGAGTGGAGAATAGAGCGAGTAGGAGAGGAGAGATTGAAGAAAGAGTGAGATTGAAGAATAGAGCGAGTAGGAGAGGAGAGATTGAAGAAAGAGTAAGAGTGAAGAATAGAGCGAGTAGGAGAGGAGAGATTGAAGAAAGAGTAAGAGTGGAGAATAGAGCGAGTCGGAGATGAGAGATTGAAGAAAGAGTAAGAGTGGAGAATAGAGCGAGTAGGAAATGAGAGATTGAAGAAAGAGTAAGAGTGGAGAATAGAGCGAGTAGGAGATGAGAGATTGAAGAAAGAGTAAGAGTGGAGAATAGAGCGAGTAGGAGATGAGAGATTGAAGAAAGAGTAAGAGTGGAGAATAGAGCGAGTAGGAGATGAGAGATTGAAGAAAGAGTAAGAGTGAAGAATAGAGCGAGTAGGAGAGGAGAGATTGAAGAAAGAGTAAGAGTGAAGAATAGAGCAAGTAGGAGAGGAGAGATTGAAGAAAGAGTAAGAGTGGAGAATAGAGCGAGTAGGAGATGAGAGATTGAAGAAAGAGTAAGAGTGGAGAATAGAGCGAGTAGGAGATGAGAGATTGAAGAAAGAGTAAGAGTGGAGAATAGAGCGAGTAGGAGATGAGAGATTGAAGAAAGAGTAAGAGTGGAGAATAGAGCGAGTAGGAGATGAGAGAATGAAGAAAGAGTAAGAGTGGAGAATAGAGCGAGTAGGAGATGAGAGATTGAAGAAAGAGTAAGAATGGAGAATAGAGCGAGTAGGAGAGGAGAGATTGAAGAAAGAGTAGAAGGCAGAGAGTAACTTTCTTCCTCTTAGTGACGATGAGAGAAAAAAAAGGAGAGAAAAGTAAGAGAAGGGGTGAGATGGAGATATAGATGGCCCTTTTTTGTCTTGTCATACGATCTAGTGGAGGCTATTGTGTATTTTCTTTGAGGTTTTGTTTTTGTCGAACAGCTTCTCTCTTTGCTAATTCTATCAATGTTTGGCAAACACACGCGGTCACAGAATGAACAAGTCAGGCCCACTGGTCCATAGGGTTTTCCATCCTTTTTCATGAGTCTTTTCTCTTCTAAGTTTTGCCTTAGCACAGTCTCAAATGATGTTTTACCATTCCTTATACATGCTCTCCATGATGTGCGATCACTTGCCAGATGTTCTCATTCATATAACAGATGGAGAAGTCATTCAGAGATGATTTACAGATATCTCTATATCTTAGTTTAGATTTGCCGATTTGTCTTTATTCGTGCATTAGTTCACCATATAGTATTTGCCTGGGGATGCGTTTTTCTTCCATTCGCTAGATATGCCCCAGCCATCTTAGTCTTCGACATCTGAGCATCGACATGATTGTTGGGGTTTTAACACGTTGCAGGACAGTTAAGTTGGTTATTTTGTCCTGCCATTTTATGCGCATTATTTTGCGGAGACATCGCATGTGGAAGACATTTAGTTTTTTTTCCTGGTTTGAGTATGTTATCCAGGTTTCAGATCCATATAATAGTGTGCTAATTACACACGTTTGATATATTAAGAAAATAAAGATATTAGGTTTTAAAAAGACAGAGAGAAGGAAGAAAGAGAGACGAGAACACAGAGAAGGAGAATTGCAGGAAAGGACTGCGATAAAGAAAAAAATTTTGAAATAAAAATAGAGCGGAGAGAATCACAGGGAGAGAAAATATGGAAACACGGTGACGCCAATAATAACTCATAAATACCAAATCACGGAAACACTATTGCATTAACGCCCTAACTCAAATAAATAATTTTAAAAATCAAATTAGAACAAATACATCATGCCCTGAGTATGTCGCGTAGACAACACGGTGTTAAGTGCCCGTATTTTTGTTATGACCATCCACACAGTTTTGGGTCATGTACTTCATCAGGTCGCTTTTCTTTCAAAAAAAAAAAAAAATCTCTGATATCCACTTAAATCTGGATCAACCACGATAGAACTCGACCTCCTGGTTCTCAGTTGACTTGTTCCCTATCGACTTCTATAACGTGACTTTATTGGTTTACGTGAGCTCCAAATAACATAGATTGTATGTAACTCACGAATAACGAAACTCTCTAACTGCAGAGGAAGAGATGCAGAAACAAACGCTTCCTTTCTGGACTTCACGGCAATGTCTTTATAAGGCTCTGACTGACTCTAAATAGAAAAGAATGATCTATGTAATCGTTTTAAACGTGTTTGTTATCTTGTCATACTGACGGAGCCGGAACTAACGTAACCGAACCGGTTAAAATTGTGTACTATAGTTTGTCCAGACATTCGTGCCCACAGAGTTTATTATTATCTCGGAAACTGTTTGATGAATTTCTGTAATTCTTTTTTTCGTGAAATCTTACTTTTTCACCGACCTTAAGTTTGATTGTTTGCCCTACTGTCATGCATTTAGGAAAGATTTTTGCTTATTTGAGGTATATAACAATATGATTTTTTTGCTTGTTCTAAATTTTAGGATTTTACAATACCCACATTTGTTGTAATCAGCTTACCGTTAGATGGGGTCGGTTATATTACAAAATTAAAAAAAAAAACAGAAAAAGGAAAACAGGCAGCTCTAAATATAGATAGAAAGTCTTTCAATCGATGGATCGAACAGAACTTTGACTCTGCAAGGTCAAGCAAGGAAGAAACATGAAAGTTGATGATTTTGACAAAGATGTTATTTGACGTGAGATTGTGAAAATGTTTGAATCGAATCAACTTGTTAGACTGCACAAACTTAAAGTTCGACTGCAATTAGAATGTGATATTGGAATCTCAAAAACGACTCTTTGGAAGATCGTAAGAGGCGTTGGTTTCACTTTTCGAAAATCTGCTAGAGGTAGAAATATTGTTTGTGGAAAACCACACCTGATAGCTGCCTGAAGGAAATACCTGAGGCAGATCCGTGAGCGACGAATGGAAGGCTATGATATAGTATATTTGGATGACACATGGGTCAATGCTCATAATACATATGAGAAAGAATGGCAATCAGTTGGCAGAGAAAATAAAAGAAGCATTCCCAGCAGCAAAGGACAACACATGATATTGGTACATGCTGGCAGTAGGGAGAATGGTCTTGTTAATGACACACAACTTATTTTTCAATAAAATTCTACAGACAATAGGAACTACCAACTGAAATGAACCGGCGAATTTTCAGAGACTGGATAGAGAACACTCTACTCCCCATTCTGGATAGACCTTCATGTCTTGTAATGGACAATGCATCCTATCATAATGCGGTAGCACTGGAGGACAAAGTTCCTAATTCGTCAAGCAAAAAAGATCAAATCATCACATGGCATAGAAAAGAAAATGTTTCCTTTCAGACAAATTTGTTAAACAAATTAAGAAGACAAAGTTATTTCAAATTGATAAAATAATTACAAAGTATGGCCACACATCTCTTCTCCTCCCACCTTATCATTCGCATCTCAACCCAATGGAACTTGTGTGGGCTAAAGTCAAAGGGCAAGTTGCTGCGCAGAACACGACGTTTAAAATGTGTGATGTTAGAGAATTGACGCGTGATGCCCTCTCAACGATAGACATTGAATACTGGAGAAAATGTGACGACCATGAGCTCAGAGAAGAGGAACAATACTGGCAACGAGATGGATTGCAGTTTGTCCAACCAATAACAGTTGTTAACCTCTTAGAGACTTCTGATTCGGAATGACATATGTATGACATGTGCACAATTTTGTTGATGACATTCTTACTATTTGCTGACTATGTGTGTTTGATGTTCTTGTTGTTCCATATATTTTGTTGATGACACGCCTGCTATTTGCTGAATATGTGTGTTTGATACTTTAGTCAAAATTTACCTATCTCTATGACGAAGATATAAAATCAATGACAAATTGTGCCCTCTTCAATGTGATACGGATACGCCTTTGGCTTGCATTGTTAGAAAATTAACGTAATTTACAGTAAAATCTAATGTTTAGAGCACGCGGTTTGATATTTTCCTAAAATTATATTACAAAAAACGATTTGTGCAAAATTCAGACTACCTTTGTACTTAAATGTTATAAAATCTGAAGGTCGGTGAACAAATAAGATTTCATGAAAAAGAATTCCAGAAATTCATCAGTTTCCAAGATAATTGATCAACTCTGTGGGCACGAATTTGTGAACGAACTATAATAAAGCTTTTAAATACATTCTGAAGTTTATTTTTCCACCTTTCCTCTCAGCTTTACAGCGGAATCTCGCACGATATTATATGTCGTTTGCCTATCTCTAAAGAAACAGAAAAGTATGCTCAAACACTCGCATAAGAGAGGACACACAAACACACACCTCATTGGCTTATCAATTAATCTATCTATCCTTCGTTCGCTTGAAGTATTGTCTATATCTGCAATGTCGTTTCTTGTATAAATTTTACTGTCTTTAGTAATTCTAGCAGTGGCTCATATAATTTTGTCTTTAGTGTTTTATCTAAGGGCCAATGGGTTGTCCTCAGTCTACTATATTCAGGTTAATCTTGGAGTATGTGTACAACAGTCTGAGGTACCTGTCCACATGTACATTTCGCTCGGGTTCTAATCTTGAATTTTGTAGACATATAGTTATTGCCAATTGAAGGCTCGTTATCACTGTAAACGAACTAAAATCAATAATTGCTCAACCGCCCGTGCCAGTGGAATCATCCGAATTAACATGTCATCTCATTGTAGGATCCAAACAAAGAAAGCAGCTGCAGTCCCCATCATAGCTGCCACAGCACAAGCCAAAAGATATAAGGTGTAGCTGCACAGAAAGTAAATGCTACCGAACTATACTTCGCCATACGATATCATCATTCATTGCAAGCAATTGGAATATTGAAACACGATCCGGATGAAAAACACAGCTCACGGTGTGCACAGAACACTAAACTGAGTAGTTCCGGGAGCAAGCTAAACTTGGAATATGAGGAAACTTTAACGAAGAACATTTTTTTTGGCCAGACACAGCCTTTAACGGTTCCTGCCACCTATCTATCATCCGCCATATTGACCAGAAGTCCTTTGTACATGTTATCAATTATATAACTACATATATGTTTTATCTTTGCCTTCAACTTATTACATTTCTTCTTATAAATGCAAAACCTTCAAACATAATGTTTCAATCCCTATCAGGGGGACTGGTTGGTCTCGAGGCAAGACGCCGGCCTCGAGACAGAGAGGTTGTGGGTTCAAATCCTGGCTGCACCGGTTTAGATTTTTATTTATGATTTCTCATATCTGCGGCAACCACCCCTGGTCTCAGCAGCGAGGCCCGGCTTGAAACGTCAATTACTCATCGACGAAAAAAATATGAGTACCTCCGAAGACGGAGTTATCTGCCTGTGCGGTGAGGGACCCCTATCTACACGGCTGCCACATAAAAACGGATTAACACGCACAATTCTGTTTCTAGTCTCTAGGGACTTCGTCAGAGGTAAAAGCTGGCGAACGGAAAAAAAAAATCCCTGTAATAAAACTACGCCATAATTTATTACTTTTCTTCTTTCTTTCTTTTTTTTGGCATATCGTGACGTCATGCTTATTTCTTTCTGCCGGCAGAATGTGGCATCCGAGAATCATTGTGCACAACGCAGTCGACCCTGATTACGTCATGATTGACAGAGTGGACAGCCTGAGGCTCAGATCAGATGGACTCGTGAGCTTTGTGACTCCGGTCTTTCTGAAGACAACTTGTAACCTGGACCTCAAATATTATCCTTTCGACATTCAGGTCTGAAGTGTCAACATCACTGTTCTTTTCATAACCAGCTTTCTTTGCTATTATTACTACATACCATTTACCTTCAGTCATTAATGAATGATAAATAAAATAAATAAATAATCTACATATACAAAAACACAACAAAGTGAATTACTGAATTATGCAATGTGTTTTTTTAATCCTTCAAACATAATTCAGACGATTCTAGATTACAGTCAGACTATACAGTCATGGGCCATCAACTGGGTTGAACATAAACGCCAAAAAAATACAGAAGTCACTAGGGGGAGCCAGTAGTGAGTTAACGTGTTATCACATATAATGTCCTGTAGAAATGAAATAATAATTCACCATAATAGACAATAGGATGCCAGTAGTAGGGTGTAACATACACTGCTACAAGGTATGGTGATAGCTTTACAAAAAAATGAATACAACAAAATACTGACGTTTCGGCCTACGTGTGGGTAACACCCTATTCACCTACTCCTACTCACTGTCTAATCTACTCATCTAACCCCTCTTCTTCCCTCCCCCACTCTTTTCCTTCTTACACTCCCGTATCCTCTCTGTTTCTCCCTCCCCTACTAAGGGTTTGGTCCTCTCAGGCAATTTTTCGTGTCTGCACTACATATCTCGACTATCCTTCATCACATCTTACTTATCCTTACGCTGTCTGCGGTATGTCTCGCTGGTTCACTACCTTTAATCACTCCTCCAAATTTCTTATCTGCAGCTGTCCTACATTACGCCATACCTATCACGAGAGTACTTGGAGATTTGCTGCTGAGTCTGCTTACTGTCAAACTCTCAGAAATCCGGAATCTTTACCCCTGTTACCGTCTCTCCCTCCCCTGCTCTGGTTTTGGCCCCCTTGGGCAATTTTCCGTGTCTGTATTACATATCGTGATTATCCTTTATCAAATCATGTTTATATGTTTATCACACTTTTCGCTACGTTTTCTGCGATATGTCGTGCTGGTTCGCTTTGACACTCCTCTGTATTCCTTATCCGTGAATGCCCCGCATTACGCCATACCTGTCACGCTAGTACCCGAGGGTTGTCAGCCGATAGTAGTATAGGTGCAGCATAATACCTTGTATTTTCAGTCAGAGGTGCATTTTCGGCCATATAAGTCTACCGATGCATGTTCTAACATTTTTGGCTATATAAAAAGTCTACCCTAACATGTTCTAACATTTTTCCGGTGCAAGGCGATCTCGGTCGGGGTGACCTTTCGTGATGTCTCATGAAAGGGGAATGGGGGCCGGTCGTGGATATCGGCATCATCTGTGGTGCTTTGTTTAGGGCGCATATGACTTTAACAGATGAGCACCAAAGAGCCTTTAGTGGACGAAATTGAATGCTTGCCCAACAAATAACCACTTGACCGTGAGACTGACACCGGCCTAGACATGCACACACATGCGTGTTAATGAGTTTAACAGCTGGTTGCTGGAATAACAACATGAAAAGTACTAGAGTGGCGGGGTTTTTAAAGAGGTGGTAAATTAATGTACTTGTGACGGAAAGACAACTTAACAGAGTTATAACAGATGTTTGGTAGTAATATTTTGTTTTAGTGTGACTGTGACAGAGGCGTAACTTTCATTTGTAGTAATACATTTTTTGTAGGGTTATGACAAAGGCGTAACTTTTATGAGTGGTAGAGTTAGGAGTTGAAGGGGTAACCCTCATGATTTTATAGTACCATTTTCTGTTAGTAGAGGTATACCAGGGGTGTAACCTACTTGAGCGATTCTGGGATTAACTTCCTTCCTTCCTGCTTTCCTCCATCCACTCCTCCCTACATCCTATCCTATCACTGTTGATATCGGTCAAGTTAGTATGCTTGAGTCATCGAAGGACATCCTGAAAGGCTACTCGTTCAGGGGACTCTGATGGTGTCATAGACCTGGTAATGGTGTCGCTATCTTCGCATAGTAGTACCATTTTCTTTTAGTGAGGTTATTTCAGGGTCGTAATCTACTTGATGGGTTTCAGCCATTATTTTTTTCGACTTTGCAACCACGCATTTTCATGAATTTAACAGCTTAACGGTAGAATGGTTTTCGTGTGGAAATACACGTGAGTCAAGACCATCATCACCATCGAGTTTCAGCGACAAAACCAACTATGACGACAAGAAGTCGAGTTTCAGCAACAAAACCAACTATGACGACAAGAAGTCGAGTTTCAGCAACAAAACCAACTATGACGACAAGAAGTCGAGTTTCAGCAACAAAACCAACTAAAACGACAAGAAGTATTCAGATGAAGCCAGCCTAAACACCAACATTAAAGAAGAAAAACATGAAAATGCAAAAATTCAGTGGGAAGGCCATCCTTGTATAAAACAATGTGGCGGCAGCTGAGGTTGAAATATCTGCGTGGGACAGTGGAGAATTGTAGGTACGTATGTACACAGTTCCTTTCGTGGTTATAAATGTATATCTCTGTAATAGGAAGGTGTACACACAATGGCAGAATCTTTTTACGTTCGAAGAGGAGAACGTCATTTTCTGTGGAGACTTAATTCTAGAGGCAACCAGTAGAGTAATGTCACAATCAACAAGCAGGGAGAAGACCAAGAGATCGCACTTGTGTCAGTAGATTTAGCTTGGTTGAATCATGGAAGGGCAACCCGAATGACTAATCGAACAAGGGTCTCTGATAGTGTCATAGACCTGGTACTGGTGTCTCCTAACTTTGCACCAATTTGCATATGGAGTGCACTGGAATTCCACGGAAATTATCACTATCCATCACAACACGTCACAGAGGCATACCAGACTTCCAGAACATAGGCAAGATATGGCACAAATCTGATGAGATCAAAGGTAAGGGCCTGTTTGCTCGTTACATTGTGCAGACTGACCAAAGAAATGAAGCTGTACGAATGATGATACGGGGATCGCTCTCAGTCTCAATGAGACAACCATGTCACTTATCTACTTGTAAACGTCATCGATTTTGTTTGTATCTTGGAAATTAAGTTTAAACTACTTCTATAGCATATCAACACTATATATAACTAATATGGAGAGTGGGAACTTAGAAACTGAAATCTGGATACTAACCCAAGCGGAGACTTATCTATATGGAGACTAACCCAAGCGGAGACTTATCTATATGGAGACTAACCCAAGCGGAGACTTATCTATATGGAGACTAACCCAAGCGGAGACTTATCTATATGGAGACTAACCCAAGCGGAGACTTATCTATATGGAGACTAACCCAAGCGGAGACTTATCTATATGGAGACTAACCCAAGCGGAGACTTATCTATATGGAGACTAACCCAAGCGGAGACTTATCTATATGGAGACTAACCCAAGCGGAGACTTATCTATATGGAGACTAACCCAAGCGGAGACTTATCTATATGGAGACTAACCCAAGCGGAGACTTATCTATATGGAGACTAACCCAAGCGGAGACTTATCTATATGGAGACTAACCCAAGCGGAGACTTATCTATATGGAGACTAACCCAAGCGGAGACAAACCAATACAGAGATTAAACAAAGCGGAGACTAACCCAAGCGGAGACTAACACAAGCTGAGATTAACCCATACAAAGACTAACCTAAGCGGAGACAAACCAATACAGAGATTAAACAAAGCGGAGACTAACCCAAGCGGAGACTAACACAAGCTGAGATTAACCCATACAAAGACTAACCTAAGCGGAGGCAAACCAATACCAAGACTAAACCAAGCTGAGACTAACCCAAGCTGAGACGAACCAAAGTAGAGACTAACCAAAGTCGAGACTTACCGAAGCTTAGATGAGCCAAAATAGAGACTAACTTTAGCTGAGACTAACCCAAGCCGAGACTAAACCAAGTTGAGACTAACACATTGGAGACTAAAGCAAGTAGAGACTAACCCAAGTATACTAAACCAAGCTGAGACTAACCTTAGCTGAGACTAACCCTAACTGAGACTAACCCAAGCAGAGACTAACCCAGGCTGAGACTTTGTCTTGTGTCTCTACATATCCTCCATCTTCTTCAGTCTGGTTTCTAAATTTGTTTGTGATGTTCTTGACTGCCCGCAACCTCCCTCCATAGGAGAGTATGGAGAGAAGCTTTGAACAGCCGCTCGACGACCTGGAAAAGGAGCTGTGGTGCAGCATGTCGCCCTGCATCCACACGTCTTGCGCTAACATCACTCTAGCGAGGCCAAAAGCTACTCAAAGCCAGCTATGCCGGTGTTGACCGTTGTGGTATACTTCAGTTGGTATCTCTGGGGATCGGGGTTGCAGACCAAGATGACCTCTGCCGCGGCATGGGGGCCACACCCCTACCTGACCACGTGCAGTCAGGAAACTTTCCAAAGTGATCTTGAACTGCCACATCTCAAGCGCCCAAATCAAGCTATGAGATCTTCTACTTCTTCTTCTTTCCTTCCTCATCTGCCTTTCAGCGTCGAGGGGGGGATATAATTTGCGGTCTTTTGCTCTTCTGTTCGCCTCTGCTGCTGTTATGTTACCTAATGATTCTAATATTCCATCGATCCATCTTTTTCGTGATCGACCCTTGGGTCTGGTGTTCTCGCAACGTTTGTTGAAGG
Source organism: Megaustenia siamemsis (assembly GCA_032433765.1). Classification (NCBI taxonomy): domain Eukaryota; kingdom Metazoa; phylum Mollusca; class Gastropoda; order Stylommatophora; family Ariophantidae; genus Megaustenia; species Megaustenia siamemsis. The sequence goes on along the minus strand of JAVIAB010000024.1, from coordinate 71,396,116 downwards.
CTCGTTGTGTTGTGTCTTTATCTGTTTTTGCCTTGTCACGTGGCCAAACCATTTTATCTGTTGTTTCCTTATATATTATATGGCGGGGGCTATTCCTAGCTTTTTTCTCAGTTCTTCATTTCTGATCTTATCTCTCAGACTGTTTCCTGTCATTCGCAGTGAGATGCAACGTTATTTATGACGACAGCACCGGCCAACAAGTAAACAGAGCCGCCCTCCAAGTAAACAGAGCCGCCCTCCAAGTAAACAGAGCCGCCCTCCAAGTAAACAGAGCTGCCCGTAAAAAAAACAATGCCGTGATCGTCATGTCTTTCTCGTTATTATCCTATTACGTCATAATCATCGAGTGCCGTCTCCGTAACGAAGGTTGGCTACCATGGAGCGCCATTCTGCTCTGTCTCTTGCTTTTATGGTGCAGGTTGTCATAGGCTGGTTTGTCCATCTTTTGGTGTTACTCGTCCATGTTAGTCTTGGTCTGTCTCTGCCTCTTTTACCTTGTATTTTCCCCTCCAGGATTACTTTTAGTAGGCTGTTGTGTCTTTTAACATGGCCCAAAAATCGCATTTCTCTTGTTTGAATTGTGCTTAGTAGTTCTCTTTTCATTTTTAGTTGTTTTAAGACTTCATCGTTTGTTTTCTTTTCCTTTCATCCAATTCTACCTTTTCTTCTATATATCCACATTTCAAAGGCTACAATTCGCTGTTCTGTTTTCTTGTCTAATGTCCATGTTTCTGCACTATATAGGAATATTGAAAAGATGTAACATTTGCTATTCTTAATTTTAGCCCTGGTATTATTTGGTTTTATGTTAGTATGTTCTTCATGACATTCTTCATCATGTACCATACCGGTTGGCGTAGGCGATCATGTCCCTCCACAATCTTCTATCTACAGTGCATCATATCAGTTCTGTTGTTGACTGCGTTCCATGCCATGACACCAAGCTATCCAGTATTTTCTCTCTTTGTGGTCCGCGATCTCTTTTTCCTTTTATTTTGCCAGTTGTAACCAAATATTCTAACTTTCCTCTTCTCATGATGTGCCCGAAAAATGTTGATTGTTTCTTTCTGATGTTTTTTAGGAGCTGACTTTTTGTGTTGGCCTCTTTGAGAACTTCCTCATTGGTCTTTTTAGCTGTCCAGGGAACTTTCAACATTCTTCTGAGAAATCCCATCTCTGTGGCCTCTAATCGTCTTTTCATTTGTTTGTCTACTGTCCATGATTCGCTTCCATAGGTCAGAATTGGTTCTATATAGCACCGATGAACTCTCTTTCACATTTCTATTGACATAGATTTGTTGCATAAGATATTTTTCATTTTCTAAAATGCTATTTTGGCCTGAGCTATTCTACTTTTTATTTCCGTGGTGCATCTTCCATCTGATGTTATTATTGTGCCTAAGTATTTGAAACTTAAAAGAATAGTTTTCTTACTATTCAGACTGAGACCTTTCTTGTTGCTTTCTTTTACTATTATGTCTATCATTTCTTGTAGTTCATTCTCTGTCTCTGCTATTAAGACTATGTTATCCGCATATAATGCAAATTATTTATGTTGTGACCGTTGACTTCAATTCCGTTTTTTGTCTACTATTCATCTCATAATATGTTCGCTGTAAAGTGAAAACAGATCCGGCGACAGAACACAGCCTTGTCTGACTCCTTGTTTTATAAGTTGAAATTGTCCTGTTTGGTTGTTAATTCATGACATTAAAATTACTTTTTGCCATACCTATTCTTTTGTTTATTTCAGTTGCACATTTTCCATCATTGGTTATAGTACGTCCAAGGTAGTTGTAGTTCTGAACTGTCTCCAAGTCTATTCCTTCAATTTTTATATCCACTTGTGGGTTTTGAGTATTTTCTTTGTTTATGATCATAGTTTTAGTCTTATTGATATTCATATCTATTCCATATTTTTTGCTTGTTATGTTTATTTCATTAAGTAATTGTTGTAGATCTTTAGAATATTCTGCTAGTAGTACAGTATCGTCAGCATATCTTAGGTTATTGATTATCTTTCCATTAATGTTTAAGCCTGGCATCTCTGTGATGTTTTTAAAGATTTGCTCAGTGTATAGATTGAACAAGCTTGGTGATAGGATGTATCCCTGCCTTAGTCTTCTTTTTATATCGATGGGTGTAATGTTCTCTTTGTTATTGCTGTTTTCTCCCAGTATAGATTACATATTAGTCGTATGTCCATGTCATATATATGTATCTCTTTTAGGCATTCTATACGTTGTTTGTAGTGTACCCTGTCAAAAGCTTTGGTGTAGTCTATGAAGCAGGCATATATTTGTTTGTTTACTTCTGTGTACTTTTCTATTACTGTTCTCATGCAGAATATGGCTTCTTTTGTCCCACTATTTTTCCAAATTGCTGATAATCTAATTCAGTATTGATTAATTCAGTAAATTGATTTATTCATTAACTTTTTCAAGATATTTGTAACATGGCTCATTAGACATATTGTTCTAAAGTCACTGCATTCAACTGCACCATTCTTTTTAGGCAATGCAATGAAAGTTGATGTTTTTAGTTCATTTGGTATGTATCCTGTGTGGTATATGTCGTTGCATATGTCGGTAATCCCTTCAATGCCAAAATCTTCTAGTGCCTGTATCATCTCTATATGTATGCTGTCAGGTCCTGCTGCTTTTCCCTTTTTCATTGTTTTTATAGCTTTTTCCACCTCAGATTTTAAGATTTTATAGCCTGATGTACATTTTATAACTGGTTTCTTGTCCCTTTGATCATGAAATAGTTCTGTTATATATTCCTGCCATCTATCTATAATATCTTTATTGTCCTTTAGCATTTTTCCTTTTTTGTCTGCAATGCAACCTTCTGTGGCTTTTTTTTTTAATTTTTATTTATCATTCTCTTTATTTATGTGTGCATTCCTCTTAAGACTTGTTTGCTTTCCATAGTTTCTATTTCTATACATTTTTGGCTGAGCCAATCTTCTTTTACCTTTTTGCACATTTTGCGTATTTCAATATCTATTTTATTGTATTGGGACACGTGTCGATAGCGCAGAAATTGATGAAAATTCAGTTAGGAGACTCCGATGTTTGGAGTCAAACTAATAACAAGGACGGGACTAATGAGAGAAAAGTAACAGCAATGTGTATAACCAGCAGTGGATTTACTGTGTATCATCTGAATAGACATCCGTGAATCTGCAAAAATGCGGTAAAATCGAATCTTTAATCAGAAACCACCTGCCGACATCGACAATTTCTATCTAATGCTAAGTAGTTCTGTAATTTGTGTTAGTTCATCTTCTCAATGTTGATTGGCTGCATTATTGTAATGCTTCTAATTATATTTATGCTATTAATTAAATAACCCCGCAACATCATTATATCTTGCTATGTAATACAGGTCGGTAATCCTGCTGTCCTTACTTGTTTAAGAAGGTAACCAGTGGTTTCTTGACACAATCGAGAGGTGTTGTTTCCCTCCAAGATAGCAGAAGTCGCTGCTTTAGTCTATTACTTTAATGCTTATCTTTTAAGTTTTGTTGACAGTTCTGATGTCCTTTTGTATTTCTGCCCCTCATCTTGGGTTCAACACAGAAGTGGTTTAGCACTGTCTCGAGCCTTTCGGTTCTTGCAGTCATCAACAAAAATAAACAGATAGTTAAAGAGGAGGTAGAAAGAGAGAAGGAGAGACAGGCTAGCAGAAGGAAAAACATGGGACTGAACGAACAAGAAAATAATAGAAAAAGAAAAGGAGAAAAAAGATAAAAAGAAAACGAGAGAGAAAGAAAAAAGAGAGAAAGAAGGGGCGATGAAAAGAGAGAGAAAGATGAAAGAGAAAAGAAATAAAGAAAACAGTGACATTTTAAAAGACTGGAAGGGAGTGAGGGAAATACTGTAATTGTGTGTAAGTGTGTACATGTGTGTTTGTGTGTAAGAGAGAGAGAGAGAGAGAGAGAGAGAGAGAGAGAGAGAAATAGAGGTTACCATGCTCTAGATGTGACTAGAATGCAGCGTTGAGGTAATTACTCCGTCTGCGCTAAAATATGACATTACCTTTACCTTTTCTTTATTGTTAATTTAAACTTAAAATTACTCCGCGCCATTTACAAACACAGCATCCGTTATCACAGACATCAACTGTACTTGAAACTCTGAAATAAAAATACAATTTGTCCAAAAAGTATAGTTATACATCATAGAGAAAGCTACAGAGACCGTTCACTTTCGTTGGAAAGAAAACAATACATGAAGAGACTCTTTACTTAAGGCAGTGGTCAGGATGCAGTGTGGGTGTCTATGATAAAATATTTCTCAGTGTGATTTCTGGCAATAATGCTGACTTTATTTAATGTCCATTTCAGACGTGCAACATCGTGTTCTTCCCATATTTAGATGACGTAGAGTTCAACATTCACTCAGAAGTCATAGGCAGCTCTCACAAAGACGTGACAATTACCGGACAGTGGAACACACTCACAACGTTCATTGCTACAGACACGCTTACTTCTGAAGATGATTTACAGGTGGTCAGGTAAACATGAGCTGATTGGTGGCAAATAAATATTGTGAACAAATTGTGAAGCCATTCTTAAATACCCAATGAGGTCACTGAGATTGGAGTAGCAGAATTAATAAGGACAAAGATGCTATATCTTCTTTGAAGCACGTAAAATGCGCCCAAATAAATGAACGAATAAAAAAGAAAAGCTCTATTTCAAGTGTTGTCTCCTAGTACCTACTTAACATTTCTACCATACAACAGGTTAACCCGTAACTTCAATTACGTGCAATATTGTTTTCCTTTTTCACTTCCACATTTCATCTTTTCTCTCTATAAATAGCTCTTTATTTCTGGATTTCCCCAACTCACACTTCTCTCTGAGTATCACCTGCTTTTCTTCACGCGAACTGTTTGCGATTTCACTGTTTGAGTTGCCTCTGTGCGCGGAGTAGGAGTGTTCTGCGGAAGCATGTATCAACAAGACGCCAATTCAACTACAATTCACGTCACCATATTTTATCGACCAGCTTTGGTTCACTGTTATTATATCTTCTCTATCTTTACCGGCACTCACTATATATTCCTTAGTATCCCATTAAAATACAATAACACACTTTTTTTTCTATCGAACAGCTTTGGTTTGCCTATCACACCCACCTTCTACTATACCCCAAGTCACCACTTCTGTACCTAAAACTCGACAATCCCGCTACCTATACGCCTCTTTTGCCCGTATATCTTTTTCCATCGGTCAGCTTTGGTTCACTGTTATTACATTTTCTCTATCTTTGCCACACCTATCCGCACTCCTACAACTCGACCAACTCTCAACCAGTCCGCTCTTTCCGCCCCTACAACATCTTTTTCCCTCGTTTAAATTTGGTTCACTATTATTATATCATCTCTATCTTTACCACATCTACCCATCCCCTCACAGTAAGCCAATAAAATCACTAAAATTAATTGTTTAAAAGTCATGGAAATACTATTTTAAACATCAATCGGTCAGTTTTGATTCACTATTATTATATCTTCTCTATCTTTACCACCCAGCACAATTCGCCGCCCCCCTACCCTATGGGAGCCGCGATAGCTCAGTGGTTAGTGAACTGGACTACAAAGGACAAGAGGTAGGGTTCGATCCCAACCTACGGCTACTGGGTTCACCTAGCCTTTAATGGATACCGGATTTTTTTTCTGGGAAAGTAAAGCGGCATGGGCGTAATACCGACCACATTACCTCAAAAATCGTGTGTCGAAGGTCTATACAATTTATGGTCACTAACACCATAATATTCCCTATACGCAACTTGGCGTTTACTTTTTTTACTTACGATCCGCCCCTAAATAAAACAAAACGGCGAGATGATGCCGGCATCTATGCCGTGGCCGGAACGTTTGTGTAATACATTACCTATTTGTCCCAATAACTTAAGGAGGTTCCATAAGATTTTTTTTTTTTTTAAATTTCGCCACACTTTTTAAAATAAGATTAATGTTTTTAACTATATAAACTCATTCAATCAAGCGCATTTACAACAGTTTAAATATATTTACATATCAACATATGGTACTAGTATTCCGCAGTGTTTTCTTTACTTCTTGTCAGTTTCACAATGACCATACAGAGGAGATATTTATACTACGTGGTCTGCATCCTTATCCCCATGGTACTGACGTCATCCATAACGTCGTTGGTGTTCTGGATCCCCCCATGCTCAGGAGAGAAGATCTCTTTCCTAGTGACAGTTTTCGCTTCTAACGCTATTTTCTTAAACTTCATTGCGTGAGTACTTTGTTATATTTAACTTATCTAGCTAGACAGTGCCAGAACGAATTTGTATCTGATGTTTAAATGACTGTGTATAAATGATTGTGTGTAAATGACTGTGTAAATGGCTGTATATGTGTGTATGGGTATAAGCTTCGGTGTAGTAGACGTGTTATTTGTGTAGTCGACAGCTCATCATAACTGCACATCGAACAATTCTATAGGTGCTCGGATGCCCTTCTCAGTATATCCCTCAAAGTGTAGCGACTGACAATATCAGTTCTGTGATCGTTTATCATTCTTCTTTGGTTCACTTCGTAGCACTCGTCTGTCATCACCCCATCTCGATACGATGCTCTTTTATATATTCAAGGTCATAGATTCATATTCTATACCCTAAATCAGCGGTTCTAAAACTTTCTTTATCACAGATCCCCATCATATACGTTCTGTAGTCGCCCACAGGATTCAACTTCAACTCAAGCTTTCAAACATCCAAAAGTGCTTCCGTTTTTTTTTTGTTCTTCATTCACTCTCTTTTTCCATTTGGCTGTAAAATATGAAACTATTCTTGAAGCCTTCAGGGACCCCCAGTAACGACACCGCGGACCCAGTCAGTTTGAGAAATGCTGCCCTAAATCATTTACTCATCCTGCCACATGGAGAGCATTTAGAATGTCATTTTGGTCCATGACTCGACCATTCTACATCACAGTTACCCCAGCGAGTATGTCTGCTCGTTCGTCCCTAGTACACCCGAATCTCCGGACACAAAAATAAAGCAGCTTTTAATCAGCCTTGACCTCTTCAGAAACTAACCATTGTCTTCGAACAAAGACTAAGTGGATCTTCTTTAGCAAACTCATTGAACCACCGAGAAAGCACCTGGGTAAGTGTGTGTGTGTCTCAAGCCAAGGCATTGCCCTAGCTACTGCCATGATATCCAATATCAAGCTTCTTCTAGGCAAGTCAAATCCACCACGTCTCATTGTCAATACTATCCCTCCACCCCTTACTTTGACTTGAGGTGTGAAGATCCATGAGCTCCATCTATGCCTACAACAGACTCATCTTTGTATATTACTACCTCATGCTCAGAAGAGTTATCACAAATCAAAGCTCGTACTTCTGCTTCCACAGTCACTGAGTCTTGTTTTCTGCACTTTCTGTTCACACCGAGAAGGACGTACCACACTTACGGAAAAGTACCAGTCAAGTACTAGAGGACAAAAAGATACAACGAAGACAATGGCGCTGGATAGGACACACACTGCGGGGACAAATGAGAGTATTACAGGGCACGCCCTTTTTGGAATCCCCAGGGGAAACGACAAAGAGTAAGACCAAAATATTCTTGGAGAAGACAGGTGGAAGCAGAGATGAAGATGATGAGGACGGCATGAAATGATCTGAAAAGAATGGCAAGAAACAGAACGGTTTGGAAAGTGTTTGTTGAAGACCTATTCTCCACAGGGAGCTGAAAGGTAGAAGAAGAAGTAGGTCCAAAGCTGTTAAGCTAAATGAAACTTTGAGGTCCCCCTATACAAAAAATGAACACCAGAAGATCTTAGTCTCAGTTATAAATTACAATAATAATTGTAATAATACTAATTATTATTATATAAATATTTTAAATAATTTTAAATTAATAAACAAATCTGGGGCCCCTCGGAATGTGAGGCCGTAAATTGTAGTTTATTTAATCTGACCTATATCTGGATCTACGAGGATGAGGGTCAGCGCTGACTCGAAGATATGAAAATGCTCGGAAAATTGTTGTCCAGTCTTTCATGCCGGGGAATTAGCAAATGCTACACAAGCTCTGTATGATGTATCTTTAGCTCACCCAAGAATTATGCCCATAGCCTCGTCTCTGTATCCCTTTCAATCTTGTTTGTGTGTGTGTGTGTATTGATATGTGTCAGAATAACCAAGACATACCCAATCACGTAAGAAACCAGCCCCTGGTATAATAAAAACATACGGCGGGGCTGATAATTCTGCTACCGCCATAATCCTTATTACAGCCAGGCCCTTCACAGCTGTCATTAGTACTTGTTCTGCGTGTTTCTCAAGCGCCAGACTCCGCTAAACCTTACTTTAAGTATTTCATTGAGCTGATCTTCCAGAACCTCCGAACACAGACTCACAATTGGTGTTGATGTGTTGAAATTTTGGTTGTTCAGAGAGATCAAAGTTACAACTGACTTTGTTGGGTTGAATAGACTTCCTGTCCCCCTACACCACAAGCTTAAATGAACGTGTGTGCAGTAAAAAATAGAACATTTGAGATAAATTGTACTTCAGTTTATCTGGTCAAAGATATACGAAACTATTGGGGAAATAAATCCCTTACACACCCATTAGCTCCAGTGACGTCATGATTAAGTTATATTGATGCAAACAGGATTAGAGACCAAAAATGACAGACTGAAAAATTAACGAACGAACGAATAAATTAATGAATGAAATAATTAACGAACGAACGATAAATATAGAAACATTGCCAATACGAGATCTAGACTTCAACAAAAGATAAATACGTAACCGTAAGAAGGAAAAAATAGACGATGTAGATCCTTGAACTTGAACCACAGCCATCTATAGTAGCCCGCGGGTTGGAATGAATCACCCATAGCTTGTGACGTTTTCAGTTTTACGAGCAGGAGCGGTTGTAATGACGTTAGTCATCTATAGCTCGCGTAGTTGAAAACGTCACAAACGTTTGAGTTATTTAGGGAAAACCCTCTCAACCCATAGGCCTTAATAAAACTATAGATGGCTGTGTTTGAACATATGATTTCGTCCTCACGATTTCTGTTCTCTTCTAACAGCGGGGAAATGCCCAGCAACATGGCCAGTGATTTCCTACGCATGCCAAGGGTGACCATTTTCCTCATCTTCGTTAACCTGCAGTGCATGTTTGCCATGATCCTGACCGTCTTTGTTCTTCGGATATACAAATGTGAGCAGGAAGACATACTCTCCAGCACAGAATGCGTCTCTCCTCAACAGACTGAGCAGAACATCCCGCAGGACACAACCAATGGCGACAAATCTGTAGGAGAAGACAAAATACCACCTTCCAGGATTCCGTATTCCACGTCTTTTCAACTGGCGCCATACTTGTTTAGAAAAATGGCTTTCTTCATTACAAGAGTTGCTCCGTCTAGAAAAGCTAAAAATAGGAATGGTAGAAAAACACGGAAAAAATGTTGTGGGCGCTGTTTGAGATCTTCAACGTGGGACATTATTTTCTTCTGCATATTTCATATCATTGGCATTCCCACCTATTATCTTCTGTTTGTAATATGAATTTGTATGTCACACACATACACACACATACACACACACACACACATATATATACACAGAACAAACACACACACACACACACAGAGTATCCATGGCATCCGATGAATCAATACATCATCATCATCATCATCATCAAGTACCGAGCCTGCTGGCATAGGTGATCATGTCTCTCCACAACTTTCGATCTCGACAGTTATTTATCATTTTTGTTGTTGACCTTCTGCCAAGCCATTCTCTTATTAAGTTGTCTGGTATTTTTTTCTCTTTGCTTCCCTCTATCTCTTCGTCCCTCAATTTTCCCAGTTGTTGCAATATATTCCAGCTGTTCTCTTCTCATTTCATGGCCAAAAAATGATGATTGTTTCTTCCTAATATTGGAAATTAGCTCTCTTTTTGCTTTGGCCTCTTTCAGAACGCTTTCAATACTCTTCTTAGATGTACATGGTATTCTCAACATTCTTTTGTAAAACTACATTTCTACAACCTCCAGTGATTTTCTTGAATCAATACAGCCATCAAAAATTATTAACCTCAAATCAACGGTTATCACAACCATAGACGGATTTAGAATGTTTTAATTTTGGATAATAATATAACCTGAAAGAGTTAGTTTGAGGTTGAACAGGTCGTGCCTCGCCTAAAAGTTGACAAAACCACGAAGACAATAACAACAACATCCGTAGGATGGGTATCCATGTTTTCTGTTATCCGCGGTTGGTCGCATCCTGTTTATTCTTGGTTGTTGTTTGAATGTATTTGGAACAAGTCTCTCTCATTGTTATTGCAAAGCTTTGTTAAGTAAACATGGTTATGTTTTTCGATGTTGTCTCATCCATTGAAAGTGCACATTGTACTGTAAAGTACAGGTGATTTTTTGTCGGTTCATGCTGGGTTCTTTCTGTGTTCAGGATCATGCCACATTGTAATAGTCATTAGCTTTCATACGTACAAGGAGGGAAGGAAGATGTGGGTGAGTGAGTGAGTGAGTGAGTGAGTGAGTGAGTGAGTGAGTGAGGGAGGGAGGGAATGAGTGGGTGGGGGAGTGTGTGGGTGAGTAAGTGAGTATGCGAGTGAGGGAGGGAATGAGTGGGTGGGAGAGTGTGTGGGTGGGTGAGTGAGTGAGTGAATGAGGGAGGGAATGAGTGGGTGGGAGAGTGTGTGGGTGGGTGAGTGAGTGTCTGAGTGAGGGAGGGAATGAGTGGGTGGGGGAGTGTGTGGATGGGTAAATGAGTTGGGGAGTGAATGAGTGAGTGAGTACACTGTGCACGTATAATATATCATTCAGTATATTTTTTTATTGAAATAGAGAGAAAACTAACGAAAATAAATGCCTAAGAAAAACACTCTGTGTACAATGGGATGAATTCAAGACTAATATTGAAATAAGAGAAATGACCGTGCAACTAACGATCTCATCAACAAATAAGGAACGAAGATGGACATATGTCGGACATGTGCTGAAAAGAGACAAATACAGAAGAGGAAGACCTAATGAGATACTAAAAAGAACACTTATAAGAGAGGTAAAGTTGGCAGGCATAGACTTATTAGATAAGATTGAACAAGTCGTCAAGAATAGAGATGGGTGGTGAAAAAAACTACAAGCCCTATGTGACGTCACACGGCGAGGGAAGGATCAAGAATATTTTATTGTTACACTTATCTTGTTACACTTTTTTAATATCAGCAATGTGCACCTTTCATAAATGAAATCTTACAACATATATCATTGTGTATGTAGTATGTATGTCGTTCAACGCTAACTGAGCGTATCTGCGTCTTTCGGCCCGACACATCCTTTATCGGCATTGTTGCACGAATAAGATGTTATATATGACGCTTGGTTCAGTGACCCACAACTGACCAAGATCCTTCTCCAATTTCCTATATTGGCCCCGGAAACTATTTGACCAGCTATATAGAAAGAGTAGAGGGAAATCAAAACTGTTGTACTGAAATTTGATGTACTGTGTCGAAACGTGGAGGTGACACAGCTTGCTTAACCATAACACAACACGACTGAAACCATAACACAACACAACTGAAACCATAACACAACACAATTGAAACCATAACACAACACAACTGAAACCATAACACAACACGACTGAAACCATAACACAACACAATTGAAATCATAACACAACACAACTGAAACCATAACACAACACAATTGAAATCATAACACAACACGACTGAAACCATAGCACAACACAATTGAAATCATAACACAACACAACTGAAACCACGTGATGTACTTTGATGTACTATCAAGTAATGAATGGCAGAGGAGGAAAGCAAGTAATCGTCGGTTAAAGTAAAAGGAAATTTACGTTTGAGTTGTCTGTCTTGCAATATGATATAAAGGAATGTTTCTCAAATCAGATGAATTATATCTCCATTCAGTAGCCAAATAAATGTCGAATATTGAGTTTGCCGAATGTCTAGTTTGTTTGCTTACAGAGTACCATATATCAACTGTGTTATTTGTATGTTGCAAGTCCTTGACTTTCACGACGTGACATTATTGACAATTCTTCACTTTAACTGTTCACGATGTGACATTATTACCTGTCTTTAACTTTAACAGCTCACGTTGAAGAAAAATACTCTGTGTACAGTGGAATGAATTCAAGACTAATATTGATCTAAGATTAATAGCCATGTCACCAAACATCTCATCTACAATTAAGAAAAGAAGATGGATTTATGTCGAACATGTGTTGAGAAGAGACAAGAAGAGAATTCCAAAATAGGCTTTGCTATGGGGAAACACCATATGGGAAACGACATATACCATACAGGATACGTACCAAATGAACTAAACACATCAACTTTCATTGCATTGCCTAAAAAGAATGGTGCAGTTGAATGCAGTGACTTTAGAACAATAAGCCTAATGAGCCATGTTACAAAAATCTTGAAAAAGTTATACAAGGAAGAATTCTGAATAAAATCAATACTGAATTAGATGAGCAGCAATTTGGATTTAGGAAAAATAGCGGGACAAAAGAAGCCATATTCTGCATGAGAACATTAATCGAAAAGTACACAGAAGTAAATAAACCAATATTTGCCTGCTTCATAGACTACACCAAAGCTTTTGATAGAGTACACCACAAACAACATATAGAATGCCTAAAAGAGATACATCTAGATGACATGGACATACGACTAATATGTAATCTATATTGGGAGCAAACAGCAATAATAAAATATAACAAAGAGAACTCTACACCCATTTATATAAAAAGAGGAATAAGACAGGGATGCATCCTATCACCAAGCTTGTTCAATCTATACACTGAGCAAATCTTTAAAAACATCTCAGAGATGCCAGGTCTACAAATTAATGGAAAGATAATCAATAACCTAAGATATGCTGACGATACTGTACTACTAGCAGAAAATCCTAAAGATCTACAACAATTACTTAATGAAATAAACATGACAAGCAAAAAATATGGATCAGATATGAATATCAAAAAGACTAAAACTATGATCATAAACAAAGAAAATACTGAAAACCCACAAGTGGATATCAAAATTGAAGGAATAGACATGGAGACAGTTCAGAACTACAACTACCTTAGACATACTATAACCAGTGATGGAAAATGTACAACTTAAATAAACAAAAGAATAGGTATTGCAAAAAGTAATTTTAATGTCATGAAGAACATACTAACATCAAAACAAATAACACCAGGGCTAAAACTAAGAATAGCAAAATGTTACATCTTTTCAATATTCCTATATAGTGCAGAAACATGGACATTAGACAAGAAAACAGAACAATTGAAGCCTTTGAAATGTTGATATATAGAGGAATATGTAGAATTGGATGGAAGGAAAAAAAAAAACAAACGATGAAGTCTTAAAACAACTAAAAATGAAAAGAGAACGACTAAACACAATTCAAACAAGACAAATGCGATTCTTGGGCCATGTTAAAAGACACAACAGCCTACTAAAAGTAATCTTGGAGGGGAAAATACAAGGTAAAAGAGGCAGAGGCAGACCAAGACTAACATGGACGAGCAACACCAAAAGATGGGCAAACCAGCCTATGCCAACCTTCACCATCAAAACAAGAGACAGAGCAGAATGGCGCTCCATGGTAGCCAACCTTCGCAGCGGAGACGGCACTCGATGATGATGATATGGAAAACATCAGGATACAGAAAAAGAGGAACGCCCAAATACTAAAAAGAACACTTATAAGAGAAGCAAAGTTGGCAGGCATAGACTCATTAGATAAGATCGAACATCTCGCCCATAATAATGATGGGTGGTGAAAAACACTACAAGCCCTATGTGACGTCACACGGCGTTGGAAGGAGTACGATCAAGACCAATCTTGTTATAGATATATCTGGAAGATCTCTCACACACATTTTCCTAGACATAGTGTCAGCTGTCATTTTGATGAGGAAAAAAATGTAACAACAACAACAAATATGATACTCAAGCGTAATTGTGGACAGACTTAGAAACGAAGCAAGTTTCACAAATTTAAACTTCAGTATGTTGATATTTTGTTTTGATATTTTGCTGTCATTTCGGGTAATTTTTACCTGTTACTGTATGCAGTAGACAGTACAACCTACGGCTGCCCTGCTGCTTTCCATGTATGCTCGGGAGAGCAAAACGCTTTTTGAGGGTACCCTGAAGTAAAACAACCTCACTGCCTTGTGTGTGAGACTTTTTAGTCAAAGGTTAGCGGAGCCCCCTACCCCGTAAACAAACAAGCGGAAGGCCTCAGAAAAACAATGTCGCAAATTCTTTGTATAGTCATGGATCGCCATAAAAATTGAGGGACGAAGAGATAGAGGAAAGCAAAGAGAAAAAACACCAGACAGCTTAAGAGAATGACATGGCAGAAGGTCAACAACAGAAACGATAAATGACTGTCGAATCGAATGTTGTGGAGAGACATGATCACCTTCACCAGCAGCTTTGGTTCTTGATGATGATGATGTTGATATTTGGCCAATCGTCAGAAGTTAGACTGCACACTCTCCAGTCTACCGACTTCTACAGTTCAGTTCAAGACAAATCCTCAAAACTGAAGCATCTGAGGGATAAAATAGTCATGGAGGTCAAAGACTCGCAGCAACATCAGGGCTGAACTTGGTCGGCGACTCATAGCAGACTGTTTGCGTCAGGATCAAAGAGCAATAACTGACCAAACCTTACTTCACTAGCCAAACGACTCGTCTACATGAACTTAAAATCATTTTAAATGTCAGACGATGAAAAGGAGTGGTCGTCCGGTGAACACTGCAGAAGTAGAAGAAACGCTCATCACAAAAATAGGGCTTTGATGAACTGATTTTGGACACCACGGAAAACCAATAATTACTGACCATAGAATTTGTGGCCCTGGAATATCGGGCGGTATGTCAATCTTTGGTCAACGTCGAGACCAAGGGGGTTGGTGTAATTTATTTTAGGCAACCAATATTTTTTTCATTTGTTCTATGTTGTATTTGCTGAAAATTTCTGTCAAGACTTTGGCCAAATAATGTTTAAAGAACAGACTCGTATTTATGTATACATATGCCCTGGTTATACATACACTGTAATAACATCTAAGTAATCTAATTAAAAGTCTCTACATCAACAGCAGCTGCACAGTCAGAGCAGCAGCAGGCTACACGGGCTACTTTGAAGTTAGTTCAGGTGTAAGACAGGGTTGTGTGATATCCCCCACCCCCCTACTGTTTCATCATAATTGAGTGCTGTCTCCGCATCGAAGGTTGGCTACCATGGAGCGCCATTTCATTCTGTCTCTTGCTTTGATGGTGCAGATTGTCATAGGTTGACTTGTCCATCTTTTGATTTTGCTCGTCCATGTTAGTCTTGATCTGCCTCTACCTCTTTTACCTTGTATTTTCCCTTCCAATATTACTTTTATTAGTCTGTTGTGTCTTTTAACATGCCCCAAAAATTTCATTTGTCTTGTTCTAATTGTGTTTAGTAGTTCTCTTTTAATTTTAAGTTGTTTTAAAACTTCATCGTTTGTTTTTTTTTCTTTTCTTTCCATCCAATTTTACCTATTCTTCTATAAATCCACATTTCAAATGCTTCAATTTTCTGTTCTGTTTTCTTGTCTAATGTCCATGTTTCTGCACCATATAGGAATATTGTGAAGATGTAACATTTTGCTATTCTTAGTTTTAGCCCTGGTGTTATTTCTTTTGATGTTAGTATATTTTTCATGGCATTAAAATTACTTTTTGCCATACCTATTCTTTTGTTTATCTCAGTTTTACATTTTTCATCACTGGTTATAGTATGTCCAAGGTAGTTGTAACTCTGAACTGTCTCCAGGTCTATTCCTTCAACTTTGATATTTATTTGTAGGTTTTGAGCATTTTCTTTGTTTATGATCATAGTTTTAGTCTTTTTGATATTCATATCTGATCCATATTTTTTGCTTGTCGTGTTTATTTCATTAAGTAATTGTTTTAGGTCTTTATGATCTTTAGGGCCTACAGTTTATTACATACATAAAATATATATGCATCGGAGACAGAAGACATCAACGAGCTTCTATTTTCAGACGATCAGGCACTAATTCGCGAAAAAATAGAAGACCTACAAAGTACTTATATAGACTCAACAGCACATCACAAAATACAACATTACAATCAACATCATCAAAACAGAAGTCATGAATAATGCAAAAGAGAAACAGAACATCAACATAATTATAGACGGCAAACAACTAAAACAAATAGAGGAATTTGAAATACAAAGGAAGTTTAGTGACAAACGACAATTCACCAACAGCAGAAATGGACTCATGATGCAACAAAGCTTGTCAAATCATTGGACAGCTATAGTCACTACTGTCCAACAGGGAAATAACTCAAACGGCAAAACGGGCACTCTACAATACAATATTTATTAAAACGTTGTGCTACTAATGCCAGACCTGGGCCCTAGACGGAAGAACTATAAGGGCGCATGACAGGAAACAGCCTATGAGATAAGATCAGAAATGAAGAGCCGATTAAAAAAAAAAGCTAGGAATAGCCCCAGTCGTAAAATATATAAAGGAACAACAGACAAAATAGTTTGGCCACGTGACAAGATAGAAAGATAAAAAAACAACACAACGAGCCTTCAATAAACGTTGCTAGAATACCAGACCCAAGGGCCGACCACAAAAAACGATGGATTGACGGAAAAGCTAGGAAACATAAGAGTCGAACAGAAAAGTAAAAGACCGCAAATTATATTTCCCCTCGACGCTGAAAGACAAATGAGGAAGGAAAGAAGAAGAAGAGGAAGAAATTATGCCCTAAGGAGATTGCAGAGCATGAGGCATGAATCGCGTACATAAACTGATGCTTTAATGCAGCAAAAACATAACATAAAAGAAGCAATCAAGACATGATACAAGACCCGACGCATCAAGAACAGTAAACATATTGGGGTAGACATTTCTAAGCAAATTAACGCCCTTGATCTTATTCACAATTGTTTCGACGAAGCTTTTAATAGAATCGGCAAAGACCTTATATGACTGCGAATGATGAGCGGTAGCAGTGATACAGTGAAGATGGATAGGGAACAAGCAAATAATTGCAATGCTGCGGTAAAGCTGGTAGCAAGGAGCCAGTAGTGGGGTGTGATAAACACTCCAAGGTATGGTGACAGCTTTACAAGGAAGGAACACAACTCAATACTGACGTTTCAGCCTGTGGCCTTCTTCAGAATACAGGGACAACGACAACAAACGGTGAAGCACACCTATCTATAACTACATGTTAGATGATCAAGTGGAGGGAGAAGAAAGTAGGATGTTAAAATAAGAAAGGAGAGAGAGAGAGAGAGAGAGAGAGAGAGAGAATGTGTATGCTACATGAGGAGAGATAGGATGAGCGACGAGAAATAAAATATAAAGATGAGGAAGAGCACGAGACTCAAGAGTCGAACTACAATAGTAAAGAGAGAAAAATGTATCATAAAAAGTCTATGAAAATAACTTAGCTTGAACAACCGGTCTGTCCTATGTGGTGGAATACATCAGAATGACTTGGTACGTTCAGGCTATGTCCGGAAGATACTAAGATGGATGTTGGGGGGTCAGGGTCATCGAATCAGATCGTGCCAAGATCATAATTCTATCTTCGGTGGTAATGGATAGAAACTAACATAACCAGCTTGGAAAGCAAACCCGGTTTTTTATGCCATGAAGAAAGTCTGATATATCGTTTCGAGTAACGTAAATATCACAACGACCTGTAGATACAATGCAATAATGGTAGTCTGGGTAGTTCAGAGGTATGACGTCATCAGGGCAGGAAAGACCCAGGTTCAAAGCCCACCAGGAGCGGTGGTAATTTGTCAAAAACAGGAAAAGTTAATCCGTGATTTCCTAATAGAGTTACCCTCCCCTGATTAATTGGGCAGTGAGATTCGATGTCTAGCCCTCTCGACTAACAATAATGAACAGGAGGTCCCGTGTGCACTCGCGCACGTTAAACTGTGTTACAATCGAAAGAGTAGGACACAAATATGGTCGCTGTCCGGGGAACATTGTCAGCAGAAAACTTCCCATACCTGGACCCCAGACCGTGCTACAGAGTTCGTGCACATATGGCCAGGACTCTCCTCGGTTTCCCTCGAGAATCTCGAGGGGATGTCGGAGCACCAATGGGCTCGTCCAGTGTGCAGTGATGATGATGATCCTAACGACAAGGAACAAAGGTACTTTTTTTAATGAACGAACGATAAAAATAGCGTCCATGACAGTCTGGTCGGAAAATAACTGTCCATGGAACCATTAGTCCAATATTCGCTCAATCTATTTAAACTGGAGCCCAATATCTCAATCAGCCATTAAAATGTTTGGCAAACAGGTGAAAGTGAACTCAATGGCGGCTTGTGATAATGTAACGTGATAAATATATCGATTCTGACATTACTCCGATCACATACTCCATAATCGATTTACGGAAGTTACGTCAAGCCAAGTTTGTAGTCAGGCTAGTCTTTGAATCGAACGTGCCACACAGTTAATGTGAGCTTTGGAAGAGATAAGGATGGAAATGGGGACTGCACAAACATGAGAATTGACATGGGGAGTAATAACTTTGTTTTAAAAAAAGAAAAGTGTAACTGATAAAACTAATAATCAGCATCAACTTTCATTGCATTGCCTGAAAAGAATGGTGCAGTTGAATGTTGTGATTTTAGAACAATAAGCCTAATGAGCCATGTAACAACAATCTTGCTAAATGTTATACAAGGATGGATATAGAAAAAAAATCAATATGGAATTAGAAGAGCAGCAATTTAGATTCAGGAAAAACAGTGGAACAAATGCAGCCATGTTCTGCATGAGGACATTAATAGAAAAGTACACAGAAGTAAACAAACCAATATATGCCTGCTTCATAGACTACACCAAAGCTTTTGATAGAGTACACCACAAACAACTTATAGAATGCCTAAATAATATACATCTAGATGGCACAGACATACGATTAATATGTAATTTATACTGGGAGCAAACAGCAATAATAAAATGTAACAAAGAGAACTCTACACCCATTGATATAAAAAGAGGAATAAGACAGGGATGCATCCATCCTATCACCAAACTTGTTTAATCTACACACTGAGCAAATCTTTAAAAACATCTCAGCGATGCCAGGCCTAAACATTAATGAAAAGATAATCAATTACCTAAGATATGCTGATGATACTGTATTACAATAGTCTGTTTCAAAATGGTTAGCCGCTATTTAATAATTAATATCTCTGTAACCACTTGATCGAAATTGTTCAAATTTTGCACATGACATAATAATCTCAATGTCCCCACGAATACATTTTGTTCCTAATTAAAAACGTATGGCTGTAAATTTTCTTTATTTAATGTATACAAATTTACTACCTTCTAGACAAACCATTATTGTATATGGTTTCATCATCATCATTATCAAGTACCAAGCCTGCTGGCGTAGGTGATCATGTCTCTCCTCAACTTTCGATCTCAACAGTTATTTATCATGTCTGTTGTTGACCTTCTGCCAAGCCATCCTCTTCAGCTGTCTGGTCTGGATAGAGTTCATTTGTGCTATATAGAATCATTTCTGACCTAAGGAAGCGAATCATGGACATTAGACAAACAAATGAAAAGACGATTAGAGGCCGCAGAGATTGGATTTCTCAGAAGAATGTTGAAAGTTCCCTGGACAGCTAAAAAGACCATTGAGGAAATTCTCAAAGAGGCCAACACAAAAAGGGAACTCCTAAAATACATCAGAAAGAAACAATCAACATTTTTCGGGCACATCATGAGAAGGGAAAGTTGGAATACTTCGTTACAACTGGCAAAATACAGGGAAAGAGAGATCGCGGACGACAAAGAGAGAAAATACTGGATAGCTTGGTGTCTTGGTATGGAAAACAGTCAACAACATAACTGATACGATGCACTGTGGATAGAAGATTGTGGAAGGACATGATCGCCTACGCAAACGGTATGGCACATGATGATGATGATGATTTATAGTTTATTTTTTCCAGTTGTGTTTTGCCTATGTTCCAGGATGCATGTAAAGGGCCTCAAAGTCGAGTTGTCTTGTAACGCCTTTTATCAATCTATAGCTACAACCAATCCATTCTTCCGGTAACAAAAATCACCAGCGTTACCTGCTTGTTTAGCCCTGTCGCAGAAGGATGATATTAAAATAAAGCGGTTCAAGCAGTGGCGTATACTGGTTTTGGGGTCTGGGCTACCGCTGACATAATAAATAAAGACATACATTATATTCAGTAGGCTAACATGAAGGAATATTTGCTAATGACATCACGTCATTTTAAATTACTTACTTATTTATATGCAAACTCTATCCGTCTTGTTTGGGACTTTGTCATTGAAAGTACTGTTAGGTTGGTTTCTACGTTTCTGAAGGAATGATTTCTCAATGGACATTATTGCCAAACCAGATAAGCGTTCTTGTGTCTGAGTTGAACGACAATAAGAGTTTATTCTCTTGAGAGCAGAATAGGTTCTTTCTACAGATGCTGATGCGCATAAGATAGTTATAAATAGGCTAGGGAGTTCCGGTAATCAGACATAGTTTCACTTTTATTTCGTGACGCTTCTTATTGGCTAGAGCTAAAAATAACCCATGAAACTGCATTTTGTATAGGTAGCTCTCGCCGTATAATTTTAACGGGAATTTATTTTATGTCAAGGTCATTCATTCTAAATCGGAAACTGTACCGCTGTTTATTAGCGGTTTCATGTACTTTCTTAGTTTCGGTTTCATTCACAAACGTTATAGTGGCCATAGGAAAACATTGCTTTAATAAATGCAAATCAAAGCAAATAAATCATATTGGCCTACCAAATGTGTAATAGAATATTCAAAAATTTGTAATATAATTCTGGAAAAAAAATATAATAAATTATCATTTCCTTTTGTATTTCGTTAATATGTTCAGGCTACCGGCGGTAGTTGTGGTAGCATAGAGAATACGCCACTGGGTTTAAGCTGAGCGCATACAAGAAGCTTAAATGGTTGGACAAAACCAGCATGTTGTATGATGACGATTAAATATAATTTAGGACATACAATCATTTATAATATCTCCTCCCCAAATGTTTACCTTATGAATATCTTCAGTAATAAAGAAAAGACGATGGTCATATCTTGGACATGTGATGAGAAGAGATAATAACCGAATAGCAAAGCAAGCCCTCATATGGGAAACAACAGGTAAGAGAAAAAGAGGAAGACCCAGGGAGACACTGAGAAGAACATTGACGAGAGAGGCAAGAGCAGCAGGATTCGGCTCCCTCAATGAGATAGAGCTGCTTGCACAGAACAGAGACAGATGGCGAGATTTGATAAAATATCTTTAAAAGAAAACTGCTATATAGAACAAAAATTCAGAAAGGAGAAGGTGTATCTTGGTCTACGCCCTATGGGCCGGCTACGGCTCGAAAGGTCAATAGATAGATAGATATAAATGTTTACAATGTACGCTCTCTACGGGCTCACAAACAATGCAATCATCCACTTATTGTGCCGGGAAAAAAACAGCAATCTTTCCAGCATTTCCCAATTACAGGAGTCTGCTTGAGGGACTGTAGGATCGTAGAATAAAGACCGCTTGAGGGACTGTCGGATCGTAGAATAAAGACCGCTTGAGGGACTGTAGAATCGTAGAATAAAAACCGCTTGAGGTACTGTAGGATCGTAGAATAAAGACCGCTTGAGGGACTGTAGAATGGTAGAATAAAGACCGCTTGAGGGACTGTAGGATCGTAGAATAAATACCGCTTGAGGGACTGTAGGATCGTAGAATAAAGACCGCTTGAGGAACTGTAGGATCGTAGAATAAAGACCGCCTGAGTGACTGTAGGATCGTAGAATAAAGACCGCTTGAGGGACTGTAGAAGCGTAGAATAAAGACCGCTTGAGGGACTGTAGAAACGTAGAATAAAGACCGATTGAGGGACTGTAGAAACGTAGAATAAAGACCGATTGAGAGACTGTAGGATCGTAGAATAAAGACCGCTTGAGGGACTGTAGCGTAGAATAAAGACCGATTGAGAGACTGTAGGATCGTAGAATAAAGACCGCCTGAGGGACTGTAGGATCGTAGAATAAAGACCGCCTGAGAGACTGTAGGATCGTAGAATAAAGACCGCCTGAGGGACTGTAGGATCGTAGAATAAAGACCGCCTGAGGGACTGTAGGATCGTAGAATAAAGACATATTGAGGGACTGTAGGATCGTAGAATAAAGACCGATTGAGGGACTGTAGGATCGTAGAATAAAGACCGCTTGAGGGACTGTAGGATCGTAGAATAAAGACCGATTGGGGGACTGTAGGATCGTAGAATAAAGACCGCTTGTCCTGTACAGTCGCCACGAAGTGTTCAGCTCGGAGTTGTTATTTCACTTCCGAAGGAAAACAAAATGTGACCTTACGCGTTGCCATGTTTGATGCCCGACATAAACTTCGATTCTAACTAGAATCTAGTCCACACGGTAGTGAAGGGTTTTGTGGTCGAAGTTTCCCTTCTTCTAGACGGGTGCTAGAAAGTGTAAAATAAATAACAGCCTACCAGAGCAAATCAATGTCTTTGTGTGTGATTCAAGAGACAAAGCACACGTATAAATTGAACATAAAAACAAATCTTTATAAAAAGCTAACTCATTTAATTAAATCTGAAAAGCAAACTAGTCTAAAATATACAGTGTGTATCTTAAATGTTGAGAGTACCATGGACAGCTAAGAAGAGTAATGTAGATGTTCTGAAACAGGTCAAAGCAAAAAGAGAGCTAATTTCCAATATTAGGAAGAAACAATCATCATTTTTTGGCCATGTAATGAGAAGAGAACAACTGGAATATATTGTAACAACTGGAAAAATTGAGGGACGAAGAGATAGAGGGAAGCAAAGAGAAAAAATAACAGACAGCTTAAGAGAATGGCTTGGCAGAAGGTCAACAACAGAAATGATAAATAGCTGCCGAGATCGAAAGTTGTGGAGAGACATGATCACCTACGGCAGCAGGCCCGGTACTTGATGATGATGTATCTTAAGCTATGTTCATTGTCCTAGAATTCTGCTCAAATAACCACCTATGTGTAACAAATACATACTTTAATGTGAAACACAAGCATAAAGTAACATGGCGTCATGCTAGAAGTGGTCACTGGCACCAACTAGACCTAGTTCTTACACGTAGGCAGTCTTTAAATAACATCAGAATAACACGAACATATCACAGTGCAGACTGCAACACAGACCACGCTCTAGTCATTAGTAAGATCAAAGCCAGAAGTAGTCGTATCTACAAATCAAGAGAGCCTGCAGCAGCCAAGATCAACATCACAGCGTCAAAAACCACACCAACCGAAGATATTTTTAGATCCAAGTTTGATGAACTGGTAGAAGAAGTAGAAGATGCATCAAGTGTGGATGACAACTGGTGCTCCCTGAGAACACACATCTATAACTGCGCTCTATCTACCTACGGCCAGAAACGGTTCTCAAAGAACGACTGGGTCGAAGAAAATGCAGCAAGACTAGACCCACTAAGAGCTAATAAGAAAAAGGCTTTACTGAACTTCAATAATAATCCCAATCAAATCACCAAGGATCAGCTCAAACATGCGCAAGCCACCCTACAACGCGAAGCAAGAAGATGCACAAACGAATACTGGAACAATCTATGCTCTGAAATACAGAAAGCCTCAGACAGGGGCGACTCAAAAACCATGCATGACAATATAAAAAAGGCCCTTGGACCAAAAATAACAAAATTAGCCCCCCTAAAATCCAAGTTTGGAGAACCTATTACTGACAAGGGACAACAAATGCAAAGATGGGTTGAACACTACTCTAATCTATACAGTGACGACAGACCAGCAAACACAGCTCTAGCACAATCAATACCCAAATATCCTACAATGTTTGAACTGGATGTTGAGCCTACTATGAACGAACTTGCTGACGCTATAAATGCCCTCTCAAGAGGAAAAGCTGCAGGAAATGACAACATTCCCACAGATGTACTAAAGGACAACCTAAGCGTACTACTTCCACACCTATACAAACTGCTAATTAAATGCTGGAGAAACGGAGAAATACCTCATGATATGAGAAATGCTAAGATTATAACGCTGTACAAGAATAAAGGAGACAGGGGTGACTGCAACAATTACAGAGGCATTTCTCTCCTTAGCACAACAGGCAAAGCTTTTGCTAGAGTCGTACTTAATCGCCTGCATAGACTTGCAGAACGGGTGCTTCCCGAGTCCCAATGCGGTTTCAGACCCGGGAGATCAACCATAGATATGATCTTCACTCTTAGACAACTACAGGAAAAATGTCGGGAACAAAATATGCCGCTCTATATTGCCTTTGTGGATCTCACAAAGGCATTCGACACAGTAAACAGAGATGGTCTCTACAAGGTGTTAGAAGGCATAGGCTGCCCTCCTAAATTACTTAGGCTGATAATTTCCTTCCATGAAGACATGAATGGCCAAGTCCATTTTGATGGGAGTCCATCAGAGAATTTCAAAGTCAACAAAGGAGTGAAACAGGGATGTGTCCTCGCCCCCACCCTTTTTGGTATATTTTTTGCTGCCCTCCTAAATTACACCTTCGAAAACAGCTCAGGAGATATTTACATTCGCACTAGACCAGATGGCTCACTGTTCAACCTAGCACGACTAAGAGCAAAAACCAAAACAAATGTTGCCCTACTTAAAGAATTTTTATTTGCTGACGATGCAGCCCTAGTCGCTCATAGTGAGGCCACCCTACAGTCGCTGATCAACAACCTGGATAAAGCATGCGACCTTTTTTCACTGTCAATTAATGTTCAGAAGACAGTAATACTAAATCAAGGTGACTTCAAACCTATATCTATTACTCTAAAAGACTGCCCACTAGAATCAGTACAGAAATTTACATATCTTGGATCCACAGTTATGCAAACCATCTCTCTTGATGAAGAAATAAACTGTCGAATTGGTAAGGCAGCTACGACCTTCGGCAAACTCACAAAAAGGGCATGGAACAACACGAAACTAACTCAAAAGACTAAACTCTTAATATATCAAACTTGTGTGCTTAGCACACTACTATATGGATCCGAAACCTGGACAACATACTCAAACCAGGAAAAAAGACTAAATGTCTTCCACATGCGATGTCTCCGCAAAATAATGCACATCAAATGGCAGGACAAAATAACCAACTTAACTGTCCTGCAACGTGCTAAGACCCTAACAATCATGTCGATGCTCAGAAGTCGAAGGCTAAGATGGCTGGGGCATGTCCAACGGATGGAAGAAAAACGCATTCCTAGGCAAATACTATATGGCGAGCTAAAACACGGAAAACGACAAATCGGCAGACCTAAACTACTATATAGAGATATCTGCAAATCATCTCTGAAAGACTTCTCCATCTGTGAAAACGACTGGCAACATCTGGCAAGTGATCGCACATCATGGAGAGCACGTATAAGGAACGGTATAACAACATTTGAGACTGTTCTAAGACAGGACTTAGAAGAGAAGAGACTCATGAAAAAGGATGGTAAACCCTGTGGACCAGCGAGCCTGACCTGTTCATTATGTGACCGCGTGTGTTTGTCAAACATTGGTAGAATTAGCCACGAGAGAAGCTGTTCGGCAAAAACAATACCTCAAAAAAATACGCAATAGCCTCCACTAGACCGTCTGACAAGACGAAAAGGGCCATATATATTGTCCTAGACTGCAGTAAAATGTGCCGACAAGTCACTGGCTAGATAACAATCTATCTATCTATCTATTGACCTTTCGAGCCGTAACCGGCCCATAGGGCGTAGACCAAGATACACCTTCTCCTATATGAATTTTTGTTCTAGCAGTTTTCTTTTAAAGATATTTTATCAAATCTCGCCATCTGTCTCTGTTCTGTGCAAGCAGTTCTATCTCACTGAGGGAGCCGATTCCTGCTGCTCTTGCCTCTCTCATCAATGTTCTTCTCAGTGTCTCCCTGGGTCTTCCTCTTTTTCTTTTACCTGTTGTTTCCCATATGAGGGCTTGCTTTGCTATTCGATTATTATCTCTTCTCATCACATGTCCAACGTATGACCATCGTCTTTTCTTTATTACTGAAGATATTAGTGGTTGATTGGCGATTTCTCTAATTTCCTCGTTTGTTTTGAATTCGTTCCATTCTATACCAAGTATTTTCCTTAGACATTTATTTTCGAATGCGTTCAACTTTGTTTCTATATCTCTTGTTGTTTTCCAGCTTTCACACGCATACGTAAGGGTTGATAGTACATTTGATTTGAATAGCCTAAGTTTTGTGTTTGTGCTAATGAGTTTTGATTTCCACAACTTTTCAAGGCTTCTGAAAGACATTGCTGCTTTAGCCAGTCTGATTCTAATTTCTTTGCTCGTATCCCCTTCTCGATCAATGTGACTTCCAAGATAGATAAAGTGATCGATCTCTTCTACTGGTTTGTTTTCCATGTATATTTTGTCACTTGTTGGAATTAAACTTTTCATGACTTTAGTCTTTTCATGATTGACCTCAAGCCCAATTTTGCTGGCTATTGATGATAGTTCATTTGTGTTTTCCTGCATCGTTTTTATCTGACTGCTGATGAGAACTATGTCATCAGCAAAGTCGAGGTCCTCCAAATGGTCTCCTTGTATCCATTCGATGCCTTTATTACCAGTGCAGCATTTCTTCATTATGAAGTCCATAACAATTCCAAATAACAAGGGCGATAAAATACATCCTTGTTTAACCCCAGTTTCTATTGGGAAACATTCGCTCAGTCCTTCCTCTGTTCGAACTGCACATGTGTAACCATCATACATGTCTTTGATAATATTTATGATTTTTGATGGTAAGCCATATTGCTTCAGAATTTTCCACAAAGAATCTCTATGAATACTATCAAATGCTTTTTTGAAGTCGATGAAGTTAAGTACAAAAGGTTTTTGCTTTTTCAATGTGTTCCTCCAATATAAGTCGTAGAGTGAAAATGTGGTCAAGACAGCTTCTCCCTTTTCTAAACCCAGCCTGTTCTTCACGCATCACTGTATCTATTGAATCCTTTATTCTATTTAGGATGATTTTACAGAATAACTTTGAGGCAACTGACAAAAGTGTCACGCCTCTCCAGTTGTTACAATCTCTAAGATTGCCCTTTTTTGGGATCTTAACAATGATTCCTTTTTTCCATTTATGAGGCGTCTTCTCTGTTTTCCAAATGATGTTGAACATTTTTTGGAGATGTATTAAATTATGGCTATCAATTGCCTTGAGGATCTCAGCTGTTAACTTATCCTCTCCAGCAGCCTTGTTATTGGTCATTAGCTTTAAGGTGGTTTCTATTTCACTCAAGGTGAAGTCATCTAAATTTACATCTAATTCTGCTGCTGGTGTTTCAGCTTCAAAATCTATTAAACTGTGAGGTAGTGGACGGTTAAGAATTTCTTTGAAGTGTTCCGCCCAACGAGCTTTTATGTCTGCGCTTGTTGTTAGCATTAATCCAGATTTGTCTAGAATTGGTGTTCCACTGGATGTATAGGTGTTTGTCAGCATCTTTTGTACAGTATAAAGAGTTCTGCTGTCTCCTGTAATTGCAGCTGTCTCTGCTTTCTCTGCCAAGTTGTCTATATAAGCTCTTGTATCTCTTCTTGCCGAACTTTTCACTTTGTTGTCTAATTCTTTGTATGTTGCTTTTGCCAGAACCTTTCCAAGATCTGTCTTTACATTAGTCATGGCTCTCTTTGCTTCTCTTCTTTCTTTGATGTATTTCCATGTGGTGTCTGAGATCCAAGCTCGTTTTTCCATTTTCTTCAGTCCAGCACTTGCTTCTGCTGCTGTCATTAGTATTTTGCTCTGTGAGTCCCACATTTCATTGATATCTAAGTCTATTTCACCAAGTGCTGAATAACAATTACTTAGCTCTATGTTAAACTTTTCCTTTATGGCTTCATCTTTCAGTTTATGACTATCAATTTTATGTGTAATTGACCTCTTCTGTTGGTTTCTAAATTTTAATCTTATTTTCCCAATGCACAGGTTGTGGTCACTATTAACATCAGCACCTCTGTATGCTCTTACATCTATTAATGATGATCTGAATTGTTGTTTAATACATAGGTGGTCAATTTGATTTGATGTTCTATCATCAGGAGATATCCATGTTGTTTTGTGGATATTTTTGTGTGGAAATAATGTCCCACCTATAACTAAATTTTCTATTAAACATAATTCTATTAATCTTTCTCCATTCTGACTTGTTGTATTACAGCCTTCTCTCCCCATCACATGTTTGGTTAGATAACAATACAAGCGCGAAATGCAATACGATACCAAGATGGTGGTCACACTTTAGAAAACAGTAAACATCGTTCACAAATGTGACTGGATCCAACAAAAATAACCACAACAAGAGAGAAGTATAGACGATTAACAATGAGGTAGCTACTACGATCTCCTGCTGGCAATGAGACTTTTGGAGAACGACATTTCACTATGTGATAGTTTAAGTATAAACAACCGAATGCAATTACTGAAAGTGAGGGTGAATAAGACACGATTGGAAATAATTATGTCACATCATTCATTTAGTTTCCTCTATGTCACATCATTCATTTAGTTTCCTCTATGTCACATCATTCATTTAGTTTCCTCTATGTTACATCATTCATTTAGTTTCCTCTTTGTTACATCATTCATTTAGTTTCCTCTATGTTTCATCATTCATTTAGTTTCCTCTATGTTACATCATTCATTTAGTTTCCTCTATGTTTCATCATTCATTTAGTTTCCTCTATGTTACATCATTCATTTAGTTTCCTCTATGTTACATCATTCATGTAGTTTCCTCTATGTTTCATCATTCATTTAGTTTCCTCTATGTCACATCATTCATTTAGTTTCCTCTATGTCACATCATTCATTTAGTTTCCTCTATGTCACATCATTCATTTAGTTTCCTCTTTGTTTCATCATTCATTTAGTTTCCTCTATGTCACATCATTCATTTAGTTTCCTCTTTGTTACATCATTCATTTAGTTTCCTCTTTGTTACATCATTCATTTAGTTTCTCTATGTTTCATCATTCATTTAGTTTCCTCTATGTCACATCATTCATTTAGTTTCCTCTATGTTACATCATTCATTTAGTTTCCTCTATGTTTCATCATTCATTTAGTTTCCTCTATGTTACATCATTCATTTAGTTTCCTCTATGTTACATCATTCATGTAGTTTCCTCTATGTTTCATCATTCATTTAGTTTCCTCTATGTTTCATCATTCATTTAGTTTCCTCTATGTTACATCATTCATTTAGTTTCCTCTATGTTACATCATTCATTTAGTTTCCTCTATGTTACATCATTCATGTAGTTTCCTCTATGTTTCATCATTCATTTAGTTTCCTCTTTGTTACATCATTCATTTAGTTTCCTCTATGTTACATCATTCATTTAGTTTCCTCTATGTTTCATCATTCATTTAGTTTCCTCTATGTTTCATCATTCATTTAGTTTCCTCTATGTTACATCATTCATTTAGTTTCCTCTATGTTTCATCATTCATTTAGTTTCCTCTATGTTTCATCATTCATTTAGTTTCCTCTATGTTACATCATTCATTTAGTTTCCTCTATGTCACATCATTCATTTAGTTTCCTCTATGTCACATCATTCATGTAGTTTCCTCTATGTTTCATCATTCATTTAGTTTCCTCTATGTTTCATCATTCATTTAGTTTCCTCTATGTTTCATCATTCATTTAGTTTCCTCTATGTTTCATCATTCATTTAGTTTCCTCTTTGTTACATCATTCATTTAGTTTCCTCTATGTTTCATCATTCATTTAGTTTCCTCTATGTTTCATCATTCATTTAGTTTCCTCTATGTCACATCATTCATTTAGTTTCCTCTATGTTTCATCATTCATTTAGTTTCCTCTATGTCACATCATTCATTTAGTTTCCTCTATGTTTCATCATTCATTTAGTTTCCTCTATGTTTCATCATTCATTTAGTTTCCTCTATGTTTCATCATTCATTTAGTTTCCTCTATGTTTCATCATTCATTTAGTTTCCTCTATGTTTCATCATTCATTTAGTTTCCTCTATGTCACATCATTCATTTAGTTTCCTCTATGTTTCATCATTCATTTAGTTTCCTCTATGTCACATCATTCATTTAGTTTCCTCTATGTTTCATCATTCATTTAGTTTCCTCTATGTCACATCATTCATTTAGTTTCCTCTATGTTTCATCATTCATTTAGTTTCCTCTATGTTACATCATTCATTTAGTTTCCTCTATGTTTCATCATTCATTTAGTTTCCTCTATGTTACATCATTCATTTAGTTTCCTCTCGGGCCGAAGACGGCACATAGGGCTCAAGTCATATTTATCCGCGACTGACCATCCTCTGCTAGTGCTTGTAGTTCTTGCTTGTTTCTTAATCCCATGATTGAGCCTTCCCTAGTAATTGTTCAGCATAGCGATTCTCTTGGTCTGCCTTGTTTTCTTTTACCAGATGGTTTTCACATAAATTCCTGACGGGGAAGTCTATCTTCATTTATTCTCAGCACATGACCGATGTTTTTTCAATGCTTCCTTCTTATAAAGCTCTACACGTATTTCTGTTTCGACTCGTCTCAGACCTGATCGTTCGAAATGTATTCTTTCATGCTTATCATTATGTCACATCATCATCAGGTTGCATGTTCTTTGCCGTTGTATTCACCACATCCCGTCAAAGAATCAACGACTCCAGCCAGATCTTCCACTTCAAGGTTGAAGGTCTCCTCAATTTCTTTTAACCACCTTCTTCTTGGTCTGCCCCTGATGCGTCGCCCAGGAACTATGCATTCTATTATTGTTCTTCCAGCCCGGAGTTGGTGGTTGGTTGCGTTCGTCCGATGTCTTAAGTATTCTAGAGTATCGTAGTAGACTAGAATATTCCTCTTCATCATCCGCCCTTACAAGGACGTAGTGGACGTGTCTACGTTGTGTTGTGGTTTGCAGTATAACTGTTATATTTGCGCCTTTCGGCCCAACACATCCGACTTCAGCACGACATTTTTGAGTACCGGGTTGTCTTCCCTCTTCGATCCCTGCACTCTTGGCCAGACTAGACAGGTTAGTCTGTTACTGGAGGCACCGCGGAGAGGTGGAGCAGGGTCTGGATGGTTTTGGTTCACCGATCCTGGCGTAAGCCTTCAGCTGTGGGTCGCTGACAACTTCCAGCTCTGATGCTGGTAGGCGCGTCTTCGCCTCCCAGCCCGGAGTGATCTTGTATGTGGCCATAGCATTTTAATTTTCTATGTAGCATGGTATTTATAAGGCAGTTCTTTTTAAATGCTTAAATCTTCTATTTATGTCTTCATTGTCTTTTTCATTATTCAATGTATTTTAAAAAAAGAATTTCTCTGCAGCATTTTGCTCCCAATGAATCGATTTTTTCCCTTGCTGTTTGCGGGATTGTCCATGATTCACAATCATATGTCGCTATCGGGAATATACGTTTCCTTCATCATCAACATTATCATCATCATCATCATCATTATCATCAGGTACCATGACTGCTGGTGTAGGTGATCATGTCTCTCCTCAACTTTCGATCTCGACAGTTATTTATCATTTCTGTTGTTGACCTTCTGCCAAGCTATCCTTTTAAGCTGTCTGGTAACTTTTCTCCCTGCTTCCCTCTTCTCTTCGTCCCTCAATTTTCCCAGTTGTCACAATATATTCTAAATTTACCCTTCTCATTACATGACCAAAGAATGATGATTGTTTCTTCCTAATATTGGAAATTAGCTCTCTTTTTTCTTTGGCCTCTTTCGTAACGTTTTCATTACTCTTCTCAGCTGTCCATGGTATTCTCAACATTCTTCTGTAAAACCACATTTATACAGACTCCAGTGATCTTCTTGTCTTGTTGTCCTATTATCCATGATTCACATCCATATGTTGAGATTGGCTCTACATAGCATTTAAGAATTATTTTTCTTGTTTCTTTTGTCAGAATAAGATTGCACAGTATATTCCTAATGTTTTTGGAAAGCTGCTTTTGTCTGTGCCATTCAGATCTCACTTCTGTTGTACATCTACCATCTGAGATTAACATTGTTCCCTATATTTAAATTCATTTACCTGTTTTAACAGTGTTCCACTTGTCTTTATTGTGCATTGCGGTGATGTCTTTTTCTTTGTTATTACCATTACTTGTGTCTTTTTGCTATTAAGGCTAAGTCTTTTATTTTTTCTCTCTTTCACTATAATGTATAACATTTCATGTAATTATTTTCACTCTTAGCGATTAAGACTGTATTATCAGCATACCTGAGATTTTTTATATTATGACCTCCGATTGTTATTCCAGGCATACCCCTTATAGATCTTAAAATAATCTCACTATACATATTCAATACATTTGGTAACAGCACATAACCTTGTCTAACACGTTGTTTTATTTGTTGAAACATTCCCAATTGATTTCCATTACTTATGACCGGGCTTGTTGCCAGTACATGTTGTTTGTTATTCTTATATCTTTGCTGTCTACGTCTCTGCCTTCTAAAATTATGAGTATTTCTTGGTGCGTGTCCAACGTGTCCTTCATCAACATTGAGTACCATCTCCGCATCGAAGGTTGGCTACCATGTTGCACTATACTGTTCTGTCTCTTGCTTTGGTTGTGCAGGTTGTCATAGTCTGGCATGTCCATCTTTTGATGTTACGCGTCCACGTTAATCATGGTCTGCCTCTACCTCTTTTACCTTTTATTTCCCCTTCCAAGATTACTTTTAGTAGGCTGCTGTGTCTTTTAACATGCCCCCAAAAATTTCATTTGTCTTGTTTGAATTGTATTTAGTAGTTCTCTTTAGATTTTTAGGGAGAATTGTAAAAAAAAAAAAAAATAGAAAAAATGTAAAAGCTTTACGTGATTAGTAGACGGCTCGCCGATTTTTTCAATTCTCTCTCACATTTAGCTTTACTGCAGCTTCGCATTTTTATGCATGCATTTGCATTTCTTTGTCTTAACCCCTTTTCATTTTTAATTGTTTTAAGACTTCATCGTTTGTTTTCTTTCCATCCAATTCTTCATATTCTTCTATATATCCACATTTCATTCATTTTTCTGTTATGTTTTCTTGTCTAATATCCATGTTTCTGCACCATACAGGAATGTTGAGAAGATATAACATTTTGCTATTCTTCGTTTTAGCCCTTGTGGTATTTGTTTTGATGTTAGTATATTTTTCATGGCTTTAACATTACTCCTGGTGTGTGTAACGTGTCCTTAGTAATTTAAATTTAACTTTCTTGATGGCATTGTGCGGGAGCCAGTATTGGGGTGTAACGTATACTGCTACAAGGTATGGCGACTGCTTTACAAAAAAAGGAACACAACAAAATATTGACGTTTCGGGCTACATGTGGCCTTCTTCATAAAACAAGAACAACAAACGATGAAACACAGGCAACTACTGCTCGTTTCTACTACTATCGTTTGTTGTCCCTGTCCTCGTTTTCTGAAGAAGGCCACATGTAGGCCGAAACGTCAGAGTTTTGTTGTGTTCATTTCTTTGTAAAGATGTTACCATACGTTGTAGGAGTGTGCGTTACACCCCGCTATTGACACCTTGCTACCAGCTTTACCTCAGCTCTACATTTATTTGACCTTTCCCATGGCTTTGTGTCACATGTTCTTTATGGTGTTTAATTATTGTGTTGCTATTGCTAATCTTCTTCCCATCTCTTTCTGGTAGTCTCCATTGTTAGTTACTACAAATCCCATATATCTATAGATCGTTACAATAAGTCACATCAGCGAAACAAAACTTCTTGCATACTTTTTAAGAATTGATTTCAGATTTACATTGCTTGACTACTTCCGGAATCCTGACAATCCAAGCAATGTCCGATGGTTTCTAGGAATATTACAAGTACTAATTTATGTATTAAAAAGGCAAAATAGAGACACCATATGGTACATTTGAAACTTTATGCTTAACGAATCTACAGCCAATGCATTAATAAAATAACAGATATAATATTGAAGGGTAACTCATCCTTTTTTTTTGTTTCTTATGCACGGCTAGAAGGTTTGTTTACACATAGCAACGGTTGAAATAATAATGACAACACTAACTAATCATTGCACGTGAAAGATGTTATAAATGAAATATGTCGTGTTGGAGAGTGTAATTACCTTAATTGTTATTACCAACAGCTTCTTTTCTGTTAAAATGAAAGGAAAATATTGTTATAGGTAGAATTGGATGGAAAGAAAAGAAAACAAACGATGATGTCTTAAAATTTAAAACAACTTTACTACGAAAAATGTAAAGAAAGTAGAAAGAGAACTACTGAACACAATTCAAACAAGCAAATGAGTTTTTTGAGGCATGTTAAAAGACAGCCTACTAAAAGTAATCTTGAAAGGGAAAATACAAGGTAAAAGATACAGAAGCAGACCAAGACAAACATAGATGTGTAACTTCAAAAGATGGGCAAGTCAGGCTATGACAACCGACATATCAAAGCAAGATTCTGGCGCTTCATGGTAGCCAAACTTTGATGCAGAGAATGCACTCAGTGAATGAATGAATGATTATTTTTGTTAAAATAAAAATGCAATAATGCGTCAATAATGATAACTGAACCGGATTATTTAATTTTTGTCATTGTCATCCATGATCATTGAATCACAATTGACTACATGACTGAGACTTTAGTCATTCTGTTCTGTGCTAAGTAAGTAGTAACTTCTAGAAGACCATCCTTACTAAGTTACTTAGAAAGATACTTAGATCTTAGTCTAACTAACTCTAACTCTACTCTAATTATTTTCGAATGGAGCAAATAGGAATAGCTAATTATAAAATAGTTCTCATCAGCAGCTAGATAAAAACGATGCAGGAAAACACAAATGAACTATCATCAATAGCCAGCAAAATTGGGCTTGAGACCAATCATGAAAAGACTAAAGTCATGAAAAGTTTAATTCCAACAGACGACAAAATATACATGGAAAACAAACCAGTAGAAGAGATCGATCACTTTACCTATCTTGGAAGTCACATTGATCGAGAAGGGGATACAAGCAAAAAAATTAGAATCAGAATAGCTAAAGCAGCAATGTCCTTCAGAAGCCTTGAAAAGTTGTGGAAATCAAAACTCATCAGCACAAACACAAAACTTAGGCTATTCAAATCAAATGTACTATCAACCCTTACATATGCGTGTGAAAGCTGGAAAACAACAAGAGATATAGAAACAAAGTTGAACGCATTCAAAAATAAATGTCTAAGGAAAATACTTGGTGTAGCATGGAACGAATTCAAAACAAATGAGGAAATTAGAGAAATCGCCAATCAACCACTAATATCTTCAGTAATAGAGAAAAGATGATGGTCATATGTTGGACATGTGATGAGAAGAGATAATAACCGAATAGCAAAGCAAGCCCTCATATGGGAAACAACAGGTAAGAGAAAAAGAGGAAGACCCAGAGAGACACTGAGAAGAACATTGATGAGAGAGGCAAGAGCAGCAGGATTCGGCTCCCTCACTGAGATAGAGCTGCTTGCACAGAACAGAGACAAATGGCGAGATTTGATAAAATATCTTTAAAAGAATTGAAAACTACTAGAACAAAAATTCAGATAAGGGAAGGAGTATCTTGGTCTACGCCCTATGGGCCGGCTACGGCTCGAAAGGTCAATAGATAGATAGAATTATCAAATGCTTATAATAATATAATATAACTATGATGTTTACATATCATATCATATCGTATTTAATTAAATTTCAGCTTATTTTACAAATTTTTTTATTTTCCCTTTTATGTGTATTTTCAATGTGTTAATGTGATCATCAATAATGAGTTTGTTTATACTATTGAATTTTAATTCATGATTATTATTATTATTAATTTGTAATAATTTTGCAGTTTAATGTTACGAATGTAGAGTGTTTATTAGTGCTAGATAGAGCCAATTCTGACCTATGGAAGCGAATCATGGACAGTAGACAAACAAATGAAAAGACAATTACAGTCCACAAAAGTGGAATTTCTCAGAAGAATGTTGAAAGTTCCCTGGACTCCTAAAAAGACAGAGGACTTTCTTGTTTTGGTTTTTTTTTTGTGTTACAAATAATTAAGGGAATTTTATGTAAAAATGATTGTCACTTATTTAACTAATTTACGACTAGTCGTTATGAAGTGTTGTTTTTTGTGTGTGTGTGTGTGTGATGTTATTTAATTCCTTTATCACATTGTTCTCACTTTACAGCTAAAATATTATCAGATCAATAGTAGAAAAAAAAAGAAATTGAAGTCAACACTTACAACATAAACAATGCGGAAATATGCGGATGACACAGTCTTAATAGCGGAGATGGAGAATGAACTACAAGAAAGGATGGACATTAAAAGAAAGAAACAAGAATGGTCTTAATCTGAATAGTAAGAAAACAGAAGTAATGGTCATATCAAAGAAACAATCATCACCATCATGCAATATAAAAATAAATAGAACAAATCTGAAACAAATGCAAAACATCTTATGCAACAAGCCTATGTCAATAGAAGTGAGAAAAAGAGTTCATCAGTGTTATATAGAACCAATTCTGACCTATAGAAGCAAATCATGGGCTGTAGACAAGCAAATAAAAAGACAATTAGAAACTACAGATATGGGATTTCTTAGAAGAGTGTTGAAAGTTGCCTGGACAGCTAAAAAGACTAACAAAGACATTCTCAAAGAAGCCAACACAAAAAGGCAGCTCCTAAAAAAACATCAGAAAGAAACAATCAACATTTTTCAGGAACATCATAAGAAGAGGAAAGTTGGAATACTTGGCTACAACTGGCAAAATACAGGGAAAGAGGTCAAAGACAACAGAGAGAGAAAGTACTAGATAGCTTGGTGTCATCGCATGGAAATAAGTCGACAACAGAGTTTATACAATGCACTGTGGATAGAAAATTGTGGAAGGACACGATCGCCTACACCAACTAGTATGCCACATGATAATGATGACATATTATTGCTTTGGTTGGCAAAATTAATACTTGCACAAATTCTAAATTTGATAACAATGTGCTCTTTTGATCTGATTTTATTTCAATTTCTCCACTTTACAGACAGTCAAGAACTAAATAAAAATGGCAGAGTGTGTTAAAGTAATTGTGCGATGTCGACCAATGAATAACAGAGAGAAAGGTTTAAAATGTGTTAACATTATAACTATGGATTCAGGCAGAGGCCAGTGT
This sequence comes from Megaustenia siamemsis, assembly GCA_032433765.1. Taxonomy (NCBI): domain Eukaryota; kingdom Metazoa; phylum Mollusca; class Gastropoda; order Stylommatophora; family Ariophantidae; genus Megaustenia; species Megaustenia siamemsis. The sequence goes on along the minus strand of JAVIAB010000024.1, from coordinate 71,358,704 downwards.
AGTATTAATCATCCCGGGGACAAGAATGTTCCACCAAAAATGTTTACTTTTGATGGAGCTTACTTTATGGAGTCAACTACAGATCAAATATATGGGGAAGTCACATATCCACTTGTTGAGGTACACAAAATTGTTTTGTGTTTCTTTTATTGTAAAAATATATTGCATATTATAAAACACATAATTGTATCATAAACAATCCATTGAATTCTTCATCACCATTGAGTGCCATCTCCGCATCGAAGGTTGACTACCATGGAGTGCTATTCTGCTCTGTCTCTTGCTTTGATAGTGCAGGTTGTCATAGGCAGACTTGTCCATCTTTTGATGTGACTCGTCCATGTCAGTCTTGGTCCGTCTCTGCCTCATTTAACTTGTATTTTCCCTTCCAAGATTACATTTAGTTGGCTGATGTGTCTCAAAAATATAATTTGTTTTCTTTGAATTGTGTTTAGTAGTTCTCTTTTCATTTTTAGTTGTTTTTTGTTATTGTATTGCTATTGAATTATTACATTGTGTAAAATAAAACTAGAACTTTATTGTTTTATGACAGTTTTTTAAATATTAAAATATATTTAATTAGAATTTCCTTTCAAGTGAAAGTCTGTCAGTTACCCTTATAATAATAGATCTTTGAGATCATTTGGAATATTTATTTTAAGTATTTGCATGTTTATTTCCGTGTGAACAATACCATTTTTTGATAGTTGTTTGTGTTTTTTAGTGCAACCCTTTGCAGTTTTATTCCACCTTCCTCTATCACAGCTCAATGGTTAGTGAACTGGACTACAAAGGACAAGAGGTAGGGTTCGATCCCAACCGATGGCTTCCGGTTCACCCAGCCTTTAATGGGTACCAGATTTTTTCTGGGAAAGTATAGCGGCACGGGCGTAATATCAACCACATTACCCCAAAAATCATGTGCCGAAGGTCTGTAAAATTTATGGTCACTAACACCATATTCCCTATATGCCACTTGGCGTGACGGGGGTACTTTACTTTTTTTATTTACTTCCTCTATCACAGAAATGTTTTTTTTTTAAAGAAATCTTTTTTTTTTAAATTAAAAGTAGTTTCAGTTACCAAGATCTGAATTAAAGACGAGTGAGCTATTTTTGTAAAGTGAAAGCATATAATAGAATCTTTTAATGGCAAAAACTAATAAATAAAAAAGCAACAAACCAGAAGTTAAATAATTTGTTATATTATTATGAAAAATAACAAAGTCTTACTGGCATTTTCAATAAAGGTAAATCTTTATAATTAATTTAATTCTCAATTAATGGAAATATGAGTTTGGTAATTATTAAAAGGCAGCAGTTGATTTACAAACATATTACAGAGCTAAATTATTATATCGTTTAAAAAAAATTAATAAAAATAAAAAACAAAAAATAACAAGTGATTAAAAATACTTACGCACAAGCAAGAACCCTATTGTAAGTTGAGATCTCACACTACAGTGGGAAAATAAAATGTAGCATGGTTGAGATTAGATAGTTGTTGATTTGGAGTTCACCTTATTGTTAGCAGTGATGCATGAAATGTCTTCTCCTTTTATCACCTGTGTGTGGGTTGTTACCTATGTGGGTTGTCACCTAAGTGGGTTGTCATCTGTGTGAGTTGTTGTCATCTGTGTGAGTTGTTGTCTTGGAGGTTTTGCCTATTTCTTGGTGGGGCATAACCCATTCAACCACATACTAGTCAGCTACATACTCCCCCTTCCCTCAGGGCAACCAAAGGTTACATGTTGCCTAATCAAACTATCGTAAGAAGATATTGTGCACCCGTGTAGGTGGACAAATGCAGTTTTTATAGCGGTTCAGATATAGGTTGCTACTATTTCATTGACTAGTTTCTCGTATAAACAGAGCCATATATTCAATTCAACATACATTTTATTTTTGTAAATTTCTATGTGTTGATTAATTTTATGAAAAAAAAACAATGCTGAAAGTCACAAATATAGTTAATTTCCCGTAAAATTTGGTTTTATGGCATATCATATTTTTTAAAAGAAAATTCAATACTATTTATGTGGAATCCATACGATATGGGTGGTATGCATCTGTATTTTTATTGGCCAGATTCTGTGAAATAATGTCAAGGTGTCCACCAAGTCTCCTCTTTCTATTATTGGCTCTATGTTTTAATAATAATCTTCTCATACCATACCAGAAAAAGTATATAATAGTCAGATATGCTTCTTCTAAGAGGCAGCTTTGTGTACTCTATTTTCTATTTGTTGATGTTTCATCTATGACTCACTTGTATGTGATGAGATTGGCTTATCATCATTCTGAAAATTAAAAAAAAAAAAACCTACTACGTTTAGAAACCTAGTGAGAGTGTAGATATCACCTGAGTATATAACTTGAGTGAGAGTGTAGATATCACCTGAGTATATAACTTGAGGGAGAGTGTAGATATCACCTGAGTATATAAGAGAACCATTATGATAAATATATGATAACATTCCTGTTACAATGTTGTTCGTATCAGAGGTAATAAGAAGATTAACAGAAAGGAGAAAATAAAAATCATATCTTCTTAACTTCCTCTGTTGGAGAGGTACAAAGTTCTGGTACTCTCCTTTTTGGCAGCTTCAGTCATTATCTATTGATATTGTTGTAGTGTTTCTTTGATGTTGTCTGTCCATCTTACTCTGGGTCTCCATCTTACTCTTCTTTCTTCTCAGAAATATTTGTTTTGTGTAGTAAGGAATCACACAGCATTCTTTCTAGATGTTTTTTTTTTTTTTAGTATATAGCTATTGGTTCGATGCCTACTCTTTCTCTTATAACATTTTTTCTGATTCTGTCTTTTCTGGTCACTCCAGGAACTTTTCTCAGGCATCTCATCTCTGTAAAGAAAGATCACAATTACTGAAATAAGATGTCTTCCAAGATTACTTATTTGACAATAAAAAACAACATAAGAAATGCAGAAGTTAAAAAAAGTAGAACAGAATTCCTGAACTACATCCAGAGACAACAAAAGAAATATTTTGGATATATATCATGGTTATCAGTAAACATTTGACACAACATTTGACAGCAAGTATTAATTATCAGATACCTTAACAGAAGAAACAGAGGTACACCTCCCTTGTGGAGCATCCGATGTCACATAATGTACCATGTGTGAAGCAAACTAAAGAACATTGACAAGTTTACACCATTGTCCCTAGCAAGGCAAAACAAGAACACAAGACAACTGTTTCAGAAAGAACAGTTGAAATTCAAATTCTTGGACAAAACTTTATCTGTTGTATCAAACTAAAGTTACTCTATCTTTCTAACTGTAACTTTAGCTAGCTCTAGCAACTGAAGGGAAATTTCATTTACATTATCTTTTTTATCAAGCTAAAGTTACTCTATCTTTCCAACTGTAACTTTAGCTAACTCAGAAAACTGAAAGGTAATGTTATCATTTCAGATTAAATGTTACAGAAGAGTTCCTTAAATGTCCTGGAAAGGCAAAAAAAAAGGAACAAAAGCATCTTAAGAGAACTGAGAATAAACAAAAATAGGCTGTGCAACTAATTTAGGCAAGAAAATTTACTGATTTTGTCCCCATCAAATGTTATAATTACTCTGCAAAATAAAATTAAAAAAAAACATTAATGAAGGATACAGTTTCTGTTAAGTGAAGCGATCTAGAAGATGATGAGATTAACACATGGACTCCTTACAAGACAAGACTCCCTGAATCAGACAATGTAGCCAGACACAAAACATTTAGAATGGCTGTTCAAAGATTAATGTTATTTTCTAGTCAGGCTACTTGATGATTACACTTTGTTGCTTGCTTAATTTTTTATATAAATATGTGGAACTTATCCTTTGTGAAATTATATAGTCATGTCAAGGTTGAATGATAAAGTTTATTATTTCAAAAATATATTTGTGCAAATATTTGTATTTTCAGTTTATAACTTTGTTTTATTCTTAAAAGAAGATCATAATTGTCATTGTCTTAATGTTTTGGCCAAGGATTCTGCTTTTATTTCCTGTCTCAGTAACATTTTGGGTGATGTTTGTCATTTTATCACTGCCAGTCAGATATCACAATAAAAAGTTGAAGTGATACTTTCAGGGTGTCACAGAAGGCTACAATGGGACAATTTTTGCTTACGGACAAACTGGTAGTGGTAAAAGTTATACCATGCAAGGAGTCACACAACCAAATTCACAGAAAGGCATCATTCCAAGGTATGTCCAGCAAAATTTGAATGAATAATGCTTTCTTTGTAATTTGTACTCTGAATTTTATCTAATTTGTTCTCTAATTTTTTTCATTTTCTTTCTTGTGTTCACCTTTTATTGTTACAGTGTGACTCAGCCATGAAGGATAATGGGAAGAGTAGAAGAAAATGATGATCGACAGAGGAAGAATAGAATGATACAACAATGATAAGAGGTACCATAGTTTTAGGCGGTGTAGAATGAAAATGAAGACTTAAGGATTAGCAAGGAAACATTAGTCCACCATACCCAGACACTGTGGCATAACCAACTATAAGACTGCAAGAAAGTCCGAACAGGTGTTCAACCTGAACGTGGAAATCCAGACAGTTGTCTACGCTTGCCGATGAAGTTACATAACGCAACGACGCTGGACGATGGGCTCCCATTGAACAGGTGTTGACATGAGATAGCTATACTAGGACTAGCCCAGAAACATCCTTTGAAGGGCTGAGCCAAGCAAAATAAGGGGAAATTCTTGTGTCGGCAGGCGCCTTGAAGTCCATATAGACAGTTTGAGATTAAAAAATTCTGACGAACAAATCGCCGCACGTAATCAAAGCACTTAGAAAAAGAGAACTATGAATCTAGACGCAGCACTTAGAGGAACTTAAACCTTTTTCACCTATGAGAAATAGTAGATGAGAGCAAAGGAGATTAGATACCTGCCTCAAGGCAGATGTTAGAATTAAGAGTCAGGCAGATTAAAATGGTTGTCTTTTTGCTTCTTCTTCCACCCAGGCAGCTCGTGGGTGGAAACCAGTTAGATGAACAGGAGAGAGTAGCGAACGTACCCAAGTAGGAAAATCAGGAGTTTGACTAATAAAGTTCGCACAGAGATTTGTGTGGTTTAGGTTTAGAAGTAAGACCTCAAGGTCTGTACGATTGAGAGTTAACTTGTATACGATCACTAGCGTTACTTGTGAATATACATTGCCGATAGGCTCAACACAGTAACAATAAAGGAATACTTAGATTATAAGAGGACAGTATAGTTTGTTCATTGTATGGAACCAGTTGTTAAAGTTTTGAAGTGGATGTCAATAATAAAGACTATATTATATTTGTACGATAACTATGATGAGTTATGTGTGTCTCTATCTATGTATAAGATATAAAAGAACAAATAACAAGATAGTCAACAAGTCACAGAAGATAGACAAGGAAGATAATCAACAAAGATAAATAGCCAAACAATAAGAACCTCTGCAACAACATATATTATTTTTATGGATGGACTAATATCCACAGATCTAAAACTACACTTAGCGAGGCTGAACCCTGAGACGCTAGATGAAGCCATTAATGTCTATATTAAAGAAACCGGGTTCAGGAAGAAATTGATTTTAAACCTACCTGAAGAAAGCCCATCCATCAGTGAATGGTTTAATAAAAGAAAAATAGTAGAAAATCCTAGGGAAGTTAATCAAGCGAGTATAAGATGGAGAAATAAGGGACGACTAGGTGAATTGAGTAAAGAAATATATGCGATGAGAAAGGAAACAAGTCGCTTTCACAGAAGAAATTTACCACCCCAGGAATCTAGGTGGAGATGGAAGGACAAAGGACAAACTGCTGGACATAAGAGCTATGAAATAAATAGTGTAGACAGAAGGACTGGATAAATACTGTGAATGGTAAATCAACCGTTTGGGCACAGCATGTTAACCCAACAACCAGGCGTGGTTGGCAAGATCCCTCTAGAGTTAAAGAGAAGCGCACAACCAAGCACGTGGATGCGAGAACGCCCATGTGGTCCAAATCAAATGGCCCAAATAACAAGACAAACAGGCTGTCTAGCCTGAAACAGAACAAATTCATCAGAAAGGTGAAGGTCTTAGAGGGAATGGAGCAGAAGTTGGAAGATAAGTCGAGCTATACAATCGGTAATAAAAATGAGTGTTTGATAGTGGGATTAGAGGAGCCTGAGAGTGTTTGATAGTGGGATTAGAGGAGCCTGAGAGTGTTTGATAGTGGGATTAGAGGAGTCTGAGAGTGTTTGATAGTGGGATTAGAGGAGCCTGAGAGTGTTTGATAGTGGGATTAGAGGAGCCTGAGAGTGTTTGATAGTGGGATTAGAGGAGTCTGAGAGTGTTTGATAGTGGGATTAGAGGAGTCTGAGAGTGTTTGATAGTGGGATTAGAGGAGCCTGAGAGTGTTTGATAGTGGGATTAGAGGAGCCTGAGAGTGTTTGATAGTGGGATTAGAGGAGCCTGAGAGTGTTTGATAGTGGGATTAGAGGAGCCTGAGAGTGTTTGATAGTGGGATTAGAGGAGCCTGAGAGTGTTTGATAGTGGGATTAGAGGAGCCTGAGAGTGATCGACAGTGAGATTAGAGGAGCCTGAGAGTGATCGACAGTGAGATTAGAGGAGCCTGAGAGTGTTTGATAGTGGGATTAGAGGAGCCTGAGAGTGATTGACAGTGAGATTAGAGGAGCCTGAGAGTGATTGACAGTGAGATTAGAGGAGCCTGAGAGTGATCGACAGTGAGATTAGAGGAGCCTGAGAGTGATCGACAGTGAGATTAGAGGAGCCTGAGAGTGATCGACAGTGAGATTAGAGGAGCCTGAGAGTGATCGACAGTGAGATTAGAGGAGCCTGAGAGTGATCGACAGTGAGATTAGAGGAGCCTGAGAGTGATCGACAGTGAGATTAGAGGAGCCTGAGAGTGATCGACAGTGAGATTAGAGGAGCCTGAGAGTGTTTGATAGTGGGATTAGAGGAGCCTGAGAGTGATCGACAGTGAGATTAGAGGAGCCTGAGAGTGATCAACAGTGTTACACAAACTATTAATGAAGAAACAAGAGAGGTGAACAGAAGTTGGAAGATAAGTCGAGCCATGCAATCGGTAATAAAATGAGTGTTTGATAGTGGGATTAGAGAAGACTGAAAGTGATCAACAGTGCTACACAAACTATTAATAAAGAAACAAGGGAGGTGAAGAAACAATTTAGAGATGTCTGTGTGGCTACAAATATCCTAGAAGATGTAACTGAAAATGTAATGTATTGGACTCAACAGACTTGACTATAAGGAAGAATAGAGACGGCTATGTGGAAAATTGTCATTGCATGACAATGGTTTCCAACCTAGGATAAGGGAGTAATGTAATAGGTTAGGGAGTGCTTACACATACAGCCCAATTAAAAGTCATTGAAGTGCGGCAATTGTTTGCCCTTCCCAGGTCTTAGAGCCTGAAGATTAATCCACGGGAATTTATAGAAGATAACTTGAACTGACCAAACAGTGTCACGCTCAGCTGAGCGGCTACCAATGGAACAATAGGAATAAAATAGTCCGGGACTGGGGAGAATTTTGAAAAGGTAGAAGAGAGAGGAGACGGACACACTAGGACCGGCAGTCAACCTGGCAAGTCGATATGTATGACGAGACTTTTAAAACACTGCTAGAGACTCACAATATAGTTCTATTTGATACTGGTCACGGCACCATAAAAATAATATTAGTTGTTGCAGAAGTTCTTATTGTTTGGCTATTTATCTTTGTTGATTATCTTCCTTGTCTATCTTCTGTGACTTGTTGACTATCTTGTTATTTGTTCTTTTATATCTTATACATAGATAGAGACACACATAACTCATCATAGTTATCGTACAAATATAATATAGTCTTTATTTTTGACATCCACTCCAAAACTTTTAACAACTGGTTCAGTAAAATGAACAAACTATACTGTTCTCTTATAATCTAAATGTTCCTTTATTGTTACTGTGTTGAGCCAATCAGCGATGTATATTCACAAGTAACTGTCATGATCGTATACAAGTTAACTCTCGATCTTATAGACCTTGAGGTCTTACTTCTAAACCTAGACCACACAAATCTTTGTGCGAACTCTATTAAACAAACTCCTGATTTCCCTACTTGGGCAGGTTCGCTACTCTCTCCTGCTCATCTGACCGGTTTCCACCCGCAAGCTGTCTGGGTGGAAGGAGAAGCAAAATGACAACGGGTTTTAATCTGCCTGACTTTTAATTCTAACTTCTGCCTTGAGGCAGGTATCTAATCTCCTTTGCTCTCATCTACTATTTCTGTCTAGTCTCTGGCTTCGTGGGTGAAAAAGGTTTAAGTTCCTCTAAGTGCTGCGTCTAGAGTCTAAGTTCTCTTTTTCTAAGTCCTTTGATTACGTGCGGCGATTTGTTCGTCAGAATTCTTTAATCTCAAACTGTCTATCTGGACTTCAAGGTTCCTGCCGACACAAGAATTTCCCCTTATTTCGCTCAGCTCAGCCCTTCAAAGGATGTTTCTGGGCTAGTCCTAGTATAGCTATCTCATGTCAACACCTGTTCGACGGGGGCCCATCGTCCAGCGTCGTTGCGTTATGTAACTTCATCGGCAAGCATAGACAACTGTCTGAATTTCCACATTCAGGTTGAACACCTGTTCGGACATTCTTGCAGTCTTATAGTTGGTTATGCCACAGCGTCTGGGTATGGTGGACTAACGTCTCCTTGCTAATCCTTAAGTTTTCATTTTCATTCTACGCCGCCTAAATCTATGGTACCTCTTATGATCGTCGTATCATTCTATTCGTCCTCTGTTGATCGTCATTTTCTTCTACTCTTCTCATTATCCTTCATGGCTGAGTCACACTGTAACACTCTTCACACTGCTCTTCATTGTCCATCATTAAAGAATAATATACATCTTCTGGTTTACATTGTTACTTCTAATATTTTAATATTTATTACCCTGTTTTGTGGTCTGTGTACTTTGTACTGTCACGACTTGATTAGTTAAATATCTTGTTAGTTCCATTGTCTATTTTAGTTAGAGTTTTTTAATATTTAGCTCAGCTTTGTTTTAGACTCAACCAACCAAATAACTTTGAAAGATGCCGAACTGTGAGGGTGTGACCAACAAATCAAGCCAAGGGCAATATCTGTAACAGAAAAGATGTTCAGAACAAATTATCTTGATCTAACTCATCTGGATGAAATTGAAAACTGAAAGTTGGATTGCGGAGAGTGTTAAGAGAAAAAGTGATTATAGTTAATAACAAATAATTTATGTCATTTTACTCTCTATGAGTTGTTTATTAGATGTAGAAATTACTATATTTGGTCAGGATGTTTTGTGCAATCTGCAGTTTGAACTAATATAAGGTAGTATTTTATTCTGATAGTATTTTCTCTCTTTCTTCTTAGTGGGTGTGGATGTGCTGTGTTGCTAGTTTATGGCATAGCCATGCACCCTTTGGCCCAATACATCCATCTTTCGTGTGAATGGGTAGATTTACTTAACAAGTTTGTCCTGGACTTTGGCCATTTTGGCTTGCTCTTTTCGACTTTAAACTGCATGAGGTTTTTTAAAATGTGGAAAGCACAAATGGGACTTCCTGTTGTTTGCCGTTTCCCATTACGGCTAAACATTGGATCTCCTTACCCAGACACTGGGGAAGAGTAGATCCACAAGAAACCATGGGTTTGATTTAAAATTCCCATTGCCTGTGGTGGGAATCAAACCTAGGACCTTCCTATCCAGAGGCCAATGTCTTACCTCTAGAGCACCCAGATCATAACAATTTCAATCATGACAATTTGTGAGCTGTCAGGTGATAGAAGAAAGACACCTGGGTGTTATTACCAATATGGATCCATCAGGGTGTCAAAAAGCCGATGTGCCACAATGCATACATGATAGGAAACAACTTCTGATAACATGCACTTGAAACTTATATTATTATTATTTTAATCCATTTGTTATAAAACATAATTTACATTTATATAAATTAAACAAAAGAGAGTTTCCATAACTGTTAGGTTGTTCAGAGTAGATGTGATTAGTAGATAATTGAAATGCTCTCTGTCCATTTCTTCAGGGCATTTTCTCATATTTTTGAGACAATAAGTATTAAGCAAGGCACCAAATTTCTGATTCATGCTTCCTTTCTGGAAATATACAATGAGGACATTCGGGATTTGTTGGGCAAAGATATCAAGCAAAGACTAGAGCTGAAAGAGCATCCAGAGAAAGGAGTATATGTTAGTGGTATGTGTTATTATGTAAGTTAAGATATGAGCGCAATCCTTGAGTTAATCTTAAACAGGTACCCACAAATTATATATATAATTTAAGTTATTTATAGTTTAATATTTTAATAAATATGTGTTCACTTTCTGTGCGGTTTCGCCTCATGTCTTTTGGCGTGTGCTGAGACTGCTATGATGGGGACTACAGCTGCCTTTCTTTGTTTGGGAGATGAGTTAGAAATTCGGATAATTCCACTGGCACAGGCAGTTGAGCAATTATGGATTTTAATTCGTTTGCAGTGATACCGGGGCCTTCCATAACCAAAGAACTGAAGAACTATTTTAATAAAATGTATGATCTATCTATCTATTGTCTTTTGAGCCGAAGATGGCACATAGTGCGGAAATGCAAGACTCTCCATGTCTGACAGTCTGTGTTCTTAAGTATCACACTTTGCACAGGACCCACATTGTAACTTATCATGCTACCTTGGCAAGGGAACAGATACCCGCTGTTGTTGCTTCTTCCCTCACTGTTTTTTTAGTGTTTTGCTAGGTCTGCCTTTTTTCTTTTGCCTTTAGTTTCCTTTTTGATGGCCTGCTGTGAGATTCTCTTGTTGTCTTTTCACATCATGTGACTGACATGTGCCCAACCTTAATCTCTGATTATAGATGATCTTCTTGGACATACTGCCTTTTCTTTCTGTACTAGTCTTGAATTCATTATTTTCTTGACCACACAAACATAATTATTAATTAAGGTTATGTGATAAACAACTTCCTGTGTGTTACCGGGGCCTCATTATGAGGGAAGTAAAGAATAGTGACACTGTGACCTTCTAGGCAAGTCGTAAGAGGCAACTAAGGAAGTTGATCGATAGCTTGACAAGCTGTCATTGTAAAAAGTATTGTTATGGAAACAGCACCATATATTTTAGAGCAGTGATCTCTGCGTTATGTGCCACTTCGGCACGCAAGATTTCTGTTTTTGAGATTGTGGTTCTTCCCTATGTGCCGTCTTCGGCTCGAAAGGACAATAGATAGATAGATAGATAGATAGATAGATAGATAGATAGATAGATAGATAGATAGATAGATAGATAGATAGATAGATAGATAGATAGATAGATAGATAGATAGATAGATAGATAGATAGATAGATAGATAGATAGATAGATAGATAGATAGATAGATAAACAACAACGATGTGGGCGTGGCTGTAATAAACAGATTTTTATTTTTTTCTTTGTAAATGTGTCATTACAATAATATTTAACTGTGGATGCTAAATAAGGGAAAGGATGTCCCATTACATACAATGTCAGAAGTAAGAGTGAAATAAAAAGTACCTGTAAGGCAATTTGTAAAGGAAAACAGACCATTTTTGTGAGTGCCGTCATCTTCTTCTTATTAAAATAAATCTTCACACAAAATTTTACACAAAATTAAAATTTATGCAGAATTCTGAAAATAGTTCTGCTTATACACTTGTTAGCCAATCAAATCGTACCAAACCTTCATTTGAAATAGACTATAAATATCAAGCTAACTAATTGTGCTACATGGATCATCATCATCATTATTGAGTGCTGTCTCCACATCGAAGGTTGACTACCATGGAGCGCCATTCCACTCTGTCTCTTGCTTTGATGGTGCAGGTTGTCACAGCCAAACTTGTCCATCTTTTGATGTTATTCGTCCATGTTAGTCTTGGTCTGCCTCTTTTACCTTGTATTTTTTATAAAGATTACTTTTAGTAGGCTGTTGTGTCTTTTAACATGCCCCAAAAATCTCATTTGTCTTGTTTAAATTGTGTTTAGTAGTTCTCTTTTCATTTTTAGTTGTTTTAAGACTTCATCATTTGTTGTACATGGATATACATAATTAATAAAAGTTTAACTTTGACTACAGTTTTTTATGACAATTAATTGTGGTCTGATATAACCTGGAGAACATAGTCTGAAGCTGATTGGGTTGTGCCATGGCGGCTGGGGTGGGGGGGGGGGTCCAAAGTAAAAACATAGACTAACTAGACATACTACATGGATCTGGGGAGGGGTAATGAACTTGTAAATCTTTTTTCCATTTGTGGAATTTGTTTTCATTTGTAGATTTTTTTCCATTTGTGGAATTTGTTTTCATTTGTAGACTTTTTTCCATTTGTGGAATTTGTTTTCATTTGTAGACTTTTTTCCATTTCTGGAATTTGTTTTCATTTGTAGACTTTTTTCCATTTGTGGAATTTGTTTTCATTTGTAGACTTTTTTCCATTTGTGGAATTTGTTTTCATTTGTAGACTTTTTTCAATTTCTAGAATTTGTTTTCATTTGTAGACTTTTTTCAATTTCTAGAATTTGTTTTCATTTGTAGACTTTTTTCCATTTAGTTTACAGGTTTGCCTTTTAAAATATGTGGGAGACAGTCATTCTTCTTAACAGATGAAGTTTATGCAATAGCGCATTCAATTTGTTTTGATCTATCCTGACCTTGAAGTTGATAGTTTGTCACAGTCAGTCAGGAGTAGTTGTCATTGAGTTGAGTCTGCTCATTTCTGTTACCCTAAATGGTTTTCTTTTTTTTTTAAATAAGTGCATTTATTGTCTATTTTCTTCTCTTTTTTTCGACTACCATATCATTTTTTTTCCCCCAGTATCCCAATGTGTAATGATATCTACTGTACTGTGGTTGAAGATATATATCTATATATCTATATATAGTTTTATACTTATACTATCATATATGATATAAATCACACATAGAAATTATTATATTTTTATAGGATCAAAATGTATCTTTAAAGTAAGTAAAGTACCCCCGTCACGCCAAGTGGCGTATAGGGAAATATGGTGTTAGTGACCCTATATTTTACAGACCTTCAGCACATGATTTTTGGGGTAATGTGGTCAGTATTACGCCCATGCCGCTTTACTTTCCCAGAAAACAATCCAGTACCCATTTAAGGCTGGGTGAACCCGGAAGCCGTCGGTTGGGATCGAACCCTACCCCTTGTCCGTGGTAGTCCAGTTCACTAACCACTGAAAAATGTATCTTTAACCTATTGAAAATTCATAAAACACTTTAAGAAAACATGAACATTTGAATTTGACATGTTTAGTTGCATATTTTTTGCAAGCCACTTGTTTGCTTGTTTTTGAGGTCTGTCTTTACATCCTGTGCACAATGTGAATGAATGTGAGCACATAATGAACAAGGGCTGGCAGAACCGAAGTACCGGGTCCACACTGATGAATGCAGACTCCTCTAGAAGTCACTCCATCTTCACAATCAACTTAGAAATGATAACCAAAGACTCTCAGGGTGAAGATCATATCCGAGCAGGAAAACTGAACTTGGTGGATCTTGCAGGCAGCGAAAGACAGGGGAAGACAGGTGAGTTAAGTCATCAAGTGCTGTGCCTACTGGCTTAGGTGATCATGTTTCTCCACAACTTACTATTTCTACAGCTGTTTATCATTTATGTTACGTAGTTGACTTTCTTTCAAAACGCTGTTTTAAACAGTCATATTTCTTTTCTCACTGTGTTCTTCTGTCTCTTTTTTCCTTAACTTCTCCTGTTGTCACAATATATTGTACTTATTCTCTTCTCAAAACATAGCAAAAAAATAATGATTTTTCTTCCCCATTTTGGAAATAAGCTTTCTTTTTGCTGTGACCTACTTTAGAACATTGACATTACTACTTTTAGTGGTCCAAAGTGGTAGTCCAACATCCTTCTGTAAAACCACATGTCTGTAGCTTCCAACATTTTATTTGTATGTTGCCTGATTATCCAGGACTCATATCCATATGTCAAGATGTGCTTGACATAACACTGAAGAATTCTTTTTCTTATTTCAATTGACAAAAAGTTATTGCACAATATTTTTCTCTGTATGCTGCTTTTGCCTGAGCTGTTCTGGACTTCACTCTGTTGAACATCTACTGTTTGAAGTTAACATCATTCCCAAGTATTTGAATTCATTGACCTGTTTTAATACTGTCCTATTTATTTTAACTGCATTTAGGGGACATTTTTTCTTTGTTGTAACCATTTTTTCCCGTCTTTTTGCTGTTGAAGTGAAGATCTTTATTTTTACTTTCCACTACTCTAATGTCAATCATGTTCTGAAACTCATTTTTATTCTTGGCGATTAAGGCAATGTCAACATCCTTCATGTTTTTTGCATTATGTCCACCAACTGATATACTGGGCATGTCTTTTATGAATCTTATAATAATCTCACTATAAATATTAAATAAATCTGGTGATAGTGCATACCCTTGTCTGACACCCTGTTTTATTTGTTGAAATATTCCCAATTGCTTTCTTGTTTTTATGGCTGCCTTTTGTTGCTCTACATGTTCTTTATTATTCTTAGATCTTTGTTATCAACATTTATACTGTCTAAAATTCTGTTTATTTTTTTATGCTTTACTGTCAAATGCTTTGTGTAATCTGTGAAACATAAGTACATATCTATTTGTTTTCACTTCTATGGATCTTAATACATGGTATGTTGTTGCTTGTAACATTACCTCCAACAAATCAACACTGTTGATCATTATTCTTTGATTTAATTTTGTTTTTCACTCTTCATATGATGATTCTTAGTAATATTTTTAGTCATTTGGCACATAAAACATATTGTAAGGTGATCCACACATTCTGACACCCCTGGTTTCTTTGGTAGAGTTATGAATATAGCTTTTGCATGATTACCTGTAGAGCAATGAATATAGATTTTGCAGGATCACCTGTAGAGCTATGAATAAAAATTTTGCAGGACAGGATCACTGGTAGAGCTATGAATATAGATTTTGCAGAATCACCTGTAGAGCTATGAATATAGATTTTGCAGAATCACCTGTAGAGCTATGAATATAGATTTTGCAGAATCACCTGTAAAGCTATGAATATAGATTTTGCAGAATCACCTGTAGAGCTATGAATATAGATTTTGCAGAATCACCTGATAAATATCAGCTATTGTAGGTGTCATCCAACATCATTGTTATTATTTCTATTTCCAATTTTTTTCAATTGCATCAATCTCCTCATTGGTTATGTTATATGGCCCTAGTTATTTAATTAATTTATGTTGCACAGGACATCACCATTTCTTTTGTGAGTATTTCTGGTCCTTCCCCTTTATCTTAAGTGTTTGCTTCAGTAGTGTTTCTTGATGTATTCTGTCCATCTTTTTCTTATAATTCTTTATTCCATCAACAGTTCTTCTTTTCATTTTAAACAGCCAGTGTTCAGTGTGTTTTTCTTACTGTTAATTCACCAGTTTGTTTGTGGACAGTATTTGTGTCTTTCTTATTCTGCATTTCAATCTCTTTGTAAGTCTCATTTAGGTATGTTTCTTTTGCTTCATTACATTTCTTTGTTATCTTAAAATTGTTTTCTCTTATATTTATCTTTGTCTCATTTATTCCTTTTTCCTTTGTTCATCAACTGTAGAATGTCATTTTTCATGAATTAAATGCCCTTGGTTAAGTTAATAAGCATTGCCAAAATACATTCTTCAACTGAGAAAAATATAAACATGAATTAAATAACTCGTAAATAAAAACACGACAGTGTCAGGTGTTAAATGTAAGGTTCATTAATTATTTCTTTCAAGAAGGATTTTCGTGACATTTTTGTAAAGCACAGAAAAACAAATAAATACAATTTGTAATTTCTATCTATCTATTTACCTTTTGAGCAGTAAAAGTAAAGTAAGTAAAGTACCCCCGTCATGCCAAGTGGCATATAGGGAAATATGGTGTTAGTGACCCTATATTTTACCGACCTTCAGCACATGATTTTTGGGGTAATGTGGTCAGTATTACGCCCATGCTGCTTTACTTTCCCAGAAAAAAATCCGGTACCCATTTAAGGCTGGGTGAACCCGGAAGCCGTCGGTTGGGATCGAACCCTACCCCTTGTCCGTGGTAGTCCAGTTCACTAACCACTGAGCTATCACGGCTCCCTCTTTTGAGCAGTAGCCGGCCTATAAGGCATAGACCCAGATACTCTTTCTCTTATCTAAAAATTTGTAATTTAGAGTAAGCTAAAACTAAAGATTCAAAGTTCTTTTGAGGAATACTGTTTACATCATTAATCTCATTTTAAAATAAAACACAAATGATTATGCCAGTTGACAGACTCTTTTTCATATTTATTTGTTTAAAGTTTTTTAGAAACAACTTTTGCTTATAGCTGTAAAATTAAAAAAACAAACATTTACAACTAGATTAATTGCATTAGGGGGTGAATTTAGTGTTATCAGTGACTTTTGAAATCCATGACATACATTTTTATATTGTTTTGTTGTTTTTATATTGTTTTCAAATATTTATTAATTTTGCTTGACTCACAAAGACATTTTTAAAGTTAAATGTTTCTTTAAAATGACAAGTACAAGCAAATGCAACAACCCAGACAGACTGTAATGTTGTTTGTTTGCGTTCACCAGATTTATATCTCTAGCAGAGTTAAGAGAGACTGAATTTTGATGAATATCACTTTTTTTCTATTTTTCACCTCGGCAGTCATGTGCTAAGGTGTCCCCCGCCATACAGGCAAATATTTTGAGTCTTCAGAGGTACTATCTTAATTTTTATTGTGGAGAGTTTTAACGTTTTGGGTAAATTATCTTATTCTTTTTTGAAATTATCTTGTTCTTATTAATTTTGCCCAGGCAACACCCAATTTTAGTCTACTCTTTTCAATTTCCAACTGCCAATGGATTTTTAACATGCACGGAGTGCACAGGGGACCTACTGTTTTTTGCCTTTATCCGAAGGGCATCTGAGACATCAGATCTCACTACTCAGAGACCAGGGGAAGGTAAAGCCTCGAAGGAAACGTATTCAATTTTTTATTTTTTATTTCACTGCCAGTTGTGAGAATCGAACCAGGTATATTCTTGTCCAGAGGCTGAAGTCCTACCTCTAGATCACTCATCATCAAGTGCCATTTCTGCAAAGAAGGTTGGCTACCATGGAGCACCATTCTGCTCTGTCTCTTGCTTTGATGATGCAGGTTGTCATAGGCTGATTTGTCCATATTTTGATGTTACTCATCCATGTTAATCTTTGTCTGCCTCTGCCTCTTTCACCTTGTATTTTCCCTTCCAAGATTACTTTTAGTAGTCTGTTGTGTCTTTTAACATGCCCCAAAAATCACATTTATCTTGTTTGAATTGTGTTTAGTAGTTCTCTTGTCATTTTTAGTTGTTTTAAGACTTCATCATTTGTTTTCTTTTCTTTCCATCCAATTCTATCTATTCTTCTTTAAATCCACATTTCAAAGGCTTCAGTTTTTTGGTCCTGTTTTCTGATCTAATGTCCATGTTTCTAGACCACCCAGGTGCTGAAAAAAGTAAAAAGTAAAGAGCCCCGTCACGCCAAGTGGCATATAGGGAATATGGTGTTAGTGGCCATAATTTTTATAGATCTTCAGCACATGATTTTTGGGGTAATGTGGTCGATATTATGTGCCGCTTTACTTTCCTAGAAAAAAATTTGGTACCCATTTAAGGGTGCATGAACCCAGAAATCGTTGATTAGGATCGAACCCGACCTCTTGTCCTTTGTAGTCCAGTTCACCCAGCCCCTTATAGACAGCAATAATTTCTGCCATGTGTGTCATGTTTAACATAAGGAAACATGAATAAAGGAATGAAAATACTTATATTGTTCTATTTTAGAAGATCTTTCTTGTGAATGCAATTTTTTGCTTTATTTTCTTATAAATTCAACACAAGGGTCAGAATCTACCTACATTCTGGTGAAAGAATATGGATAACCTGTTGCTGTATTTATGTTATGGCAGGTGCTTCTGGGGACAGACTGAAGGAAGCCACTAAAATCAATCTCTCTCTTTCTGCTCTGGGCAATGTCATCTCAGCACTTGTTGATGGCAAATCCAAACATATCCCATACAGAGACTCAAAACTCACTCGACTTCTACAGGTGAGTCATGGGGGTCAGTGTAAATCTAGAGCAACATTTATTGCTTATTTGTTTACTGATCCCAGCGAGCCTTTTTGATTTTTTCTTTGCTTTTTTCTTGTTTGCAGCAGTTAATAGACATACAGATCTTTCTTATCTATCAGGTAGTCCATGTAGGGTATCCAGAATATACAGATCTTTCTTATCTATCAGGAAGTTCATGTAGGGTATCAGAATATACAGATCTTTCTTATCTATCAGGTAGTTCATGTAGGGTATCAGAACATACAGATCTTTTTCATCCATCAGGTAATTCATGTAGGGTATCAGAATATACAGATCTTTCTCATCCATAAGGTAGTTCATGTAGGGTATGAGAATTGAAGAAGTATGATTGAACCAACTGTCTTTTCAGGTCCTTCATTTAAAAAAAAAAACTGATAAGACAATTTACCATGGCACTTATATTCTTGGGAAAATAATTTTGGAGTTTTCTGATAAAAGTCAGATGATTGCTTCAAACTCAATATGATCTGTGATTTTACTTAATATTTTCATCAGGATGGCCATACATATCTTTTAAAGAGATATTGTTTATAGAAATCTATTCCTTGGATGTATTCAACATGTTAAAAGTGTAGACTCTGGTGTTTTTCATTACTGTCCATTTCCTGTTACCTGTAGTTTTTCTTCTTGCTCATTTTGAGCTATCCATTGGGCAGTGACTGCTACAAGCATATAGACATTAAGTTAATTGTCTTCCATCTTAGCCACTTAAATCATGAAACGTCACGGAGTGCTTCAGTTTTCTGTTCCTACTCAGATCTATGGCACTGTCAGTTTATGTCACCACTTTGGGATTCTATTAATCTCAGTCTTGGTCTTCATCAATCTCAGAACATTGGCAGTTGTGAGCATTGTGGTACTCATCTAAGCTTCACTCTTATAAGATGATAAAACCACTCTTCTGCAATTCCTTGTCTTTGATGTACTGTACAGTTCTAGTAATCCTTTGATATATAGAAATGAATCATGGACAATGAGATAACAGACAAGAGAATGTTGAGAATACCATGGACAGCTAAGATGAGAAATTAAAACATTCTGAAAGAAGCCGAAGCAAAGAGAGAGATAATTTCCAATATTAGGAAGAAACAATCTTCATTTTTTGGCCATGTAATGATAAGGGAACAGCTGAAATATATTGTAACAACTGGGAAAATTTAGGGACGAAGAGATAGAGGGAAGCTAAGAGAGAAGATACCTGACAGCTTAAGAGAATGGCTTGGTAAAAGGTCAACAACAGAAATGATAAATAACTGTTGAGATCGAAAGTTGTGGAGAGACATGATCACTTATGCCAACAGGCATGGTATTTGATGATGATGATGATGAATTCTTTGATTTCCTCTTTTCTCATTCTGTAATTTCTGATGACTTGGAAGAAATTCTTGCATGTAAGATGTTATATACTTTTTATATTTTGTATTAATTTTATGAGAATTCAGCCGTCTGCATAATTTTATTTCAAATTTAATGCTATGAAGTTTTGTTTTTTAACATTGTCAGCTGCATGTTTTAATTTAACACTGTAAACTATGAGTTGTGATTTCCTTCTTTTTCTGTTTCTTTCTTCACTTCCTCTTGTACCACTTTGGGCATCAAGGGAGATACAAAGTTCTGGTTTTCGCTCTTTTGGTGACTTAAGTCATTTCAATTGATGTTGTAGCATATTTTTTATGTTGTCTGTCCATCTTTCTTTGGGTTGCCTCTTGCTCTTCTCCCTTATCTTTTAATACATGCCTTCTATGGTAAGAAATCGTTCAACATTCTTTCAAGATGAACAAACCAGTTAATTTGAGTTTTGATTAGGTACAGTAAACTGTGTGTTTTTAAATAACGCAGTATATGTGATTTTAATTCGACATTGTAAACCTTTTTTTTTTTTAATTTTTTAATTTTTAATTTTTTTTGTTGAAAATCAGGATTCTCTGGGAGGCAACACAAAAACCATGATGGTAGCTTGTCTCTCCCCTGCTGACAATAACTACGATGAGACCCTCTCAACACTCCGCTATGCAAATCGAGCCAAGAACATCAAAAACAAACCTAAGATTAATGAGGACCCAAAAGATGCACTACTGCGACAATACCAGGAGGAGATAATAAAACTGAAAGCAATGCTTGCAGGACAAATTCCACTGGATATTGGTCTTTCAGGTAGCTGCACTGTGTTTGTTATAGTTCTCTCCATTTTGCAAGTAATTAGCAAAATGTTTTGTGACTTTTTATATTTTTAATTTATACTATGTTAGAATATTTCATCAACTTCTTTGAGCGTCGTCTCTGCATCGAAGCTTGGATACCATGGTGCACCATTTCACTCTGTCTCTTATTTTGATGGCGCAGGCTGTTATACGCTGACTTGTCTATCTTTTGATGTTACTCGTTTATGTTAGTCTTGATCTGTCTTGTTTTGCCTTGTATTTTCCCTTCCAAGATTACTTTTAGTAGACCGCTGTGTCTTTTAACATGCTCCAAAAATCTCGTCTTATTTGAATTGTGTTTAGTATTTCTCTTTTCATTTTTATTTTTTTTAAGACTTCATTGTTTGTTTTCTTTTCTTTTCTTTTCATCTACTTCTTCCTATTCTTTTATAAATCCAGATTTCAGATGCTTCAATTTTCTGTTCTGTTTTCTTGTCTAATGTTAATGTTTCTGCACCGTATAGAAATGTTGAGAAGATACAACATTTTGCTATTCTTGGTTTTAGCCCTGATGTTATTTGTTTTGATGTTAGTATATTTTTCATGACATTAACATTACTCTTTACCTTTCCTATTTTAAAAAATGTATTTCAGTTTTATATTTTCCATCATTGGTTATAGTATGTCCAAGGTAGTTGTAGCTCTGAACTGCCTCCAGGTCTATTCCTTCAACTTTTATATCCACTTAAAGGTTTTGAGTATTATCTTTATTTATTATCATAGTTTAGTCTTTTTGATATTTATATTTAATCCATATTTTTTGCTTGTCATGTTTATTTTATTATGAAATTGTTGTAGATCTTTAGTATTTTCTGCTAGTAATATAGTATCATCAGCACATCTTAGGTTATTGATTATCTTTCCATTAATGTTTAGGCCTGGCATCTCTGTGATGTTTTTAAAGATTTGCTCAGTGTATAGATTGAACAAGCTTGGTGATAGGATGCATCCCTTTCTCTTCACTCCTCTTTTTATATCTATGGGTGTAGAGTTATCTGTTTTATTTTATTGTTGCAACATTTACATTTGTTTTTTTTCAGTGTGTAATAATCAATCTTTCTTATGTAAATATGCTCATTTGAAGTGAGAGATTACTGAATGTTTTGTCTATGTATAGGCCCTATAGTGATCACAGTAGATAACGCTCTTACATGTTAGCTAATGTGGCATGACATTTTTTACCTTAACTTGATGTGTTCAGATATTTTAGCTTAGAAATCAGCAGGAAACATTTTCATTTAGAAAATATGCAACCAATGAAATTTGACAAACATTAAAATCGAATTCCATTCTGTTCAGAAGTAACACACTTATATAATAATTTAGAAATTAGTCCTGATATATATATATATATATATATATATATATATATATATATATATATATATATATAGTAGTTTGATCAGTAGTTTGGTAAAAAATTAAATATTTAGATAGAATAAATATTATTATTATTATATTGCTGAACAGCTTCTGTTGTTGTTGATTCTGCCAATCTTGGATAGACAGATCTGTCCGCTGAACAAACAAGATGTATTTGTGGTGACTGGACTTGTCTCTTTTCTCCTGGACCTTTTTTTCTTCTGAATTTGATATCAGCACTGCCTTGAAAGTTGCTGTACCATTTTGTTCTCCAAGTGCTACGATCTGCAGCCAGATTTTTCCCAGTTTCTTTCACTGATAGAGAATTCACTCAAGGAAATCCTGCAAACATCCTTATATCTCAGAACTGGTCTGCCCTTAGGTCTCTTTCCATCCTTAAGTTCGCCGTACAATATTTGTTTGGCAATACAATTGATTGCCATTCTTCTTACATGACCCAATCATCTTAGTCTCCAATTCCAAAGTGTTGCCATATATATATTACATAAACAAGTATTCATTGATAAAAGCAGAAAGCAAGCAAATATTTATTGTTTACATACTGCAGTATTTTGGCAACTGATCAGCAAGGTGCATTAATGAACCAATGTAGCACATTGCATGCAATTGTCAATAATCTAAGGGACTCACACAAATAATAGTTATAAGGAAGTGCTGTTCCTACCATTATTATTAATTCTCTCTCTCTCTCCTTTCTAATTTATTAGTGATTACAAATATATTTATTACTGACATAAACTTGTTTTTATTAAAGTGAATGGCACCATTTAATCTTACCCCAACATATAATGACACCAGTGAATCTTGATCACAATTAATAACCCTAATGAAACCCAGTATAGAATACATTTTTTAAATAACACCATTAAATTTCAAAAACTGCATGACCTCTCTGTGACGGACAAAAAAATTATTCATTTGTGTCCTCATTTTTGTTTTAAAAGAGTTTTCATGACAGTCCTCCATATATTTCATAAAAATAATGAAATATTGGATTTTTTCAAATAAATAATGGCTTTATTGATTCTTTTCATAATCTTTGACATAATTTGAACTTTTAATCACAAAGACAGTTCTGAAGGCTCTACTCTATTGCTGTTAATAGCAATATTAAATCTTTCGATTTCCTTTAATGATTCTTTTGAATCATTACAGTAAAAGTTGTTATAATAATGATAATATAATAACAATAATGATGATAATACCAGGTTTGATATAGAATGTGACCAATATCTTCCTTTCTTAATTATCACAGCCACTGATGGTGTCAAGGCACAAAATGCTCAGAATGACCTTGCGCTAGTTCGGGAAGAATTAGAGCAAGAGAAACAGACATTTAGGAAGGTATGAGAAATATTTTTGTCAGTCAGATATAAATAAAATCATCATCATCATGTACCATGCCGGTTGGCGTAGGCGATCATGTCCCTACACAATCTTCTATCTACAGTGCATCGTATCAGTTCTGTTGTTGACTGTTTTCCATGCCATGACACCAAGCTATCCAGTATTTCCTCTCTTTGTCGTCCGCGATCTCTCTTTCCTTTTATTTTGCCAGTTGTAACCAAGTATTCCAACTTTCCTCTTCTCATGATGTGCCTGAAAAATGTTGATTGCTTCTTTCTGATGTTTTTTAAGAGCTCCCTTTTTGTGTTGGCCTCTGAGAACTTCCTCATTGGTCTTTTTATCTGTCCAGGGAACTTTCAACATTCTTCTGAGAAATCCCATCTCTGTGGCTTCTAAAAAGTAAAATACTATTTATTAAATTAAGTAAGAGTAAAAACATCAAAACAAATAACACCAGGGCTAAAACTAAGAATTGCAAAATGTTATATCTTCTCTATATTCCATTATGGTGTAGAAACGTGGACATTAGACAAGAAAACAGAACAGAAAATTGAAGCCTTTGAAATG
This sequence comes from Megaustenia siamemsis, assembly GCA_032433765.1. NCBI lineage: Eukaryota > Metazoa > Mollusca > Gastropoda > Stylommatophora > Ariophantidae > Megaustenia > Megaustenia siamemsis. Next base: position 71,334,957 of record JAVIAB010000024.1, on the reverse strand, counting down.
TGGATTTATAGAAGAATAGGATGAATTGGATGGAAAGAAAAGAGAACAAATGAAGCCTTAACCCCAGATTACATCACACTGTAATATACACGGGAACGAATGTGCAGACAAATTAGCTAAAGAGGGAGGGAGATTACCACAAGAGAACCATCCACTCATTTATGATGAAGCCAAATCTATCCTCATAGGTCAGTTGCATGAAAAATGGAAACAAGAACACCCAAAGCATAACGAGAGTGACGGATACCACTAACTATCAAGGAGGGATCAAGTAATCATACTTCGCCTACGCACTGGCCACAATAGAATGAGAAATCACATGTTCACCAAATTCAAAATAGGTACAACCAACCTATGCCACTGTACAATGGACAATATGATACAAAACATGTTCTACAGGACACAGACCTGAGAAGAGCAATGTGGTCCACGCCCACCTCCCTGGAGGAGAAATTATATGGGGCGATCAATTCGCTTAAACAGACAGCTGACTTCATGAGAGAGTCTGGAATCCTACTCTGATTGAGTCTTGATTGCAGAGAGAGAGAGATCAGAGCCTTTAAACTTGAGGAGGCCAGTGCTTGTCCTCATTGTTGATATATTCCCTAATTCAGTGAGTCATGAATGCACACTTTTTTCAGCTATGATTAACTAGAGTTCATCAAGTTGGGATTGAACCCACATTAATTTCACTTACACACACCTTTTTAATTGTAAATAAAAATATCTTAATGATATTTATTCCAATTTTTTAATCTGCCAGAGAATTTATGTTACCATAATAAAGATTGAAATTTTACAACTGCAATAAATAAAAATTTTGCCATAAAAATATAGGAATTTTATAGTAGAAGCTCATTTATATTAATCTTACTATAGAAGTAGTAATTAATTAATATTAACATAGAAATTAGGCAGGAATCTTGCTAAAGATGCGGGCAACAATTTTACCATTAGAAAAGTTATTAATGTACAATAAATAATCATAATTGTATGTTTAAACTTTACCATAGAAGAGTTTTATTGTTGATTATCTTACCCTGGATTATAATTTATTAATTATTTCTAGGATTACGATGATAAGATGATAGAAATTAAAAGAGCATTTGAAGAAGAAAAATCCAACAAGGCAAAACTGCAGCAGGATATGGACAAATTGAGAGCTTTCTATGACAGCAAAGTGAAGAGCTTAGACAATCAATTAGCTGGTTTGCCTACGACAGCACAAGGTGGGTAGAAACGTATTAACTGTTGAGTGAAAATGCTTGTAGATTGTTCTTTATTATATGCCTGTACTACCATTATTTAAAATAAGTGCTCTTGTCAAAAAAGCAATCAAATCAAAGAAATAATAAAGTGAATCAAGATTAAAGAGTTCATGAATTATCACAACCACGTTTTTGTAATTATAATGGAATAATCACAATATTGTATACTAATTACAATACAATTAATAAGATGATAAATAATAATAAAGTAATAGGATGTTGTTTCCACTTTAAGAATCCACAAGAATTATAATTTTTGACTCCCATTGAAGATTATTTTGATTTAGCATTACTTTTTTTTTATATTTTAGTTGTATTAGATCAAACATTTTATTTAGTTTTCTCAATTTTAACTTTTCTCAAAATAGAAAAAAATATTTTATATAATCTTTCAGTTTAGCTGAATTTATGTTAACTCTAGATTATTTGAAAAATAAACATGATAAATCTCTGTATGACTATTTCATTTTCCATTCAGTTTTATTTTGTGTGTGTGTTGTCCCTCAGCTTGAAGAATGAGTATTTGACTTTGTGCAGGAAAGTTTTTTCATACTAAATTGTGTTGACTCAATTTCTGCAAAATGTTACAAGCTTCCTGTTGCTATAATTAATTTGTTTGCTCATATAGGATCTGTAGTTGTCTTTTATGTCATTATATTTTGTAATTGTTAATTGTTGAGCAATTTTTCTAAATAAATGTGTTTTTATTTTGATTGTTGTTAATATTTGTACATGAAAATTAAGTAGAATAATATAATTTTTAATTTATGGATAGCCTAACTGTAAATAACAAATTATTATGTCTACTAATTTCTTATTTTAATTTATCTGTACATTAATTTGTTAATGTTTTGTTTTCAAAATTCTGTATAAGAGAAAGAAGTTATTATTCACAGGATTCCGTTTTGCTTTACAAGCAGATAAGTTAAGATGTACATTTCTGTTATATTTTAAAATCTGTAATAAGAATTTTGGCATCAGTATTTATTATAAATCAGTGTTTATGGTATTATTACTAGTTTTATGGTATTACATTATTAGCCAAGACAAACAACAACTGAGTTTACCATAATTGTGTAAGTGTAATTTGTATGTAATGGTAAGGCATAAACATATGAGTGAACATAAACATTTGTAACAACTATTTTAAAGACTAATTTAAGTAAAAGAAATTATTTTTAAAATAGTGGTCTGGTCTGAATTATTTAAAAAAAAAAAGATTGAGTAAATTAATGAAATAAAATTATTTAAAATAAAATTTAAATATTTTTTTAAATCATTGTTGCTTTATTACATTTTTGTTCTTTCGTGTATGTCAAAATTGGCTACTTAATCTCTTACGTCAAATATTCTTCATTACAAATTATATATTGGACACTTAATATCTGCATACATTACTGTTCAGTACCATTCAACAACCACAGCTTGCCATTATCCCACTTATATTTGCAACTTTAGTCCTTAACAAAAATGTTATATAAAAATAAGTAATGAAAGCCATATAGAAGAAATGTACAGCTCTGACCTTTTCAAAATGGCAAAGGCAAAGAAGGGACAACTCAAGATGTCAGTGCTAAGATTTACTGTCTCACTTTAGCTGCAATGCAACTTTGGATTTGCATGTTCATTACAACTTGTCACATAATACACAGAAATTTTTAAAAACAGCATATTACAAAATTATTACATCTAAGCTACAAGCCATTACCAAGCACTGAACCTATCACAGAATGTGTATAATATTTAAAGGCTATTTTGCAGTTGAATCATGGACAGTAGACCAAAAAAATGAAAGGACGATTGGAGGCCACAGAGATGGGATTTCTCAGAAGAGTGTTGAAAGTTCCCTGGACAGCTAAAAAGACCAATGAGGAAGTTCTCAGGGAGGCCAACACAGAAAGGGAGCTCTTGGGAAAGATCAGAAAGAAGCAATCAACATTTTTTTGGGCACATTATGAGAAGAAGAAAGTTGGAATACTTGGTTACAACTGGCAAAATGAAAGGAAAGAGAGATCGTGGGCAACAAAGAGAGAAAATACTGGATAGCTTGGTGTCATGGCATGGAAAACAATCAACAACAGAACTGATACGATGCACTGTGGATAGAAGATTGTGGAGGGACATGATCGCCTACGCCATCCGGTATGGCACATGATGATGATGATGATTTTGCAGATGAAGACTGGACTACAGCAGTACAGGACTTTGACTCCTGCAGCATAAGGAGATCACTTTTCATGCCAATATCAACATTAAAAAAAAATTCTTCAGTTGAGCTGCTGAGATTTCTACATGGTTCATGGTCTGACAGGAAATAATGTATGGTCTTAGAGCACCCTGATAAAGATTTCTTCCTCTTCTACCTTTCAACTCCCTGTTGAGCATAGGTCTTCAACAAACACTTTCCAAGCCATTCTGTTTTTTGCCATTCTTTTAAGATCATTCCATGCCTTCCCCATCATCTTAATCTCTGCTTCCACCTTATTCTTCAAGAATATTCTGGTCTCCCTCTTTGTCTTTTCCCCTGGGGATTCCAAAAAAAGAGTCTGTTGTGTAATACTCTCAGTTGGCTTCCACGTGTCCTATGCATTGCCATCATATTTTTGTTGTATCTCTTTGTCCACTGGTATTAGACTGGTACTTTTCCATAATTCTGCATTAGTGATTTTGTGCCGCTCTTTCCATCCTTTTATTCTGTGCAAGCATCCATTTATAAAGGTCTGTATTTTTGTGATGCCATTTTTGTTCTCCTCCATGTTCATAGTCATATATAATAAGACTGATTTAGCATTGGACTTGAAAATTTGTTATCTTTTCATAAAGATGTGTTCAAGAGAAATGGAGACCCAATCTATTTCCAGGCAGAAGATTGGAAATAATTTTGCCTTTACTTGAAATATTTCCTCTACTGGAAATTAGAAAATGAGAGAGAGATAGACTAATGGGGAGCTCAAAGAAAAAAAAGTAACTTTATAAAGGTATGATAAAGCAAACTGAATCAGTGATAAACAGGCAATTTAAAATTTGACTGGTGTTGTTTTAGCATTGTTTTATTTACAGAATAGAGGTATATAAGATGAGGATTTAATATTGTTTTACACACATAATAAAGGTATGTAAGATGAGGATTTAATATTGCTTTACACACAGAATAATGAATCCAATGTTTAATGTAGCTTCTTCCTCAGAATTTGTGTTTGCCACAGTGATGTTTTCAGTCTGCAATGTCTACACTTATTTTGATTATTAAAAAAATAGAGCAAATAAAAACACTGTCCTGTATTGCTCCGTGTTGTCTTGTGTCTGCTGTGTGTTGTCTTGTGTCTGCTATGTGCTGTCTTGTGTCTGCTGTGTGTGATTCTAATCATGATAACTTCCTCCTGTAATAGTGCTAGGTGAAGAAGAAATGGTGGAAGCAGAAGTTTGTGATGCTCGTGCCAGTAGTAAGTTATTTCCTTCTTTAGTTTTAGCTTTTTCTTCATTTTATGCATCACACGTTTAAACTTTAGGAGGAAATTTATTGAAATACTGGTATTTGATCTTGTTCACTTGTATACAGTTTTGCACTTATTACATTTTTTAAAAGTTAAAATGAAAAAAATTATATTTTAAAATGCATTAATTTTGCAGTTTCAATTTATAGACAGGCACATTATTGTATTTGTTTCATTAACTTTCAGAGTTTGACAGAACTAAAACTATATATATTTTTGGTGAAAATTCTGCACACTTCTAACCTTTTCTATTTTATTTGCAATATGTAGGTCTTGACATTATAACAATATCATGATCAATATTTATTTCTTCTTTTGCCAGTGATTTTACAAACAATGATTCATTCAATATCTTTGATTGTTCAATCTTTGTCAGTTTCCATCAGACTGGTACAGTCACTCACCATCTATAACTGTAAACTTTTACAATATCTTTTAATATCTCATATGATTTAACAGGAGCATTACATAACAAGAAGTGGCCAAAATTGAGTTTTAGATCTTGTCAGATTAACATAGAATTTTGTCAAAATCTTTGGGCTTTTTTCTAGTGTATCAGAGTATACCTCACCTTGCTAGGCGTATGGGAAATATGCTGTTAGTGATCATATTTTTCCATTACCATGTCATATTTTGGGGTGATGTGATTGGTATCACACTAAGCCACCTTTACTTCCCATTTTTTAAATGCTGGGTAAGCTGCTGAGCCTTTTTAGTCAAATAAAAATATGTTGTTTCTGGGAATTGAACCTGGAGATTTATGATCAGGAAGCTAGTACACTAACCACTCAGCCACTAAGCCTCCTCTAGTATATTAGTCCCAAGGCAATAAATCGTTCTCCTACTTATGCCTCATTCCTTTATCCTTTTGTTTTCCCCATTCAGTTTTTGACAACCTTTATCTTCCTTTTTTCTTTGTGATTTGTAATGTTTATGTGCATAATGTGTTTAAGTGTATGATGCATTATCTATATGTGTTGCATGTATTTAAGTGTACAATAAATTATTTGTATGTGTTGCGGTATGTTAATTATTATGTGTTCACTTAGCAGATTACAACAGATTTACTATAAAGACTGTAATTTGTTGATATTACAAATTCTATTTTCTTGACTGAATAGATTATGATGTGTTCACTGTATATATTATGTTGTGCTTCCAGAAGAGATTATAATTTGTTGACTGTGATTCTTATTGGTCGATTGATTGTTAATAGACTGTAGCTATATATTATATATATATTGTATGTGTTCACTTTATAGACTAATATTTTAGCTGTAGTTTGTAACCGTGCACTTTGTAGTGGGTTCACATTATGGATTATGTTATACTTGTATGATTTGTTATGTTTATAATTTATAGATTGTACTTTATAATATGTAGTATTTATCATCATGTAGATAGATTATAGTGCTCTAACATTATAGATTCTTGTAATGAAATGTGTTCATTGTATAGGGTGTAATGTGTTTGCTTTATTTTAGTGAATTGCTTATTGCATTTTGTGTGTTTCATTTACTATTCAGATCTTTACAGAGTTTTGGTCCATTCTGTAGTTCCGGATTTAAGAAGAATGTCTCTTTATCAGTTTCTCTCGTGTTTATTTTTTGTGAATTAATAGTTTCATTGCAAATCAGTTCTGTTGGTATTTTTTTTTAAACAAATCTGTGACTTTTCAAATATTTATCATGCACTTTTAGTATATTAGATTCAATAACATCAGAATTAATAATGCTTCAGTCTTTTATAATTTTTATACATTTTTTAGTTTATAATTTTTGCTTTGCTAAAAATTTAGATTAAAATTTCCTTGAAAAATCTTTAGTTAGATTTTTTTAGTGTCCTGTTACTATTACTTAAGCTTGGGAATAATTTAGTGCTAGCACACTGGTTTATTGAGTTTATTATTCAGGGTTCATTCAAGATACAAGCATGCTCCATTTCACTGAGCTATAAATGGGTACCTGACTTGTAAAACTTGTGAATGTGAAACAGTGAGAAATAACACCTCTCAATAAAGTATTAAGCCTTCTCATTGTGAGGGTTCATAACTCTTCACACTTATACATCATAAACATTTTTGGGGGCATTTCTTTATTGCTATACTTAGTATCGCTAAACCTACATTAGCTAACTTACTTTTGCTTTCCTTACATTTACACATCATCTAAAAGAAATAGCAAATGTTCTGGTTTTTTTTTTTTCACCTTTTTAATTTTTTTGTGTGTTTATCTTATTTTGCAAATTAGGGGAAAAAAGATACAGAACAGTCCATAGAACTGTATTAATGTATTATGCTCAATATTAAATGTGAGGTATTCAAATTCTACAATGGAGCACACTTATTATAAATAAAAATTTGATCAGAGAACAGTAGATAAGATAAAGTATTAAAAAAGAAAATACAAGAAATAAAACAACATAATAATTCTGAAAAATATGAATGGTCTTGACAAGAATAAATTATCAGGGACAAAATTATTTAGTTATTGGTACAGGAAGAAAAGAAAATATGATTAATCAACACAATGAAAATAGGAAAATTGGTGATCTTTTGTCATGGTACACCATCTCAACATTGAGGATGGCTATCATGTAACACCATTTTACTCTGCCATATGCCTTGATGATAGATTTCTAAATCTACCTTTGATATTATCAGTACACTACAGTCGCTGTCTTCCTCTTCTTCTTTTATCATGTTTTTTTTAACCCTTCTAAGATTCATTTAAGTATTTTGTTATGGCTCTTTTATATATATATATTTATATGCCAACATATTTTTGCTCAAACTGTGCTGAATAATTCATTCTCAATTTTCAACAGCTTCAAGATTTCATTGTTTGTCCTCTTTCCTGTTCGTCCAAACCATCTCATCTTTTTTCAAGTCAATAATCTCTGCTTTTGCTGTTCATGTATTTCAATAATTTGTGCAGTTCTTCATTTTGCTTTTCATTTTGCCTACAGATGAAACAAGCTTGAAGATAAAGCCTACCTGGCTCTCTTTTACAACTTATCACAGCTGTTTAATCTCAATAGGAATTACAAGTCGTTTGTTTTTTGTCATCTTGCATGGGGATTCAATTTCAGCCATTCTTTAAACTGCTTACACTTTGTCAAAAATGTAATCTATAAATTAATGAAACAGGCATACATTTAGTATGCTATATTTTTCATTGTCATTCTCATGCAGAAAATTGCTTCTCCTGTCTCATAATTTTTTTCCTAAATCTATCTGCTTATTGATTTTATCTTGAATTCAGTCTATTATAACTTTATAAGGTCCTGTTGTACGTTCTATTGTTGGTGTATTCTCTCTTTTGCCATAAAACATTTTATTATAAATTTCTGCTATCTAATTTTAACTCTTTCCAGACTTTGGCGGACTTTAGGTTTTATTTATGTTCGGACCAGATCAAGTTTCAGTTAAGAAAAAATCCCATCACATGTCTTTTTCTATTTACAATTTCACGCAATAATAAAATTAAATGTGGTACATGTCATCACCAGAAATGAAAATGGTTGAAGAAAATGAAAATAGTATAATATTGGTGATATCTAAAGGAAAAAATATATTATTTATTATAAACAGTATAAAAATATTCAAAGGCAGATAATTTTTAATTCAAAATATCACATTTAACATATCTTTATTTTCTCTGACTAAAAGCTTGTTCTATCCATTCTTCTCAAAATTATACACAAAGTAATCCAAAGTTCTTCAAAATACACTTTACTTGATGCATTTATGCCCACAAATAATGAAATTAGAGACAAGAAATGGTGTTGCCACATAGCCACTATTTGTAAGAAAATACACACATTTACTTCAAAAACGCAACCACTGTATCTACAAAAACAAAGAAAATACCACATGGTAATCAAAGGAAGCAATTATGAAGCTTCTTCTAGATAATCAAATAGAAGTATTGGTGAATGCAGAGTCATTACATTACTTAAATATTCAACCATACTCTGTCAGGGCAGATGTGTCGGCTTTTAGTCAGGTATACCGTCATATCTGAAGCTGTTGTGTCGGTTAGTGGTTCGGAAAGAATTAATGTCTTTATTGTCTGTCAGCATTTCACCTGTCATGTTTGCAAACTACAGCAGTGGATCTTTTTTTGTTTTTGCTTGTGGCTTTCTTCAATTATGTATATGTCCTTTTTATCTCATTGATCCAGAGTGCTTAGTGGGAAAAGCAGATGTATCTACAATCAACACCTTATGAGAACATTTTGCATACGCTTCAAGAAATGCTGGGAAAGGTGGTGGATCTGATATGGGGGTGGCTAATGCAATGAAACTAATTCCATGAATAAAATAGAATAGTCTCTTTTAAGTCTTTATTTTATAACATTTTAAATTAATCCACTTCTGCCTGTCTGTACATAATGTGTATCTCTTTATCTATGCTAGTTTACTGTTTTTACCGTCTTCTCTGTTTCATCTTCTTCAAAGTGACATAGACTATCTGCTTTTGTACATTCTTCCAGTTCTTTTGTGATGATATTATTGGCTGTTTGTAAATGTTCTTTATGCATTCCAATTTTGTAAATGTTCTTTATGCATTCCAATTTTGTAAATGTTCTTTATGCATTCCAATTTTGTAAATGTTCTTTATGCATTCCAATTTTGTAAATGTTCTTTATGAATTCAAATTGAGTTATTTCATCTGTTCAGATTATCTCTTCTCTTTTCTCTTATTATTCCAGCCAAATAATATATGGGAGATGCAGTTGCTAAAATTTAAATACAAATTGAAATTTTTTCCTTAGTTTATTTTACTTTTTTTTTTTATTGCTTATTTCTAATACTAGAATAGTTTATTCATATTTTATTCATATTGATTACCTTATTTTAATGTTTCAGTCAACTTAAATATTAAAAATAAACTTATTTTAGTTGTCCCCTACCGTAAAAATATAAATTCTGGTGGTTTCCTGTTTGTTAACACTGGATTTATATAATACTATAAATTACAATCTCACTTCTTTTTATTTTATTGTCTTTTCTTTTCAATACGTTCTTTTCAATATATATTTGGTGAATTATGTCTTTAGGATGTCTTTACATTTTATTTTTCTGTTTTAGTTGTTACTTTTATAATAAAATTTATTGACCAAATTTTTTTTCCATGATTAAAAAAATTAGAGCTAATTTTTAGTACATTATTTTTTAGATATAATTTAAACAACTAAATTACATTTTTGATTCTTACCATTTTTGGTAATACTTAAGTTGCTATTTATAACTATATATTTTGTTGTTTGACTAGCAGTTGCATATTTGATAAACTCAGTATCTTTCTTTCTTGTGCTGCCAAATAAAATAAATAAAAGAAAATGATAAGAAAAAGAAGAAATCCTCTCCACCTGCTCGACCTATTTCCACAACAAGCCAGGATGTTAGCTTATCTGGACCAGGTAAATGCTTATATAGATTTTCATTTTTTTGATTTGAACAAAGCCTCATTCAAGTGGGTAAATTAGTAACAATATACAAAATCTGAGTATAGATCGTATGTGCAATGTAGGTCAGAGTAGCTACAATTTTAAAGTAAAATAAGATGGTCCCGTTTCCTCCGTCAGCTATTTTCTGTTATAAATAAAATACAGTTATAAACTAAGTGATAGGACAACTAACAGCAAAGGATATTTATTGGGGAATTTGAATTTGATGGACATGTTACAGTGAGACCTAGATTTTGTAGATAATATTACATTTCTAGCCAATTTCATCCGAAATATTTAACAGAGTACAGACAGACTGCATAAATTCATTGGAAAAAGCAATGATTGAAAATTAATCTAAATTGTACTTTCTAACAAGATATATTTATACATCATATTAATTATTTCTCTCGTTTCTTGATTTTTCTTTATCATTCTCAGTCCATTGTGATTTTTATTTGATTTCTAAATACTTTTGATAAACTACGCACTTATAACACACTTATGAAAAAAAAAGCCAGTTACAATAAAATCAGTGTCAAATAAAAATTCTTTCATTTGTTTATTTGAATCCATTTCTTTTCTAGACATTTCAGATATTGGAAAGCCTATGATTCTTGGACCAGATGGACTACCACATATTGAGAAGGTTTGGATTTCTAGTGCATTGTTGTATCTTCTATATTCTTGATCATTTTGTCTTTAGTTTTCTGTAGCTGTGTTTACTGACAATGTTAATTTCTTTTGTTTTGTTGATAATTTATAATTTCTATTTCATTATTTGTTTGCAGGAGATGTTATTATGTGGCTAGAGTATATGTGTTATTTGTATATTCCTTTATTTTTTTTTTCTGTTTGTGTGAAACTTAAATTTGATAATCCTGTAAAGACTCTCAATGTTGAGTAGGTCTGGACAACTTGAAAGGGAGAGGAGAACTGCAGAAAATATAAAGACCAATTCTCTCTTAAGTCGTCTCAGTACCATTTTATACAGAGCATATTCATTCCCACATTGTGTTACCAATGCCAAATATAGTCACTTATGACTAAACATAAAAGAATGCTTGTCACCACAGAGGTGAGATGTCTGAAAAAAATGCTTGGAGTGAGAAGAAAAGACAGAATCAGAAATGATATTATAAGAGAAAAAGTAGCAACATACAGAAATAAGAAATAAACTTGTTTGCCCATTCAGAAAGAGTGCAACGCTATTCATTACCATACAAAGCAATTATTGAAAGAGCAAAATAGAGAAGAGTATGAGGCAGGCTAAGAGTAGGATGGACAGACAACATCAAAGAAATGCTACAACAACATAAATTAGCAATAAATGAAGCTTCAAAAGGGCGAGAACCAAAACTGTGTATGTTCCTGGACCCATGAATAGGTACAAGAGGAAGTGAAGAAAGAGAAAAGAAAAGTAACACTGTTTTTTTTTTATTTTTAAAGTGCTTTGAGTAATTTAATAAACATTGATTTGTCCAGCAACAGTTTACAGTTATGCCTTTTTGGCATTGATAGGTTAGTTTCTCTTTATATTCTTATATGTCAAAAAAGAAAAGAAAAAAAATTCTTGCTGACTTTAAGTACCCTAGCCATCAGGGCTGGCACTTATTTCAATATAATGGATTGACCTTCATACAATTTTGCAAAACCAAATTAACTAATCCATGTATGGAGTAATGATAGACATAATAGTAGAAGAAAGCAACAAGAAAGGTCTCAGTCTGAATAGTAAGAAAACAGATGTAATGGTTATATCGAAGAAATAATCATCACCATCATGCAGCATAAAAATAAACGAGACAAATCTGAAACAAGTACAATGTTTCAAATACTTGGGCACAATAATTACATCAGATGGGAGATGCACCACAGAAATAAAAAGCAGAATAGCTCAGGCCAAAATAGCATTTCAGAAAATGAAAAATATCTTATGCAACAAATCTATGTCAATAAAAATGAGAAAGAGAGTTCATCGGTGCTATATAGAACCAATTCTGACCTATGGAAGCGAATCATGGACAGTAGACAAACAAATGAAAAGACGATTAGAGGCCACAGAGATGGGATTTCTCAGAAGAATGTTGAAAGTTCCCTGGACAAATAAAAAGACCAATGAGGAAGTTCTCAAAGAGGCCAACACAAAAAGGGAGCTCTTAAAAAACATCAGAAAGAAGCAATCAACATTTTTCGGGCACATCATGAGAAGAGGAAAGTTGGAATACTTGGTTACAACTGGCAAAATAAAAGGAAAGAGAGATCGCGGACGACAAAGAGAGAAAATACTGGATAGCTTGGTGTCATGGCATGGAAAACAGTCAACAACAGAACTGGTACGATGCACTGTAGATAGAAGATTGTGGAGGTACATGATCGCCTACGCTAACCGGCATGGTACATGATGATGATGATGTATGGAGTGAAAAAATCAATGTGATATATAATACCTTATACCTGTGTGTACTACATTTTGATGTCTCCAAATAAATATGTTCAACAGGAAGTGCCAGTGACAGATGATAAGACAGCCATGTCAGAGATTCAAGATCAGCAGGGACAGTTACGACACATTCAGCAAAAGATGGGAGAAGAAAACATTCCTGCTGTTACAGGTCCCTCGGTTACAGACATGGCTGACAAGCAAAAAGAAGCACTTGCTAGGTTTGTCAAATGTTCATATCAACATAAGTATCTCTCTTTCATCTACCCTATCAATATGTACTATATGAGCATTTTACATAAATCATAAATGGAAATATGGGCTGAATAAATATAAACATGTTCTCCAAATAAAGTAAATGGGCACAAGTTCAATCAATGGTGGAGTTAGAAAGTTTTTTTCTTTCTATTGGGATGAAATCAAAACTCTGACCTTTACAGCACAACATGGCTACTGCACTTGGTGATCATCATCAATTACCAAGCCTTTTGGGATAGATTTGTCCACAATTTCCTGTCTCTACAGATGTTTAGCAGATTTTGTTTAGCAGATAGCAAAAGAACTAAGGAGTGTCCAAAACCCTAATTTATAGATGTATGTAAATGTGACTTGAAGACCCTGAACATAAACCCTGCAGCCTGGGAAGAGACAGCTTTGGGCCATAATCTTTGGAAACACACACTAAAGCTCCAACTGAAACAAGAAGCCGACGGATTCATAGAAAAAGAGAATACACTGAAATAAAAGAAAAAATAACATTTCCTAGGGGCGCTGCAAAATCCATACTCAATTATGACTGATGGAGGCTACTAGTTGTTTATTACTTTTGTTGTTATCCCCTTCTGATGATCAGATTATCTCCTACTGCAGAGCTCAGTATAAAGAGTTTCCTATCATCGTAAGTTATCTAGCTCAGTTTCTCTTTTTTTCCATTTTCTCTTTTTCCTCTCAATATTTCAGTTTGTCACAGTTTGGTCTAGTTGCTTTACATTATAAACCATAGAGTTTTATCAACAACACTATTTTCTCTTGATGTTGTCAGACATGTATGGCTATAAGGCTGTATGATTGTAATGCTGTTAGACTATATGGCTGTAAGGCTGTATGACTGTAATGCTGTTAGACTGTACGGCTGTAATGCTGTTAGACTGTACGGCTGTAAGGCTGTATGACTGTAATGCTGTTAGACTATATGGCTGTAAGGCTGTATGGCTGTAAGGCTGTAATGCTGTTAGACTGTATGGCTGTAAGGCGGTATGACTGTAATGCTGTTAGACTGTAAGGCTGCATGACTGTAATGCTGTTAGACTGTATGGCTGTAAGGCTGTACGATTGTAATGCTGTTAGACTGTAAGGCTGTATGACTGTAATGCTGTTAGACTGTATGGCTGTAAGGCTGTACAATTGTAATGCTGTTAGACTGTATGGCTGTAAGGCTGTATGACTGTAAGGCTATCATTTCAAAATGTGGGGGAGGGAGATACTTAATTGAAGAATAATAAATCAATTACAAAAAGATTATTAATATTTCTCAACTTCTTTTATCATACTGAAACACAGTATTCATATTTTCATGGTATATAAACTATATCTCATTGATCTTTATGATTTTTCCCATTAATTATATCTCATTGATCTTTATGATTTTTCCCATTAATTATATCTCAAACTAAAACTAAGAATAGCAAAATGTTATATCTTCTCAATATATTCAAATCGATGGCCTAACATCAAGCACTATACATTTAAAAAAAATATGAAATATGACGATCATCATTTTCAAGAGGATGTGAACTTCCGGTATATGGTGGATAGGCGGTGGGAACAATTGAAGGCTATACATGAAAAGTGTTCCTTGTTGCAGTTTTACTCATATTCCAAGCCCGGCTTGTTGCAGGAGCTACTGAGTTAAGTGCTCTGTGCACACCATGAGCTGTGTGTCTCATCCGTTTTGATAATGTTTCAATATTCCAATTGTTTACGATGAATGATGATATCATATGACAGGAAACAGTTGGCTGTATTCACTTTCTGCGCGGTTTCGCCTTATATCTTTTGGCGTGTGCTGAGACTGCTACGATGGGGACTACAGTTGCCTTTCCTTGTTTAGGAGATGAGATATTAATTTGGATGATTACGCTGGCACGGGCGGTTGAGCAATTATGGATTTTAATTCATTTGCAATGATACTGGGGCCTTCCATAACCAAATCTTCTCAATATTCCTGTATGGTGCAGAAACAATGACATTAGACAAGAAAACAGAATAGAAAATTGAAGCCTTTGAAATGTAGATTTATAGAAGAATAGGAAGAATTGGATGGAAAGAAAAGAAAATAAACAAAGTAGTCTTAAAACAACTAGAAATGAAAAGAGAACTACTAAACACAATTCAAACAAGACAAATGAGATTTTTGGAGCATGTTAAAAGACACAACAGCCTACTAAAAGTAATCTTGGAAATGAAAATACAAGGTAAAAGAGGCAGACTAAGACTATCTCTGGGTGAGTAACATCAAAAGATGGACAAATCAGCCTATGACAACCTGCACCATCAAAGCAAGAGACAGAGTGGAATGGCACTCCAACCTTTGATACTGAGAATACACTCAATGACGATGAATATCTCATTGATATTTATGATTTTTCCCATTAATATATCTCACTGATATTTATGATTTTTCCCATTAATTATATCTCATTGATATTTATGATTTTTCCCATCAGCTATATCTTACTTATCTTTATTGATTTTCCTATAGACTTTTAGCTATTCAAAAACAGATGGTGGGAGGAGAGAATGCCAACAATGTCAAGGTTAAAGAAGAACATGAAAGACGACTGAAGCATTCACAGTCAGTTCGCAAAAAATTAAAAGGTATTAATTAATAATTGTGGCTATGTTATAGTTTTCCTTTGTTTTGTTATGTTGAGCATTACATTTAGCTGCAAATATTTTTACATATATTACTATATAAAGAAACCAGTCTTTGGATAGACTAAAACTGAGATACAAAGATGTCTACAAGGCTTCCCTGAGTGAATTTATGCAGTAATAAAAAAAAAAAAGAGTGGAAAAATGTAGCAGAAGACTGTAGCACACACAAAACAAGCATATGAAATGGCACAACAAATGTTATTTGAAAATTAATTTAATCCAAATCTAGAAGATCAAAAATAAGGTGAGAAAAAGAGATGAAACCTTGCGGCATAAAGTGCACATGTTGAGTTGCAAGACTTGTTACTAAAATATTGACAGAGTTAGTCATGAAAAAAAAAAAGAACAACAAAATCTGTCATTTCCTACTGAAGATCATCAACAGCCCGCCTTCAGTCATTCATAATCACTAAAAACCAACCAACATTCTTTTGGTGCCATAAGATGTCATACAAGGCTTGCAGTGTAACTCACTATTAGTCTTTATTTTGTATGAGCTTTTCAATCTCTTGTCCGGTTAGCGCAATCGATAGGCGGTTGGCTTACCACGGCAACAGCCGGGGTTCGTACCCTGGCGAGGACACCTGGGTTTTACTAATTCCCTAAAAATTAGTGGGAGCCGCGATAGCTCAGTGGTTAGTGAACTGGACTACTACGGACAAGAGGTAGGGTTCGATCCCAACCGACGGCTCCGGGTTCACCCAGCCTTAAATGGGTACCGGATTTTTTCTGGGAAAGTAAAGCAGCACGGGCGTAATACCGACCACATTACCCCAAAAATCATGTGCTGAAGGTCTGTAAAATATAGGGTCACTAACACCATATTTCCCTATACGCCGCCACTTGGCGTGACGGGGGGTACTTTACTTTTTTTTTACTTTTCAATCTCTGTAAGAGAGTCAATGCTTGCTATCTTTGTCTCTCTTGACAGTGTTCTTCTCTGTATCACTCAAGGTCAGCCTCTTTTTCTTTCTTTGTTGTTTCCCATTTAGGTGCTTGCTTTGTAATTCCTTCGCTATCTCTTCTCATCCCATGAGTAACTTATGCCCATCATATATATGTGTGTGTGTGGTTTTGTGCATAAAAAAGTAAAGTACTCCCATCACGCCAAGTGGCGTAGAGAGAATATGGTGTTAGTGACCATAAATTTTACAGACCTTCGGCACATGATTTTTGGGGTAATGTGGTCGGTATTACGCCCGTGCCGCTTTACTTTCCCAGAAAAAAATCTGATACCCATTAAAGGCTGGGTAAACTGGAAGCCATCGGTTGGGATCGAACCCTATCTCTTGTCCTTTGTAGTTGTCCTTTGTAGTCCAGTTCAATTACCACTGAGCTATCGCGGCTCCCGGGTGTCCGGTTAGCGCAATCGATAAGCGGTTGGCTTACCACGGCAACAGCCGGGGTTCGTAATCCTGGCGAGGACACCTGGGTTTTACTAATTCCCTAAAAATTAGTAGGAGCCGCGATAGCTCAGTGGTTAGTGAACTGGACTACTACGGACAAGGGGTAGGGTTCGATCCCAACCGACGGCTCCGGGTTCACCCAGCCTTAAATGGGTACCGGATTTTTTCTGGGAAAGTAAAAGCAGCACGGGCGTAATACCGACCACATTACCCCAAAAATCATGTGCTGAAGGTCTGTAAAATATAGGGTCACTAACACCATATTTCCCTATACGCCACTTGGCGTGACGGGGGGTACTTTACTTTTTTTTACTATCGCGGCTCCCGGTTTTGTGCATGTCCAGGCATAAATATATTTATTTTGTTGCTTTATACATTAAATTATTTCTTTATTAAATTCAAATTGTCTGCAAATTTGCATAGTTTTGTTTATTCTACTTTTCATAATAATTTGGATTAAACAATGATTCTGATTACTCACGTATAGACTATAGTGACACTTTTTTCTGTCTCATATTTATGCTTGTGACAAACTTGTTTGTTTTCATGGTCTTTGTTTTCCATGGGAATAATAGTAGGAAAAGGTAGCCTTTTTTAGGTTACCTTTTCCTTCTATTATTCCCTATTATCGCCTCGGAAGTTTCCCTATTTAATAATATTCATTTATTATTATTTGTCTCCTTGTTTTCCATGATTAACATTAGACTTTAATTATTTCATGAATTAGTTTCATCATTTATATTCATTCATGTGTTGAATATAAAAAAAAAACACATTACAATTTTACAGATGAACAGAGTATTGCTGTAATTTTGTTTACATTTAGATTATATAATGGGGACTTGATGGTCTAGAGGTAAGATGGCAGCCTCTAAACAGGAAAGTCTCTTGTTTGAATCTCACCACAGGCAGTGGGAATTTTTCATTTTGAATCAACAGTTATCTCATGGCTTTCCCTCCCCTTGTCTCTGGGTAATAAGATCTAATGCCTAACTCTCTTGAAAAACAGTAGGTAAAGGTAAAGTACGAGACTTGAACCGGTGTCTTAGCACACGAGTTTACACCCATATGTGCTCAGCCGCCTATCCAGAAATGTTCGGATATTTCTGTATAGTGTCGCCTCAAGCATCGAAACTCAGATGCGAAGCAACATTCCTCATCTTTCTAGGGTAATGCCCTGGTACCCACTTCTGCCAACTGCTGGGTCGACCGTGGAGGTATTTTTTTTTCCAACCACGAGTACAATTCACATTGCTCCCAGCAGGAATCGAACATAGGTTGTCCGAACATCGGTAGTCCTGTCGGGTGGTTTTCCCAACTAGGCTACCGAGGCCCCCAAAAGAGATGAAACAGTAGGTTCCGTGAACTTGTGCAAGTTAAAGAGTCCTTGGGTGTTTAGTTGGAAAGAGTAGGCTAAAAATGGCTGCTGCCCTGGTCAAAATTGTTAAGCAAATCTACCCATGCCTCTGTGGCTGAGTGGTTCATGTGTTCGCTTCCTGATTAGAAAGATCCAGGTTCGATCCCCAGAAGTGGAAGAATATTTTTTTATAATTACAAGACTCAGGGTTCACCCAGCCTCTAAAAATGGGTGTTAGAAAGTTTTCTGGGAATTAAAGGTGGCCTGGTGTGATACCAACCACATCTCCCAAAAATGTGCTATGGTCATGAAAAAAATCTGGTCACTAATACCATATTCCCCATACGCCTAGCAAGGCAGGGAAGGAACCTTCATTTCTTTTTTTTTTTTACTTTTATTTTTACCCGTGCCACAAATGGTTGTATCTGGTCTAAAGACAAACTAGCGACACAACATATCCATTCCTACTTAATAAATGAGCAGCTAAGAGAGAAAACTCATCAGCACAAACACAAAACTTAGGCTATTCAAATCAAATGTACTATCAACCCTTACGTATGCGTGTGAAAGCTGGAAAACAACAAGAGATATAGAAACAAAGTTGAATGCATTCGAAAATAAATGTCTAAGGAAAATACTTGGTATAGAATGGAACGAATTCAAAACAAACGAGGAAATTAGAGAAATCGCCAATCAACCACTAATATCTTCAGTAATAAAGAAAAGACGATGGTCATACATTGGACATGTGATGAGAAGAGATAATAATTGAATAGCAAAGCAAGCCCTCAAATGGGAAACAACAGGTAAAAGAAAAAGAGGAAGACCCAGGGAGACACTGAGAAGAACATTGATGAGAGAGGCAAGAGCAGCAGGAATCGGCTCCCTCAATGAGATAGAACTGCTTGCACAGAACAGAGACAGATGGCGAGATTTGATAAAATATCTTTAAAAGAAAACTGCTAGAACAAAAAATTCATATAGGAAAAGGTGCATCTTGGTCTACGCCCTATGGGCCGGTTACGGCTCGAAAGGTCAATAGATAGATAGATAGATAAGAGAGAAGCTATATAATATTGTAATATATTATATGGCCTTTGGTGTCATTTGTAGCAAGCAATCATGATAAGTCAGTTGTTTGGTAAAAATTTCACTGTCTTATGCTGAATGCTCCTTTCTGAACAGCCTCTCTCGTGGCTGAATCTGCCAATATTGGATAGAGTTCCGGCAACAGAACAAGCAAAATGTATTCGTGGTGCCTAGCCTCATCTCCTTTCTCCTGCACATTTTATCTTATGAATTTGATAATTATATTATACCATCATTATTATTATTAACCTATCATATTTTAACATATGGATGTGAATCATGGACAATAGGACAACAGACAAGAAAATCACTGGAGTCTGTAGAAATGTGGTTTTACAGAAAAATGTTGAGAGTACCATGGACAGCTAAGAAGAGTAATGAAGATGTTCTGAGAGAGGTCAAAGCAAAAAGATAGCTAATTTCCAATATTAGGAAGAAACAATCATCATTTTTGGCCATGTAATGAGAAGAGAACAACTGGAATATATTGTAACAACTGGAAAAATTGAGGGACAAAGAGATAGAGGGAAGCAAAGAGAAAAAATAACAGACAGCTTAAGAGAATGGCTTGGCAGAAGGTCAACAACAGAAATGATAAATAGCTGCCGAGATCGAAAGTTGTGGAGAGACATGATCACCTACGTCAGTAGGCCTGGTACTTGATGATGATCATATTTTTGTATAGTTAAAGGTCTTCAAAAAATTTATGTCTTTTTCTCAGTCCAAAAATTACCATTTCATCATCATGTATGAATTTTCTGTCCTATGTTTTTAATCTCTCTTGTTCGTGGATTTCATAGTCTTCCTCTTTTCCTCTTTTTCTATAGATACCATAACAGAGCTAGTGTATCATATGATGTGTAATATTTCAATGTATAATGTGATTCTTGCTTATTAAATACATCAATCTAAAATAAATAATACTAGTAACGTACGTTATTATAACTTTCTAGCCTTTTCTCAATAATTTTTATTGATCAACAACAGAGGCCAATCGTACGCTGGAAGATGATGGGATTATGCTAAGCATCTTTAACAACGTCCAGGAAGAGCTGAGTGCCAAGAACAAACTTCTGGAGGAGAGAAAGGCTAGAGTGAGTAAACAGTTTTATTTTGATAGGTAAAGGTGGTTCTATAGCATACAGGTTGATTGTTGATTCAAGAGTTCATGAACTTCTGCCCATTGGCTCAATGCCATAAAGAGTTATCTCTGCCAAAGAGTATATTTGCATAAAAGGCTGTGGAAGCAAAGAGAAAAAATAACAGACAGCTTAAGAGAATGGCTTGGCAGAAGGTCAACAACAGAATGATAAATAACTGTCGAGATCGAAAGTTGTGGAGAGTACATGATCACCTATGCCAGCAGGCATGGTACTTGGTGATGAACTGTTAGAATAATTATCTACAAAAAGAGTATGTAAGTTATTGCTTTATAATATCAGACTGAGTAATGCACTTTAATTAACAACATGTACAAGATAGCCCTATATTATGGTTTTTTTCTAAACTCATGCTCTCAAACTTTATCTAACATCTAAAAAAAACCACTTTATGGAATGCCATGAATTTTGGGCATTCATTCTTTCCATGACATTATGACTTTATAATTTACAATTGCACAGGACGTGCAATTTTCTTAAAATAGCAACTTTCTTTGATCTTTGTGGACCTAATAACTATCGTCTTCTCTTCCCTTACAAAATATAATTTACAGTAATTGAAAAGATTGGTCATTTGTGATGAGCCATTTGAGTATCCTAAAATTTATGCAGAAGCAAAGAATAATTTATTACATTTACTTGTGTAATCAATCTAATTGATGATTGGGGTGATCTTGTAAAGAACCAGTCTTGCAATTTGTTGGCAACATTCTGACTATCAAACTTATTTAGCAGTAGCTTCATCTGATAAATAATTTTCATTCAGAATCAATCGAGTCTAACAGATTAAAGATTGCTCTCAGCTAAACAATCCACAAACTATCCTTCTTCCACCATTCCTCTTCCTCTTGTAAGACATGATCCTCACATTTTGCATAGTAATCTTTGAGTGGGTGAGATTTGTAAGTGTATCAACAATGCATAATTTGAATATTTTATTTTCAGCTGCTACTTGTCCTTTCACTTTTGCCAAAACTAGTTGTATTGGGTTAACCATAGATTAAGATTCCTAACTGTAGGTGATGTTTTCACATCATAAAAATTACTACCAATTCTTCTTCTTCTTTCCTTTCTCATCTGCCTTTCAGCGTCAAGGGGAGATATAATTTGTGGTCTTTTGCTCTTCTGTTCGCCTCTGCTGCTGTTATGTTTCCTAGTGCTTCTAATATTCCATCGATCCATCTTTTTCGTGGTCGACCCTTGGGTCTGGTGTTCTCACAACGTTTGTTGAAGGCTCATTGTGTTGTGTTTTGTTCTTTCTGCCTTGTCACATGGCCAAACCATTTTATCTGTTGTTTCCTTATATATTCTATGGCATGGGCTATTCCTAGCTTTTTTCTCACTTCTTCATTTCTGATCTTATCTCCCAGACAGTTTCCTGTCATTCTTCTAACACATTTCATCTCTGTAAAGGTTATTTTTCTTATTGTTCTTGCATCTAGGGTCCAGGTCTGGCATTGGTAGCACAACGTTGGGATGAAGATTGTATTGTATAGTGCTCGTTTTGCCTCCAGAGTTATTTCCTTGTTGGACAATAGTGGTGATAACTGTCCAATGATTTGACAAGCTTTGTTGCATTTTGATTCTATCTCTGCTGTTTGAGAATTATCGTTTGTCATTAGACTTCCTAGGTATTTGAATTCCTCTACTTGTTTTAGTTGTCTGCCTTCTATGGATATATTGATGTTCTGTTTCCTGTAATCAAGTTTTTTTTTTTTCAGCATTAATATGTTTCTCTTTCTGTATTGTACATATTGTTTTTTTTTTTATTTCACTAATATATAGATCGAAAGCCTTGAGAGAGATGTAATTGATGTCCAATCCGAGTTTGAGTTTGACCGCATGGATTACCTAGACACAATTCGCAAACAAGATCGACAGATCGCTTACATGGAAAATCTAATTGATAGAATTCATCCATGTTTGCGACGTGACTGCAACTATTATAATCTGGACCGCATCCGTATGGAGAGCCGTTACAATGAAGAAGAAGATAAATGGATTTTGCCAAAGATGGTGATTGATAGGACTGCTCTCCCTGTGACAGGTTTGGCGTGTTGTTTTATCTATACTTCTATTTTTGTTGTTTTCTACACTTCTTTATTGTTGTTGCTGCTTGTTAACTTTTGTTCTGTTGTTTTTCATGCACTTTTATTTTGTGCTTGCTAACTTCAATGCTGTTGTTTTTGTACACTTCCCTGTTATATTGTAGCCTTCTTAAGTAGCCTTTACCATTGTTGTTGCTTGTTAACCGCTCTGCTATTGTTTCTGTTAATTTGTACACTTCTTTGCTGTTGTTGTTCTTCTTTACCTTATGTGCTATTGTTGTCTTGTACACTTTTGTGTTTTTGTTATTTTGTACATTTCTTTACTGTTGTTGTTGCTTGTTTACTTCTATGTTGTTGTGGTCTTTTGTACATTTCTATATCGTTGTTGTTGCTTTTACACTTCTGTTATTGTTGCGTGTACATTTCTATGCTATTTTTTGTAATTGTTTTGGTGTTTGTACACTTCTTTTGTAGCCTTCTTTTAATTTGTGTGTTGCTATTGCTAAAGTAATCTTAATTTACTGTCTTGCTGGTATTGTGCCACATGTTCTTCATGACTTTTTAATTTTTGTGCTGCTGTTGCTAATTAGATTGTACATCTGACTTGAAACCATTCAGAGATTGTGCAACTGAGCTGAAACCATCTTCAGTGTTTGTACATCTGAGTTGAAACTATCTTCAGAGTTTGTACATCTGAATTGAAACCATCTTCAGTGTTTTGCTAGTGTGTGACTGTGGTGGTGCATGCTAGGGAGGTGCTGGCAAGAGGATCTGTTAGTTAGTCAGAATGTTAGTCATTGGTTTATTTTCATCACACATCAAAAAACTCTCTTTAAGTACTCAGATCTCCTTTTAAGCATATTCCCAGCATGAAACTACTGAGAAATAAAACTTTCCTGGTTCACATGTCTTCCCACGTTCTCCGTGTAGCTGTCTTGAATTTAGCTATCATCCCTCTTAACTTGAAGATCTTTTTGAGCTACACCAGGGCTGCAGATTCATGAACAGCGTATAAATCTTTATCCCACCCTACTTCTTTTAGAGCAATGAAGAGGGTTGTCACTGAATGTTCAAAGAAGATAATCTGTCAACCAAACTAAACAAAATTTTACTGTCACCCATTTTCTCTATGTTGTGTTAATCACAGTAACAATAGTGCTTGCATTTTCATCTATCATTTCATTGTTATTATTATTTTGATTCCTTCATGTCAAAGCCATTTTTATATATTTGGCTGCACTTACAGGTACCATATTGTATAATGGACGGGTGGAGCCACATACTCGTAATGTCACTGCTGATAATGATGGCGATGGTGACGATGAAAGATTGAGAGAGGTCAGATTAATTATTTTTTTTCCTGCCATTGTTAAAATGTTACTTTACAACAATAAGGTTGAAACTTAAACAATCACCGTTTAGAAGTAAGCTGTAATAAGTATGTATGTGTGTTGGTGTGGGTGGCTGTGTTAATGGATTAAAAGTCTCACATGGCCATTTTCATAGGCAGGGTAAATGCTACGACCATGAATTTGCCCCTGACCCCTTGGCCAGCAAACAGGTGTACTAACTACATTACTACAGCAACAAATTGAACCCTGACCATCTGGTCATCAAATAGGTGTACTAACTACAACACTACAGCCACAAACTGAACCCTGACCATCTGGTCATCAAATAGGTGTACTAACTGCTTCATTGCTGCACTGATTGTTTTAAGAACTACAAAAATATTATTCTGTACTGGTCATTTCAATGGTTACAATTAAATGACAACAGTTAGCATGTTACAGTTAATTGACCAAGAGAAGCTGAAATAAATAAATTCTTGATGACCTGAGCCAAGTGGAAATTGATGCAATTAGATTGAAAACATATTTTTGATAAATACACAGCAGTAAATGAAATTAACATTGCTGCCAAGATGTCTTCTGTTGCAAGAATAGATATCAGTACAAGAATCATAAACTAATACATTTTTACATTTAATTTGTCTTAGGTTTGACAATTCGCTATTTTCTATTATAAGTGCAAAGTTGTATACCTTTTGTTATTCTTGTAATAATTTAAAAGTTTAACAATATAACATCAATAGACAATGAAGGGACATGGTAGTCCGGGAGATCAGAGATGTTGAGAAGAACAAGAGTGTGCAAAAGGCAGCACAACAGGTGCAGCAAGGCCAATGTACCACATGGGATACAGCCTTGCAGAGGACACTAACATGGAATGACATGTGGCATATGGCACCACTGCGGCTCAGCTAAATAATTAGATCAATGTATGACCTTCTACCATCTGCCTGCAGCCTTGTGAAGTGGGGAAAGACAGATGATAATCGATGTCCTCTTTACAAAGGAAGGCAGACGATGAAGAATGTTCTTTCCTCATGCAAGACAGTGCTAAGCCAAGGGGGGTATACATGGTGACACAACAGAGTGCTGCATGAACTGTCACCGTGGATGGGGTACGGAAGAAGGCTAACACTAAAGTTTGACTAGCTACAAAGAACACCTATTTTTTTACAGCGGGACAGGCCGCACATCCCAAGCAGAACAACTGGAGTGACTCCATGATCCTGGATATAGCAAACAATTGGGAGATGGTGGTTGACCTCCCAGGGCGAGGGAAGTACCCAGAGTGCATCAAGAGATCTAAAATACGTTTGGACATTTCACTCTACACGTCAAATATTACCCACATCATCTTAATAGAGCTCACAGTGTAATTTGAATCCAGGATAGAGGAACAGCAAATATTTAAACTATCCAAATACAAGGATCTCGCCACCAAACTGAGACTGCAGGGACTCCAGAGTAGAGTGTTTTTAGTGGTGATTAATGCCAGAGGACTAATGACTTCATCCCTCTACGACCTGTTAACGATGTTAGGAATTAAGGGGGGGATGCGAATAAGAACAATGAAAACTATTGCTGAGTCATCCAGAAGAGCGTCGTGCTGGCTGAGGCAGAATCGTGACAGACCAACAGTCAAATAATATTATGTCCAGACCAGATGAACGGGCGACCATTTTACACCTTGACCATTTATTGCGCTCCCACATAAGTCAACAGAGTAGGGAGAATGTACTCGGGAAGACCGAAGATGAAGCGATAAGAAGTTACATAGTCGACCGGAGGTGAACATCAACCTGGTGCTTGTGGCCCACCTCCACTAGAGTGTCAAGAAGCTTAAGGGCCAAAACACTTTCTCTATGGGGTCTTTTTCTGATGATCAGATTGCCTCCTGCTGCAAAGTTCTGTACAAAGAGTTTCCTACTACAGTATGCGGAAGTTTCATTGGCATGCTAAAACCTCTAGAACAAAATATTATGCATCTAAATAGTTTGACACATGCTAATTGTTTACTTAGAAAGAAAACATTTGATCTATTTATAATTTAGAAATTGCGACGATCACAAGATCAAAGCCATATATTTCAATCCAAAAGGGCTTCACAGCTTATCAACTCAAATGAACCACTCAACAGATTCAGTAAGTATATTCACCTTATAATAATGAAATGAGCATTAGTTTGATTTTTTGTTGAAAAGTTTATTTCAGAATGTAAATATTTTACCGATTTAACATCTCATCATTATCATTATCAGGTCGCACGTCCTTTTCATAGCATTGCATTCACTTCTGCCCACCTGAAAAAATCTCTGTCTCTACCAAGATCTTGCACTTCTTCTGTTGTTATGTTCAAGGTCTCTTTGATGTCTTAAAACCACCTTTTTCTTGGTCTGCTCCTGATGTGTCACACAAGAACCATGCCTTCCATTATTGTTCTATCCAGCCAACTGTGTATTTTGAAACGGCCATTGTATTTTAATTCCCTCTATAGAATGGCATTTATAATGCCAGTTCTTTTTAATGTTTAAATCTTTTAATATGTCTTCATTGCTCTTTTTCATTATCCAAAGTATCTTAAGGATTTATCTGTACCATTTTGTTTAAAATAAATCAATTTTCTTCCTTGCCTTTTGCAAGGTTGTCCACGATTCACAACCATATGTTGCTATTGGGATGATACATGTTCTCAGTGATCTTAATTTACTGCCTTGCAGGTATTGTGCCACATGTTCTTCATGGCTTTTAATTTTTGTGTTGCTATTGCTAATTACATTTAAGGGGTTTGAAAATATGATGTTCATGTAGCAACAATTGATTGTAAGTAAAGAATACAAATAAATATTAATGGAAAAGAAATGAATGTATTTGAGTACTTGTATATGTAACCTAGCTAAATCATGTGATTCTCCCTGTCAATATGTATACAGAAGACTGTAGTGCTTCAACAAGGTGTAGCCAGTCCTGCTGCTATATCATTAAACAACACACCGCTTGAGTCTGTGAGAAAGTTCACCTATCTCGGTTCTGTGGTCACAACCACCATCTTCCTTGAAGAAGAAATAAATTCCCTAATCGAAAAGGCAACTTCCATATTTGGTAAACTTAAAGACAGAGGATGGACCAACACCAAATTAACACTCAGGGCTAAGATTCAAATTTACCAAATCAGTGTGCTTAGCACACTTCTATATGGATCAGAAACTTGCACCACCTATGCAAGGTAGGAGAAAAGGCTAAACAGCTTTCATGTACGTTGCCTTCAAAAAAATTATGAACATCAAATGGCAGGACAAAGTAACCAACACTAATGTCTTACAATGAGCCAAACTCTCATCCATCATGGCAACATTTAGAAGTTGTAGACTAAGATGGCTGGGTCATATAAGAAGAATGGCAAACATTATTCCTAAACAAATATTGTAAGGCGAACTTAAGGACAGAAAGAGACCAAAGGGCAGACCAGTGCTGAGACATAAGGATGTTTACAAAGCTTCATTAAGGGAATTCTATATCAGTGAATTTCTATTGTTGTGGCGGTTCATGATTGTACAAAGAAGTTATGACGGTGGTTTTCTGTTGCCTTCCGTCGGTTTGTTTACGGTCGACTCCGCTAACCTTTGACTAAAAAGTCTCACCCACAAGGCAGTGGGGTTGTTTTACTTCGGGGTACCCTCCCTTAGCTTTTTACTATCCCGAGCTTACCTGCAAGGCAGCAGGGCAGCCACAGGTTGTACTGTTTACTGCAAACAGAAGCAGGTAAAATTACCCGACCTGACAAAAGCTTTCCAAAAAATGAGGAAGATACTATGCAATCCATTTTTGACAATAGAGACAAGAAAAAGAGTTCTTAAATGTTACGTAGAGCCAGTCTTAACATATGGATGCAAATCATGAACAATAGAACAACAGACAAGAAAATCACTGGAGTTTGTAGAAATGTGGTTTTACAGAAGAATGTTGAGAATACCATGGACAGCTAAGAAGAGTAATGAAGATGTTCTGAGAGCGGTCAAAGCAAAAAGAGAGCTAATTTCCAATATTAGGAAGAAACAATCATCATTTTTTGGCCATGTAATGAGAAGAGAACAACTGGAATATATTGTAACAATTGGAAAAATTGAGGGAGGAAGAGATAGAGGGAAGCAAAGAGAAAAAATAACAGACAGCTTAAGAGAATGGCTTGGCAGAAGGTCAACAACAGAAATGATAAATAACTGCCGAGATCGAAAGTTGTGGAGAGACATGATCACCTGCGCCAGTAGGCCCGGTACTTGATGATGATATCAGTGAAAGAAACAGAAAATCTGGCTGCAGATTATAGCATATGGAGAACAAAAATAAAAGATGGCACAGCAACTTTCAAGACAGTTTTGATATAAAATTTCAGAAGACAAAAGGCGCAGGAGATAGGAGATGAGGACAGGCACCACAAATACATCTTGTTTGTTCTGCTAATGGATTGCTATCCAATATTGACAGATTCAGCCATGAGAGTAGCTGTTCAGCAAAGCAACATCCAGAATAAAACACTAATATTTTTACCAAACTACTGACTTATCAAGATTGCTTGCTACCAACCATCTGTCAAGATGCCAGAAGCCATATTATTAATATGCGACCTAATTAATTCCAGTGTCTGCTCTAGTCCTTAATGATAGACATCATCTTTAATGTACTGAGGATTTATTAGTTTGTCTGGTTATTAGTTTGTCTGTTTATTAGTTTATCTGGTGTGTTCCACTTTGTAATGAGGGCTACAAGAAATCATTTTTGTGTTTATTGAGATTGCCTTCTCTTGTGGCTATCACTTCTGGTGACTGATCTGCTTAGAGTCCCTTGCAGAGACCAAATGAATAAGTACATGATGCCCGTATGAGAAAGACATTGAAAATACTGTTGCCTTAAACATGACTATGAGCTTGCCAAAATAGCCACCGTATGTAGAAGGAGAATCAGAAAATATAAATATTGATAAATACAAATCTAACAGATAAAATATTATGACATCATCATCAAGTACTGTGCCTGCTGGCGTAGGTGATCATGTCTCTCCACAACTTTCTATCTTGACAGTTATTTATAATTTCTGTTGTTGATCTTCTGCCAAGCCATTCTCTTAAGCTGTCTGGTATCTCTATCTCTTCATCCCTCGATTTTTCCAGGTGTTACAATATATTCCAGCCGTTCCCTTCTCATTACATGACCAAAAAATGATTATTTTTTTCTTCCTAATATTGGAAATTTGCTGTCTTTTTGCTTTGACCTCTCTCAGAACATTTTCATTAGTCTTCTTAGCTGTCCATGGTATTCTCAACATTCTTCTGTAAAACCACATTTCTACAGCTTTCAGTAATTTTCTTGTCTGTTGTCCTATTGTCCATGATTCACATCCATATGCTAAAACTGGCTCTACATAACATGTAAGAACTCTTTTTCTTGTTTCTATTGTCAAAAATGGATTGCAGAGTATCTTCTTCATTTTTTGGAAAGCTGCTTTTGTCAGAGCTATTCTGTATCTCTCCTCTGTTGGACATCTACCATCTGAGCTAACAATGTTCCCAGATATTTAAATGCATTTACCTGTTTTAATATTGTTCTACTTGTCTTTAGTGTGTATCGTGGTGATGTCTTTTTCTTTGTTGTTACCATTACTTCTGTCTTTTTGCTATTAAGGCTGAGTTCTTTATTTTTGCTTTCTTTCACTATAATGTCCAACATTTCTTGTAACTCGTTTTGAGATAAGATATTATTAATATTTACTGTTGTGAGTATTTTATTAACATTTTTAATTAATATATAATGAATTCATTTGCAATATTGTGGTATGATGCTTACTTTATAGAGATAAAGAGAGAGAGAATGCACACAGATGCTCACACATATAGAGAACACAAAGTTATTATATTTTCAGGCATGCAGGATGTATGCAGTACAGTACGTTCCAGTATGCCAGTGAGCTCACCAACTGTTAATGGCAACCATAACTCTGATGATTCAATGAGTAAAGATTTGTGGGCTGCTCAGGTGCATGGACAGCTGCTTGGTGATGAGGTTATGCGTAAGCCTGTGCGCTTAGAAGCTCTCCCATCTGTGACAGGAAAGAAGTCTCGCAAGAAACGCAGCAGTTAGAACCATTTTTGACCAGATATTATTCTTCAACAAAATTAATTAATTGTTTATTTTTTTGTCATGACATGGTGTATTACTGAATTTTTTTTTGTTTAACCCTAGATAATGATACCGTAGTAAAATTTACAGCATCAAAACACAAATTTCTTCAAATTTGACATTTTTTTTTCTGTGTTCAAACATTAACCCACTGCATGTATAATCCTAATTACCACTTCTGGTTACTTCTGAGTGTTTAATTTTGTTTCCATTGCTGCTGACATTTTACATTTTGAGACTGAGATACATCATTTAATGCAAAAACAAAATTGTCAATATTCAAGAAATTTCTAGAATAATTTCCTCGGTCATCAGCAGACATCAAACTACCCTTTGTAACTTGGGACGCACCGCAAATACCGCAGTGAGGTAGCCAAACATACTGACAATCTGACAGTGACCATACCAATAGACATTGTAACACGTCTGGTCCATGAGGTGAAACTTAGGTCATAAATAAACCTCAGCCAGGAATTTCGAGCCCCATATTTTGCCTAAGTGTCAACACACAGGAGTGTGTCAAAAGTTCAGAGGAATTACTATTTTTAGAGTACCTAATGTTACATTTAAGTGACAGTAATTTTTACTATGGTATCATAACTGGGAACATTACAGATAGGTATCATAATCTAGGGTTAAAGTAGATAGTCATGAATAAATGAATAACACTTTTTGAACAGCTTAATCATGACACCTAAATCTGTTAACACAGAATATCTCTGCTCTAAATTATGAGCTCTCTGCAAAATTTACAATTAAAGATCTGCATCAGCTAAAAAACAACATATGCCACCTCCAAACCTAAGTCTGTAAGCAGCTTAATAGTGTAAAATATGCCAACTCAAACCTGAATCTTTAAGCAGTTTAACAGTGCAAAATATGCCAACTCAAACCTGAATCTTTAAGCAGCTGAATAGTGCAAAATATGCCAACTCAAACTTGAATCTTTAAGCAGCTGAATAGTGCAAAATATGCCAACTCAAGCCTGAATCTTTAAGCAGCTGAATAGTGCAAAATATGCCAACTCAAACCTGAATCTTTAAGCAGCTTAATAGTGCAAAATATGCCAACTCAAGCCTGAATCTTTAAGCAGCTTAATAGTGCAAAATATGCCAACTCAAGCCTGAATCTTTAAGCAGTGTGTAAAAGTAAAAGTATATTTTTGTTCAGATCTTTGGATATTAACTCTTTCTGTATGAAAGCTTGTTATCAATGCAACGGAAGACATTTCAGAGACAAAATTTTTCATGATTTTAAGAATCAATTACATATTTATATTTATAAAACATATAACATATTATATATTAATTTTTTATAATTGAACAATGTATTAGATTTAACTAATACCAAGATGATACAAGACGTGTAAAAAGAATATGGTTTGATAATGGTTCACACTAATCAAACTGACAGTTATGCAATATGACAAAAAACATATGCGGCTGAAATTAGCATGATGGACAGTTCGTCAAAACATACGGAAAGAGTTAATGATTACAAATAATTTGTAAAGATTTATCATTAATTATATTATTATTTATTGCAAAAAAAAATTCAGGGATCGTTAGTTACATTGACAAAATCTCATGTTGATTGAAAGCCTTTATAAGTTAGTAAATGCTAATAATTTATTCTTATGTGCTCAAAAGGGTATTGTGATTTTTGTGTCAAAAAGAGGTGTTGTATTCACATGTGTTATATATACAGACATTAAATAGCATTAATGATATTGTTTTTTCTCAGAGCCTTTGAGTAACTAAGATGCAGTCAGACAAATGTATTTTAAAAATGGAATACTCAATTTATGAAATAATAATAGACATGAATATAAATCACTGAAGAAACCAAATCAGAGTGGAGTTACTTCAGTCACACAAACTATCTTTTAAAATGATTTTATTGTGTGTTTTTTTTTCAGTGAATTAAAAAGGTAGAGAGCAAAGGATGTTTATATCAAGTAAATTTATGATTTAAGATCTTCTTTTGGAGTTCTCCTATTGGAAATGTTGGACATATTTGCAGACTTCACTTATTAAGTGGATTGTGCATCCTGGTCCTACCAATGTGTTAAAGAGTTTGCATTTTGGTGGAGTCTGTGGTGACCAGAATATTTAAATTTTCAAATTGTAAAGATCATGATTTAGATTATACCTGGAAGTTTTCTTTGTGCCCTTGGGTATAAAATGACTGATAATATAGATAGCCAAAGCTACTTGTTTGTTTTTTTGTTAAATAAATTTGTTATCAACCATTCTTAATTAAGACTAAAAAATATTTTTTTTTTAATCAAGTGACTTTGAGATTAAATTATTTTCAAGAGACCTGTAAATTTTGATGTAAACTTAACACATTACCATGAGCCACAAAATGCTGCAAGAAATCCAGGAACCACATTTTGCAGCTTTTAATTTATTGACACACAAAAACCTTGCAGTTCTATTATGTAACCCCTTTTGTGACTTCCTGAGAAAATTGTCAGAATAATCTGTAAGTAAAATAAGTCAAGAGCCCCATCACGCCAAGTGGCGTTTAAGGAATATGGTGTTAGTGACCATCATTTTTATAGTCCTTCAGCACATAATTTTTGGGTAATGTGGTTGGTATTACATCCGTGCCACTTTACTTTCCCAGAAAAAAAATCCAGTACCCATTTAAGGCTGAATGAACCCAGAAGCCATCTATCAGGATCAAACCTGACCTCTTGTCTTTTGTAGTTTAGTTCACTAACCCCTGGGCTATCACGGCTCCCTCAGAATAAATGTGCTTTAGATAAATTTTCTTTTTTTTTTTTCAAATAAAAAAAAAATTCAGAAAAACTGACTAGCCTCACTCAGAGTAACAAACTCCTTGTAGTGAGTGTGTTAAGATGGTGGGTTTTATAACAAAAGAAAATTAATAAAATAAAAATCTTAAAGAATTTATAACAATTTATAAAGCAGTTGAAGCAAAAATGATCAGTGTAGCTTAATTTTTATATTAGATTTTTGAAAAATCTATTCACATTTTCTGTGTGCAGTGAAATTAATGTGAAAGAGATAAAAATTATATAAAATAAAACAACCATGGTGTGTATGAAGTCATAGTAACTATAATGTAAGTTTCATACATAAAATGTGTATATCTGGTTGACTTAGATAAACAGAACACTGATACTACTGTTAATCTTGGAGCTTGATTTATTGTTCCAGTAGCTAACAGGATTATGTACATGATAAATGAAAGGATGCTGTCTCATCTTTATTAGCTGACATTGGTAGTGTCCATATACATATACCTCACAGTTTTCAACTAAAACAAATTTATGCCCACAACTGTTCTAATCAATCCCAAATAAAATTTTTTTGGGGGGAAAAACAAACAGAAAAAGAATTGTTGGCGCTAATTTATTTTTTATTCATTCCATGAATTTAACTGTTTACAGTTGTTTACTTTTACAATCTAAAGAATATTTTAAATTGTAACTGAATGTTTGTGAAAAAAGATTTTGATATTTTTTTTGTATGATGAATTATAACATTGTGTGTTGATCTATTCGTTGTCTCAGATTTTTGAAGTGTTAATTTATTTATATTTTAAAATGAGTATATCGAAGTTGAAGGAAAAGACCTGGAGACAGTTCAGAGCTACAACTACCTTGGACATACTATAACCAGTGATGAAAAATGTAAAACTGAAATAAATAAAAGAATAGGAATGGCAACAAATAATTTTAATGCCATGGAAAATGTACTAACATCAAAACAAATAACAACAGGGCTAAAACTAAGAATAGTAAAATGTTATATCTTCTCAACATTCTGGTATGGTGCAGAAAAATGGACATTATAAGACAGAACAGAAAATTGAAGCCTTTGAAATGTGGATTTATAGTAGAATGGGAAGAATTGGATGGAAAGAAAATAAAATAAATGATGAAGTCTTAAAACAAATAAAAATGAAAAGAGAAATACTAAACACAATCCAAACAAGACAAATGCGATTTTTGGGCCATGTTAAAAGACACAGCAGCCTACTAAAAGTAATCTTGGAAGGGAAAATACATGGTAACGGAGACAGATGCAAACCACAATTAACATGGATGAGTAACATCAAAAGATGGACAATTCAGCCTTTGATAACCTGCATCCTCAAAGCAAGAGATAGAGCGGAATGGCGCTCCATGGTAGCCAGCCTTCAATGCAAAGACAGCACTTAATGATGATATTTGTTCTGATAATCCACTGTTATTTTAATTTTGCATTGAAAAATATGTTATCATCTTCTTGACCACTGACAGATCAAGCAATCTGTGAATGACACACCTTTTGCTTCCTTGTAGAGCAACAACAAAAAGTATTCTACTTGTTCATTTTATAGCCATCCATTTGTCTAGTCTGTCTGTTTTGAACTTTGGCCCCCATTATTGTTTGTGGTGTGCCTTGCTTTCACTTTTCTACCAGAATCAACCACATGACATTCATCTGATGATTTCTAGATCTCTCATAAGCATGTGACCAATCCTGCTCCATCTTCAACCTGCTACTGTTGTCTGCATTTCTTCTTAGTCACACCAAAAGAGACTCAATGGCTGAGTTGTTAGTGCGTTCACTTCCTGATAAGAAGAATCTGGGTTCGATCCCTAGAAGTGGTGGATGTTTTTTCGGACCAACAAGGGTCTAGGGTTCACCCAGCCTCTAAAAATTGATACCAGAATTTTTCTGGGAAGTAAAGGTGACCTGGCATGATACAGACCCCATCACCCAAAAACGTGCAGTTGGTCATGGAACAAAATGGTCACCCACATCATGTTCCCCCCTTGCCCAGCAAGGCTTGCAGGAAATCTTTACTTTACTTACTACGAGTGAGCAGATTTTAGATGCTGATTTTGTCTGACCACTAGTATTTTCCTCAAGCAGATTGAGCGAAATGATGACAGTCATGATGCTTCCTTTGTGTTATTCTCCTGTAATCATATCCATACAAATGCACTAAAACAGAGATTGATTTCTTATTTCTATGAAATGTGCATCTTTATATTTCTTTGAAATGTGTGTCTTTATATTTCTTTGAAATGTGTGTCCTTATATTTCTTTGAAATGTGTGTCTTTATATTTCTTTGAAATGTGTGTCTTTATATTTCTTTGAAATGTAAAAAAAAAAAAAAAAAAAAGTAAAGTTCCCCTGTCACGCCAAGTGGCGGCGTATAGGGAATATGGTGTAGTGACCATACATTTTACAGACCTTCGGCACATGATTTTTGGGGTAATGTGGTCGGTATTACACCCATGCCGCTTTACTTTCCCAGAAAAAATCCAGTACCCATTTAAGGCTGGGTGAACCCGGAAGCCGTCAGTTAGGATCGAACCCTACCCCTTGTCCTTTGTAGTCCAGTTCACTAACCACAATAGCCGCCCCAGCTCCCTTCCTTGAAATGGGCATCTTTATATTTCTTTGAAATGTGCGTCTTTATGTTTCTTTGAAATGTGCGTCTTTATATTTCTTTGAAATGTGTGTCTTTATATTTATTTGAAATGTGTGTCTTTATAAAAAGAACCATTTCAGCTTCAGGAGCATCTACTGTTATTTTATTTATTTAATATTTTTTTGTATTGTTTCGTCAATTTATTTGTTTATTTCTGTTTTTATTTACTGTGTTTGTTCTAAACATTACTTTCTCTTTGTGTTATCTGATCAGACTTGAGTACCAAGGTCTCCAATTACTATGATTGATTGTGTTATGTCATTAAAGGGCTTCTTGCATTTGTTGATAGTATTTATTATATAATTTATTATTGTCATTGTATTTTAGTTTTCTGTTTATAATAGTGAAACTTCCACTCAGTCTTGCTCTTATCAGTCTGTTATTGACTAGTTTCCATTTTAACATTTATTGGTTGGTCAGTTGTTCTATACAGGATGACTGCGCCTCTTCAATTTGTTGCATATTCTCTCTTTTTCTGTAAAGTACTGCTTCTCTAACAAGTATAAGAAAAAGAGTTCATTGGTGCTATATAGTGTCAATTCTGACCTATGGATGCAAATCATAGACAGTACACAAACAAATGAAAAGACGATTAGAGGCCACTGAGATTGGATTTCTCAGAAGAATGTTAAAAGTACCATGGACAGCTAAAAATACCAATGAGAACATTCTCAAAGAGACCAATACAAATAGGAAGCTCCTAAAAAACATTAGAAAGAAACATTAAACATTTTTCGGGAACATCATGAGAAGAGGAAAGTTGGAATACTTGGTTACAACTGGCAAAATACAAGGAAAAAGAGGTCGCGGACAACAAAGAGAGTAGATACTAGATAGCTTGGTTTCATGGCATGGAAAACAATCAAAAACAGAATTGATACAATGCACTGTGGATAGAAAATTGTGGAAGGACATTATCGCCTATGCCAACCAGTAGGGCACAGGATGACTGTTTCTCTAATTGTTGTTGTTAATCTCCAAGCACTAGTCCATCAATGTTTCACTTATTCCTTGTATATTTGTCTTGTTAGTTTGCATTTCCTTTCGTACCTAAATCAATTTTCCCACCTCATTAACAGTTCTAACGTCCAAGAAACTCAGTCTGGTTTAATGTTTAACATTTAAGGCATTTGTTTTTATAATAAATTCTAACATACAAGTTTTGCCATTATTAGTCATGCACACACAAGTTTCTGGATGGCGCACCAGTGGTACAGTTTGTTTATTAATTGCAGTGGCGGATGGTGAGTTTGAAACTTGAGAAGGCCAAACATGAGACTGAACTTTTAGGTTGACCTTTAACTTGATCTTTTGCAACATAAAGATCGCTGCAATTTGCACTACATAAAATAGTTTCTTCAATTATTGTCCTAAATTAACATAATTATCTTCTTCTACTGCCTTTCAACTCCCTCTGGAGCATATGTCTTCAACAAACACTTTCCAAGCCGTTCTGTTTCTTGCCACTTTTAAGATCATTCCATGTCTTCCCCATCAACTTAATCTATGCTTCCACATGTCTTCTCCAAGAATATTTTGGTCTTCCTTGGGAATCCAAAATAAGGCCTGTTGTGTAATACTCTCATTTGACGTCCACAGTGTGTGTCCTATTCAGTGCCATCATCTTCGCTGTATCTTTTTATCCACTAGTATTTGACTGGTACTTTTCCATAATTAACATAATTATAATTATATCATAATATTTTGGTTATATGCATTTTGATTTATGAAAAAACAAACATTGTTTTGCTGTTACTTAAATTCTCTTGCAGTTTTGTTCAGGTTTCTTTTGTGTGTATAAAGACACACCACTGTGATTTTTACAGGAGGCACTTTACAAATTCTCCAACCCCATCAGCACGACTTATGTGTTTCAATAAAAAATAGAATGTCATCTGATTTGTCATTCTTTTGTTGACATAGAAAAAAGGAGGTAATTGTTGATAAGTATGAAAATATGTGAATTCATGTCCAGACTTTTTAAATAGAAAATTGCTGCTTTGTAAAAAAATACATGATTGATGCAGAATTGTTTTTTTTAAATTGATAATGAATGTTTCTAAATATGTTCTTCAATCTTTTGTGTGTGAGTTCTTTTTGTAAGAGAATCTTTCTCATTTAAAGGTAGATAATAAACAGTGCAGTTCAATGAAGATATAGAAAGATGAATATTCAGATTATGAAACTAAAGGCTTGGTTTAACAGGTCTGGATTATTCATTTCTGTTTTAATTGGTTTAACAGGTGTGGTTTATTCATTTCTGTTTTGATTGGTTTAACAGGTGTGGATTATTCATTTCTGTTGTGAAATAAACACACACAGCTGGTTATTGTTTATATTTTAGTAATCTTGTTATATTTTCTCAGGTCTAATGACTTCATTATGTATCAGCTCTAATGACTTCATTATGTATCAGGTCTAATGACTTCATTATGTATCAGGTCTAATGACTTCATTAT
The DNA here is from genome assembly GCA_032433765.1 of Megaustenia siamemsis. Taxonomy (NCBI): domain Eukaryota; kingdom Metazoa; phylum Mollusca; class Gastropoda; order Stylommatophora; family Ariophantidae; genus Megaustenia; species Megaustenia siamemsis. The sequence goes on along the minus strand of JAVIAB010000024.1, from coordinate 71,296,859 downwards.
GTATCAGCTCTAATGACTTCATTATGTATCAGGTCTAATAACTTCATTATGTATCAGGTCTAATGACTTCATTATGTATCAGCTCTAATGACTTCATTATGTATCAGCTCTAATAACTTCATTATGTATCAGGTCTAATGACTTCATTATGTATCAGCTCTAATGACTTCATTATGTATCAGCTCTAATGACTTCATTATGTATCAGCTCTAATGACTTCATTATGTATCAGCTCTAATGACTTCATTATGTATCAGGTCTAATGGCTTCATTATGTATCAGCTCTAATGACTTCATTATGTATCAGCTCTAATGACTTCATTATGTATCAGCTCTAATGACTTCATTATGTATCAGCTCTAATGACTTCATTATGTATCAGCTCTAATGACTTCATTATGTATCAGCTCTAATGGCTTCATTATGTATCAGCTCTAATGGCTTCATTATGTATCAGGTCTAATGACTTCATTATGTATCAGCTCTAATGACTTCATTATGTATCAGCTCTAATGACTTCATTATGTATCAGCTCTAATGGCTTCATTATGTATCAGCTCTAATGGCTTCATTATGTATCAGATCTAATGACTTCATTATGTATCAGCTCTAATGACTTCATTATGTATCAGCTCTAATGACTTCATTATGTATCAGCTCTAATGGCTTCATTATGTATCAGCTCTAAAGGCTTCATTATGTATCAGCTCTAATGACTTCATTATGTATCAGCTCTAATGACTTCATTATGTATCAGCTCTAATGACTTCATTATGTATCAGCTCTAATGACTTCATTATGTATCAGCTCTAATGACTTCATTATGTATCAGCTCTAATGACTTCATTATGTATCAGCTCTAATGACTTCATTATGTATCAGGTCTAATGACTTCCTTTGTATCAGCTCTAATGACTTAATTATAATTCTGAGCACATTAAAAATTATCATAAGAGGCATTATGATGTACATTGTTTCAATATTTGTGGTTAAAATATTATTATTTTACACCAAAAAGGGTCAAATTATTCTTATTGTGAAATATTATATATATTAAACATTCTATATTTATATATATATATTTATATATATAAATATTATATATATATATAACTATAGTATCACTTGGTGGTGTGCACAGTGTTCATGGTGAATAATCACAGAATATTTCACTTTGTTCACAATGATAGTTACATTAAACATCCATATAGATCATCATGCCCAGTTCATTTATGGTGATGAGTGGTATGTGTAAAGGATGTCCCATAGCATACAATGTATGAGGTGAGTGGAACATCACGTTCCTAGGCTAAAGTATGTGGAGGTGAGGGGGCCAGTGGTCTTCTAATTGTTATCCTCTCAGCCAGTTATTTTCTCAGCCTGCTATCCTCTCAACCTGTTATTCTCACAGCTTGTTATCCTTTCAGCCTGTTATCCTCTTAGTCTGTTATCTTCTCAATCTGTTTTTCTCTCAGTCTGCTATCCTCTCAGTCTGTTATCCTCTCAGTCTGCTATCCTCTCAATCTGTTATCCTCTCAGTCTGTTATTCTCTCAGTCTGTTTTCCTCACAGCCTGTTATCCCCACAGTCTGTTATCCTCTCAGTCTGCTATCCTCTCAGTCTGCTATCCTCTCAATCTGTTATCCCCACAGTCTGTTATCCTCTCAGTCTGTTATTCTCTCAGTCTGTTATCCTCACAGCCTGTTATCCTCACAGCCTGTTATTCTCACAGTCTGTTATCCTCACAGTCTGCTATCCTCACAGTCTGCTGTCCTCTCAGTCTGTCATCCTCTCAGTGTGTCATCCTCTCAGTCTGTTATTCTCTCAACCTATTATCCTCAACTCAGTGAATCACATATTTATTCCCATCTTCAGCTGGATTGATTTTTGGCTCAAACTGGAAGTGAATTCATGTTCATTTTATTGCCAAGCCAGAGTGCTAGCCACCATATTAATGATACCCTAGGCAATGTCAACCCGCTGCAAGCAGAAATATCTTTACTTTACTGGTGACATGAAAATAAGAAACAAGATGGAAATGTAGCGGTGGTAGTAATAATAATAATAATAATCATAAATGATTTTTTTTTCTGGCAGTTATTATGGGTCATATTTTTTTATGTTATTAATATTAACATATCTATCTGTCTGTCTGTCTGTCTGTCTGTCTGTCTATCTAATCTATCTAATTTATATATCTATCTATTGACCTTTCAAGCTGTAGCCGGCCCATAGGGCACAGACCCTCTCAGACAATCTCACTGTATTGCCTGATCTCTCTCAGAACATCTTCATTACTCTTCTTAGCTGTCCATGGTACTCTCAACATTCTTCTGTAAAACCACATTTCTACAGACTCTAGTGATTTTCTTGTCTGTTGTCCTATTGTCCATGATTTGCATCCATATGTTAAGACTGGCTCTACATAACATTTAAGAACTCTTTTTCTTGTTTCTATTGTCAAAAATGGATTGCATAGTATCTTCCTCATTTTTTGGAAAGCCACTTTTGCTTGAGCCATTCTGCATCTTACCTCTTTTGTACATCTTCTGTCTGAGGTTAACAAAGTTCCCAAATATTTAAATTCATTTACCTGTTTTAATAATGTTCCACTTGTCTTTATTTTGCACTGAGGTGATGTCTTTTTCTCTGTTGTTACAATTACTTCTGTCTTTTTGCTATTAAGGCTAAGTCCTTTATTCTTGTTTTCTTACACTATAATGTCCAACATTTCTTGTAACTCATTTTCACTCTTAGCGATTAAGACTGTATCATTAGCATACCTTAGATTATTTATATTATGACCTTCAATTGTTATTCCAGGCATGCCCCTTATGGATCTTAAAATAATCTCACTATAAATATTAAACAAACCTGGTGACAGCACACAACCTCATCTAAAACCCTGTTTTATTTGTTGAAACATTCCCAATTGGTTTCCAGTTCTTATGGCCGCTGTTTGTTGCCAGTACATGTTCTTTATTATTCTTAGATCTTAGCTGTCTACGTTTATGCTTTCTAAAATTTTGATTATTTCTTGGTGGTTTACTTTGTCAAATGCTTTGGTGTAAATCTATGAAACAGAGGTATATATCTGTTTTCACCTCTACGGTTCTTTCTAATAAAGATCATATGATATAAATGGCATTGCTTGTTCCTTTATCTCTAACAAAACCACACTGTTCATCGCTAATTTCTGGACTGATTTTGTTTCGCACTCTTCACATGATGATTCTTAGTAATATCTTAGTCATATGACTCATAAGGCTTATTGTGCGATGATCATTGCATTCAATCGTACCCGATTTCTTTGGTAGGGCTATGAATATTGATTTGAGCATGTCGTCTGGTATATATCCGCTCTTGTAGATATCATTCAATATTTTTGTTATTATTTCTGTTCCAAAATCACCCATGGCTTCAATCTCTTCTTTAGTTATATTATCTGGTCCAGGAGCTTTGCCTGCTTTCATATTGCGCAAGGCATCTTCCACTTCCTCTCTGAGTATTTCTGGTCCTTCTCCATTATCCTTAATATTTACTTCCATTCGTTCATCATTATAAAGATCTTTAATGTATTCTGTCCATCGTTCCCTTATGTTTTCTTGATCAATCAACAGTTCTCCTTCCTTTGATCTTAGACATCCAGTTTTTGATTGCGTTTTTCTTCCTATTAATTCCTCAGTTTGTTTGTATATAGCTTTAGCATCTCCTTTTTGTTGCATTTCAATCTCTTTGCATCTCTCTTTTAGCCAGGCTTCTTTTGCTTCATTGCATTTTACTACAATTTCTTTATTTAATCTCTTATACTCGTCTTTATTTTGCCCACTAAATAGATAAAAATATATTGAAACAAATTGAAATGTATAGACAGTAAATAAGAAAAAAGAAGACACTGAGGACGTATCTGGAATGGCATGATAAATTGGCTGGAGAAACAAATGAAAATTTAAATACTTGTAGGATAGATAGTTCTATAAATGAATGATCACTAAAGTTGTCATCTAGACACATGCTGGTGATGATGACTTCTGCTGTAGCAACTACACAAAAGAAAGGTTATGTTTGTTACAAATAACATGAAGATGACAAATTATAGTAAGGATGTAGGTCTTTGGATTAACTCCATCGTACATCAAACCACTGTCCTTAAGTGCTCAGATTAAGATCACCCACAGCATGAAATGGCTGAAAAATAAATCTCTACTGGTACACAAGTCGTTGAGAGAAATAATAATAAATGAATATTATTATAGAGGGAAACTTCCGAGGCGATAATCAGCGAATCAATTCAGAGGAAGAGATGTGTTTATAGCACTCGGAAAAATTGACAAATAATCAACAACAGAAAAAAATATGGACCAGAGCAGGATCGAACCCGTACTCAGTGGCACAGCGCCTTGCCACGAAGAGCCAAACGCTAGGGAACACTGCCACCCAGCTCTATTTTCCGAGTACTGTAAACATACCTCTTCCTTTGAATTGATACACAAGTCGTCCCCTATTCTCCCTGTAGCTCTCTTGAATTTAGGCAACATCCCTTTTGATTTTATATCTGAGTCAATTCAGGTATGCAGATTTATGAACATCATCAAAATACTGATCTTACCTTACTAATTTTAGAGAAATTAGGGATAAGATAAACAATCTTAATAATTTCATAGTGACACCATGACATAGTACACACCTTGTTTGCTTGCTTTCTTGACTGAGTTCCCTTGATGGCTAAAGGAATACATCTCCTCATCATCCGCCCTTAAGAGGACGTTAAGTGGGCGTGTCGACATTGTGTTGTGGTTTGCAGTAAAACTGGTGTTAGTGCCTTTCGGCCCAACACACCTGATTTCAGCATGTTATTTTTAGTACAGGGTTGTCTCCCCTCTTCGATCCCTGCTCTCTTGGCCAGACTAGTCAGGTTAGTTTAATGTTTATGGAGACACCATAGAGAGATGGAGTAGGGTCTGGATGGTTCTGGTTCACTAATCCTGTTGCAGGCCATCATCTGTGGGTCGCTGACAGCTTCCAGCTCTGCTTCTGGGAGGCAACTTTGCCTCCACACAATGTTTGACAGCAATGGTTGTATCCACAATGCCTGATTCATTGAAAAGACTGCAGCCAGGTGCATGAATACCAAAGCTGTGGTTCATAATCTTTAAAGTGGAATCTTCACTTGACTTGGCACAGTGGTCCACATGAGGAAGCTGGAAGTAAACAGCCACTAGACAAATCCTACAGTAGATACATATAGCCATGATATAGTAAGCACAAAGACTTGACAATAATGGACATATTCACACGTATCGCCAAATTATTATAAAAAAGTTAAATCTGAGGATTGAATCATATAATACATTATATTATACATATAAATACAAAAATATTACAAATATTAAGAGAAAGTACAAGTTTAATTCAACTATAAAATTTAAAAATAAATCGTAGTGAAATAAATATTCATTAGATAATGAAATATGACTGTGAGAAGTACAACATGAAAATAGCACAAGCAAGAAGAAACAATGAAGACAAGAGAACACCTGGTTCATTAAACAACACTGTCAACATTACCATGGGACTTAAGTAGGTCCCATGATGTCAGAAATCAAGGCCATGTCATTTAACTATTTGCTCTTGCTAAAAAAAACTTAAATATCAAAATGGCAACAAATAAAAAATGTGTAAACAACATTCCTCTATCATGAATCCAACATGGTCTTTATCTAATGTACAAAAGTGAAAGATGTGAAATTAGATTCTTTGGGAGATATCTTTAATGTGACTAGAGAAGACAGAATGAGGAATGGAAACACCCAACAATTTTTGGAACGACACCATAATCAAGTACACGAAGAATTAAAGAAATAAAATGGTTAAGTCTTCACACAAGAATGGAGCCGGCTACCACTACATGCCAATCAAAGCCTGAAAGCTAACTTTGAAGCACATAGAAATCCACAAGTTAGATAACTTTGAATCAACCCAAACTAACAACTTTCATTGACAGAAAACTGTTGCACTTCACAAAACGCCTAGGCTTAAACAGATAAGATATGTCAGCAATAAAACGGGCACATTCAGCTTATCCTAATATCCTTGATGTAACAGGCTGTGGTGTATGGTGGCAATTTTAGTTTAAAAAATTACAGAATAATCAGTTTGTGTTTATCATGTTAAAGTTTCATGCGCTGCCGGTGCTCGAGAGGAGAGTAAAGAATTTTTTTTTGCGCTGTTCCCTTTCAGGCAAGTTCGTAAGAGGCGACTAAGGAGATTTAGGCATGGGACTGGCTATCCTGGAATGTTAAAAATTAGACCGCGAAAACTTCACAAACATTGCAAGAAACGAACGGCTTGGAAAGTATTTGTTGAAGATCTATACTCCACAGGGAGCTGAAAGGTAGAAGAAGAAGATGATGATTTTAAGTTTACAAGGTTTCTTACTCTGTTTCATCGATAGAAACGGCATGATTATTCAATATTTAGCTGTTCTTATCCATAGTTGTATTTATTGTCTTTTGTTTATTTAAAAGTTCAATTTTCTTATATAGCATGACATAAACTATGAATCATAGACCTAAGTACAATTGGTCTTTTTTTTAATGCACAAAGGTCGTTAAATATAATATCATAAAGCCTACAGGAAACTCTTGTATGTGCTGATAAACAGTCCTGATAATTTATATTTGGCGATAACAAGCTCTATATACTACTGATGTTTTTAGCTTATTTTACTTTGCAGAACACTCAGCCACTCTCAAAACTGTGAGAATAATCTGGTGGGGCCCTGCGTTATCTATAGAAAATATACCTTTCTGCTGTAGATTAATTAGCTTATACCTTATCTTGTACATTTTTCTTTTCAGTATCATGGAGGTTAAAGTTTTATTATAATGTATCTATCGATCAATCTTTATAAAGAGAAAGAGTTCTTAAATGATATGTAGAGCCAGTCTTAACATATGCATGTTGTCATGGACAATAGGACAACAGACAAGAAAATCACTGGAGTCTGTAGAAATGTGGTTTTACAGAAGAATGTTGAGAAGAAGTTGGACAGCTAAGAAGAGTAATGAAAATGTTCTGAAAGAGGTCAAAACAAAAAGAGAGAGCTTATTTCCTATATTATGAAGAAACAATCATCATTTTGGCCATGTAATGAGAAGAGAACAACTGGAATATATTGTAACAACTGGGAAAATTGAGGGACGAAGAGATAGAGGGAATCAAAGAGAAAAAATACCAGACAGCTTAAGAGAATGGCTTGACAGAAGGTCAACAACATAAATGATAAATAACGGTCGAGATCGAAAGTTGTGTAGAGATATGATCACCTACGCCAGCAGGCCCGGTACTTGATGATGATGATCTATCAATCTAACGCAATTATAATGTAGTTATAATATTAATATGTCACGGCCATACATTTTATTCCCTTTGAGATTATTTATTTATTATGATGATTAGTAACACAACTTATACATAGCCTTCATTGACCAGGGAAAAGCATTCGACAGAGTAAACAGAGAACAACTGTGGGAGATACTAACAACATACAGAGTAAGCCAACATCTAACCAACCTTATTAAAAGTCTCTACGTCAACAGCAGCTGCAGGGTCAGAACAGCAGCAGGCTACACAGACGACTTCGAAGTTAGATCAGGTGTAAGACAGGGGTGCGTACTATCCCCCCTACTGTTTATTACATACATGGACCATATATGCAAGCTAGCCAGCCATCAGAGACAGAGGAGATCAACGCGCTTCTATTTGCAGACGATCAGGTACTAATACATGAAACAATAGAAGACCTACAAGAACACTTAAACAAACTCAACATCTCAGGCACAAAATACAACATGAAAATCAACAAAACAGAAGTCATGAATGTCGCCAAAAATAAACAGAACATCAACATAACTATAGAAGGCAGACAACTAAAACAAGTAGAGGAATTCAAATACCTAGGAAATCTAATGGCAATCGATAATTTTCAAACAGCAGAGATAGAATCAAGATGCAACACAGCTTGTCAAATCATCGGACAGTTATCACCACTACTGTCCGACAAGGAAATAACTCTGGAGGCAAAACGAGCACTATACAATACAATCTTCATCCCAATGTTGTGCTACCAATGCCAGACCTGGACCCTAGATGCAAGAACAATAAGAAAAATAACTTCTACAGAGATGAAATGTTTTAGACGAATGACAGGAAACAGCCAGAGAGATAAGATCAGAAATGAAGAACTGAGAAAAAAGTTAGGAATAGCCCCTGCCATAGAATATATAAAGAAACAACAGATAAAATGGTTTGGCCACGTGACAAGGCAGAAAGAACAAAACACAACACAACGAGCCTTCAACAAACGTTGTGAGAACACCAGACCCAAGGGTCGACCACGAAAAAGATGGGTCGATGGAATATTAGAAGCACTAGGAAACATAACAGCAGCAGAGGCGAACAGAAGAGCAAAAGACCGCAAATTATATCTCCCCTCGACGCTGAAAGGCAGATGAGGAAGGAAAGAAGAAGATAATTAGTTTTTGCATTATTGTTTTCAAATGCTCAAACTTCTACTAAAATGTAGTATGTAGTAAAAGTAAAGCGCCCCCGTCACGCTAAATGGCGTATAGGGAATCTGGTGTTTGTGACCATCATTTTTACAAACCTTCGGCACATGATTTTTGGGTTAATGTGGTCGGTATAGCGCCCTTGCCGCTTCAATTTCGCAGAAAAAAATCGGTACACATTTAAGGCTGGGTGAACCTAGAAGTCGTCGATCAGGATGAAACCCGACCTCTTCACACCTTGACAAAATTTGCTACCACCTGTCCAGGTTTGTTATCTTATGTTGTGAAGTGTAACAATTTGTAACATTCAAGCTACCATGCAACTGTTACTGCACCCTGTTATCCCGAAGTCATTTATATATATATATATATATATATATATATATTGCTGTGCGTTGTCTTGTATTAATACACATATTACAATTTCACTTTTGTGCACTGCAAAATTATCAATTGGAATGTTTTAAAAAAGAAATATAAGCAATAAAATGTAATGATCTGCTTCATTTATTTCCTTTCATTACTAAAAGAGCATTGTTAAAAACTGATGGTTTAAATGTACCGAGAATGGTATTAGCATTACTGATAATCATCACGTGCCAAACCGGTTGGCGTAGGCGATCATGCCCTTTCACAATCTTCTATACACAGTAAAAGTAAACTAAGTAAAGTACATGTACTCCCGTCACGCCAAGTGGCGTACAGGGAATATGGTGTTAGTGACCATAAATTGTACAGACCTTCGGCACATGATTTTTGGGTAATGTGGTCGGTATTACGCCCGTACCGCTTTACTTTCCCAGAAAAAAATCCGATACCATTAAAGGCTGGGTGAACCGGAGGTCGTCGGTTGGGATCGAACCCTATCTCTTGTCCTTTTCTATCCACAATGCATCGTATCGATTATGTTGTTAACTGCTTTCAATGCGATGACACGAAGCTATGTAGTATTTTCTCTATTTGTCGTTCGCGATCTCTCTTCCCTTGTATTTTACCAGTTGTAACCGAGTATTCGAACTTTCCTCTTCTCAGGGTGTCCCCAAAAAATGCTGATTGCTTCTTTCTGATGTTTATTTTATTAGCTCCCTTTTTTTATTGGCTTCTTTGAGAATTTCCTCGTTGGTCTTTTTTAGCTGTCCAAGGAACTCTCAAAATTCTTCCGAGAAATACCATCTATGTGGCCTCTAATCGTCTTTTCATTGTTTTTCTTTACTGTCCATGATTCCCTTCCATAGGTCAGAGTAGGTGAAAGAAAAAATAAAGGAACAAGAGTAGGCTACTAGTACATTTTTTTTTCCAACGAGGAAATTTTCAGAGGCCAACACAAAAAGGGAACTCCTAAAAAACATTAAAAAAATAAACAATCGACATTTTTCGGGCACATCATGAGAAAAGGAAAGTTGGAATATTTGTATACAACTGGCAAAATAGAGGGAAAGAGAAATCACGACAACAGAGAGATAAGAAAATGGATAGCTAGAACTGGATACTTGTGTGAAGAAATGCAACATGAAGTGGTTAAGCCACGTATCTCGATCATCCGGCCTGTGAAAGACCAATCCGCAAGGAACTGTGAAAAGGGGGGTAGGGGTGGGTAGAGAAAGTGGTGGGAAGATAATATAAATGAATGGACAGGTTTCGGCCTCGCAGAGACCCAAACAATAACTTAAGATAGAGTTCAATATAGTTATTGAGTTATTTGCGGGTCATCATCATTGCACTCTGAACATGTCCATAGGTGCTCAGATCCCCTCCTCAGCAAGTCCCGCAATGTCCAGCGACTGACGACTCCAGTTCTGTGTTGGTTGATAAGTCTTCTTATACGCCCACAAAGTTTCTCGTTTCTGGCTGTGCCCATCTTAACTCCCATCTAATTCATCCGAAGGAGTGACATGGACTCATGGTTGTCGAAGTCCTGTGTTTTTCCCACTTCCCGGAGGGCATTGATGATTCCTGCCGACACATTGGTTGACCGGTCCAATAGAGAAGGTCAATGGCGTCTATCAATGGTTCCCCAAAGACCTCCAAGGTTACAGGATGAGGACAAGGGAAGAGATATTATTGTCCACGTAACTATGTGCCCCCCCCCCACCCAACTAGATCATCTTATTCCGCTTCTTTCTCATCCATCCTTAAATGGGTTTACTGGTTGATCTCGAGGCACCGGTCTCGAGACAGAGAGGTTGCGAGTTCAAATCTCGGCTACACTAGTTGTAATTTTAATTTGTGATTTCTCTCTACGGCAATCACGCTTGGTCTCAACAGCAAGGCTCGGCTTGAAACGGTAATTACTCATCAGAGAAAATATGAGTACCTCCGAAGACGAAGTTATATGCCTGTGTGGCGAGGGACCCCTATGCACATAGCTACCAGGGAAAAACGGATTAATACGCGAAATTCAGTCCCTAGTCTCTAGGGACTTTGCCAGAGGTGAGAGCTGGCGACGATAAAAAATGGGTAAATAATTGGGATGATATATATTGTGTTTAATCTGAAATACATGTATTTATACACATCTCTGCTGGGAGATGGAGTCGGATCTCTGTCAGCTGAGGTTTAATGATCCTAATGCAAACAGTCAGTTATACTTTCAGCCCATGCATTGTTCGACATTTGGCGCATTCTTGATTAGTCAAACTCACATTGAATGAAGCGTGCCATTTCAGTCCCTGCGACTTAGTTAATTATGTCACCAATGCTAAATAAGCATAATGTCTTATTTCGAACGCGAAGTTTTCTTATTTCGACCACAAAGTTTTCTTATTTCAACCACAAAGTTTTCTTATTTCGACCACAAAGTTTTCTTATTTCGACCACAAAGTTTTCTTATTTCGACCACAAAGTTTTCTTATTTCGACCACAAAGTTTTCTTATTTCAACCACAAAGTTTTCTTATTTCGACCACAAAGTTTTCTTATTTCAACCACAAAGTTTTCTTATTTCAACCACAAAGTTTTCTTATTTCGACCACAAAGCTTTTATTTCGACCACAAAGTTTTCTTATTTCGACCACAAAGTTTTCTTATTTCGACCACAAAGTTTTCTTATTTCAACCACAAAGTTTTCTTATTTCAACCACAAAGTTTTCTTATTTCGACCACAAAGCTTTTATTTCAACCACAAAGTTTTCTTATTTCGACCACAAAGTTTTCTTATTTCGACCACAAAGTTTTCTTATTTCGACCACAAAGTTTTCTTATTTCGACCACAAAGTTTTCTTATTTCGACCACAAAGTTTTCTTATTTCAACCACAAAGTTTTCTTATTTCGACCACAAAGTTTTCCTATTTCAACCACAAAGTTTTCTTATTTCAACCACAAAGTTTTCTTATTTTGACCACAAAGCTTTTATTTCAACCACAAAGTTTTCTTATTTCGACCACAAAGTTTTCTTATTTCGACCACAAAGTTTTCTTATTTCAACCACAAAGTTTTCTTATTTCAACCACAAAGTTTTCTTATTTCGACCACAAAGCTTTTATTTCAACCACAAAGTTTTCTTATTTCAACCACAAAGTTTTCTTATTTCGACCACAAAGTTTTCTTATTTCGACCACAAAGTTTTCTTATTTCGACCACAAAGTTTTCTTATTTCGACCACAAAGTTTTCTTATTTCGACCACAAAGTTTTCTTATTTCGACCACAAAGTTTTCTTATTTCAACCACAAAGTTTTCTTATTTCGACCACAAAGCTTTTATTTCAACCACAAAGTTTTCTTATTTCAACCACAAAGTTTTCTTATTTCGACCACAAAGCTTTTATTTCAACCACAAAGTTTTCTTATTTCAACCACAAAGTTTTCTTATTTCGACCACAAAGTTTTCTTATTTCGACCACAAAGTTTTCTTATTTCGACCACAAAGTTTTCTTATTTCGACCACAAAGTTTTCTTATTTCGACCACAAAATTTTCTTATTTCAACCACAAAGTTTTCTTATTTCGACCACAAAGCTTTTATTTCAACCACAAAGTTTTCTTATTTCGACCACAAAGTTTTCTTATTTCGACCACAAAGTTTTCTTATTTCAACCACAAAGTTTTCTTATTTCAACCACAAAGTTTTCTTATTTCGACCACAAAGCTTTTATTTCAACCACAAAGTTTTCTTATTTCAACCACAAAGTTTTCTTATTTCGACCACAAAGTTTTCTTATTTCGACCACAAAGTTTTCTTATTTCAACCACAAAGTTTTCTTATTTCAACCACAAAGTTTTCTTATTTCGACCACAAAGCTTTTATTTCAACCACAAAGTTTTCTTATTTCAACCACAAAGTTTTCTTATTTCGACCACAAAGTTTTCTTATTTCGACCACAAAGTTTTCTTATTTCAACCACAAAGTTTTCTTATTTCAACCACAAAGTTTTCTTATTTCGACCACAAAGTTTTCTTATTTCGACCACAAAGTTTTCTTATTTCGACCACAAAGTTTTCTTATTTCAACCACAAAGTTTTCTTATTTCGACCACAAAGTTTTCTTATTTCAACCACAAAGTTTTCTTATTTCAACCACAAAGTTTTCTTATTTCGACCACAAAGCTTTTATTTCAACCACAAAGTTTTCTTATTTCGACCACAAAGTTTTCTTATTTCGACCACAAAGTTTTCTTATTTCAACCACAAAGTTTTCTTATTTCAACCACAAAGTTTTCTTATTTCGACCACAAAGCTTTTATTTCAACCACAAAGTTTTCTTATTTCAACCACAAAGTTTTCTTATTTCAACCACAAAGTTTTCTTATTTCGACCACAAAGTTTTCTTATTTCAACCACAAAGTTTTCTTATTTCGACCACAAAGTTTTCTTATTTCGACCACAAAGTTTTCTTATTTCGACCACAAAGTTTTCTTATTTCAACCACAAAGTTTTCTTATTTCGACCACAAAGTTTTCTTATTTCAACCACAAAGTTTTCTTATTTCAACCACAAAGTTTTCTTATTTCAACCACAAAGTTTTCTTATTTCGACCACAAAGTTTTCTTATTTCAACCACAAAGTTTTCTTATTTCGACCACAAAGTTTTCTTATTTCGACCACAAAGTTTTCTTATTTCGACCACAAAGTTTTCTTATTTCGACCACAAAGTTTTCATATTTCAACCACAAAGTTTTCTTATTTCGACCACAAAGTTTTCTTATTTCAACCACAAAGTTTTCTTATTTCGACCACAAAGTTTTCTTATTTCGACCACAACATTTTATTTTCTTCTTTCGACCACACAGTTTCCTTTTCTAGACCACAAAGTTTGCTTATTTGGAGCAACTTCTGAACCCTATCCTCATAATGAGACTAATCTGTGCCCATATAATCTTCAAACCAAAAAAAATATACAAGTAGTCCCGTCCATCCTGCTTCACGGTTGCAACAGAAAGGAAAGGCCTACACTCGATGACCCATGAACATAAAGCCGGTATGTCAAGAAAGACGCTAAACTCAATTAAAGGCTGAAAGATTGACAGAGAAGGGAGTAGGCTGGAGAGACTACTGCTGCGCGAACAGAATAAATGATGCTGTAAGACTATCAAGAATGTTATTTCCTTTGCTTTTGTATGTGGCATGTCTGTTTAAGGTGCGTACTCCTCTCCCAGCTGCGCATCATAATGAGACTAAAGTATGTTTATTTTACCCGGTTCTTTATTCTACAACTTCATATTTTAAAATACCCTTTCAGGACATGCCTTGCGCAATTTCTATGCTTAGATCGAATTTTTTTTTTCGTTCGCCAGTTTTGACCTCTGATTGAAGTCCCTAGAGACTAGGAACTGAATTTTGCGTGTTAATTCATGTTTCCCTGGCAGCCGTGTGCACAGGGGTCCCTCGCGGCACAAGCAGATAACTCCGACGTCGGAGGTACTCATATTTTTTTCCGTCGATGAGTAATTAGATCGAATTTAAAAAGAAAGAAAGAAAGAAAGAAAGAAGAAAGAAAAAAAGAAAGAAAGAAAGAAAGAATTTTACGGCATTTTCCCATTACTGACATCTGTCTGAAAGGGGATAATGGGGGGGGGGGGGGGTTATAAAAGCGATGAACAACAGCCACATATCCAATGCGGTCGCCGCGAGGTGTTCGAGTCTGTGGTTTTTATTTCACTCCCGACAGAAAAAACAACTATTGACCTTACCGGGATTTGAACTCGCATTATCTCAGTGTGGAGGCCCGACACGTTTCGACCACACGCTCCCTTTATGCCGAGACTGCAAAAAGCAGCTTTCAAAATAAAAAAAAAAAAAAAAAAAAAAAAAAAAAAAAAAATTGAAGAAGATACTGTGCACTCCATTATTGACAATAGAAACAAGAAAAAGAGTTCTTAAATGTTATGTAGAGCCAGTCTTAACATATGGATGTGAATCATGGACAATGTGACAACAAATAAGAAAATTAATGGAGGCTGTAGAAATGTGGTTTTACAGAAGAATGTTAAGAATACCATGGACAGCTAAGAAGAGTAATGAAAATGTTCTGAAAGAGGTCAAAGCAAAAAGACAGCAAATTTCCAATTATTGGTTATTGGTTATTGATTATGGAAGGCCTCGGTATCACAGCAAACGAATTAAAATCCATAATTGCTCAACTGCCCGTGCCAGTGGAATCATCCGAATTACTAACTCATCTCCCAAACAAAGAAAGGTAACTGTAGTCCCCATCGTAGCAGTCTCAGCACACGCCAAAAGACATAAGGCGAAACCGCGCAGAAAGTGAACACAGCCAACTGTTCCCTGTCATACGATATCATCATTCATCGTAAACAAGCGGGATATCGAAGCAGGATCAAAACGAATTAGACACACAGCTCACGGTGTGCACAGAGCACTTAACTCAGTAGCTCCTGCAACAAGCCGGACTTGGAATATGAGGAAACTGCAAGAAGGAACACTTTTCAGACATAGCCTTCAATGGTTCCTGCCGCCTATCCACCATATACCATGGGAGTTCACGTCCTCCCGAAAATGATGATCGTCATAGCACTTGATGATGTTAGGCCATCATTGATGACTCCAATTCCAAACATATAGACACACAATGGTGGTAAGTTATCATTTCCAATCCAATAGAAGCCACATGACCTGTAGTTAGTAAAATCACAGAGAGAATATGATTTTGTGACCTTCACTGATTCACTCTTAGATGTGAATGTGTAGTTTACACAAGAGGAGAAGTTTTCAACTACAGTGATCCCATTTAAGGCAATTCTGGGATAGCAAGGCAAGTCTCCTTTATAGCAGCAGAAGTTGATGTTCTCCTCTCCCTTCTTGTAGCTGCCGCCACACGATTCTGATGTCTCATTAACTTGGACATCATTCAAGAACAATGTCAGATTAACATTCCATAGATATGGCTCTGCTGATGAAGTGCTTGGTGCAACAGTTGTATCAATCATACTGGAGGCTTCTGGTCTGTGGTCATTAATATCACAGACGGCACATGATGTTGTTATATTCAGTATTTCTTTCTGGGGTGTAAATATGTAATATTAGGAAGAAACAATCATCATTGTTAGCCATATAATGAGAAGAGAACAGCTGGAATAAATTTTGACAACTGGAAAAATTGTTTCACGAAGAGACAGAGGGAAGCAAAAGCAAAGGTACCAGACAGCTTAAGAGAATGGCTTGGCTAAAGGTCAGCAATAGAAATGATAAATAACTGTCGAGATCGGAAATTGTGGAGAGACATGATCAACAACGCCAGCAGGCATGGTACTTGATGATGATGATGATGATGATGTAAAACGTGCTTCCCATGTCGTGCGTTTTATTTGGCTTTTATCGACTTGCGTTAACAATTGAATCGATTTAAAGTGTTTACTCAAGATTAAATCGCTGCAAAATGCAATACCATGTCGCACCTAAACCGCTACGTCAGTACCTCTATGCAAATTAGCTTCCAACCCGAGGACAAGTACTGATGTTCATTTTTTTCTTTAAGTTCCTGGTAATTGAAATGACGAGAACATAAAGTTCGCAATGATTCACGTACAAATAAAGAGGAATTCTCAGCAAAATAACACCGACACCGTGGATCTCAGGTCCGTGCTACGGAGTTCGTGCACGATGACCAGGATTCTCCTCGAGATTCTTGAGAGGGATATCGGAGCACCTATGAGTTCGTCCGGTGTGCGGTGATGATGATTCCAGTAACGAACGAAGAAACAAAGAAAAAGTGTTTTCTTCTACATGCGATTACCCAAAACATCAAGATAGCAAATAACATCAAGTGACAAGTGAAAAATAATTACATGGAGTTCCGGTCAATATGGCGGATAGGCGGCAGGAACCGTTGAGGCACTGTCTGAAAAGTGTTCTTTGTTGCAGTTTCCTCATATTCCAAATCCGGCTTACTGCCGGCGCTACTGAGTTTAATGCTCTGTGCACACCGTGAGCTGTGTTTTTCATCCGGATCGTGTCTCGATATTCCGATTGCTTACTTTACTTGTAAATGTGGATATCCTATCACGAATAACAGTTCGGTTACGTTCGCTTTCACTGCGGCTTTACCATATGTCTTTTGGTGTGTGATGTGCTGCAATGATGGGAACTGCTACTGCCTTTCTTTGTTTGGATCCTTCAATGAGATGAGACGTTAATTCAGATGATTCCAATGGCACAAGCGCTTGAGTAATTATGGATTTTAATTCGTTCGCAGTGATGCCAGGGTCTTCGACTAACAACTACAGCTACTATAACCACAACTACTATAACTACAACTACTATAACTACAACTACTCCGGACACACCTATAGGTGTTGTGTTCTTCACAAAACGTTCATCAGCATACAGGGACTGTGCCAGCTCGGTGCTATAGTCCGTTCAGATTCGTTTGCCTAGACATTAATTTATTTTTTTCAAAAACTTATTGTTCATTTGCATTGATCTTTTGAAGTTAGGTTTAGAATACTAATGCCGCTATAAAAATATTTTTTATCAAAGAAATGTGATCCAGTTTCAAAGATGCCTTATTTAACCTATATTAAAAAAAAGTTAATCGATATTATAAACACCGGCGGGATTATGTAGATGCTTACATCTCACAGCTGATTCTTTAACATATAGGCATGACCTTCACGGCTGAATGCGCACCGTCCTAAAATAGTTATGTTTCCACTATAAATTTTTATAAAGAAATGTTACATATGAAATTTCCCGTTTAGCACAAAATGACATTTTAGCCGAAACCGGAAATTATGTGACGTCAAAATCACGGCCGTAGACTCGAGTTCGAGTCATAATTCAGAGGCAAATCTCAATATTTACAGAAAGGAGGCGGCACTATCCATATTATCTTCTGCAAGTCTATGTGAGAATGAATATAAAGGCAAAATATTTTACTGAGCATAACATTGCTATAAAGATTTATCAATACTTCTGCAGAGAGCGTAAAAAGGGACATCTTTATTGTTCTTTATCAAACCCTGAGAAGAGAACAATGCATATTTTAGGTTTGTGTAAACGTTCATTTGATCGAATAGTTAAAGGAAGCGGATATTTATTGCCAACAAATGCAAGAAAGCAAGGAAGGAAAGAAACGTTAGACAGTTTTGATAAGGACCTAGTAAAAAGAGAAATCTGTCGAATGTTTGATATAAACGAAGAAGTGACACTTAGAAAGTTGAAGCTTTGGCTGAAAACTAACAACGACATTGAAATATCAAAAACTTCATTATGGAAAATATTAAGAAGTGCAGGCTTCACCTTTAGAAAGTATGCTGGTGGAAAAAACATTATTTGTGAGAAGCCACATCTAGTAGCTCTTAGAAGCAAGTATTTACGTGAAGTGAAGGAAATGCGCGAAAATGATTATGATATTGTTTATTTAGATGAAACTTGGATCAACGCTCATCATACAAATGAAAAGGAATGGCAGTTAGCAGATGGAAGTATTAAAAGATCAGTACCAAGCAGTAAAGGGCAACGTTTGATAGTTGCACATGCAGGTAGCAGACATAATGGGTTGTTGCAGAATGCTCATCTCGTTTTCATTTCAAAATCCATAAACAATAGAGACTACCACTCCGAAATGAATGGGCACATATTTAAAGACTGGATCGAGAAAAGTATCCTTCCAATATTAGATCGACCTTCTTGTCTGATAATGGACAATGCTTCATACCATAACGTAGTTAACGTAGAAGATAGAATCCCAACATCATCAAGTACAAAAGATGCAATCAAAACGTGGCTCATAAAAGAACACATACAAGTTAACGACAGCTACTTGAAACCCGAATTGCTTAGCCTTGTAAAACAGACACAACGTACAAAGATATTTAAAATAGACAAGTTAATTCAAGAACATGGCCATAGATGTTTGAGACTACCTCCATATCATGCACACTTAAATCCTATAGAACTAGTTTGGGCAAAAGTTAAAGGACACGTAGCATATACAAATAAAACTTTCAAATTATGCGATGTTGAGACACTTACAAATCAGGCTCTATCAAATATAAATAAAGACTACTGGGTAAAATGTGAGGATCATGTGTTACGACAAGAAGAGGAATATTGGAAAAAGGATGGTTTGTTGTTTGTTCAGCCGAAAGCAGTAATCGACCTATTTGACTCGTCTGATTCTGAATGATCATTACTCTGATTAAGTCTACAGATAAATAGTTTGATTTGCAAAATTTCCTAGTTGATTTGTTAAACAGTTTATTGTTCAAGACCACCCAAGCAATCAAAAATATGTTATAAGCAAACCAACAACCATTACTTTGAATGGAAGCCTGCTTGAGTCAGTACAGAAGTTCAGCTATCTTGGATCCACTATTACAGCCACACTTTCCTTAGATGAGGAACTAAATGTACGTATTTGAAAGGCAGCGACAACATTTGGGAAACTCACACCAAGAGCATGGAACTATATCAAATTGACTCTACGAACAAAAGTTCTATATATAATTTAAAATTTGTATACTTGCCACCAAGTAAAATTTTATGGACACGCCTATGGGTCATCGTTGCACTAGATTACTGTAAAACATTTTGATTAGGGTCAAAATGATAGTTACATGGGCAAAGATCAAAGGAATTAGCCGCTTTAAGAAAACCGTTATAGCTAGACATCGAGTAACACATATGTTCTCGTGACATGGACATTTTAACACCGTATGCCAAAAATCATGTGAAATCATCAAGAACTTTTTGAATTATAAATCATAACATCTCGGCAAACGATTCTGAACGGATTATAGTTCACAAACCCTCTCAATCGACCAGAACATCTTTCTGTGCTGGCAACAAAGGTCTTCGCTCCAAGCTCACACGACATAGATAGCTATGTATTTGTACTTGTAAAATATTTCGTGGAAGAGCAACCTCGAACTGATCAATTTGCTACTTTATAATATGAGATGAAATGTATTGAAACAATATTTCTAACGTTCTTATTAACGTACTTTGTTGCTAGAGTCTAGTGTAGAGGTTTTCTTAAGTCTCTCTCATCAGTTAACCCACCCATCAGCTTTTTTATATAGATCCAGTCCTCAGTCTTGGGAGCCGCGATAGCTCAGTGGCTAGTGAACTGGACTACAAAGGACAAGAGGTAGGGTTCGATCCCAACCGACGACTTGCAGGTTTACTCAGCCTTAAATGGGTACCATATTGTTTCTGGGTAAGTAAAACGGCACGGCAAAAATCATGTGCTGAAGGTCTGTAAAATGTATGGTCACTAACACCATATTTCATATACGCCACTTGGCGTGACGGCCACATTTACTATTTTTTTTTTACAGTCCTCAGTCTTATTGTCCATGCTATGAGTTTCACTGCGGATCTAGTTTCATGTTTCTAAATGAGTTTCACTGGATCTCCGGATACTTGTTTCTGAAATTCTTGTGTGTTTTTTTAATTATTTAATGAGTTTCGTGGATTTATAGAAGAATAGGTAGAATTGGATGGAAGGAAAAGAAAACAAATGATGAAGTTTTAAAACAACTAAAAATTGAAAGAGAACTACTAAACTCAATTAGAACAAGACAAATGAAATTTTTGAGGCATGTTAAAAGACACAACAGGCTACTAAAATTAATATTGGAAGGTAAAATACAAGGTAAAAGAGGTAGAGGCAGACCAAGACTAACATGGACGAGCAACATCAAAAGATGGACAAGTCAACCTATGACAATCTGCATCATCAAAGCAAGAGACAAAGTGGAATGGCGCTCCATGGTAGCCAACCTTCGATGCGGAGACGGCACTCAATGAATGGCGCCCCATAGTAGCCAACCTTCGATGCGGAGACGGCACTCAATGAATGGCGCTCCATGGTAGCCAACCTTCGATGTGGAGACGGCACTCAATGAATGGCGCTCCATGGTAGCCAACCTTCGATGCGGAGACGGCACTCAATGAATGGCGCTCCATGGTAGCCAACCTTCGATGTGGAGACGGCACTCAATGAATGGCGCTCCATGGTAGCCAACCTTCGATGCGGAGACGGCACTCAATGAATGGCGCTCCATGGTAGCCAACCTTCGATGTGGAGACGGCACTCAATGAATGGCGCTCCATGGTAGCCAACCTTCGATGTGGAGACTTCACCCAATGAATGGCGCTCCATGGTAGCCAACCTTCGATGTGGAGACGGCACTCAATGAATGGCGCTCCATGGTAGCCAACCTTCGATGTGGAGACGGCACTCAATGAATGGCGCTCCATGGTAGCCAACCTTCGATGCGGAGACGGCACTCAATGAACGAAATGAGTTTGACTGGAGATCTAGTTTCTTGTTTCTGAACGTCTTGGTTTTTTTATGTTTAATCTACATGGACAGATGATTGATGCTGAAGGAAGAGGCTGCACAATTAGTGAGGGATGCAGTTAGTGATCGTCCGCAGACCACATTTTAGAGTGAATATGAAACGACTTGTGTGGGGACAAAAAGCCAGATAGTCTGAGGCGTGTGTACAACTATTGAGATACGAGAGCTACTGGTGTGCCAATGTTTCTTTATTTGGTAAAGAGGATTAGAGCACTTATGGGGCTACTAGGAATGCAGTGATGTCGATTCTTCATCGTAAGCAATCAATCAGTTAATTAAAAAATCAATCAAATAATATCGAACTACAGGCATTCTGCGGACATGGTTACCGGCTGAGCAAATGTCAACCTTTCTACATCAAACATTCACTCCTGTTCGATGTAAAAAATAAAACAAACAAATCGCAACGAGTGATAACATGTTTACTTCCTGCGCGTGATCCTCAGTTTCTCTCTCTCTCTCTCTCTCTCTCTCTCTCTCTCTCTCTCTCTCTCTCTCTCTGCGATCAAGACTCAATCAGAGTAGGATTGCAGACTCTCTCATGAAGTAAGCTGTCTGTTTAAGTGATTCGATTGCCCCATATAGTTTCTCTTCCGGGAAGGTGGGCGTGGACCACATTGCTATTCTCAGGTCTGTGTACTGCGGGCAATCCTGTAGAACATGGTTTGTTGTCATATTGTCAAGTGTACAGTGGCATAGGCTGGTTGTACTTATTTTGAATTTGATGAACATGTGATTCCTCATTCTATTGTGGCCAGTGCGTAGGCGAAGTATGATGACTTGATCCCTCCTTGATAGTTGGATGTATCTGTTCCTCTCGTTATGCTTTGGGTGTTTTAGTTTCCATTTTTCATGGTACTGACCTTTCAAGATGGATTTGGCTTCATCATAACTGAGCAGATGGTTCTCTTGTGGTAATCTCCCTCCCTCTTTAGCTAATTTGTCTGCGCGTTCGTTCCCGTGTATATTACAGTGTGATGGTATCCACTGAATGACTACTCTCTGGAGTAGTATCCATCCATCCATCCATCCATCCATCCATCCATCCATCCATCCATCCATCCATCCATCCATCCATCCATCCATCTATCTATCTATCTATCTATCTATCTATCTATCTATCTATCTATCTATCTATCTATCTATCTATCTATCTATCTATCTATCTATCTATCTATCTATCTATCTATCTATCTATCTTATCTACATGCCTACTTACCTACTTTCCTACATACTAGATATTCTAGACTCTCCGTGTCCAACGATCTTTGCTATTAAAGTGTCCGACTTTCCACATGACCCACAAAGTGTCTCACCACAGATCCCAGCCCTAAGCACGCCTCTCAGTCTCGGCAAGGGAAGTTGATGTCTGCTGTTGTTGTCCTCAGTTTTAAAAGTAAAACAACAAAAATATAACGTATTCTTGTTTAGTTTACCGACCTACAAATTCCTTATCCACTCAAGACGGAGTCACGCATTCTGAACCCTACGAAGCATTGACTCAGGGTCTGACAATGGTAGCATTATACCAGTACGCTCTTCTATCAATAAGCGCTCTTAAATCACACATCACTCTGTAGCCTGCTGACCTCAACTAGAACTTATGCTCGAATTGAACACCCTTGACCTCAACGCTTGTGGCGTTGCAAGCACGTAGATTGCCGGTGGCGTCTTGTCCCGCACAGCTCGTCATGACCCCGTATCAGCCCACTTGATACAGGCCGGTCCACGTTCCATACGGGTTGACCTATTCGTTTACTCGATGTTAGTTAATCTTGAAGCTCGCCTTGCCTGGACACTGCACTGGCGCTGCACTGCCCTCTCGGTACTGACACCCGTCAGCTCGGCTAAGGGCTGGACTGCTGCTTGCCCCGCCCCCCCCCCCCCTTGATCGATGTGGTTGTATACTCTGGTACTTCGCGCTATTCGATGTGACGACTGCTTCTGCTTCACGGGCCTGTGCTTGGTGGCCCACCCAGTTTCGTTCTTCACTAGGCACAGACGTACACATATTGCATACTAGGAAATAGTTAATGAACACCAGGTAACATATACACTCGAGGTTTATTTGCAAGAATTTCCTCCTCGCATCACAATTACACAAACATACCCAACAGTATGTGTCTTAGAGGCCCTTCTCACATTGTATGGCAACCACAAGGCGCCCACATGCCCCGTCTCTGACTCCCCACACTAACGTCCAAATGACCCCTTCACTTGGTAGGCCACTGGTTGATGTTGCTGACTCTCCCACTGTTGTCTACTCGTGCCTTTGCCAGAACCCACGTTGGTTCGGAACCTACAACTACACTTTAATGTTGTGCTCATCAATGAGCCTGAACTAGCTCAAGTTGTCTCTCTTCCTGTCACCTACTTTGTTCGTTGCGTCTGGATGCCACAAATACATTACCACATTGTATTCATCATCGAGCATGAATTTGTGAAGCTGTCTAGCTCCCTGTCAAGTAAATTGTTCTTTGCTACTGTGTTTCACAACTACATTCTAAGCTCACACTCATCACTGAGCCTGAACTTCTACTAAAGCTGTCTCTCTTCCTGCCACCTACTTTGTTCGTTGCTTCTGAATGCAGCAACTACATTATAACATTGTATTTTTCATTAAGCATGAATTTGTGAAGCTGTCTAGCTTCCTATCATGTAAACCGTTCGTTGTCTTAGAGTTTCATAACTCCTGACACTAACACAATTCTGATTGCACGCACATCTGCGAACTCTATAAATCCTTACACTAACACAAATCTGACTGTCCATGAATCTATGAAATCTCTCTAGCTCACTAACCCTACACTGTTCGTTGGCTTTGAGTTTTATAACTCCTTAATCTGACACCAGTCTAACTGTCCATGAATTTATGAACTCTATCTAGCTCACTAGCCCTACGCTGTTCGTTGGCTTTGAGTTTCATAACTCATTATTCTAACACATTTCTGACTGTCCATGAATCTGCAGCACGGTCCGTGTTACTCGACTGCTGTACCCCAACTGACTAACTCTAACCCCTAATGGGTACCACAACTCATTATGCTCACGGTACCGGTTTGCCAAACAACAACAAAACCGTCCGCACTGAGCACTCGTTTTAGCTCGACTGACTTCCCAACCTATAATTCTTCCTCACTTCCCTCCTTTCGACCAATTATACCCTGTTTTACATTTCACCCTCACTCCTAATTGCGTCTTATCCTTTCCCGTGCTATTCGATGTTTCTCTATTCTCTTTATTACTAATCACCTTTCCCCGTGGACTCGCTGATTCTCTTTTTAGTTAACACCTTCTCACTCTCACCTCAATTTTTCCCATACACTCCCATTTGTCCCCCACCTTATACTCACTGTTTCAACATAATGATGGTGTGAAAACGCTATTTATCATTTGTCTCTTAGCTGTCATTGAAATACTTGGATGTTTTAAGAGTGGAGTCAGTTGGGAGTTAATAATGTTCGCTTTCTGCACTCTGGTTTGTATTTCTTTGTCTTCCATCAGCCAGCTAAATAAAAGATAAAGAAAGAAAGAATAATAATGTTGGTAAAAAGAAAAGAAAATACTTTGATTCATGAGTAAAAAGCTTAATATAATTGACGTTTATTGTTAAATATAGGCAAGAGTATGTGATTTGTAAATACAAAATTTAACTATCTATCTGTCTGTCTGTCTGTCTGTCTGTCTGTCTGTCTGTCTGTCTGTCTGTCTGTCTGTCTGTCTGTCTGTCTTATCTATCTGTCTGTCTGTCTGTCTATCTATCTATCTATCTATCTATCTATCTATCTATCTATCTATCTATCTATCTATCTATCTATCTATCTATCTATCTATCTATCTATCTATCTATCTATCTATCTATCTATCTATCTATCTATCTATCTATCTATCTATCTATCTATCTATCTATCTATCTATCTATCTATCTATCTATCTATCTATCTATCTAATCTATCTATCTATCTATCTATCTATCTATCTAATCTATATCGACCGACCGACCGACCGACCGACCGACCGACCGACCGACCGACCGACCGACCGACCGACCGACCGACCGACCGACCGACCGACCGACCGACCGACCGACCGACCGACCGACCGACCGACCGACCGACCGACCGACCGACCGACCGACCGACCGACCGACCGACCGACCGACCGACCGACCGACCGACCGACCGACCGACCGACCGACCGACCGACCTACCTACCTACCTACCTACCTACCTACCTACCTACCTATCTATCTATCTATCTATCTATCTATCTATCTATCTATCTATCTATCTATCTATCTATCTATCTGTCTGTTATCCTTTCCATCCGAAAACGTCACATAGAGCAGCAATTCTAGACTCTCCGTGTCCAACGATCTTTGCTATTAAAGTGTCAGACTTTGCACAGGACCCACACTGTGTCTCACCACAGATCCCTGCCAGAGCAAGCCTCTCAGTCTCGGCAAGGGAGTTGATGTCTGCTGTTGTTGCCTCTCGTCTCGGTGTTCTTATTAGTGTTTCCTTTCTTAGTGAAGTATTACTCTCTCTCTCTCTCTCTCTCTCATTCCTCTCCTAGACTCACCTCTTTAAGCTACTTTATAGAAAAAAAACGATACTTCATCATCATCCTCATAATCACCATCAACATTATTATCATCATCGTCGTCGTCCCCATCCATCATCATTGTCATCATCATCCATCATCATCCACCATCGCTATCAACCATCAGCATAATCAGCCGTCATCAATATCATCACCTTCATTATCATCCATTATCATCCATCATCATCATCATCATCCATCACATCAAGTACCGTGCCTGAAAGCTTCTATGACCATGGTATCTTCACAACTTTATCTGAACGTTTCCTTATATTTGATGTTGCTGACTTCCAAACCAGCCATTCTGTTTACCTATCTGGTATCTTTTCTCTGTTTTCATCAACATAGTTCAGATGCCCCTGTTGCCGCGTCACCACATGAATGTCAGACTTCAAATTAATGAATGACCAACAAGATTTCTTTACAACATTATAAAGTTTATGCATACCTTCTTGTACTTGTTCAGACTGCTGGACTGACCCATGAGAGCCTGACGGCTACCTCTGACTACACCTACTGATTGACTCTACTCTACTAAACGTTGTGGGGGCCTCGGTGGCCTAGTTGGGAAAACCACCCGACTAGACTACCGACGTTCGGACAACCCGTGTTCGATTCCCGCTGGGAGCAGTGTGAATTGTACTCGTGGTTGGAAAAAAATATACCCCCACGGTCGACCCAGCCGTTGGCAGAAATGGGTACCAGGGTATTACCCTGGGAAGGTGAGGAATGTCGCCTCGCATCTGAGTTTCGATGCTTGAGGCGACACTATACAGAAATATCCGAACATTTCTGGATAGGCGGCCGAGCACATATGGGTGTAAACTCGCGTGCTAAGACGCCGGTTCAAGTCTCGTACTTTACCTTTACCTTTACTAAACGTTGTGTGTTCTTCTGCTCAGATTATGATATTCTCCGTTGACCGTTGAGTCTCTCCCCGGCTTATATCCCCTTATTATCTATCCCATGGTTCCTCCTTCAACCACTCCAATTCTGCCACTCTAACTTTCCCTTGTCTAGTTACTACATATTACGCCATCTTTTTCACCCTTCTAGAAATGCAGACCGCACCATCTTGAACTTACGCACCCCTATGTTATCTTTCCCCGTTTGCACACCTTCTACTATATTCTGGTTCACTACTACTTTACTATTACACCCCTTTCCTACTACACGATCCCAAAACGATAATAGTTTTCTCTTGATGTTGTAATAAGTTCTCTTTTCACTTTGATTTATTTAAGATCATCCTCATTGCTCTTGTTATCTATCCATGTTATTCACAACATTTTTTTTCTGTAAAACCAGAATTCTATGGCCTGTAACGATTTTTCCTGTAGACAGTTGTACTCATACAAACATATTCCTTAATTATAAATGTGTTGCCATTGACAACCGATCAATGGTAACATGGTTATAGTTTCGTAAACACTAAAGTTGTGATATCCATGTTATAAACGTCGGACATGGTCCTTATCTAAGACATAAGAAATAAACATTACAGCATGCAGTGAGGGATGGGGGATGTTTTATAAAATTCGTTAATGACGGGTAATGTGTAGGACATACATAATAATTAGGACTCAGAATTTTATGACCAAAAAATGTCAAATATGACCTAAAATAAAAAATAGAAAGAAATTTTACCTAAATTAAGTATTAATTTGCTATTAAAAATGAAAATATAAGAAAGAAACAATCAATATTTTTCGAGCACATCATGAGAAGAGGAAAGTTGGAATACTTGGTTACAACTGGCAAAATAAAAGGAAAGAGAGATCGTGGATGACAGAGAGAGAAATTACTGGATAGCTTGGTGTCATGGCATGGAAAACAGTCAACAACAGAACTGACACGATGCACTGTGGATAGAAAATTGTGGAGGGACATGATCGCCTACGCCAACCGGCATGGCACATGATGATGATTAAAAATGACGTTAAATTAACCATTTTTGGAATCGTAGATGAAAGATGTATCCTGAGATGTTTACTGCTATGGAAGACCCCGGCATCACTACAAACGAATTAAAATCTATAATTGCTTAACCGTCCGTGCCAGTGGAAGCATCCGAATTAATATCTCATCTCCCAAACAAAGAAAGGTAACTGTAGTCCCCATTATAGCAATCTCAGCACACGTCAAAAGACATAAGGCGAAATCGCAAAGAAAGTGAACACAGCCATCTGCTCCTCGTCATACGATATCATAATTCATCGTAAGCAATCGGAATAGCGAAACACAATCAGACCATATATCGAGACACAGTAAATCAACTAAAAGTGGTCTTTAATTTTCCATCTAAATATTTATTTTGAATTTCGTTGTTTGAGTTACAGACACGTTCATATTTATTCAAACAAGTTCACATGTATCTTAGCAATAGGATTATTTTTTCCCGCTTAATAAAGAGTCGTCTAAATGAAAGCTTTACTGTACCTAAAATGATGAGAAATATGACCAAATATAACCAGAATATGCATCTATGCATCGCAATTTAGTCAAAATATATGACCTAGATCTGGGAGCCGCGATAGCTCAGTGGTTAGTGAACTGGACTACAAAGGACAAGAGGTTGGGTTCGATCCTGATCGAGGGTTTCCGGGTTCACTCAGCCTTATATGGGTACCGGATTTTTATTTTCTGTGAAAGTAAAGCGTGACACGGCGTAATACCGACCACATTACCCCAAAAATCATGTGTTGAAGGTCTGTAAAAATTATGGTCACTAACACCATATTCCCTGTATGCCACTTGACATAATGGGGCTCTTTACTTTTTTAATGACCTAAATCTAAATTATGGTCAAAATTTGCATTTGTATGAGCAATAAAAACAGCCTCAGAGTGTTCAGAAAATCATGAATCATGTTGGGGTTAAATTGGATTTCAAAAATACATGTCAGGAAAAAATATGACACGTCATAAAAATACGAGTTCTAATAATAATAAATAGTGACATTTGGAGGCAGTTGATAGAATCCATGCAGGGAATGAAAAGCATAGGAATAAATACACTGGATGGACCATTTTATGACAACGAAGGTTAACCTACCATTTAGGGGTCTAAAATAGCCGATTATCTGGCTTAAGGGCACATGGAAGTTCAAGACCTCGATGGACAGACTACCTCACAGAAAAAACTAGCACTGGCTAAATATTATCTACGGGGGTTGGTATATCAGCCCAGGCATTCAGTGGACTTTTAATGTTCGGCTGGTCTCCATCTTGGCACCGAGCTTGGAGTTTGCAGGTCATGTGTGTGATCCATGCTCCAGTTGTTTGCATGTTATGTGTGTGATCCATGCTCCAGTTGTTTGCAGGTTATGTGTGTGATCCATGCTTCAGTTGTTTGCAGGTCATGTGTGTGATCCATACTTCAGTTGTTTGCAGGTCATGTGTGTGATCCATGCTCCAGTTGTTTGCAGGTCATATGTGTGATCCATGCTCCAGTCGTGTGCAGGTCATGTATGTGATCCATGCTCCAGTTGTGTGCAGGTCATGTGTGTGATCCATGCTCCAGTTGTGTGCAGGTCATGTGTGTGATCCATGCTCCAGTTGTGTGCAGGTCATGTGTGTGATACATGCTCCAGTTGTGTGCAGGTCATGTGTGTGATCCATGCTCCAGTTGTGTGCAGGTCATGTGTGTGATACATGCTCCAGTTGTGTGCAGGTCATGTGTGTGATCCATGCTCCAGTTGTGTGCAGGTCATGTGTGTGATCCATGCTCCAGTTGTGTGCAGGTCATGTGTGTGATCCATGCTCCAGTTGTGTGCAGGTCATGTGTGTGATCCATGCTCCAGTTGTGTGCAGGTCATGTGTGTGATCCATGCTCCAGTTGTGTGCAGGTCATGTGTGTGATACATGCTCCAGTTGTGTGCAGGTCATGTGTGTGATCCATGCTCCAGTTGTGTGCAGCGGAGGCGTGGAGGGTGGACCATAAGATGGAGAGTCTACTTGGGGATCGCTGTCTGAGAGGATTCCAGACATCTGTTGGGATCAACACATTGCGAACGGGGTATCGAGCATTGACAACATCGATCAGCGGGTGAAAGGGGGACGTTGGGAATGGCTGGGCCGCGTTTTTGCGAGAGGGGCGGGCAGGGCATCCGCACCTAGCGTTGACATGGGCGCCGCCTGGCGAATGGGTGAGGCAGACCGTTGGGGACATGGCGACGAACCATACATGATGAAATGAAAGCGATTGGCAGATCCTTGCGAAAGTTGTTATAGTCCGTTCAGATTCGTTTGCCTAGACATTAATTTATTTTTTTCAAAAACTTATTGTTCATTTGCATTGATCTTTTGAAGTTAGGTTTAGAATACTAATGTCGCTATAAAAATATTTTTTTATCAAAGAAATGTGATCCAGTTTCAAAGATGCCTTATTTAACCTATATTTAAAAAAGTTAATCGATATTATAAACACCGGCGGGATTATGTAGATGCTTACATCTCACAGCTGATTCTTTAACATGGGTACAAATAATAATACATAAATATTATTATATGGGGAACTTCGAGGCGATAATAGGGAATAATAGAACAAAGAAGTATGTGTTAGCACTCGGAAAAATTGACAGACAAACAACAATAGAAAAAAACGAAGAACAATATATGGTCCGAAGTGGGATCGAACCCGTACTCAGTGGCACCGCGCCTTGCCACGAGAAGCCGAACGCTTGGTACACTGCCACGCAGCCAACTAAAAAATTGGCTATTGCAGTAGTGTCTTCCACGAAAGGCGATCTCAATGACTATAGCATAGGGTAACGATCACAGACCGGAAATAAATTGTATATTTGTACTTTCCTATTAATGCAAGTATCTCCCAGTAGGGCTGAATACTTGTGTTGTAGACAAACATTTATTGGACGAAACAGCACGAATAGTAGTTCCCAGTGGTAATATACTGGGTACAAATAATAATACATAAATATTATTATATGGGGAACTTCCGAGGCGATAATAGGGAATAATAGAACAAAGAAGTATGTGTTAGCACTCGGAAAAATTGACAGACAAACAACAATAGAAAAAAACGAAGAACAATATATGGTCCGAAGTGGGATCGAACCCGTACTCAGTGGCACCGCGCCTTGCCACGAGAAGCCGAACGCTTGGTACACTGCCACGCAGCCAACTAAAAAATTGGCTATTGCAGTAGTGTCTTCCACGAAAGGCGATCTCAATGACTATAGCATAGGGTAACGATCACAGACCGGAAATAAATTGTATATTTGTACTTTCCTATTAATGCAAGTATCTCCCAGTAGGGCTGAATACTTGTGTTGTAGACAAACATTTATTGGACGAAACAGCACGAATAGTAGTTCCCAGTGGTAATATACTGGGTACAAATAATAATACATAAATATTATTATATGGGGAACTTCCGAGGCGATAATAGGGAATAATAGAACAAAGAAGTATGTGTTAGCACTCGGAAAAATTGACAGACAAACAACAATAGAAAAAAACGAAGAACAATATATGGTCCGAAGTGGGATCGAACCCGTACTCAGTGGCACCGCGCATTGCCACGAGAAGCCGAACGCTTGGTACACTGCCACGCAGCCAACTAAAAAATTGGCTATTGCAGTAGTGTCTTCCACGAAAGGCGATCTCAATGACTATAGCATAGGGTAACGATCACAGACCGGAAATAAATTGTATATTTGTACTTTCCTATTAATGCAAGTATCTCCCAGTAGGGCTGAATACTTGTGTTGTAGACAAACATTTATTGGACGAAACAGCACGAATAGTAGTTCCCAGTGGTAATATACTGGGTACAAATAATAATACATAAATATTATTATATGGGGAACTTCCGAGGCGATAATAGGGAATAATAGAACAAAGAAGTATGTGTTAGCACTCGGAAAAATTGACAGACAAACAACAATAGAAAAAAACGAAGAACAATATATGGTCCGAAGTGGGATCGAACCCGTACTCAGTGGCACCGCGCCTTGCCACGAGAAGCCGAACGCTTGGTACACTGCCACGCAGCCAACTAAAAAATTTTTCCGAGTGCTAACACATACTTCTTTGTTCTATTATTCCCTATTATCGCCTCGGAAGTTCCCCATATAATAATATTTATGTATTATTATTTGTACCCAGTATATTACCACTGGGAACTACTATTCGTGCTGTTTCGTCCAATAAATGTTTGTCTACAACACAAGTATTCAGCCCTACTGGGAGATACTTGCATTAATAGGAAAGTACAAATATACAATTTATTTCCGGTCTGTGATCGTTACCCTATGCTATAGTCATTGAGATCGCCTTTCGTGGAAGACACTACTGCAATAGCCAATTTTTTAGTTGGCTGCGTGGCAGTGTACCAAGCGTTCGGCTTCTCGTGGCAAGGCGCGGTGCCACTGAGTACGGGTTCGATCCCACTTCGGACCATATATTGTTCTTCGTTTTTTTCTATTGTTGTTTGTCTGTCAATTTTTCCGAGTGCTAACACATACTTCTTTGTTCTATTATTCCCTATTATCGCCTCGGAAGTTCCCCATATAATAATATTTATGTATTATTATTTGTACCCAGTATATTACCACTGGGAACTACTATTCGTGCTGTTTCGTCCAATAAATGTTTGTCTACAACACAAGTATTCAGCCCTACTGGGAGATACTTGCATTAATAGGAAAGTACAAATATACAATTTATTTCCGGTCTGTGATCGTTACCCTATGCTATAGTCATTGAGATCGCCTTTCGTGGAAGACACTACTGCAATAGCCAATTTTTTAGTTGGCTGCGTGGCAGTGTACCAAGCGTTCGGCTTCTCGTGGCAAGGCGCGGTGCCACTGAGTACGGGTTCGATCCCACTTCGGACCATATATTGTTCTTCGTTTTTTTCTATTGTTGTTTGTCTGTCAATTTTTCCGAGTGCTAACACATACTTCTTTGTTCTATTATTCCCTATTATCGCCTCGGAAGTTCCCCATATAATAATATTTATGTATTATTATTTGTACCCAGTATATTACCACTGGGAACTACTATTCGTGCTGTTTCGTCCAATAAATGTTTGTCTACAACACAAGTATTCAGCCCTACTGGGAGATACTTGCATTAATAGGAAAGTACAAATATACAATTTATTTCCGGTCTGTGATCGTTACCCTATGCTATAGTCATTGAGATCGCCTTTCGTGGAAGACACTACTGCAATAGCCAATTTTTTAGTTGGCTGCGTGGCAGTGTACCAAGCGTTCGGCTTCTCGTGGCAAGGCGCGGTGCCACTGAGTACGGGTTCGATCCCACTTCGGACCATATATTGTTCTTCGTTTTTTTCTATTGTTGTTTGTCTGTCAATTTTTCCGAGTGCTAACACATACTTCTTTGTTCTATTATTCCCTATTATCGCCTCGGAAGTTCCCCATATAATAATATTTATGTATTATTATTTGTACCCAGTATATTACCACTGGGAACTACTATTCGTGCTGTTTCGTCCAATAAATGTTTGTCTACAACACAAGTATTCAGCCCTACTGGGAGATACTTGCATTAATAGGAAAGTACAAATATACAATTTATTTCCGGTCTGTGATCGTTACCCTATGCTATAGTCATTGAGATCGCCTTTCGTGGAAGACACTACTGCAATAGCCAATTTTTTAGTTGGCTGCGTGGCAGTGTACCAAGCGTTCGGCTTCTCGTGGCAAGGCGCGGTGCCACTGAGTACGGGTTCGATCCCACTTCGGACCATATATTGTTCTTCGTTTTTTTCTATTGTTGTTTGTCTGTCAATTTTTCCGAGTGCTAACACATACTTCTTTGTTCTATTATTCCCTATTCTTTAACATATAGGCATGACCTTCACGGCTGAATGCGCACCGTCCTAAAATAGTTATGTTTTCACTATAAATTTTTATAAAGAAATGTTACATATGAAATTTCCCGTTTAGCACAAAATGACATTTTAGCCGAAACCGGAAATTATGTGTCGTCAAAATCACGGCCGTAGACTCGAGTTCGAGTCATAATTCAGAGGCAAATCTCAATATTTACAGAAAGGAGGCGGCACTACCCATATTATCTTCTGCAAGTCTATGTGAGAATGAATATAAAGGCAAAATATTTTACTGAGCATTGCTATAAAGATTTATCAATACTTCTGCAGAGAGCGTAAAAAGGGACATCTTTATTGTTCTTTATCAAACCCTGAGAAGAGAACAATGCATATTTTAGGTTTGTGTAAACGTTCATTTGATCGAATAGTTAAAGGAAGCGGATATTTATTGCCAACAAATGCAAGAAAGCAAGGAAGGAAAGAAACGTTAGACAGTTTTGATAAGGACCTAGTAAAAAGAGAAATCTGTCGAATGTTTGATATAAACGAAGAAGTGACACTTAGAAAGTTGAAGCTTTGGCTGAAAACTAACAACGACATTGAAATATCAAAAACTTCATTATGGAAAATATTAAGAAGTGCAGGCTTCACCTTTAGAAAGTATGCTGGTGGAAAAAACATTATTTGTGAGAAGCCACATCTAGTAGCTCTTAGAAGCAAGTATTTACGTGAAGTGAAGGAAATGCGCGAAAATGATTATGATATTGTTTATTTAGATGAAACTTGGATCAACGCTCATCATACAAATGAAAAGGAATGGCAGTTAGCAGATGGAAGTATTAAAAGATCAGTACCAAGCAGTAAAGGGCAACGTTTGATAGTTGCACATGCAGGTAGCAGACATAATGGGTTGTTGCAGAATGCTCATCTCGTTTTCATTTCAAAATCCATAGACAATAGAGACTACCACTCCGAAATGAATGGGCACATATTTAAAGACTGGATCGAGAAAAGTATCCTTCCAATATTAGATCGACCTTCTTGTCTGATAATGGACAATGCTTCATACCATAACGTAGTTAACGTAGAAGATAGAATCCCAACATCATCAAGTACAAAAGATGCAATCAAAACGTGGCTCATAAAAGAACACATACAAGTTAACGACAGCTACTTGAAACCCGAATTGCTTAGCCTTGTAAAACAGACACAACGTACAAAGATATTTAAAATAGACAAGTTAATTCAAGAACATGGCCATAGATGTTTGAGACTACCTCCATATCATGCACACTTAAATCCTATAGAACTAGTTTGGGCAAAAGTTAAAGGACACGTAGCATATGCAAATAAAACTTTCAAATTATGCGATGTTGAGACACTTACAAATCAGGCTCTATCAAATATAAATAAAGACTACTGGGTAAAATGTGAGGATCATGTGTTACGACAAGAAGAGGAATATTGGAAAAAGGATGGTTTGTTGTTTGTTCAGCCGAAAGCAGTAATCGACCTATTTGACTCGTCTGATTCTGAATGATCATTACTCTGATTAAGTCTACAGATAAATAGTTTGATTTGCAAAATTTCCTAGTTGATTTGTTAAACAGTTTATTGTTCAAGACCACCCAAGCAATCAAAAATATGTTATAAGCAAACCAACAACCATTACTTTGAATGGAAGCCTGTTTGAGTCAGTACAGAAGTTCAGCTATCTTGGATCCACTATTACAGCCACACTTTCCTTAGATGAGGAACTAAATGTACGTATTTGAAAGGCAGCGACAACATTTGGGAAACTCACACCAAGAGCATGGAACTATATCAAATTGACTCTGCGAACAAAAGTTCTATATATAATTTAAAATTTGTATACTTGCCACCAAGTAAAATTTTATGAACACGCCTATGGGTCATCGTTGCACTAGATTACTGTAAAACATTTTGATTAGGGTCAAAATAATAGTTACATGGGCAAAGATCAAAGGAATTCGCCGCTTTAAGAAAACCGTTATAGCTAGACATCGAGTAACACATATGTTCTCGTGACATGGACATTTTAACACCGTATGCCAAAAATCATGTGAAATCATCAATAACTTTTTGAATTATAAATCATAACATCTCGGCAAACGAATCTGAACGGACTATAATGCTTGCTCAATACCGGATATGGTGTAGATCTCTTGTGCGTGCCCTATGCTCCGACCGGAGTTCCGAGGATTATGAAAGACAAGTAATACTGTCACTTGGGGTAGAAGGAAACTGAGTCTGCCCACGACGCATCACTGAGAAACATTATGTCAATTTAACAGCAAACTTGGACTTGGCATATCATTGCAATACTTATCTGCACGATATTTATAAAAGCAATGACCTCGATTACCA
Source organism: Megaustenia siamemsis (assembly GCA_032433765.1). Lineage (NCBI taxonomy): Eukaryota > Metazoa > Mollusca > Gastropoda > Stylommatophora > Ariophantidae > Megaustenia > Megaustenia siamemsis. The sequence goes on along the minus strand of JAVIAB010000024.1, from coordinate 71,260,717 downwards.
GAAGTAATATATTTGACAGTAATATCACCTTTATTCAGAGTTATCTGCACTTGCGCAATATCAATATACCTTATCAGTAGTCTCCAAGTTAGACATAACTGTAGAGTTGGCATATTTGAATATGAATAGTTTCGTGCTAATGGCAAACTACAGTTTTGAAATTCTCAAAGCAAGTGCGCAGATGGGATTGCATTATGTAAATAGCCCGTGGGAAGTCTCACTCTTTTATTATTTGTTTTTAATTGTATTACTTAATTTTCTCGATCTATGTATGTATGTATGTATATGGCACATGATGATGATGATGAATGTATGTATGTATATCAACTATAGTATCGTGTATGTATATCAACTGTATGTGTCGTGTATGTATATCAATTATATGTGACGTGTATGTATATCAACTATAGTATCGTGTATGTATATCAATTATATGTGTCGTGTATGTATATCAACTATATGTGTCGTGTATGTATATCAACTATATGTGTCGTGTATGTATATCAATTATATGTGTCGTGTATGTATATCAATTATATGTGTCGTGTATGTATATCAACTATATGTGTCGTGTATGTATATCAACTATATGTGTCGTGTATGTATATCAATTATATGTGTCGTGTATGTATATCAACTATAGTATCGTGTATGTATATCAACTATATGTGTCGTGTATGTATATCAACTATATGTGTCGTGTATGTAGATCAACTATATGTATCGTGTATGTATATCAACTATATGTATCGTGTATGTATATCAACTATATGTGTCGTGTATGTATATCAACTATATGTATCGTGTATGTATATCAACTATATGTGTCGTGTATGTATATCAACTATATGTGTCGTGTATGTATATCAACTATATGTGTCGTGTATGTATATCAATTATATGTGTCGTGTATGTATATCAACTATATGTGTCGTGTATGTATATCAGCTATATGTGTCGTGTATGTATATCAACTATATGTGTCGTGTATGTATATCAATTATATGTGTCGTGTATGTATATCAACTATAGTATCGTGTATGTATATCAACTATATGTGTCGTGTATGTATATCAACTATATGTGTCGTGTATGTAGATCAACTATATGTATCGTGTATGTATATCAACAATATGTATCGTGTATGTATATCAACTATATGTGTCGTGTATGTATATCAACTATATGTATCGTGTATGTATATCAACTATATGTGTCGTGTATGTATATCAACTATATGTGTCGTGTATGTATATCAACTATATGTGTCGTGTATGTATATCAACTATATGTATCGTGTATGTATATCAACTATATGTATCGTGTATGTATATCAACTATATGTGTCGTGTATGTATATCAACTATATGTGTCGTGTATGTATATCAACTATATCTATCGTGTATGTATATCAAACTATATATGTCGTGTATGTATATCAACTATATGTGTCGTGTATGTATATCAACTATAGTATCGTGTATGTATATCAACTATATGTGTCGTGTATGTATATCAACTATAGTATCGTGTATGTATATCAACTATATGTGTCGTGTATGTATATCAACTATAGTATCGTGTATGTATATCAACTATGTGTCGTGTATGTATATCAACTATAGTATCGTGTATGTATATCAACTATATGTGTCGTGTATGTATATCAACTATAGTATCGTGTATGTATATCAACTATGTGTGTCGTGTATGTATATCAGCTATATGTGTCGTGTATGTATATCAACTATATGTGTCGTGTATGTATATCAACTATATGTGTCGTGTATGTATATCAACTATAGTATCGTGTATGTATATCAACTATATGTGTCGTGTATGTATATCAGCTATATGTGTCGTGTATGTATATCAACTATATGTGTCGTGTATGTATATCAACTATATGTGTCGTGTATGTATACCAACTATAGTATCGTGTATGTATATCAACTATGTGTGTTGTATATGTATATCAACTGTAGTGTCGTGTATGTATATCAACTTACACGCGGTGGGTGGGTAGGTGGGTGGGATTTGGGTAGGTAGGTAGGTGTGAACATATATCAACCATATGTGTCGTGTATGTAAACCAACTATATGTGTCGTGTATATAAGATCGGAAAATATGAGGATGCGGGTGTTTTATTTCAATGTTCGCGATAAACTAAACTAAGGTCAACAGATTTCTAAGTGAGCAATCGAGGAGCCAGATAAACAATTTTTAACTATATTTACGACAGTTTCCTGTTACTGGGGTCTGCCAGGGGGACGTAGAGGATCGGAGAATAAAGACCGCTTGTGAAGTGCGGTCGCTGCAAGATGCTCGGGTCTGAGTTTTTATTTCCCCCCACCCCCTTCCGATATTTAAAAATAAAAAAAAAAAACAACTTTTCATCCTATCGGGACTCTAACTCCAGCCCTTCGATGTCGACAAGTTACCGATACGGCCACCCGCTCTCCCAGCCAGAAGAACAATAAACATCATCTTATATTTTCAGGCCTTAGTCAGATTCTTCACTCTCCCGACAATTTGGTTCAATCCAAACAGATTTCTTTTTAGTTTATACAGAACATACCAAAGTGTCGATGTGCGGAATTGTCAACTGATAACAGGCTTATCAGTCAACAGGGTTATCAGTCAACAGGTGAAGTATGTATATTGAGATTTCAGAACTCCCCAGAAACGGAAATAAAAAAAACCAAACTTTTAGTTGGCTGGACCTAAATGTAAACAAACATATAAGAAAATAAAAGCAGAAACACGCTTATATTATAGTCATCATCGTCATCACTATCATCACTATTATCATCAACATCATCATCATCACCTTCATCATCATAATCAGGTCGCTTGTCATTTGCAGAACGTTACATTTACCACAGCCCGTCAGAAAGAATCTCTGACTCCAATCAGATCTTCCACAGAACATTACATTCACCACAGTCCGTCTGAAAGAATCTCTTTCTCTAGCCAGATCTCCCGCAGAACGTTACATTTACCACAGCACGTCAGAAAGAATCTCTGACTCCAATCAGATCTTCCACAGAACGTTACATTCACCACAGTCCGTCTGAAAGAATCTCTCCCGCCAGATCTCCCACTTTTTTATGTAAACGACATAAAAATACATCAAGATGCATAGAAATGCGAAGCTGCTGTAAAGCTGATGACAAGAATGAAATCTGTATTGTTTCTCACCTACGTAAAGCTGATGACAAGAATGAAATCTGTTTTGTTTCTCACCTACGTAAAGCTGATGACAAGAATGAAATCTGTTTTGTTTCTCACTTACGGAAAGCTGATGACGAGAATGAAATCTGTTTTGTTTCTCACCTACGTAAAGCTGATGACGAGAATGAAATCTGTTTTGTTTCTCACCTACGTAAAGCTGATGACGAGAATGAAATCTGTTTTGTTTCTCACCTACGTAAAGCTGATGACGAGAATGAAATCTGTTTTGTTTCTCACCTACGTAAAGCTGATGACGAGAATGAAATCTGTATTATTTCTCACCTACGTAAAGCTGATGACAAGAATGAAATCTGTTTTGTTTCTCACCTACGTAAAGCTGATGACAAGAATGAAATCTGTATTGTTTCTCACCTACGTAAAGCTGATGACGAGAATGAAATCTGTTTTGTTTCTCACCTACGTAAAGCTGATGACGAGAATGAAATCTGTTTTGTTTCTCACCTACGTAAAGCTGATGACAAGAATGAAATCTGTTTTGTTTCTCACCTACGTAAAGCTGATGACAAGAATGAAATCTGTTTTGTTTCTCACCTACGTAAAGCTGTTACCATGCCAGGTTTTCCTTTTTTTATGTTCATTCTCACATTTCTTCAGTTCTCATGTTCAAATCTCCTTGATCTATTGAAACCGCATTCTTCTTGGTCTGCCCCTGATGCGTCGCCCAGGAACCATGCCTTCCATTATTGTTCTTTCCAGCCCTCTGTGTCTTTTGACGTGGCCATAGTATTTTAATTTCCTCTGTAGAATGGTGTTTATAAGCCAATTCTTTTTAATGTTGAAATTTTTAAATGTGTCTTCACTGCTCTTTTTCATTACCCAATGTATCTTAATGATTTTTCTGTAGCATTTTGATTCGAATCAATCAATTTTCTTACTTGCTGTTTGCGAGATTGTAACACCATTTTTTTTTTACAAATATAAAGTCTAAATGGAAACCTAGATGAAATAAAATGTGAGTCGGATGGTAATTAGTTTAGTTTAGTTTAGTTTAGTTTAGTTTAGTTTAGCTTAGTTTAGTTTAGTTTAGTTTGGTTTGGTTTGGTTTGGTTTGGTTTGGTTTGGTTTAGTTTAGTTTAGTTCAATTTAGTTTAGTTTAGTTTAGTTTAGTTTAGTTTAGTTTAGTTTAGTTTAGTTTAGTTTAGTTTAGTTTAGTTTAGTTTGGTTTGGCTTAGTTTAGTTTAGTTTAGTTTAGTTTAGTTGACAGATCATCTCCATTGCACAATGAACAGCTCCAGATTCCCTCAGTACGTTCACCTGCTTGAAACACACCTGTCACACACTAGTGAAAGTACTGAAACACACCTGCCACACACTAGTGAAAGTACTGCAACACACCTGTCAAAAACTAGTGAAAGTACTGAAACACACCTGTCTCACACTAGTGAAAATACTGAAACACACCTGTCACACACTAGTGAAAGTACTACAACACACCTGTCACACACTAGTGAAAGTACTGAAACACACCTGTCACACACTAGTGAAAATACTGAAACACACCTGTCACACACTAGTGAAAGTACTGAAACACACTTGTCACACACTAGTGAAAGTACTGAAACACACCTGTCATACACTAGTGAAAGTACTGAAACACACCTGTCACACACTAGTGAAAGTACTGAAAAACACCTGTCACACATTAGTGAGAGTACTGAAACACACTTGTCACACACTAGTGAAAGTACTGAAACACACATGTCACACACTAGTGAAAGTTCTGAAACACACCTGTCGCACGCTAGTGAAAGTACTGAAACACACCTGTCACAGACTAATGAAAGTACTGAAACACGCCTGTCACACACTAATGAAAGTACTTAAACACACCTGTCACACACTAGTAAAAGTACTGAAACACACATGTCACACACTAGTGAAAGTACTAAAACACACCTGTCACACACTAGTGAAAGTACTGATACACACATGTCACACACGTCTCCATATCGAAAGTTGTACAATGGAATGCCATTCATTCATTGAGTGCCATCTCCATATCGAAGGTTGGTTACCATGGAGTGTCATTCATTCATTGAGTACCGTCTCCATATCGAAGGTTGGTTACCATGGAGTGTCATTCATTCATTGAGTGCCGTCTCCATATCGAAGGTTGGTTACCATGGAGTGCCATTCATTCATTGAGTGCCGTCTCCATATTGAAGGTTGGTTATTATGGAGTGCCATTCATTCATTGAGTGCCGTCTCCATATCGAAGGGTGGTTACTATGGAGTGTCATTCATTCATTGAGTACCGTCTACATATCGAAGGGTGGTTATTATGGAGTGCCATTCATTCATTGAGTGCCGTCTCCATATCGAAGGGTGGTTACTATGGAGTGTCATTCATTCATTGAGTACCGTCTCCATATCGAAGGTTGGTTACCATGGAGTGTCATTCATTCATTGAGTGCCGTCAGTAGTATACAAGGGTGTATTTGATTATCATTTAGGCGCTAAATTAACAAAGATATATAATAGGCGCGCGGCGCGCCTAATGTACCGTAGGCGCAGGGGGAGTTAACCGTGACATTTCGTATCGAGGTGTTGACCTCTAGTCCCGGTGACCCCGGAAGTGACGTGTTTATGTTTGGTATAGGCTGACTTTGGTGTTCTTGAGCGATAGTGATAGGTTAGTAGATTATACAACATCAGGTTTCTCATAATGAGGTTTCTTCTGGGCGCCTAATGTACTGTAGGCGCAGGGGGAGTTAACTGTGACATTTCGTGTCGGGATGTTGACTGGGGGTGTCTGTCGGCGTGACCTCGGCGCTCCGTATTTTAAAAATTCCGAATTATTTTTTAACTGTGACATTTCGTGTCGGGATGTTGACTGGGGGTGTCTGTCGGCGTGACCTCGGCGCTCCGTATTTTAAAAATTCCGAATTATTTAAAAAAAACAGTCTCCATCTGATTTCGAACACGGGTCTACAGCGTGCCAGGCCAGACACTTACCACTATGCTACAGGCGATCACAGAATTAGAGGCTGAATGAGACAGGTGAATCGTGATGCTTTTGTTGGTACCTGACAGCTAGCTAGTAGTAGAGAAAGATTGACCCGCATTTAGGCGCTAAATTAACGAAGATATATAGGGCGGCTCCCGCGCGCATAACGCGTGCGGCGCAGGGGGAGTTAACCGTGATATTTCATGTCGGGATACCCGGTGACCTCTCGTTGACCTCTCAACCTCTCGGCGCCATGGTCGGGGTGAGCTCTCGCCGTATGTATGTCATGTCGAGATAGTAGACACGTATGTCATGTCATTGTAACAGTCATGTCAATGTAACAGTCATTTCGTTGTAATAGTCATCTCGTTGTAACAGTCACGTGTGTCATGTCGTTTTATCAGAGACGTATGGTATGTCGTTGTAACAGTCATTTCGTTGTAATAGGCATCTCGTTGTAACAGTTACGTATGGCATGTCGTTTTATCAGACACGTATGGTATGTCGTTGTAACAGACATGTTGTTGTATCAGTCATGTCGATGTAGTAGACACGTATATCATGTCATTGTAACAGTCATGTCAATGTAACAGTCATGTCAATGTAACAGGCATTTCGTTGTAATAGTCATCTCGTTGTAACAGTCACGTATGTCATGTCGTTCTATCAGACACGTATGGTATGTCGTTGTAAAAGACATGTCGTTGTATCAGTGATGTCGATGTAGTAGACACGTATGTCATGTCATTGTAACAGGCATGTCAATGTAACAGTCATGTCAATGTAACAGGCATTTCGTTGTAATAGTCATCTCGTTGTAACAGTCACGTATGTCATGTCGTTTTATCAGACACGTATGGCATGTCGTTGTAACAGACATGTCGTTGTATCAGTCATGTTGATGTAGTAGACACGTATGTCATGTCATTGTAACAGTCATGTCAATGTAAAAGTCATGTCAATGTAACAGTCATTTCGTTGTAATAGTCATCTCGTTGTAACAGTCACGTATGTCATGTCGTTTTATCAGAGACGTATGGTATGTCGTTGTAACAGACATGTCGTTGCATCAGTCATGTCGATGTAGTAGACACGTATGTCATGTCGTTGTAACAGACACGTATGGTATGTCGTTGTAACAGACATGTCGTTGTATCAGGCATGTCGATGTAGTAGACACGTATATCATGTCATTGTAACAGTCATGTCAATGTAACAGTCATGACAATGTAACAGGCATTTCGTTGTAATAGGCATCTCGTTGTAACAGTCACGTATGTCATGTCGTTTTATCAGACACGTATGGTATGTCGTTGTAACATACATGTCGTTGTATCAGTCATGTCGATGTAGTAGACACGTATGTCATGTCATTGTAACAGTCATGTCAATGTAACAGTCATGTCAATGTAACAGTCATTTCGTTGTAATAGTCATCTCGTTGTAACAGTCACGTATGTCATGTCGTTTTATCAGAGACGTAGGGTATGTCGTTGTAACAGACATGTCGTTGCATCAGTCATGTCGATGTAGTAGACACGTATGTCATGTCGTTGTAGCAGACACGTATGGTATGTCGTTGTAACAGACATGTCGTTGTATCAGGCATGTTGATGTAGTAGACACGTATGTCATGTCATTGTAACAGTCATGTCAATGTAACAGTCATGACAATGTAACAGGCATTTCGTTGTAATAGTCATCTCGTTGTAACAGTCACGTATGTCATGTTGTTTTATCAGAGACGTATGGTATGTCGTTGTAGCAGACATGTCGTTGTATCAGGCATGTCGATGTAGTAGACACGTATGTCATGTCATTGTAACAGTCATGTCAATGTAACAGTCATTTCGTTGTAATAGGCATCTCTTTGTAACAGACACGTATGTCATGTCGTTTTATCAGACACGTATGGTATGTCGTTGTAACAGACATGTCGTTGTATCAGGCATGTCGATGTAGTAGACACGTATGTCATGTCATTGTAACAGTCATGTCAATGTAACAGTCATGTCAATGTAACAGTCATTTCGTTGTAATAGTCATCTCGTTGTAACAGTCACAGATGGCATGTCGTTTTATCAGACACGTATGGTATGTCGTTGTAACAGACATGTCGTTGTATCAGTCATGTCGATGTAGTAGATACGTATGTCATGTCATTGTAACAGTCATGTCAATGTAACAGTCTTGTCAATGTAACAGTCATTTCGTTGTAATAGTCATCTCGTTGTAACAGGCACGTATGTCATGTCGTTTTATCAGAGACGTATGGTATGTCGTTGTAACAGACATGTCGTTGTATCAGTCATATCGATGTAGTAGACACGTATGTCTTGTCATTGTAACAGTCCTGTCAATGTAACAGTCATGTCAATGTAACAGTCATTTCGTTGTAATAGTCATCTCGTTGTAACAGTCACGTATGGCATGTCGTTTTATCAGACACGTATGGCATGTCGTTGTAACAGACATGTCGTTGTATCAGTCATGTCGACGTAGTAGACACGTATGTCATGTCATTGTAACAGTCATGTCAATGTAACAGTCATGTCAATGTAACAGTCATTTCGTTGTAATAGTCATCTAGTTGTAACAGTCACGTATGTCATGTCGTTTTATCAGAGACGTATGGTTTGTCGTTGTAACAGACATGTCGTTGCATCAGGCATGTCGATGTAGTAGACACGTATGTCATGTCGTTGTATGGTATGTCGTTGTAACAGACATGTCGTTGTATCAGTCATGTCGATGTAGTAGACACGTATGGCATGTCATTGTAACAGTCATGTCAATGTAACAGTCATGTCAATGTAACAGTCATTGCGTTGTAATAGTCATCTCGTTGTAACAGGCACGTATGTCATGTTGTTTTATCAGAGACGTATGGTATGTCGTTGTAACAGACATGTCGTTGTAGCAGGCATGTCGATGTAGTAGACACCTATGTCATGTCAATGTAACAGTCATGTCAATGTAACAGTCATTTCGTTGTAATAGTCATCTCGTTGTAACAGTCACGTATGTCATGTCGTTTTATCAGACACGTATGGCATGTCGTTGTAACAGACATGTCGTTGTATCAGTCATGTCGATGTAGTAGACACGTATGTCATGTCATTGTAACAGTCATGTCAATGTAACAGTCATTTCGTTGTAATAGTCGGCTCGTTGTAACAGACACGTTGGTCACCAGTACAATGAGTATTCTGTTATTGGATCATAGGTCACAATCTATTTTTAGTAACTAATCAGGTATTGCATCAGAGATCAAAATCTATTTTTAGTAACTCAACATCCCCATTATAGGGGAACTGAGTAACACCATCTCTTTTTGTGAAAATTTCAGATTTCAATGCTGGAGCAATGTCTGTTACATTGTCATGACTGTTACATTGACATGACTGTTACAATGACATGACATACGTGTCTACTACATCAACATGCCTGATACAACGACATGTCTGTTACAACGTCATACCATACGTGTCTGCTACAACGACATGACATACGTGTCTACTACATCGACATGACTGATGCAACGACATGTCTGTTACAACGACATACCCTACGTCTCTGATAAAACGACATGACATACGTGACTGTTACAACGAGATGACTATTACAACGAAATGCCTGTTACATTGTCATGACTGTTACATTGACATGACTGTTACAATGACATGATATACGTGTCTACTACATCGACATGCCTGATACAACGACATGTCTGTTACAACGACATACCATACGTGTCTGTTACAACGACATGACATACGTGTCTACTACATCGACATGACTGATGCAACGACATGTCTGTTACAACGACATACCATACGTCTCTGATAAAACGACATGACATACGTGACTGTTACAACGAGATGACTATTACAACGAAATGACTGTTACATTGACATGACTTTTACATTGTCATGACTGTTACAATGACATGACATACGTGTCTACTACATCAACATGACTGATACAACGACATGTCTGTTACAACGACATGCCATACGTGTCTGATAAAACGACATGACATACGTGACTGTTACAACGAGATGACTATTACAACGAAATGCCTGTTACATTGACATGACTGTTACATTGACATGACTGTTACAATGACATGATATACGTGTCTACTACATCAACATGACTGATACAACAACATGTCTGTTACAACGACATACCATACGTGTCTGATAAAACGACATGCCATACGTGACTGTTATAACGAGATGCCTATTACAACGAAATGACTGTTACAACGACATACCATACGTCTCTGATAAAACGACATGACACACGTGACTGTTACAACGAGATGACTATTACAACGAAATGACTGTTACATTGACATGACTGTTACAATGACATGACATACGTGTCTACTACCTCGACATGACATACATACGGCGAGAGCTCACCCCGACCATGGCGCCGAGAGGTTGAGAGGTCAACGAGAGGTCACCGGGTATCCCGACATGAAATATATAGTGGTAAGTGTCTGGCCTGGCACGCTGTAGACCCGTGTTCGAAATCAGATGGAGACTGTTTTTTTTTAAATAATTCGGAATTTTTAAAATACGGAGCGCCGAGGTCACGCCGACAGACACCCCCAGTCAACATCCCGACACGAAATGTCACAGTTAAAAAATAATTCGGAATTTTTAAAATACGGAGCGCCGAGGTCACGCCGACAGACACCCCCAGTCAACATCCCGACACGAAATGTCACAGTTAACTCCCACTGCGCCTACAGTACATTAGGCGCCCAGAAGAAACCTCATTATGAGAAACCTGATGTTGTATAATCTACTAACCTATCACTATCGCTCAAGTACACCAAAGTCAGCCTATACCAAACATAAACACGTCACTTCCGGGTCACCGGGACTAGAGGTCAACACCTCGATACGAAATGTCACGGTTAACTCCCCCTGCGCCTACGGTACATTAGGCGCGCCGCGCGCCTACTATATATCTTTGTTAATTTAGCGCCTAAATGATAATCAAATACACCCTTGTATACTACTGCCGTCTCCATATCGAAGGTTGGTTACCATGGAGTGTCATTCATTCATTGAGTGCCGTCTCCATATCGAAGGTTCGTTACCATGGAGTGTCATTCATTCATTGAGTGCCGTCTCCATATCGAAGGTTGGTTACCATGGAGTATCATTCATTCATTGAGTGCCGTCTCCATATTGAAGGTTGGTTATTATGGAGTGTCATTCATTCATTGAGTGCCGTCTCCATATCGAAGGGTGGTTACTATGGAGTGTCATTCATTCATTGAGTGCCGTCTCCATATCGAAGGTTGGTTACCATGGAGTATCATTCATTCATTGAGTGCCGTCTCCATATCGAAGGTTGGTTACCATGGAGTGTCATTCATTCATTGAGTGCCGTCTCCATATCGAAGGTTGGTTACCATGGAGTGCCATTCATTCATTGAGTGCCGTCTCCATATCGAAGGTTGGTTACCATGGAGTGCCATTCATTCATTGACTGCCGTCTACATATCGAAGGTTGGTTACCATGGAGTGCCATTCATTCATTGAGTGCCGTCTCCATATCGAAGGTTGGTTACCATGGAGTGTCATTCATTCATTGAGTGCCGTCTACATATCGAAGGTTGGTTACCATGGAGTGCCATTCATTCATTGATTGCCGTCTACATATCGAAGGTTGGCTACAATGGAGTGCCATTCATTTAATGGGTGCCGTCTCCACATAGAAGGTTAGCAAGCAAATAGCGTCATTCGTTTATTGATTGTCGTTTTCATATCGAAAGCTGGCTATCAAGGAGCACCATTTTACTGTCTCTTGTCCTGATATTGCACGTTGTCATAGGTTCACCTGTCCACCTTTTGATATTATCTGTCCACTTTCGTCTTGTTCAGCTTCTACGTCCTCTACCTTGCACCTTCCTTTCCAAAATGACTTTCAGAAGAGCGTTTTGTCTCTTCTCACGTTCCAACGAATTTCAGTTGTCTGTTTTTCGAATTGTGTTACGTAGTTCCTTTTTTTTTCATTTTCTTCTGATTCAGAACTTCCTTGTTTGTCTTCTTTTCCTTCCACCTAATTCCTTGCTTTTCTTCTCCAGAGAGTGTATCAGGTACCTATTAAGTATTTATTACTATAAAGTGTAGTATCTGTTCTTATCAGCTTAATATCTGATACGTGGCCCATTGGGTCACTACAATATTCAACTGATTTGTGGATCTTCATTTTTATTAAATAGGTACATGATTTTTTACTGGGAAAGTAAAGCGGCACGGACGTAATACTGACCATATTACACTAAAATTCATGTGCCGAAGGTTTGTAAAAATCATTATCACTAACACCGTATTCCATATACGCCACTCGGGAAGACGAGGCATTTTACTTTACTTTCTTATTTATCTGGTATCCACTCATCGGTACCCATTTATCTTGTACCCATTTATCTGGTGTCCATTTATCTGGTGCCGATTTATCAGGTGCCCATTTATCTGGTGTCCATTTATCTGGTACCCATTTAGCGGTAGCGATTTATCTGGTGCCCATTTATCTGGTACCCATTTATCTGGTACCCATTTAGCGGTACCGATTTATCTGGTGCCCATTTATCTGGTGCCCATTTATCTGGTACCCATTTAGCGGTACCGATTTATCTGGTGCCCATTTATCTGGTACCCATTTATCTGGTACCCATTTAGCGGTACCGATTTATCTGGTGCCCATTTATCTGGTACCCATTTAGCGGTACCGATTTATCTGGTGCCCATTTATCTGGTACCCATTTATCTGGTACCCATTTAGCGGTACCGATTTATCTGGTGCCCATTTATCTGGTACCCATTTAGCGGTACCGATTTATCTGGTGCCCATTTATCTGGTACCCATTTAGCGGTACCGATTTATCTGGTGCCCATTTATCTGGTACCCATTTAGCGGTACTGATTTATCTGGTGCCCATATATCTGGTACCCATTTATCTGGTACCCATTTAGCGGTACCGATTTATCTGGTGCCCATTTATCTGGTATCGATTTAGCGGTACCGATTTATCTGGTGCCCATATATCTGGTGCAGATTTATCAGGTACCCATTTATCTGGTGCCCATTTATCTGGTATCGATTTAGCGGTACCGATTTATCTGGTGCCCATATATCTGGTGCAGATTTATCAGGTGCCCATTTATCAGGTGTCCATTTATCTGGTACCCATTTAGTGGTACCGATTTATCTGGTACCCATTTATCTGGTGCCCATTTATCTGGTACCCATTTAGCGGTACCGATTTATCTGGTGCCCATTTATCTGGTACCCATTTAGCGGTACCAATTTATCTGGTGCCCATTTATCTGGTACCCATTTAGCGGTACCGATTTATCTGGTGCCCATTTATCTGGTACCCATTTAGCGGTACCGATTTATCTGATACCCATTTATCTGGTGCAGATGTATCAGGTGCCCATTTATCTGGTGTCCATTTATCTGGTACCCATTTAGCGGTACTGATTTATCTGGTGCCCATTTATCTGGTACGCATTTAGCGGTATCGATTTATCTGGTGCCCATTTAGCGGTATCGATTTATCTGGTGCCCATTTATCTGGTGCCCATTTATCTGGTGCCCATTTAGCGGTACCGAATTATCTGGTGCCCATTTATCTGGTACCCAGTTAGCGGTACCGATTTATCTGGTGCCTATTTATCTGGTACCCATTTAGCGGTACCGATTTATCTGGTGCCCATTTATCTGGTACCCATTTATCGGTACCCATTTATCTGGTGCCCATTTAAAAATGGCTAGTGGACCCCGATAGCCTTTTAGTTTGGAAAAATGCGTTTCCTTAACTGCCGCTTGAAACCCCGAACCCTCATAGAACCTAGGTCATCATCAAACACCATGTTTGCTGGCGTAGGTGATCATGTCTATCTACAACTCTCGATCTCGACAGTTATTTATTATTTATGTTGTTGGCCTTCTGTCAAGCCATGTAGACCTTATACTAAGAGAGACACTGTATGTAGACCTTATACTAAGAGAGACACTGTATGTAGACCTTATACTAAGAGAGACACTGTATGTAGACCTTATACTAAGAGAGACACTATATGTAGACCTTATACTAAGAGAGACACTGTATGTAGACCTTATACTAAGAGAGACACTGTATGTAGACCTTATACTAAGAGAGACACTGTATGTAGACCTTATACTAAGAGAGACACTGTATGTAGACCTTATACTAAGAGGGACACTGTATGTAGACCTTATAATAAGAGAGACACTGTATGTAGACCTTATACTAAGAGAGACACTGTATGTAGACCTTATACTAAGAGAGACACTGTATGTAGACCTTATACTAAGAGAGACACTGTATGTAGACCTTATACTAAGAGAGACACTGTATGTAGACCTTATACTAAGAGAGACACTGTATGTAGACCTTATACTAAGAGAGACACTGTATGTAGACCTTATACTAAGAGAGACACTGTATGTAGACCTTATACTAAGAGAGACACTGTATGTAGACCTTATACTAAGAGAGAGACACTGTATGTAGACCTTATACTAAGAGAGACACTGTATGTAGACCTTATACTAAGAGGGACACTGTATGTGGACCTTATACTAAGAGAGACACTGTATGTAGACCTTATACTAAGAGAGACACTGTATGTGGACCTTAAACTAAGAGGGACACTGTATGTAGACCTTATACTAAGAGAGACACTGTATGTAGACCTTATACTAAGAGAGACACTGTATGTAGACCTTATACTAAGAGAGACACTGTATGTAGACCTTATACTAAGAGAGACACTGTATGTAGACCTTATACTAAGAGAGACACTGTATGTAGACCTTATACTAAGAGAGACACTGTATGTAGACCTTATACTGAGAGAGACACTGTATGTAGACCTTATACTAAGAGGGACACTGTATGTAGACCTTATACTAAGAGAGACACTGTATGTAGACCTTATACTAAGAGAGACACTATATGTAGACCTTATACTAAGAGAGACACTGTATGTATACCTTATACTAAGAGAGACACTGTATGTAGACCTTATACTAAGAGAGACACTGTATGTAGACCTTATACTAAGAGAGACACTGTATGTGGACCTTATACTAAGAGGGACACTGTATGTAGACCTTATACTAAGAGAGACACTGTATGTAGACCTTATACTAAGAGAGACACTGTATATAGACCTTATACTAAGAGAGACGCTGTATGTAGACCTTATACTAAGAGAGACACTGTATGTAGACCTTATACTAAGAGGGACACTGTATGTAGACCTTATACTAAGAGAGACACGCTTTGTATGTAGACATCATTAATAGTGACATTCATATATAGTTGGTAAATCTTATTAATTATTTTTTATTTGCTTCTCTTAGTTCTATAAAAATATCAACACGTTCTTTCTTATCAGAGAAACTACATTTCTGTTGCTTCAAGTTTCTCTCTGTTTATTTATTGTCAATGATTCACTTTCTATGTTTTAGTTTTGATTCTCTCACTTTCTATGTTTCAGTTTTGATTCTCTCACTTTCTTTGTTTCAGTTTTGATTCTATAGCTTTCTATGTTTTAGTTTTAATTCTCTCACTTTTTATGTTTTAGTTTTGATTCTCTCACTTTCTATGTTTTAGTTTTGTTTCTCTCACTTTCTATGTTTCAGTTTTGATTCTATAGCTTTCTATGTTTTAGTTTTGATTCTCTCACTTTCTATGTTTTAGTTTTGATTCTCTCACTTTCTATGTTTCAGTTTTGATTCTATAGCTTTCTATGTTTTAGTTTTGATTCTCTCACTTTTTATGTTTTAGTTTTGATTCTCTCACTTTCTATGTTTTAGTTTTGTTTCTCTCACTTTCTATGTTTCCGTTTTGCTCCTATAGCTTTCTATGTTTCAGTTTTTATTCTCTCACTTTCTATGTTTCAGTTTTGATTTTCTCACTTTCTATGTTTTAGTTTTGATTCTCTCACTTTCTATGTTTCAGTTTTGATTCTATCACTTTCTATGTTACAAGAAGGTTAGACATTGGATTGTTGTAATACAAGAAGGTTACACATTGGATTGCCGTAATACAAGAAGGTTAGACATTGGATTGCCGTAATACAAGAAAGTTAGACATTGGATTGCCGTAATACAAGAAGGTTAGACATTGGATTGCCGTAATACAAGAAAGTTAGACATTGGATTGCCGTAATACAAGAAAGTTAGACATTGGATTGCCGTAATACAAGAAGGTTAGACATTGTATTGCTGTAATACAAGAAGGTTAGACATTGGATTGCTGTAATACAAGAAAGTTAGACATTGGATTGCCGTAATACAAGAAGGTTAGACATTGGATTGCTGTAATACAAGAAGGTTAGACATTGGATTGCTGTAATACAAGAAGGTTAGACATTGGATTGCTGTAATACAAGAAGGTTAGACATTGGATTGCTGTAATACAAGAAAGTTAGACATTGGATTGCTGTAATACAAGAAGGTTGGACATTGGATTGCTGTAATGCAAGAAGGTTAGACATTGGATTGCTGTAATAGAAGAAGGTTAGACATTGGATTGCTGTAATACAAGAAGGTTAGACATTGGATTGCTGTATTACAAGAAGGTTAGACATTGGATTGCCGTAATACAAGAAGGTTGGACATTGGATTGCTGTAATACAAGAAGGTTAGACATTGGATTGCTGTAATAGAAGAAGGTTAGACATTGGATTGCTGTAATACAAGAAGGTTAGACATTGGATTGCTGTATTACAAGAAGGTTAGACATTGGATTGCCGTAATACAAGAAGGTTAGACATTGGATTGCTGGAATACAAGAAGGTTAGACATTGGATTGCTGTAATACAAGAAGGTTAGACATTGAATTGCCGTAATACAAGAAGGTTAGACATAGGATATCACTTTATCTATCTTGGAAGTCACATTGATCGAGAAGGGGATACGAGCAAAGAAATTAGAATCAGACTGGCTAAAGCAGCAATGTCTTTCAGAAGCCTTGAAAAGTTGTGGAAATCAAAACTCATTAGCACAAACACAAAACTTAGGCTATTCAAATCAAATGTACTATCAACCCTTACGTATGCGTGTGAAAGCTGGAAAACAACAAGAGATATAGAAACAAAGTTGAACGCATTCGAAAATAAATGTCTAAGGAAAATACTTGGTATAGAATGGAACGAATTCAAAACAAACGAGGAAATTAGAGAAATCGCCAATCAACCACTAATATCTTCAGTAATAAAGAAAAGACGATGGTCATACGTTGGACATGTGATGAGAAGAGATAATAATCGAATAAGCCCTCATATGGGAAACAACAGGTAAAAGAAAAAGAGGAAGACCCAGGGAGACACTGAGAAGAACATTGATGAGAGAGGCAAGAGCAGCAGGAATCGGCTCCCTCAATGAGATAGAACTGCTTGCACAGAACAGAGACAGATGGCGAGATTTGATAAAATATCTTTAAAAGAAAACTGCTAGAACAAAAATTCATATAGGAGAAGGTGTATCTTGGTCTACGCCCTATGGGCCGGTTACGGCTCGAAAGGTCAATAGATAGAATACAAGAAGGTTAGACATTGGATTGCTGTAATACAAGAAGGCTAGACATTGGATTGCCGTAATACAAAAGGTTAGACATAGGATTGCCGTAATACAAGAAGGCTAGACATTACACTCGGACTGATTTGAAAATTGGCCGGGAAAGATACTTTGGCGGGAGATGTCCGGAAAGGCAGGGGTGGGGTGAGAGAGAGTGTCTGCTTTTTTTTTTTAATTAAACCCATCCCAATAGAAGTGAGTGGTAGGAATAGAAGTGACGTAGCACCGCGCTTCAAGAGTTCAAAGAGCTATCTCCGACACAACGCGTCCAAGTCTTCTCTTTTATCTTCTTGCTAATGCCACTCAGCCTGGGATAAAGAAACACAACTCAGTAACGTCCTGAGTCCTAGTGATTACTTTAAAAGAGGGCCGATTCCGTGTATGATAGGGTGACCATTCGTCCCCGATTTCCGGGGACAGTCCCCGGAATGTAGAAGTTGTCCCCGATTTTGTCCCCGATTTCAGTGAATAAATAAATGTTCATACACGGAATCGGCCCTCTTTTAAAGTAATCACTAGGACTCAGGACGTTACTGAGTTGTGTTTCTTTATCCCAGACTGAGCGGCATTAGCAGGAAGATAAAAGAGAAGATTTGGACACGTTGTGTCGGAGATAGCTCTTTGAACTCTTGAAGCGCGGTGCTACGTCACTTCTATTGGGATGGGTTTAATTTTTTTAAAAAGCAGACACTCTCTCTCCCCCCACCCCTGCCTTTCCGGAAATCTCCCGCCAACGTATCTCGCCAAAGTCGCCAACAGTAAAAACTAACATTAATTTATCGTGTGAAAGCTTCAGTGAAAAACTTGCTTCAAATCATGAGATCTTGAGAAAGATACGCTCAAAAAACAAGTACCACGCCGAGGCAACAACCTCTTCAGTATAAATAAGGTAATGTAAACATTACTTTAATACTGCAATTGATATCTAAATGTTGTTTATTTTTTTTTTATTTTAAATATTTTTTTTTTTATTGAGAAACACAACTAGCTATTGTAATGTCATTAAGTGCGTGTATCGCATAAGTACCGTGAATATTAACAAAAATAAAATCAAACAGCAAATGAACAGTTATTATGAAATTTAAAGTTATCTTTTTTTTGCATCTACAAAATTTCTTGCGCACACACAGTCACACACCCACCCACACATATTATAAATATAAAATATATATATATAAATAAATATATATGTATACATACACACACACACACACACACACACGCACACACATATATATCGTTCGTCCCCGATTTTGTGGGACAGTCTCAGAAATAAGCAAAAAAATCCTCTGAAATGTAAAAAATATGACAAATGTCCTCGAAAACAATGGGAAAAAAATGGTCACCCTAGTGTATGAACATTTATTTATTCACTGAAATCGGGAACAAAATCGGGGACAAATTTCTTTCGGGGACAACTTCTACATTCCGGGGACTGTCCCCGGAAATCGGGGACGAATGGTCACCCTAATGTTAAAGGTCTTCGCCGGCGTTACATAGTTCGTGAATCTGAGCTGAAACCATCTTTAGTACTTTCACTAGCATGTAGTGGTGGTGGTAACTACTGAGATTATTAATAGCCTGTGGCTATTGCTGGAAATGGATTTGACCATTTATAGATGGTTATTGAGTTATTGAGTTATTTGCGGGTCATCATCATTGCACTCCGAACACGTCCATAGGTGCTCAGATCCCCTCCTCAGCAATTCCCTCAGTGTCCAGCGACTGACGACTCCAGTTCTATGTTGGTTGATAAGTCTTCTTACACGGCCACCAAGTTTCTCATTTCTGGCTGTGCCCATCTTAACTCCCATTTCCATCATCCGAAGAAGCGACGTTGATCTGTGTTTGTCGAAGTCCTGTGCTCTTCCCATATCTCGGAGTGCATTGATGACGTCCGCCCGATCCATCGGTTGCCCGTCCTCAACGACAGCGCAGCTAGCCAACCTGTCCGCTCTCTCATTTCCCCGTACTCCCGCATGTCCAGGGACATAGACAAAGGTGACCTTACGTATTTTGGATTTCTGCAACGACTCTACCCATTGCATGCGTACAAAGCCCGCCTCCACTTTTTTTATCATGCTCATCGAATCACTCAGTATACATGCGTGGATGTAGTCTTGTGACTCTAACCATTTGAATGCCTTGGTCACTGCCATCACCTCCATTGTCATGCTACTCGTGGTCATGGCGTATGCACCACTGTCTTCCTTGGCTATTCTGCCTGCCGAACGTGCTGTAAATGCCCATGCACTTTTTTCGTGTCGTCTTACAGATCCGTCTGTACATATGACTGCATCTTTCTCATCGGTGTTATCGCAGATGAGACCGTTGACCTCAGCATTAACCACGACTGGGTTCTGTTCCCTGCTTTTCCTGTCGAGTGTGACAATACATGAGAAAGTCCCCTTGAATGACGTAGGCACCGGTATCCACTCCTCACCAACGCTGATATTGGTAAGCCCACAGACCTGTTTGATGACATCTTCTGCTCGGCCCACCCATGATTTGCCTCTTTTTAGCCTGGTACCTTTCTCTGTGTTGAGCACGTGGTGCAATGGATGCTCTGTATCTGTACTAATCTTCAGGTATGCTCGTGCTCTCCAGATCTTGATTCTGTCATCCATGGTTGGAAAGTCAAGAAGATACCTCATTGCTACACAAGGAGTGTCCCTTGTACATCCCAAAATAATGCGCATGGCTTCATTTTGTATTTTCTCCAGCCTATCAATTTGAGTCGTACTGACAGTAAGAATGGCCAGGGCATACTCGATTGGTGCGAGGACTAATCCCTGGAACAGAAGAGTAAGTAGCCTCTGCTCGATGTTGGCAGCTGCCATGACCTTCAAGGCGGCTAATCCTTTGCGGGATTTTGTTATCACATGGTCAACGTGGTCCCGAAAACACAGGCTGCGATCAAACTTAATTATAGATGGTTCTGAAATACAATGAAGATGATCTGTCTACCAAATTAAACCAATTCAATTGCACAACTCCTTCCTCGATGCTGCAAGGCACACCACAACAGAGACAAAATACGTCGAATTCCCTTTTCCTCTTTCTCCATCAACAGTATATTTATTGATCCGGTGTGAATTAAAAAAAAAACACATTGATTTATTACTTGTATCACATTTATTTGAAACCACCGGAAGGTTATGGTTATGGAAGACCCCAGCATAAGTGCAAACAAATTAAAATCCATAACACCGGAAGGTCTATTTATGATACCTGACAGATTAACTCGCCAATATTATCATAACATAAGGCCGCCGTCTTCTGTGGCCATTAATTTACTGCGTCACAAGAGGGAGGGACCGACCTAACAACCGCCACGTAGACTGTCGCTGAATGTGCCATGAAATGCGGTCCAGCTGTTGCGAAATACTGGATTTGTATAGGAGTGATCGTTCGTTGCTATGAATAGCTTTAGTACTCTGGCTTAATTTGTCTTGGTATTTTGGAATGTTTAGGAGCTACATACGCACTGCTCTCCAATTGTGTGGGTAAGTTTGGAAATAAATTTTCTGTTAGCCGCTTTTAAAAAAAAGTGAATTTCAAAGTGTTTTTGAACTCTAATCCTGTTCGTACATTTTATTTCTGGATGAGATGCTCTAAGTTGATTACATTCCGCTTATTATTAAAAGTAATATTTTATAGGAGTGGGTCTATTTTGTAACACATCACACAAATGTGAATTGTCTAGATTTATTAATTTATGAGTTGGTGATATTTTAATAAAAAATAACACCAGAGCTAATTATATCTCATTGATATTATGTTTTTCTTATTCATTATTTCATTGATATCTATGATTTTTTTTCTTCCATTAACTATATCTCAAACTAAAAATAAGAATAGCAAAATTGTATATCTTCTCAACATTCCTGTATGGCGCAGAAGGATGGACATTAGACAAGAGAAGAGAACAGAAAATTGAAGCCTTTGAAATGTGGATTTATAGAAGAATGGGAAGAATTGGATGGGAAGTAAAGAAAACAAACAATGAAGTTTTAAAACAAATTAAAATCAAAAGAGAACTTCTGAACACAATTCAAAGAAGACACAAAAGATTTTGGGACACGTTAAAAGACACAGCAGCCTACTAAAAGTAATCTTGGATGGAAAAATGCAAGGTAAAAGAGGCAGTGGCAGACCAAGACTAACATGGACGAGTAACATCAACAGATAGACAAGACAGCCTATGGCAACCTGCTCTATAAAGTCAAGAGACATCGCGGAATCGGCTCATCACGATAGCCAACCTTCGATGCGGAGATGCCTCTCAATGATGATGAGGATATTTTAGTAAAGTTATACTTAAATGTGATGAGAAGAAACATCTTACAAATTAATAAATGTGATGAGAAGAAACATCTTACAAATTAATAAATGTGATGAGAAGAAACATCTTACAAATTAATAAATGTGATGAGAAGAAACCTCTTACAAATTAATAAATGTGATGAGAAGAAACATCTTACAAATTAATAAATTTGGCACTTTCTTGTTTAAAATGTTTAACTGTTAACTACAATTTATTATTTGTTTATTTGACGTAATGCCACGAGTTTATGCGGGCAGGGTGCCCTTTGACTCATTGATGTGGCGGGTTGTAATGACTTTCTACTTTCTTGACATTTCCGGCTCTTACTGGAGAAGTTGGAGTTCGTCTATCCCAGGCTATGCTGGAAAACTACTAGTTCAGCCCAGAGGTACTGTAATACTGGGTCTTCTATATCAGTAACAGCCACCACTACAGGGAACACAGCGATCCTAGCTTCTGTTAGGCAGCCTGTTTTGACGCAGACTTACCGGGGGGAGACGACGAGGAGGTAGAACTGCTAGGTCTTGGTCAGCTGAAGGTGCGCCAACCCTGCTATTGCGACCGCAGATCGCAGCCGCTTAAGTTCCCCCAACAATTTATTATAAAATGTCTACAAATCAACCTGTGTAGAGTACCATGTTTAAGACATTATAGGGGCCTGTATCAGCTGCACTGTCCGAACGTTCTGGTAAAGTGGCTATTGAGCTCCCTCAACTTCAGAACTCACAGTTTTTATATTTTTAATGTGATAAACATAGTATCAATTCTACAAGTGGAAATACACAACACACTGAAGAACAGTGTATATACAACGATTTTTTCTTGTTATGGGATGCGATGATAGAGTTGCGGAAAACTGTTGCGTATAATGTTTGTTTGTTACAGCAGCTTGTATATAAGTGTTATATAAGTGATCGCGAGACAACTAAAATATCACGTACAGTTTGAAGCGTTTTATTCTCCTAGAGGATACTTAATTATAATAATTTTAATTTAATTTAAATGTTTTTTTATATAATAAAATATATTTTTCGATATTCCGGTGCTGCTTGGTCGTATATCTTTTGGCGTATGCTGTAGCTGCAGCTGCCTTTCTATGTTTGGATTCTTCTATGAGAAAAGATTTAGTTCGGACGATTCCATTGTCACTGGTGATTGAGCAATTATATATTTTAATTTGTTTACAGTGATACCGGGGCCTTCGACTAACCATAGCTGTACACGGTGTGTATGTGTAAAAGACAGTACACATCTATTATGTGAATCTCTTAAAACTGTAAAAGTAATTGCGTTTTTAATTAACGCATTTATTTCTAGAAAGGAAAAACAGATTCCATCTCAGTTGTAGGCTGATCCAATGAGTGGTTGGAAGAGGTTTGTTATCGATTGGAGTGTCTGGTCACGAAGCACCACTTAGAGCGGTTTGATGTCTGTCTCTCTGTTTCAAAGAGATGCTCACGGCAAAGCTTGAAGGGAGATATGAGATAGAATACGTCACTGGAACAATTAACGTAATTATTAGAATTAATGTGATGGGGATTATTATAATACAAGGCACGAAATGGACTGGAAGCGTATTCTTTCCACATGTTTAGACAATGATTAATGCACACTCTCCCTAAATACTTAGTGTTGTAAGGACGATCGTGGTCAATGTCGCCAGTTATAAAGCACCCTGCTATCTCAATGAAAAGAGAATGAATAAATCATGCAAAGAGCGATGAAATCAGAAACACCATTGGAATTCTACCTGTAATCGAATATACAGAGAGACGAAGATTAAAGTGATTTGAACATTCAATACACATAAACCCGTCAGCATCTATACAAACGATCTGTGATACGACACCAAAGGAGTGCATGGACATTTACAGCACGCTCGGCAGGCAGAATTGTCAAAGAAGACAGTGGTGCATACGTGATGGCCATGGCAGTGACCAAGGCATTTAAATGGTTGAGTCACAAGACTACACCCATGCATGTATACTGAGTGATTCGATGAGTATAATAAAAAAAAAAAGTGGAGATGGGCTCTGTACGCAGGCAATAGGTAGAGTCACCTTTGTCTACGTCCCTGGACATGCGGGGGTACGGGGAAATGAAAGAGCGGACAAGTTGACTACCTGTGCTGTCGTTGAAGACAGTCGACAAATGGATCAAGCGGACATCATCAATGCTCTCCGAGATGTGGAAAGGGCACAAGACTTCGACAATCACAAGTCATCGTCCCTCCGGATTAAAGAGATATGAGTTAAGATGGGCACAGCCAGAAACGAGAAACTTAGTGGGCGTGTAAGAAGACTTTTATCAATCAACACAGACCTGGAGTCGTCTGTCGCTGGACTTGGTGAGGAGGGGATCTGAGCTCCAAAGGACATGTTTGGAGTGCAATGATGATGACCCGCAAATAACTCAAACCCCTCAGTATTAACATCACGAGCGTATAAAAACAAATAAAACAACCAAGATATAGAGGCAGACCAAGAAGAAGATGGATTTAGAGAATTGACGACACAACAAATAATACAATATCACTATGTATCAAGCCAGAGAAAGTGCCCTAATAGAAAACACAGCATTGATTTAGCCTGCGACACCTACTGGCAAAAAGCAGAACAGGATACAAGAAGATGGTCAAAATGACTGTTTGTCTAGGACGTTTTATCTGGCACGTTATCAGTGGTTTTAACTGTGCCACCTCTTACATCCGAACTGACTCTCCCTTGTGACTTATTGCCAGTTAGTTAACTCAGGTACAGGACATGGCAGCATCATAGCACGTGATAGTTGAACAATAGAAGTCAAACTGTTGTAAAATAATATACGAATGTGGTGCTGGTCGTATCTGTGAGTCGGTCTCTGTCTTTTATTGTTATACACGGTAACACGATATTCAATACCACAACTACAAATGATGAAGTTGTGAAACAACTTAAAATTAAAAGAGAACCACTAAATACAATTAGAACAAGACAAATTAGATTTTTGGGGCATGTTAAAAAACACAGCAGCCTACTAAAAGTGACATTGGAAGGGACAATACAAGGTAAAAGAGGCAGACCAAGACTAACATGGACGAGAAACATCAAACTATGGACAGAAGAGCCTATGACAACCTGCACCATCAAAGCAAGAGATAGAGCGGAATGGCGCTCCATGACAGCCAACCTTCGATGCGGAGACGGCACTTGATGATGATGAACTACAAATCATGGTTCAGAAACACACCACGTGACATAAATAACGATCGTTAGAAGACATTTCTATTCTAATGCAACTACCAAAACCCCTTCACGGTTCGGCGCCGACAAAATAATGTCATGTACGAGATTGTCACTGAAATGTATGATCAACCGTTACGTATGCGTGTGAAAGCTGGAACACAACAAGAGACATAGAAACAAAGTTGAACGTATTCGAACATAAATGTCTAAGGAAAATACTTGGTAGAGCGTGGAACGAATTCAAAACAAACGAGGAAATTAGAGAAATCGCCAATCAACCACTAATATCTTCAGTAATAAAGAAAAGACGATGGTCATAGATTGGACATGTGATGAGAAGAGATAATAACCGAATAGCAAAGCAAGCCATCATGTGGGAAACAACAGGTAAGGGGAAAAGAGGAAGACCCAGAGAGACACTGAGAAGAGCATTGATGAGAGAAGCAAGAGCATCAGGAATCGGTTCCCTCAATGAGATAGAGCTGCTTGCACAGAACAGAGACAAATGGCGAGATTTGATAAAAATGTATTTAAAAGAATTGAAAACTACTAGAATAAAAAATTTAGATAAGAGAGGGAGTATCTTGGTCTACGCCCTATGGGCCGGCTACGGCTCGAAAGGTCAATAGATAGATAGATTGTCACTTGTAATCAACTAAGTCCTATAAACATTATCTCCTGTTTCTAATCTAACTATCGGCTTTTCTGGATGGTAACATCATATTAGTTTGTTGACGCTCATTTCTTTGTTTGATATCTGCTTACGATTGACTGGGATTTTCTTTACAGGATTCGCCTGGTAAACGAATTAACTCGCGATTCCCAACTTGACTTGTCCTCCTTGTTTAACCCGTTATTCTTATTCAACCTCTTAGTTCCCACTTAGTTCTCATTGGAAAAATCTCGTGATCCACGCCAGTTCTTAACTCCAACTTTTGAACTCTGACCTTTAATATTTCCTTTTATATTAAGTGTGCTGACTGTACTTTATATTATATTATTATCTCCGTCATCTTTCCTAGATCTTTAGTGTTTTGTTTCTACTTCCTTTCAGTTTGCTGATTTATCTTTGCGACGCATAGTGGGGTGAGATTAACGTACATGAACAACAAAAGTGCTGTAATTTACAACAATCCATTTCATCCTGGCGATTTTTTTATTACCAGGTTTTTGTCCCTTCAATTTCATATCTATTTCTGTTCGCTTGACCCAACTAGTCTATTTGATGGGAAGTGGTGTATGGTCTTGGTCAGCTTTAGTTCTCTGACCTCCACGTCAGCAGTCAGCTACGAGAAGAAGGACGCTGTAATGATTGAACTGTCTATCTTGTAAATATGGGAAATAATTAGCCAAAACGGAAAGTTATCATTTTGATACAAGAGAGTATGTGTGATTCTATTTCTTAGAGCGCTTTTGATGCACAACCTTCTACAGAAAGTTGTGTTTTTGATACATGAAAGTTGTAGACAAGGGCAATCTGGAGACACGTGGACGAATGTGCGTGGTAATGAACTTCTAGTTGAATATTTACATGAGCTTGTTTATTTATGTACGTGCTGTGGTAGCGTAGAATAATATAACATAAGTGGGTTGTCACTTTATTTAGGAAGTGAAGCCCTGTTTTAAAACTGAATGTCCTTCCGTCTTCGTCACTGACTTCAATGAGACAATTCTGTTGAGAAGTAATAAAAATATTTCTGACTGGAAAACAAAAAGGTTAACTCACTTCATCCAACAGGACGCACCGTCGCATTTAGCAGAAATATTAACGACAGTTGAGCGACTATTTTATTTTAGGCTGGAAACAAAATCGTCTTGTTTTCCAAACTGATCATTTCATGGCTAAATACGTTTCACAAAAACATTGTGTTGTTATATGTTACAAATTACATGCAAATATGATTCATCGTTCCTAACAAGAGATTGTATCAATGCAGTAACACACAATAATAATTCTTCTATAGCGATCGCCCGACGATTGCTCATCTTCATATGTCTCATGCTCTTACAATTAAAATGATCTTAAGTGGCCGCAGATGAATTGTGTTGTGGCTTTCTGCACAGCTGAGATATTTGCGTCCTTCGGCTCAACACATCCGACTTCAGCACGATATTTGTGGCACTAGGTTGTTTCCCATCTTCGACTCCTACTCACTTGACTAGACTTCTCAGTCTGTTTCTAGGGACATCAAGAGAAGCAGGTCAAGAATCTGGATAGTTTATTTTTCACCGATCCTGACGCAAGCATTCAAGCAATGAGTCACTGACCAACTTTAAACCTGATAGTGACGCCCCTACGTGACGGTTCAACATTTATTTCGTTCTAAATAAGGGACAGTAGATAATAGTTGTTTGATGTTGGAATGAAACGCTTATGAAGCAATTTTGTTGAGTTCGGCCAGACGTTATCATTTCTTCGGAACCGTCCCCTCGTTGTGACAGGATGTGTCCAGGCAGACCTCACTTAAGTCGCTGCTTGTGTGTTAACTTGGGTCATTGAGAGATATGAGTTAATCCACCCCACTTCTCTTTCCCCGACTCCTCCGTGAAAATAAGGGGAAATTACATTTCTATTTGTTTGCCTGGCATGGAAGCTGTTTGCTTAATGGGTGTGGAGTATTTCTAATGGTCGAGTAAGCTATGTGATTAATGGATGGCGAGTGTTTCTAATGGTCGAGTAAGCTATGTGACTAATGGATGGCGAGTGTTTCTAATGGTCGAGTAAGCTATGTGATTAATGGATGGCGAGTGTTTCTAATGGTCGAGTAAGCTATGTGATTAATGGATGGCGAGTATTTCTAATGGTCGAGTAAGCTATGTGATTAATGGATGGCGAGTATTTCTGATGGTCGTGTAAGCTATTTGGTTAATGGATGGCGAGTATTTTGATGGCCGTGTATGCTATTTGGTTAATGGATGGCGAGTATTTCTGATGGTCGTGTAAGCTATGTGATTAATGGATGGCCAGTATTTTGATGGTCGTGTAAGCTATTTGGTTAATGGGTGGCGAGTATTTCTAATGGCCGTGTAAGCTATTTGGTTAATGGGTGGCGAGTATTTCTAATGGCCGTGTAAGCTATTTGGTTAATGGGTGGCGAGTATTTCTGATGGTCGTGTAAGCTATGTGATTAATGGATGGCGAGTGTTTCTAATGGTCGAGTAAGCTATGTGATTAATGGATGGCGAGTATTTTGATGGCCGTGTATGCTATTTGGTTAATGGATGGCCAGTATTTTGATGGCCGTGTAAGCTATTTGGTTAATGGATGGCGAGTATTTCTGATGGTCGTGAAAGCTATTTGGTTAATGGGTGGCGAGTATTTCTGATGGACGTGAAAGCTATTTGGTTAATGGGTGGCGAGTATTTCTGATGGTCGTGAAAGCTATTTGGTTAATGGGTGGCGAGTATTTCTGATGGTCGTGAAAGCTATTTGGTTAATGGGTGGCGAGTATTTCTGATGGTCGTGAAAGCTATTTGGTTAATGGGTGGCGAGTATTTCTGATGGACGTGAAAGCTATTTGGTTAATTGGTGGCGAGTATTTCTGATGGTCGTGAAAGCTATTTGGTTAATGGGTGGCGAGTATTTCTGATGGTCGTGAAAGCTATTTGGTTAATGGGTGGCGAGTATTTCTGATGGTCGTGAAAGCTATTTGGTTAATGGGTGGCGAGTATTTCTGATGGTCGTGGAAGCTATTTGGTTAATGGATGGGGCGTATTTCTGATGGTCGTGAAAGCTATTTGGTTAATGGATGGGGCGTATTTCTGATGGTCGTGAAAGCTATTTGGTTAATGGATGGCGAGTTTTTCTGATGGTCGTGAAAGCTATTTGGTTAATGGATGGCGAGTTTTTCTGATGGTCGTGAAAGCTATTTGGTTAATGGATGGCGAGTTTTTCTGATGGTCGTGAAAGCTATTTGGTTAATGGATGGCGAGTTTTTCTGATGGTCGTGGAAGCTATTTGGTTAATGGATGGGGCGTATTTCTGATGGTCGTGAAAGCTATTTGGTTAATGGATGGCGAGTATTTCTGATGATCGTGGAAGCTATTTGGTTAATGGGTGGCGAATATTTCTAATGGCCGTGGAAACTGTTTGGTTAATTAAAAGATGACGATTATATATGTTGGTTATGGAAACTATTTGGTTAATATAAAAAAGTATGTTAAATGTTATCTCTACCAACAAAATGAAGATTAAACACTTAAGTCAAGAGATGCACTATGTGGAGTTGAGAGCTATTTTCATCATTTCTAAGTAACGGAAGTCGTCATCGTTCTGCAGGCGCGGTCAAAGCTGAGTTTGAAAATTAAGACTATGCCTAATAAATAAATTAAAACATGTCCGGTAGGGTAAGAAGGATTTAAAACGGGAAAATGGTTAATTAGAAAGTACAACGCATTCATTTGCACTTGACCTCTGCAGTCACGATTTAAAAAAATGAACCTTAAAGAATTTTTAAATAAAAGTTCTTCATTATTGACTTTTAGGCCTTACTTATAAAATGTTTATCTTGTAACCATAGAAACACGCCAAGTTAAGTTCGATCCAGAAAAGTAATATTTTATAAAACTTGTTTAGGGCAGGCAGTATTTTCTCAGTTCTGGTGTTTAGTCACTAGTGCTTTCTTATTGTTTTTTTTTTATTAATTTTTTTTTCGCAGAGGTTGCACATTTGTTTGTTATTTTTATTGTATTATTTATGATATACCACTCTGTGGTTTCCTTTTTTTGGAACTAACATTTGTTTCATATTTTTTATATTTAAAGCTCATTACACATTTAATGTAGCACGTAAACAAATGCAGAGGCAGAAAGTTGTAGTGATACGATTACCCACACCAACAGGCCTGGCACTTAATGATTATAGCATTCATGTTATGTTAAATTAGGATCATCATCACAGCACTCCGGGCACATCCATAGGTGCTCCGATCTTCTCCTCAAAATGTTCATCAATACACAGCGACTAAACGTGCCAGTTCGCTGTTGGTTGACAAATCCGCTCATTCGTCCAGGATATAGCTCTGTTCTGGCAACACCGGTCTTCACTCCCGGTTCTAGATAGCCATGTATTTGTACTTCTGTCACAGTCTTTTGTTTCACCCATCTCTCGTAGATTGTTAATGATATCTGCATGACCGATGGCAGTTAATGAAGATC
Source organism: Megaustenia siamemsis (assembly GCA_032433765.1). NCBI lineage: Eukaryota > Metazoa > Mollusca > Gastropoda > Stylommatophora > Ariophantidae > Megaustenia > Megaustenia siamemsis. The sequence continues at coordinate 71,230,160 of JAVIAB010000024.1, read as the reverse complement.
ATTATCAAGTAAATCAACAAATACAAAAGTCACGAATGTCGTCAAATATAAACAGAACATCAACATAACTATAGAAGGCAGGCAACTAAAACAAGTAGAGGAATTCAAATACCTAGGATGTTTAATGACAAACGACATTTATCAGACAGCAGAGCTAGACTCAAGATGCAACAAAGCTTGTCAAATCATTGGACAGTTATCACCACTGTTGTCCAACAATGAAATAACTCTAGAGGCAAAACGAGCACTCTACAATACAATTTTCATTCCAACGTTATGCTACCAATGTCAGTCCTGGACCCTAGATGCAAGAACATTAAGAAAAATAACCTCTACAGAGATTAAATGTGTTAGACGAATGACAGGAAACAGCCTGAGAGATAAGATCACATATGAAGAACTGATAAAAAAGCTACTTATAGCCCTCGTCATAAAATATATAAAGAAACAACAGATAAAATGGTTTGGCCACGTGACAAGGCAGAGTGATCAAAACACAACACAACGAGCCCTCAAGAAACATTGCGAGAACACCAGACCCAAGGATCGACCACGAAAAAGATGGATCGATGAAATATTATTAACACTAGGAAACATAACAACAGCAGAAGCAAACAGAAGAGCAAAAGACCGCAAATTATATCTCCCCTCGACGCTGAAAGGCAAATGAGGAAGGAAAGAAGAAGATGAAGCAGATATTTAAGTACCGTGCCTCCTGTCGTAGGTGATCATGTCTCTCCACAACCTTCGATCTCGACAGTTATTTATCATTTCTGTTGTTGACTTTCTGCCAAGCCATTCTCTTAAGCTCTATAGTATCTTTTCTCTTTTGCCTCCCTCTATCTTCTTCGTCCCTCAATTTTCCCAGTTGTTAAAATATATTCCAGCTGTTCTCTTTTCATTGCATACCCAAAAAATCATGATTGTTTCTTCCTAATATTGGATATTAGCTCTCTTTGGCCTCTTTCAGAAATTTTCCATTACTCTTCTTAGCTGATTGTGGTATTCTCAACATTCTTCTGTAAAATCACATTTCTACAGCTTCCAGTGATTTTCTTGTCTATTGTCCTATTATCAATGATTCCCATCCAAATGTCAAAACTGGCTCAATATAACATTTAAGAGCTCTTCTTCTTGTTTCTATTGTCAAAAATGAATGAAGAAGCTACTTAAGGGTGAATTGTTGTAGCTAGAGCATAAATAAAAGCTATGACCGTAAATAGTGCACGGCATGTTTGTTCAATCTTAACGTGACATTTTAGGTTCAATCCTTGAAATTTTGCAACATTATGTTAGTGACAAAAATAGCTTAGTCCACTAAACTCTACTCATTCAGTCCACTAAACTCTACTCATTCAGTCCACTAAACTCCATTCATTCAGTCCGCTAAACTCAATTCATTCAGTCCACTAAACTCTACTCATTCAGTCCACTAAACTCCATTCTTTCAGTCTACTAAATTCCATTCTTTCAGTCCACTAAACTCCATTCATTCAGTCTACTAAACTCTACTCATTCAGTCCACTAAACTCTACTCATTCAGTCCACTAAACTCCATTCATTCAGTCCACTAAACTCTACTCATTCAGTCCACTAAACTCCATTCATTCAGTCCACCAAACTCTACTCATTCAGTCCACTAAACTCTACTCATTCAGTCCACTAAACTCTACTCATTCAGTCCACTAAACTCTACTCATTCAGTCCACTAAACTCTACTCATTCAGTCCACTAAACTCTACTCATTCAGTCCACTAAACTCTACTCATTCAGTCCACTAAACTCTACTCATTCAGTCCACTAAACTCCATTCATTCAGTCCACTAAACTCTACTCATTCAGTCCACTAAACTCTACTCATTCAGTCCACTAAACTCTACTCATTCAGTCCACTAAACTCTACTCATTCAGTCCACTAAACTCTACTCATTCAGTCCACTAAACTCTACTCATTCAGTCCACTAAACTCTACTCATTCAGTCTACTAAACTCCATTCATTCAGTCTACTAAACTCCATTCATTCAGTCCACTAAACTCCATTCATTCAGTCCACTAAACTCCATTCATTCAGTCTACTAAACTCCATTCATTCAGTCTACTAAACTCCATTCTTTCAGTCCACTAAACTCCATTCATTCAGTCCACTAAACTCCATTCATTCAGTCCACTAAACTCCATTCTTTCAGTCCACTAAATTCCATTCATTCAGTCCACTAAACTCCATTCATTCAGTCCACTAAATTCCATTCGTTCAGTCCATTAAACTCCATTCATTCAGTCTACTAAACTCCGTTCATTCAGTCCACTAAATTCCATTCATTCAGTCTACTAAACGCCATTCGTTCAGTCCACTAAACGCCATTCATTCAGTCCACTAAATTCCATTCGTTCAGTCCACTAAACTCCGTTCATTCAGTCCACTAAATTCCATTCATTCAGTCCACTAAACTCCATTCTTTCAGTCCACTAAACGCCATTAATTCAGTCCACTAAACTCTACTCATTCAGTCCACTAAACTCTACTCATTCAGTCCACTAAATTCTACTCATTCAGTCCACTAAACTCTACCCATTCAGTCCACTAAGCTCTACTCATTCAGTCCACTAAACTCTACTCATTCAGTCCACTAAACTCCATTCATTCAGTCCAGAAAAAACATTCAGTCATTTCATTGAAGAAAACGTGACAGAAACTGCTAGCATTTTTGTTTTCTTCAATAAAGGAGCATTTTATAATGTAGAGTGACTGTGGTAAATGTGGATCTATAGAGACTCAGTGTAGTGGCAGAGAATTGTTGTAAATGTGGATCTATAGAGACTCAGTATGGTGGCAGAGAATTGGTGTAAATGTGGGTCTATAGAGACTCAGTATGGTGGCAGAGAATTGGTGTAAATGTGGGTCTATAGAGACTCAGTATGGTGGCAGAGAATTGGTGTAAATGTGGGTCTATAGAGACTCAGTATGGTGGCAGAGAATTTGTGTAAATGTGGGTCTATAGAGACTCAGTATGGTGGCAGAGAATTGGTGTAAATGTGGGTCTATAGAGACTCAGTATGGTGGCAGAGAATTGGTGTAAATGTGGGTCTATAGAGACTCAGTGTAGTGGCAGAGAATTGTTGTAAATGTGGATCTATAGAGACTCAGTATGGTGGCAGAGAATTTGTGTAAATGTGGGTCTATAGAGACTCAGTATGGTGGCAGAGAATTGTTGTAAATGTGGGTCTATAGAGACTCAGTATGGTGGCAGAGAATTGTTGTAAATGTGGGTCTATAGAGACTCAGTATGGTGGCAGAGAATTGGTGTAAATGTGGGTCTATAGAGACTCAGTATGGTGGCAGAGAATTGTTGTAAATGTGGGTCTATAGAGACTCAGTGTAGTGGCAGAGAATTGTTGTAAATGTGGATCTATAGAGACTCAGTATGGTGGCAGAGAATTGTTGTAAATGTGGATCTATAGAGACTCAGTGTAGTGGCAGAGAATTGTTGTAAATGTGGGTCTATAGAGACTCAGTATGGTGGCAGAGAATTGTTGTAAATGTGGGTCTATAGAGACTCAGTATGGTGGCAGAGAATTGGTGTAAATGTGGGTCTATAGAGACTCAGTATGGCGGCAGAGAATTGGTGTAAATCTGGGTCTATAGAGACTCAGTATGGTGGCAGAGAATTGGTGTAAATGTGGGTCTATAGAGACTCAGTATGGTGGCAGAGAATTGTTGTAAATGTGGGTCTATAGAGACTCAGTATGGTGGCAGAGAATTGGTGTAAATGTTGGTCTATAGAGACTCAGTATGGTGGCAGAGAATTGGTGTAAATGTGGGTCTATAGAGACTCAGTATGGTGGCAGAGAATTGGTGTAAATGTGGGTCTATAGAGACTCAGTATGGTGGCAGAGAATTGGTGTAAATGTGGGTCTATAGAGACTCAGTATGGTGGCAGAGAATTGGTGTAAATGTGGGTCTATAGAGACTCAGTATGGTGGCAGAGAATTGGTGTAAATGTGGGTCTATAGAGACTCAGTATGGTGGCAGAGAATTGGTGTAAATGTGGGTCTATAGAGACTCAGTATGGTGGCAGAGAATTGGTGTAAATGTGGGTCTATAGAGACTCAGTATGGTGGCAGAGAATTGGTGTAAATGTGGGTCTATAGAGACTCAGTATGGTGGCAGAGAATTGGTGTAAATGTGGGTCTATAGAGACTCAGTATGGTGGCAGAGAATTGGTGTAAATGTGGGTCTATAGAGACTCAGTATGGTGGCAGAGAATTGGTGTAAATGTGGGTCTATAGAGACTCAGTATGGTGGCAGAGAATTGGTGTAAATGTGGGTCTATAGAGACTCAGTATGGTGGCAGAGAATTGGTGTAAATGTGGGTCTATAGAGACTCAGTATGGTGGCAGAGAATTGGTGTAAATGTGGGTCTATAGAGACTCAGTATGGTGGCAGAGAATTGGTGTAAATGTCACATTCAGACACTCACACACACCCGCACACTGAGAGAGACAGACAGACAGCGAGAGAGAGAGAGACAGAGAGAGAGAGACACAGACAATGATTTTAAGCGATGTACACGTCCACCGACATAGAGTGACCATATGACATATTTTTCTCGACTGAACGAAGTTCTCTCAAGCAATAGAAAACATTCAATATAAATAAAGGAGAAACAAAGTGGAGAGAAAATTTGAAATATTGGGGAAAAAAAACCACTTTACACTTTCGCCATTTTCTCTTTACTGGGGTCTACCGGGGGAAACTTATAGGACCGACGAATAATGGCCGTATGTCCAGTGCAATTACCGCGAGGTGTTCGGGTCTCAGTTTTTATTTCAACTTTTTTTTCCCCTCTTCCCGAAAGAAAAAAGCAAATTTGAAACCACTATTAATGTTTATTTTTATTGCGTGGATGAAAATGTTGCAGTTGGTGTAGCCATTTTGCGCGGATACTTCTCGACTTGGATTATTCCTGATAGATGAAGCGAATTATGTCCCTCTGTGGAATTCTTCACAAAGAAAGTTGTCAAAGTTATGCTTCGCCACTAACTATGATCCATTTAACGTGATTACGGAACTTTTCTTCTCATCATAGCGTCCCCACCCCAGAATGGGCTGTCATTCCAAGATCAAAGGTCAGGCCGCCAGGTACCCCTTTTGTTTTAGTCAGGCCAATTGGAGGACGTGTATTTGGAGTTCGTTTAAACAGAATTTAATACAAGAGACCTAAAAATGAGATGTGGGACGAAACAGGGAACAGACCTACAAAACCGGGCATTATTCCGAATGTTAATTGTACTCGGACAACAGAACACATATTTTAAAAAAATGGTGAAGGACAGAAAAGGGAGGTCAAAGCCGTACTTTTATTGAGTTATTTGTGGGTTATCATCACTGCACTCCGGACATGTTATTTAGAAAATCATCTAAGTAAACATAAACAAATTTGTTAGTTTTCTGAACTCACCATCATCATCATCAGGAGCCATGCAGTTTGGCGTAGGCGATCATCTCTCTCCACATCACTCGGTCCTTCATGCACTTTATAATTTCAGTCGGTGATCTTTATTATACCATTTCAATAAGCTGTTCAATATATTTTTCTCTTGGTTTCCCCCTACTCTTCTTTCCATCCATTCTGCCTGTTGTTATAGTATTAGCAATGCCTTCGTTTCGCACATGCCTGAGAAATGTAAATTGTCTTCCTTATGATTTTGATGATAATCTGGTTTCTCCAACTCTTTTCACACATTCTTTATTTGTAATTTTTGCTGTCCATAAAATTCGTAGCATTCTTCTGATTAACCACAGCTCAGCTGCTTCCAATGTTCTTTTGTGTTGTTCATGTCTCACTTCCAAATAGAAGAACAGGTTTGATGTTGTTTTCTAAACTAAATACAGTTAAAAGAAAACAAGAGTTCATTCTCCTTGGACATTTACTTGGAGTTTATGTCGCATCATCATATTAGTAGCCCACTATTGTCTGCTGTTGTTTGTTTATAGTTGTTTTTGTGGATGGCACTGTCATCGCTTTCTGCTAGAGGTGGCTGGGAGATGGCACGTGGGGTCAATAATAGATGACAGAGTGAGCTATGCTTTAAATGGATTGCGAGGAGCGATGGGCAACGTCCACCATCTTGTCCTTGTGTCGTCCTTTAATCAAGGCACTTGACAATATCAATGCCAATGGGGCGAGAAACTAGCTTCTTTGAAAATTAAAACAGTGAAAATAAATGTAGGTTTTTTTCTAGTGTTGTCATATTACCCTGAATTTTTCTAACATTAATGTTTTGTTGTATATTGAATCTACTTCTGCTGCATTCATCTGACGAGACCACGCCTCTTTATCCTCCGCACTTATTAGGGCGTTAAATGGATGCAGCTGCGTTGTGTTTTACAGCAATCTTTCGTCGTCTTTTAGCCCAACACATCCGATTTTATCATGACATATTTGGGGTACAAGGCTGCCGTCTCTCACGCGATTGGTTACATTGTTTAGCTTGTTTCCAAGAGCAGTGTAGCACGATCTTGATTTTGATAAAGTCGTAGTTTAGTCATATAAATTATTTAAGCGAAACGAGTAATCTCCTATTAGTTAGTGTCTCAACAAAACTACAGTAGATCTCAATTACTACAAAATGTTTTAGGATCTGAGTTTACGACTTTACGCTCACGTTGTTTCTCTTTTCTCTACAATTCTGTCTGGATAAAGTGTAACGTTACTCTTCCGAACTTTAATTTATATGGCTAAACTATGACTTTATACTCGCGTTGTTTTTCTTTTCTCTACAAGTAAGGGACTGAATAAAGTGTAACGTTACTCTTCCGAACTTTAATTTATATGACTAAACTGTGACTGTACCCTTGATTTATTGAGTTTCCCTGATCATGACGCAAGGAGTCAGCACTCGTCGAACACTCGTTCCATGATTTGTTTTTTTCGCCTGAGCCCGTCTGTTATAATAATGGAGAACTATACATAACCATTTACGTCACAAACTATGTCTTTCAGAACTGCCTGCTGGCTACAATGTTGTTCTGCTAGACGCTTCTACCTGCTCATAGCTCACGGCTACAGGTAACAAATAGCAGTACTTTACTGACACGTCTATATGGATTGTGATACGAGTTTTATATTCAGCTGGTACGAACTCACGTATCCCGTAAACTTTTAGCAACGGTCCAGAGATATGCGTACATATTTTATAAATAATTCAAAACTAGAATTGTTATCAGTTTAAAATATCACGTTATAGTTGTTGATAATGATAAAACAAATGTAAGCCTGTACACGAGAATTTGAGAGGCCTGTCGCATTGTGATTATTTCGTTTTGTGGGTTATGATAAAGCTCTGTAAGCTATTTTTACATTTAAAAGAAAAGTACAATCACTAGTTGTAATGACTGTGGAGTTAGGCTCAAATATAGAAGGGATAAGTTGTTTTATATATTGGTATTAGTTCGTTACAGACCTACACAAAAAGTGAAAACACGTTATTTACTGAATCGCTTACTGGCTGCCTTCGACAGTTTCCTCATTGTAAGCTCATAAACAGATATACAAACCAACTTGGATTCCGGACAAGCCATGTAAACAATGTTGACTTTCCTTGTCTTCAACGGTTTGTCTCATTCTGTTAGAGAATTTCACGCTATCTGTTACCACAGTGAGATGGCGGATTTTTAAAAAATGTAAACACGGGTTTGATAATAAATGTGTGTACACAGTTCGTTAACCATCGCTGTAGATCAAGTCTTTATTCCCTAGCTTCGTTAGCAACAATGGAAGCTAATAACCTTACTTGTGCAGCCGGTTGGTTTGGGACAAATTGTACGTTACAATGCCACTGCTATAATGGCTTATTTTGTGACAAAACTACAGGGACATGCCCAAACAATGACAGTTGTCAGCACAAAATTTTCGCACCCCAGTGTCAGTATTTGGATTTTGTTTGCAAATATGCCCAAAAATCTGAACCTACTTTCCTGTTTGATGGCAACGACACCTCATGTAATCCGGACACAGATTCTACATCAGTTGAGGCAACTCTCAATCAATCTTTGCCGTGCTCCTGGTTTAGGATTTATGCGAATGACTTAAAATATCCGGACAGTTTCACGATAAAACTGAATGGTTCTGCCTCATGTAACAATGTATCAATGTTTGTAGTCAGTCCGCACGAGATTGATGCCTTCTGCCCTGGGGCTGGTCTGATCAACAAGTTACGGATTGAAAGGGCGATAGTTGCAAATATCTGCTCCAACTACATTGGCGGGGGTCGGAAACTGGCTCTCAAACAGAACACAAACCAGACCGATTGTATGCACAAAACATTTGATGCTTGTTATACAGGAGACGGATGTGGACCAGAGGCCGCAGTTACTAGCAAAACAAAGACCAATCTCTATGACAATGACTGCACACACACACAATGGAGAAGTGGAACCAATTCTGTTTACTGGTATCTGAACTTTGCAACGCCCCAGAAGACTCACTTCATTCGAATCTATCATCGAGCTAGCACTATGATTCGGGTAAAGAATGACACTCTAAGGGCTTTCTCTGACAGTGGCGGAGTAGTGTTCCAGTATAATGATATATCCTACCCTAATTTATCTGTGAACACTATTGTAGTCAAAACACAAACGTCAATGGCACACATTAAGATTGAGTTCTCACCGACCATTTCGCAGGCCGACTTTGCACTGACGGTATGTGAGGTGCAACCATTTACAGACACCTATTGTCTGGACGAGCAGTCTTGTCGTTTTGTGCAGTGTGTAGTGGGTGTAGTAAAGGCTGCAATGTCATCATCGGTTCTTGTCACGGCAACTGTTCACATGGGATCTATGGACACGACTGTTCCGGGTCTTGTCTCAGTGTCTGTCCTTTATTTGAGGAAAAATCTGGAAAATGCCTACATTGTAAACATCTTGGCTATATCTGTAATGACACTTGTCCAGATGGTAATTTTGGGCTACAGTGCGAACAGATGTGTTCTGATGGCTGTGACATCATATGTACTCTCAAATGTCCGGACAACTGTTTCAACGACACCTGTCAACAGTCGATTGGGAATCTGTACATGCAAGAGAACGTTCTATGGGACAGACTGCACTCTCAAATCTCCGGACAACTGTTTAACGAAACCTGTGATTCCCACGTTCAGAAGAGTCTGCCGACTACAACAAGCCCAAGCATATGGACACTTTAATGTGTTTCTGTGCTAGACATGGTTCATTTCTTGGTGTTTTTTAGTGAAACCATGGCTCATATCTTGCTGTGTTTCTGTCCTAGCCATGGCTCATATCTTAGCTTGTGTGTGCTGGCCATGGCTCATATCTTGGTGTGTGTCATGTTAGTCATATCTCATATCTCGGTGTGTCCGTGTTAATCATGTCTCATATCTTTATGTGTGTCTGTGTTTAGTCATATCTCATATCTTAGTGTGTACCAGTGTTAGTCATATGTCATATCTTTGTTTGTGCATGTCTGGGTTAGTGATATCTCATATCTTTGTGTGCATGTTTATGTTAGTCATATCTCATATCTTTGTGTGTGCATGTCTGTGTTTGTCACATCTCATATCCTTGTGTGTGCATGGCTATGTTAGTCCCATCTAATATCTTTGTGTGTGCATATCTATGTTAGTCATATCTCTTATCTTTGTGTGCATGTCTATGTTAGGCATGTGTCATATCTTTGTGTGTGCATGTTAATGTCATTTATATCTCATATCTTTATGTGCATGTTTATGTTAGTCATGTGTCATATATCTTGATGTGTGTCAGTGTTAGTCATGCCTCGTATCGCTGTGTGCATGTCTGTATTAGTCACATCTCATATCATTGTGTGTGGATGTCTGTGTTAGTCACATCTCACATCTTTGTGTGTGTATGTTTGTGTTAGTTACATCTCACATCTTTGTGTGTCCGTGTCTGTGTTAGTCACCTCTAGTGACTCGGGCAGATGGTGCTCGTAAACCTGGGAGGGCCTACCATCTAAGGGCAGAATCCCCCTACAGAAAAGATCATCTGCTGCCTTGCAGGAAGATTGGGGACAATCAAAGGCTAGGGAAAGCAAACCCGAATAAAATGCTGGCTGAAATCGGATGCACTGGGCCACTGGCGCAGAACACAGTGCAACGTATTAACGGGTGTTCAGTCAGAGTGGATCTGACAGACTCTAATTGTGATGTTCTGTCTGTGGGGGCGATCAACACACTTAGCCTGACAGCTGACCTCATATGAGAGTCTGGAATCCTTACTCTGATTGAGTCCTGAACGCAGAGAGAGAGGGGGGGATTCCGGACATGTTTTTCTGTTCTGTTTAATCATTATAATGAGGTCAAATCGTGCATCCACACCTATTCACAGAGTGTGGTAGCGGCACAAACAACAAAAAAGGACAACAAACTCGTGAACGTGCGTGTGTTCCGGGTCGATAGCTCCGCGTTTCCGGACAAACATTACAATTTAGTGAATCAATTCAGAGGGAGAGCTATGTTTACAAGGTCATTTCAATTTATTTCGTTCCCTTGAGCCTACAATTTTTATATTGGCCAGGCACTGGATCAGCAAAAGTGACCTAATGACCTACTTTTGTCTCCACGGTCGTCGATCTGGTGGGTCCGCTCTTGTTTTGGACGCGGTTTTGAGACATTTATTTGGTAGGAATTTACATGTATTTTTTTAGGGTACATAAACATTATAATTTCAATATTACTAACAAATGAATTGTTTAGATTTTTATATTTACGAATCTCTCTTGTGATATAGTTTTGTATTAACGGCGCTCAAATAAACGAAAAAATTGTTTGGGAGAAAAGTAGGGTTTATCCGTTCATGTCCGGTTTACGAGAGAATGAGTTTTGAACATTCATAGCATCCAACAGGCAGGCCAACATGTTGAACATGTCAAAAGTTGGTGAGTCGATGTTCGGTAGAGGCGGAACGGAAGGATAGAGACGCTTTTTTTTTTTTGGATAGTATTAGAAGTTTATTGTGTGGAACACCACAGGCTGTTTAATTTATAAAGGCGTATTATATAGTTAATATAGTTATATATTATATAACTATATAATATATAACTATAGGAGTCTGCGTTAGAGACAGACACTGATGACTGAGACAGTCACAGTGGCTGTGAGTTGTTATGATGGTCATTAATCCTGACCATCATTATCATCATAATATTTTTGTCAATATCGAACTCACACCGTAAGTCTAAGTGTACAGTACACGTACCGTAGTAGTACTGTCTGTACCTAAATATGCAGATGTGAGATAAGAAAAAAGAGATGTAAACTTGTTATAATATTAATATTACAAGTATACTCACTGATCATGACCTCGAAATTTAATGAATGAATGCTTACTTACTACTATGTTGTGCTGGTTAGTAAAGTTTAAAATAAGCAGCAGACTCAGTGAGAGTGTCACTTAGGCCATTGGTGAGATCACTTTCAGGTGTTAAGGGGTTGGTATCAGTGTTGTACAGTAATGTGTATAGTATAAATGCTGGTAGCTAATGCTAAACAGTAACATTATTATATAATTATTAATTATATCTTGATAAGTGTTTTCTCTGTAACAATACGAGTAGATGATTAGGTCCACTACTTTAGTTTTTACCAAAATTAAAATGAAGATTCATATTTACCCCATCACCAAATGGATCATTGCTCATACTGTTCTCATTGTACCAACAAACCTAAACTAGTTTTGAAGATTTATCATTCATCGTTCCCATGCCTTATTAACAAAAACATTTTATTTACAGTTCATTAGATTTAGCTGCCACTGTCTTATCTAATCTGTAATTAATCATGTTGATGTATCCATTAGGAGTTTTTAGAAATTTATTGATTGTCTTGATTGTTCTTAAATATTTCTTTATGGATTATTGTTTGAGTAGTCTTTTGAATCTTGCCTTTGATAGTTTAGTATAATGAGTTTGTACTTTTATTACTTTGTGTTGTGTTTGACTTCTGATATTATCTTTATTATTATTAGGCACTCTAGCCTCCCTGAACACCTGCTTATGTTAAATATCATGCCTACAACATACTCTATTTTTCCAACAAATGACACAAATATTAGTTAAACATGCCAAGCTAGCTTGATCCAAATGGGTATGATTTGCTTAAGCTATTCTGATTCTGTGGCGGCTGAAGCCATTCTGGCATTTTGAGTTGGACTCAGGTCCCTGCCATCTGTGGTTGCAATAGTAGGGTCTGCAGCCCAACGGCTGACCAAGGTTTCACTTCATCCTTGTAGTTGATCTCCCTGGAAACAACCAGCATCAAAACAGACTGGCTAACAGAGGAGGATCTGTTCTCTACAATGGTGGGTTTTACTGATATAGAAAACCTAGTATAAGTTCCTGCTTCACCAGTCATCATCATCAAGTACCGGGCCTAGTGGCGTAGGTGATCATGTCTCTCCACAACATTCGATCTCGGCAGCTATTTATCATTTCTGTTGTTGACCTTCTGCCAAGCCATTCTCTTAAGCTGTCTGTTATTTTTTCTCTTTGCTTCCCTCTATCTCTTCATCCCTCAATTTTTCCAGTTGTTACAATATATTCCAGTTGTTCTCTTCTCATTACATGGCCAAAAAATGATTGTCTCTTCCTAACATTGGAAATTAGCTCTCTTTTTGCTTTGACCTCTCTCAGAACCTCTTCATTACTCTTCTTAGCTGTCCATGGTATTCTCAACATTCTTCTGTAAAACCACATTTCTACAGACTCCAGTGATTTTCTTGTCTGTTGTCCTATTGTCCGTGATTCGCAACCGTATGTTAAGACTGGCTCTACGTAACATTTAAGAACTCTTTTCTTGTTTCTATTGTTAAAAATGGATTGCATAGTATTTTCCTCGCTTCCCCAGTAACAGCTGGAAATTCAAGAAAGCCAGTACAATTTGAAACATACTTTTTTGGGAGGTACAAACAAGAGCACCTGTGGTATCGAAACAAGACAAGTGTCACACACAGTGATGTGAAGCTAATGATTTCTGTATATATTTTTGTATTTAATGTTTTTTTTTTGCTTTTATGCAAATTACAAAAGGGAGATTTCTTTATTCTTATTTCTAAAAAAATAATTGTATGTGAATGTCCACCATCATTAAAAAGTACGTTATTAATCCTGAGCTTCAATGCAGAGACATTTGTCTTGTTTTCAATTTTTATCAGTTGGGGTATGAGTTGAGAGGAAGTAGAAAGAAAGATTGCATGTCCATATTCTATTTGTGAGTGTAATATTTGTTTGTAGCGAACATTCAGAAAATTCTTCTGCTTTTATTTCAGAAATAATTATTCCTGTAACAAGATATCTGCCATTCATCCAAAGATTGTAGTCTGCTTCATTACATTAAGAGATATTGGACATTAAAGAAATTATTTGAAATAAAACTTGACAATCCTAAGTGTAAAAAAGAATATTTTAAATCTCACATACAATATTTGTTTCAACATTGAAAATGAATCCAGCAGTTTTAAACCAGCCTGGAGCTGCTCCCCAACAGTGTAAGTATAAGCTTTTGATGATACATTTTGTGGTGTACTTTAATTATTTGGAGGGGGAACTTGTTAAATCTATTTTTACTTAGTCATTGGCTGTCTCATTTACAAATTTAAGTGTCTATCACATGCCATCTCAGGTCACAAAGTTCACACTGAGAACGTGCCCTTCCTTCCTTTTGATATTTATGATCCTTAAATATAAATCATCATCATGTACCGGGCATGCTGGCATAGGTGATCATGTCTCTCCACAACTTTCGATCTCGACAGCTATTTATCATTTCTGTTGTTGACCTTCTGCCAAACATTTCTCTTAAGCTGTCTGGTATCTTTTCTCTTTGCTTCACTCTATCTCTTCGTCCCTCAATTTTCCAGTTGTCACAATAAATTCCAGCTGTTCTCTTCTCATTATGTGGCCAAAACATGATGATTGTTTCTTCCTAATATTAGAAATTAGCTCTCTTTTTGCTTTGGCCTCTTTCAGAAAATCTTCATTACTCTTCTTAGCTGTCCATGGTATTCTCAACATTCTTCTGTAAAACCACATTTCTACAGACTAATTTTCTTGTCTGTTGTCCTATTGTCCATGATTAACATCCATATGTTAAGACTGGCTCTACATAACATTTGAGAACTCTTTTTCTTGTTTCTATTGTCAAAAATGGATTGCATAGTATCTTCCTCATTTTCTGGAAAGCTGCCTGAGCCATTCTGCATCTCACCTCTGTTGTACATCTTCTGTCTGAGGTTAACAAAGTTCCAAAATATTTAAATTCAATTACCTGTTTTAATAATGTTCCACTTGTCTTATTTTGCACTGAGGTGATGTCTTTTTCGTTGTTGTTACCATTACTTCTGTCTTTTTGCTACTAAGGCTGAGTCTTTATTTTTGCTTTCTTTCACTATAATTTCTAACGATTCTTGTAACTCATTTTCACTCTTAGTGATTAAGACTGTATCATCAGCATACCTTTCTGATATATATATAATATAAATACCATAAATATAAGTACCATATATAAATAGTGACTGGAATTGATATTTGGAAGAATGAAAATTAAAAAAAAGAAGCAATGGTATGTTAATCGCTTTATGTAGAAAGACATTTTGGCCAAGTAGGCCTTCAGCTGGAACAATAAACAACAGCACAAAAATATATATAAGGATATACACAGAAATCTAATTCTTGATTCTTCCCGTGCCGTTAGATCTTGCACAGGGCTTGTAGTGTTTTTCACCACCGAAACTTTATTCTGGGTGAGATGTTCGATCTGATCTAATGAGTCAATACTTGCCAACTTTGCTTCTCTTATAAGTGTTCTTTTTAGTGTCTCTCTGGGTCTTCCTCTTTTTCTGTATCCTGATGTGCCCCTTAGAAGAGCCTGTTCTGGAATTCTCTTGTTGTCTCTTCTCAACATATGTCCGTCTTCTTCCCTTAATTGCAGATGAGATCTTTGGTTGCTTGACTATTTCTCTTATTTCACTATTAGTCTTGAATTCATTCCATTGTACACAGAGTATTTTTCTTAAGCATTTCTCTTCAAAAGTGTTTAGTTTTTTTCTCAATCTCTTTTGGTGTTTTCCAGCTTCTACATCCATAGGTAAGTGTTGATGATACTTTTGAGTTGAAATTTGGTTTTCTTGCTTAGTATTTTTTATTTCATTGAAGGAGTATCTTGGTCTATGCCCTATGGGCCGGCTACGGCTCAAAAAGATAGATAGATTTTTTATTTCCATATTTTGTACAGGTTTTAAAAAATTCGTTGCTGATTTTGCTATCCAGCTTCTGGTCTTTCTTTTTTTCTCCTTCTTGATCTATATTACTGATCATCAAGTACCATGCTTGCTGACGCAGGTGATCATGTTTCTTAACAACTTTTAATCTCGACAGTTATTTATCATTTCTGTTGTTAACATTCTGACAACCTATTCTTTAAAGCTGTCTGGTATCTTTTCTCTTTGCTTCCCTCTATCTCTTCATCCCTCAATTTTCCAAGCTGTCACAATATATTCCAGCATACCTTAGATTATTTATATTATGACCTCCGATTGTTATTCCAGGCATGCCCCTTATGGATCTTAAAATAATCTCACTATACATATTAAATAAGTCTGGTGACAGCACACAACCTTGCCTAACATCCTGTTTTATTTGTTGAAGCATTCACAGTTGATTTTCAGTTCTTATGGCTGTTGTTTGTTGCCAGTACATGTTCTTTATTACTCTTAGATCTTTGCTGTCTAATGCATTCTAAAATTTTGATGATTTTTTTCTATATTACTACATATATATATATATATATACACACACACACATATAACAGTGGTGATTCCAAATACCAAGCGTGATGTATATCCCTGTTTAACTCCTGTTTCAATTCAAAACTAAACACTCATTCCCTCCACTGTGTGAACTGCGCAAGTTTAACCCTCATATGTCTTTTATAATGTTGGTAATTTTGGGTGGTATTTTGTAATGTTTCAAGATATTCCACAAGGACAATCTATGTTTGTTGTCAAACACTTTTTGAAAATCAATGAAATTGCTACCAACTCTGAGTTATCAGTGCCAGAATTGGACACTGGACTCTAGAACAATAAGAAAGATAACGACCACCGAAATGAAATGTGTCAGAAGAATGACAGGAAACAGCTTAAGGGACAGAGTAAGAAACACTGACCTGAGGAAGAAACTCGAAATTGAACCAGCCATCGAATACATAAAGAAACAACAGATAAATTGGTTCGGCCACATAACAAGACAAAAAGAACTAACAATGGCTCAAAGAGCCTTAAATAAACGCTACGAAAATGCCAGATTAAGAGGAAGACCGAAAAAGAGATGGATAAAGGGAATACTAGAGTCACTAGGAGGAATAACATCAGAAGAGGCCAACAGAAGAGCAAAGAATCGCAGATTGTTTCTCCCCTCGACGCCAACGGCAGCAGAGGAAGGATAGAAGAAGAAGAAGAAAATGAAATTGCAGATTAATGGTTGTTGTTTTTCTGTATGTGCTTCTAGTATTATCCTTAGAATGAATATTTGGTCAAGACAGCTTCTTCCTTTTCTAATCCTGCTTGTTCTTCACCCATAATATTATCTACAGCATCTTTTATTCTGTTCAGCAAGATTCTACAGAAAATCTTGGAGGCAACTGGTAAAAGTATAATTCCTCTCCAGTTATTGCAATCTTTAAGAATTCCTTTTTTAGGTAGTTTGATAATGATCCCTTTGTTCTAGTTTGTAGGAACTTTTTCTCATCTCAAATTTTATTAAAATACTTTCTAAAAGGAAAATACTTATGTGTTTGTGTGGGTAAGTATGTGGGGTTGTATATATTCCTGTCACATATCATATATATATGTTTTTTTTTCATATGGATACACTTAATGGGAATCATACTCATATGTATGTTTCCAGTATTAATGTTTGGGATGTAATATTCATCACCGCATAATTTTAGAACTTTTCCATTTTACTTCATACCTGTGGCCGGCCTTATTAATTTCAGTCAGGTCGGAGTTTAACCAAGCGCAGAACCACAGGAAAGTGAGTTAGTTTCCTGTTTAGTCTAGCATAAAATTGCCATGTAATTACATTTCTGTGTATATTCTTATATATTTTTGTGCTGTTGTTTATTGTTCCACCTGAAGAAGGCCTACTGGGCCAAAATGTTGTTCTACTTTTGTTTTGTTTCTTATCTATGTAAAGCTGTTACCATACCACTTTTTATCTTTTCTATTTTTAAAAAAAATTATCAGTTTTACAGCAATGGCATATTTCAATGCATTTTTAAGACTTTACCCCTTGATGATTGAAACTAGATGAAATCTTTGATCATTTGACTGGTCACATAGAAATCTTGGAGCACTTATGTTAGTAACTGAGGATAATTTTGGCTGAATCTGAGATTCAAGGTGGTAATGAGGGACATTTCTGGATGAAACAATTAATAAGAAGTTTAGTTTCCTATTAGGAATTGAAACAAATTAATTTCCATAATTATAAATTCATTTGCAAAAGTTCAACCTATGACTTTTTATAACCATAATTAAACTGGAAGATTCATGAAGATTTTAATGATTTGATATTATGCATCTCCTGAGACAAAGGTTATAATAAACATGATTTGATGTAATTGCACAACCAATCTGTTCCAACAGCATAGTTTCAAATGTTTTACCAATTTGTGCTAACAGATGTAATGATGCCATATCCTGGGCCAATTCCTGGAGTTCCTCAAGGACTGGAATACCTGACTGCTGTTGACCAGTTAATTGTTAAACAGGAAGTGGAGTTATTTGAAGGTCAGTCAAATTGTCTAATAATAATATCTTTTCGGTCATTCTTTACACCACATTTTGGAGCTGTGTAATTGTGTTTTCTGCCTTGGATTTTTGTGTTTAATGTATATAGTTTGTTGGTTATAACTTATCTTTCTGTTAGTCTAACTGCTTAAAACCATTTTATGTGTATTTTGTTGATCTAGTAATAACTAATGTCGGTGTTGAAGTAGTGTATTTAGATAACCATTTCCTCGTTTGTACATCCTTAGACCAGGTCTGCTGGCGTATATCATTGAAAAATTTGGAAGTCCAATAATATGTGTTCAGGGGTCTGTACTCTACTCTTACGTGGACATTTGATGGTGTGGAATAATCTTATTTGATAATGATGGTCATACGACAAAACCAAACTCGCTTGTCCACTCTGTAAACACACCACATGAAACAGTTGAACATCACCTTTCTTGAATGTCCAAAGCTCACTGACAGAGCGACTCTACATCCTCAAACACCTTATAAATGGAGCACCTTGTATGGAACTACAAAGGAACTCATAAATACCTACAGATATTAAATGACATTGTGCCGAAGGACATCAACTCACAGGCTTCTGGATCCATAACAACATAATAATGGCCCAATCTGCATTGTTTCTATTTTTCTCAGTCAAGATTTTATCTTCTGTTGCAGTTTGCTAATTAAATACCAGAATACCATCACATCCAAAACTTAAGAATTAGAAATAGTCAATAGTTCATATGAAGATTTGCAGACTTCTTACAAGATATTCAGGACTCACTTGTAGAGTCAGATACTAAATCACTCAAATTCCATTACAAGAAATTAATTATTCATAAATCTTAAGAGCCTTACTTATTCTATTGAGCTGGCTTTCACTTTTCTTCTTCTTTCCTTCATTTGCCTTTCAGCCTCAATGGGAGATGTAATTTGCAGTCTTTTGGTCTTCTGTTTGCCTCTGCTGCTGTTATGTTTCCTAGTGGTTCTAATATTCCGTCAATCCATCTTTTTCATGGTGGACTCTTGAGTCTAGTGTTCTTGCAATGTTTATTGAGGGTTTGTTGTGTTTTAATCACTCTGCCTTGTCACATGGCCAAACCATTTTTTATCTGTTGTTTCTTTATATATTCTATGGCTGGGGCTATTCCTAGTTTTTTTCTCAGTTCTTCATTTCTGATCTTATCTCTCTAGCTGTTTCCTGTCATTCGTCTAACACAAATCATCTCAGCAGAGGTTATTTGTCTTGTTGTTCTTGCATCAAGGGTCCAGGACTTGCATTGGTAGCACAACGTTGGGATGAAGATTGTATTGTTGAGTGCCTGTTTTGCCTCTAGATTTATTTCCTTGTTGGACAATAGTGATGATAGCTGTCTAATGATTTGGCAAGTTTTGTTGCATCTTGAGTCTATCTCTGCTGTTTGTGAATTTGTCATTTGTCACCAGACTTCCTAGGTATTTAAATTCCTCTACTTTTTTTAGTTGTTTGCCTTCTATAGTTATGTTGATGTTCTGTTTCTCTTTTGTGACATTCATGACCTGTGTTTTGTTGTTGATTTTCATGTCGTATTTTCTGCCTGTGCTGTTGAGTCTATTTAAGTGCTCTTGTGGGTCTTCTATTTTTCCATGTATTAGTGCCTGATCATCTGCAAATAAAAGCCTGTTGATTCCCCCTGTCTCTGATGAGTTGGCTAAGAGTATCAGTACATCCTCTGTTTTTTTTGGTAACACCATTGAGAATCATTTAATTTCACATCTGTTAAGTTCTATTATTGGTCGCAGCCTTTTTTACACAATTTTGGCGTATAACTTTCCTACATGGTTGAGAAGCGATACACCTCTATATTAATTGCGGTCTCTTTTGCTACCTTTCTTTTTCCATATTGGTACGTTAATTGCCTGTTGCCAGTCTTCTGGGGCTTTTTGTTGGGCCATGCTGCATTGAATATTCTGTGTAGAAATGTCACTCTTGTTTCTCCTGCTGCTGCTGTTATTTCTAACGGTATGATATCTATCCCCGGTGCTTAATTTCTTGGTGCATATTTGATTACTTGGTCTTTCCCTTGCCTGTTATTTACATATGGGAAACATTGTACAGCAATACTTTTGTTAGGGTTCATGTGTCAGAATCTATCTCACCTTTTGTCATGAAAGAGTTGTGATGATACTCCAGCACACTTGCTTAAGTGAGTGTTGTTGTGACACTTTACTGTTCTGTCATCAGGATCATAAATCTTTACCACCATAATGTCAGCACCTGTATCTTCTTGACCTGTCACCTTAGTCTGTAGGCTCTTCTTGCACCCATCTCTGTCTTGTATACTACTAACATTTAATTGCATTAAGGTTCATAATCTCAAAGTGATGCTACTCTTTATCTAATATAAACATGCTTTAATACTGTCTAGATTACTACATCAGCTCCCAACATCAAAGCCCTTGTAAACCTGGCTGGATAAGCTATGATGCATATGCTAGGTAACATAATTTTCTTATAAATTGATGGTTGAGGGACTTGCCATCTCATCTTCAGCCTTGATGTAGTGACTTATTACAATTTCTTACACTCGGCTAAGGCCAGATAAATCCGCTGTGAAATATCACCTCATGTCCACATGTATCATGGTGACTGGTATCATTGGAATCAAACCCATATACAGGCTGATATTAGTCAGTGTTGTTATATCTGGCATTGATCTCTTATAGCCGAAGTGTCATCATACACAGACTTGCAATAGTTCTTTCAAATGGCTGGTTTCTGTAACTGGATCATTAGTTTGCTGTCTTGAAGTCAAGAGCTCAGTTATAGGTTATATTATATATGTATCACATTCTTAAACATGAACTCATTAGTAAGATGCTGTTTTTTGAATGATATAATATTATTCTACTTAATTGTCCATCAGCTTTGCCTATATCTTCATTTTGGTTTTGTAAAATGTCAGAACTGTTTAATTTATAGCAGCAGTGTTATGAAAACACTACATTGAAAGATATGTAACATTTACCCCTTTAATGAAAGATTGATCACTGACATTTATACTATATTTTCTCATTCAGTGTTGTCTGGCATTGAATGTAAGAACAAATACAGGGTTTTTAACAGCGTGGATCAGCAGGTCTACTATGCACATGAAGGTCAGTCAGTCTGTTTTACTTGTTCACTACTTATAACCTGCACTTATCTTATTTTCACTTTTTATCTTGTATATTTTCCATCTGTTTTGTTGACATGTTTTGCTCAAATATCTGAACTAAATTACAAAGGTAGTGATAACTTTGGAAAATCTTTTAAAGTCTCATGATAATAGAAAGAAAATTGTTCTGTTTTTAAAAGTGCCTAAAGTAATCTGAATGTTTACTTAGATATGGTTTTATCAACTTTATTGAGATTTTATTTAAAACTATATGGCATAACTACAGAGATGAACATTTTGGCCATGATTCCAAGATGATTGGCTCTTCCATGACCTGTCAGATGTGTCATTATACCAAAATATAACTCCGTAGGTGTAGTCCCCTATATCTTGTGTGTCTAGGCTGCTTAATTGTGTGCAAGACGATACCCTTTCCACCTGCACTACAAGGTGCCTTACCGTTTACATATTCTTAGTGAACTCCACTCTGCGACATCTCAATCTTTCCTCCTCCCAGGTACCCTGTATTCTTCTGGTCTGTTCTTTGCACTTTGTGTATGCACACAGACCTGTGTGTGGGAACTTCTGGTGATGTGTGCTGTGCGCACATTTTTATTTGGGTGGACACACATGTACCCCATGTGCACTAACGTTCATTTTCCTTTTGGCCACAGCGCAGCAAACAGGGACACATTTATATTTTTATTCCTCATTCTAGTTCAAAGTTATTTTTTTATTATTTTTTATTTTAAACATTCCATTACTTACATGTGTGTATTGAGTTTGTTCCTGATGAAGGGCTATTGAGCCGAAAAGTCGTTCAAATTTGTGCAGTCCTTTTATACGTGAGACTTTAACCATACAGTTTTTTTTTCTATTTTTTCATATATTTTTTTCATTTCTCTTAAGTGTAGCACTGTAAAGTGCAGTTTTATTTTTAGAAACTTATCAGTTAACTGTGTGTGTCCTATTTGTCAATGTGCAAGAACCTTATGTAACAGACGACAAAAAACACAGTCATCAAGAAACCATTTTTCTGGTTCTTCATTGTAAACCCTTCCCCATTTGGAGTGACTCAGGCTCTCACCACATGGAGGGAAAACTTTAGAAAGTCACTTTGCAGTGACCAACTTGTCAGTCCTACAGTTTACAGCCATTACCAACACTTCACCGTAGTACCAATCTATCTCTTGGTAGAAAAAAAAATTGTAACTGATATTGATTTGTAATCATTATATTGTAGACATTCAATATCTACTCTGTTTATGGATTTCTTCCACATTGCCTAGCATTGCTGGTTTCTCCAGTTAGTTAGATTGATTAGTCTATACATCAACTGAATTTTCTTATAGGTGTTCAGCTATAAGCTGCTTCATTTCTTGATCTGCTGTTCTATTATTCAACATCTCAACACATTTGTTCTTTGCCATGTTTAAAAATGACAGTTTTGGTATTTTGTCACCTATTTCAACTGTATTGATCATCACTAGCTTCACTCATAAGATCATTGTAACAATGTATACATGTGTTTTTGTAATTGTTCTGTATTTGTTAGAAAAATAAACTAAATAAAAATTGAAGTGCGTAAAAGCTATTTTTTTAAAGGTAACAAAAATCGCAATAAGTAAAACCTAAGTCGAAACAATGAAGGTTGGTGCCTCAGGCACCAACAAAAATGACCATTTAAATTATAGTTAATGATTAGTTAGAAGAAATATCTTTGTCTGTAAATTGCAAAGAGATGGTTTATGACAGTTGCTAGTTAAACACTGCATATTTCTTATCTATTCTCTTATTTGTTCTATATCCTACTTGTGCCAGGTCTGATACAAAATTGGTACAATCTCAATCTGCCCTCCAGCGGGTCCTCCTTATCACCCGTCCCGAGGCACTCACTCCTTCCGACCGCCCTCCCCTCTGAGAGAACTATACTCACCCTCACTTATCATCCTCACAACTTAGCTGCTGTGAAGATACTCAACCGCTACCGTTCGATTCTCCTCTCTGATCCCACTACCCGTCTACTTTTTAGTGATCCCCCGATGATCGCTTTCTAGCGCGACAGGAATTTGGGAGACATTCTGGTTATGGAGCCATCTCCCTCGCTCCTACCCTCAACACTTCGGTACGGCCCCTTGTGGTCATAACTGTATCACCTGTGCCTATGTGCTCCCTACTGACTCGGTCTTATTCCCTAATGGACGGTTCGAGATCAAGCATGGCTTCACATGTGTGTCCTGCAACATCATTTATGCCATCATATGCCAACGATGCCACATGACCTATATTGGCGAGTCTGGTAGAAGATTAGAGGAAAGATTTTGTGAACATCTACGAGATGTCCAACAGAATACTGGCACTCCAGTGTCTTCCCATTTCAACTCCCCAGATCACAAGGGCAAAGACGACATCCGTGTCACTGGTATTGTCCTCTGTCACTCTGGCGACCGCAGCCGATATAATTTGGAAAATCGCCTCATAGTCCAGTATGGTTCGCTGACCCCACGAGGCATGAATGTATCACACTCATACACATAGTTTCCTTTCGGCTGCTCCTTCCCTCTTGCATAGCCCTCTCTACCACCCATGTTGTGGCTCTTTAGTCTATCTACTATGCCACGATATTCTTAGTTCTTCTCCACTAGTCCCCGTTGAGACACTTCGGGGTTCTCCTATATACCTTTTTTCTGTGCTACTTACCCCTCATATGTTTTTATTGCACCCCACTCTCATACATCTCACTCTTTCCGCCTTTTGAATTCTCAAAATAGAACCTGTTATTCTACTGTTCTATTCTTTCTCCTTCGAGTTTGCACACTGACCCCTGTGTGAACCCCTCTGGTTAGTTGTGGGTCATACGCACATTTCTACATATGATTGTCCCCGTATGGATGTGCACATGCATGTATGTGTTCATAGGCACGGGTATTGGTATATATATGTATATGCATATACATGCATGTATATGTGTGCTTGCTTGTATGCATACACATGTATGTGTGTGTATATGTTGATATGTATTAGTATGTGCACGTCTTCTTACATGTGTACATATGTATACACGCATCTGTGTGTGTGTATACATGTGTTTATGGGCCCTTAGATACTTTCAGATATTGCCTGTGCCTTTGTAGTCGACGCACCTAGACAGCGTTCCCCCCACTCGTGTATTTTTAGACCCTTCACCTCTGACCAGAGGGTATAAATTACAGCTACACCCGTGAGAAATTCCTTTCATAGCCTGACCACAGTCCACGATACACAGGGAAGTCAACATATTTCGATTATTTTGTTTTTGATGTTTCATTACTAGTTAGCTATGTAGGATTAGTTTTATTTATTCACATATCTGTGTGTGTATGTTGTTTGTTTGTTCCTGCTGAAGGCCTATTGAGCTGAAACGTCGTTCGAATCTGTGTCGTCTACTAATCACGTAAAGCTTCTAACATACCATTTTTTTCTTTTTTTTTTCAATTTTTCCTTACAATCTCATTCCCAGGTTAGCATTTTCATCAGTCATTGTCATTATCCAAATGACCATCACTAAGTGACTTCACTTGTCTCCCCTGTTCATGGTCAATACAACCAATATTGGCATAAAATGATCTCAGTTGTCCCCTTGTCCGTAATCAATACTTCCCCACTTTAGTTCATTTTGAAGATAATTGATCATTTGCTTCATTGCATTCAACTTCAGGTCAATAATCCCTTTAAATTTCATAAGGTTTGTGGTAATGTATTCTTATTTCCTTATCTCTCTGCCCTCTATTTTTAACATTCCAAAGCATTGATTGAAAATCTTACATGCTGTACTTAATTTCATATCAGAAAGATGTTATGAGACTGCATTTATTGTCTTAGCCTCCATTTTCATAATAGAGGTCATGTCAACTTTATTTTGCTCAATTATGATCTCCTTTTCATGTCTTGCTACAAATAAATCCATCTTCATTGATTAATCCATGTCCGTCCATTATCGAACTAAAAGACATTCTCCTCCTTGCTATTATCAGTTATAAGCACACAGCTCACCGTACACATAGATAACCACATTAACACATGACATAAGGATAGTGACCCCAGGACATTCCAAGACACCAGAAAATGATATGGCAGATATGTTAGCTAAGAGAGGATCCAGACAGATATATTTTCACAATGACATCTCTTTAAACACAAACAAATCATAAACTCTATCAGTAGAGAAGATTGGCTGAATGGATGGGTTATGGGAAAAACAGGGAGAGAACTTTTTAAATACATGATGATGTCAACAACATTAACATCCTAAAAAAGAAGAGACCAGACCAAAATCTTCAGACTAGGAACCATATAAAGAATACAATGAAACCAAACTCCAGCATGTCCATTCTGTGAACACCCACATGAAATACTCGAACGTCACCTTTTTCCATGTCCAAAGGTTGCTGACATCAGAACAAGTCTACTTCCTCAGAGACCTTATAAATGGAACACCTTGTACAAAACTACAAAGGAACTCATAAATATCTGCAAATATCATTATATAGCATTGGGCAGAAGGACATCAGCTCACAGGCTTCTGGATCCATAACTGTAGTACATGACTGCAGTGATAACATTTTGGTAGATTGTTACTTCCTCTCTGATCATCAAAACCTCATGATATGTCTGAGTGCAGTGAGATAGCTAAGTAACCACACATGTGTAATAATAAAGACATGCTAGAGTGATCAGTTTAAGTTTGTCAGTGAATGAGGAGTATTTCACTGTTTCAGAATCTGACGACTGTCACCGCATATGTTGTGGTGCCAATCGAGGCTTTGTTTTGCATATCACAGACAACCAGCAACAAGTAAAGTATTACCTTCATATTCAGTCTCTGCCTTGTTAGATAAGTAGTCTGTTAGTGTTTATTTTCATGCAGTGTTTATTTTCATGCTTGTACTCCTGTATGTAGGACTCATAGTACTCATTTTAGCACTTTGTGCTTGATCATACAGAAGGATCTTAGCACAGTGTACAAATTCCACTGTACAAGCACAGTTTACTTTAGTCATGCATTTTTCTTTGTTGAAACATTGCTTCTGTCTTTTTTGCACTTGAGACTAAGGATTTTATTTTTACTATGTCAGTCATTTAATGTAACTCATTTACACTTTTAGTGATTAAGACATTATGAGTCATTATGTGCATTCTGCTATTATATATTGTGATAAATTATTCTTTATATTATCAAATTTATCTTGATATTATAACAAATTCCAATCTTATTGTTAATGCACATTAAGATTTTTGTCTCTAATTCATATATTTATGAATTTTATACATTAACAACTGTCTTTTTCAGGAAGTACTCAATATTGTTCGTGAGTTCAGATGTTGTGCTGGATGCTGTTGGTGTGCAGATGGTTGTTGTGCATATCCAATGATCGTTAATGATAAGTTTGGTCAGAAGCTAGGCATGATTAGACTGATGTGAGTATTTAATCTGCAGTCTATCCTCCATTAACTACAGGATATATTGTCTTTGAGATATCTTAAAGTAACATAACCCATGACAACAGAAACATTGACTGAATGGCAAGAAAACAGAAGTAATGGTAATATCGAAGACACAGACATCACCATCATGATTATAAAAATAAATAGGACAAATCTGAAACAAGTGCAACACATCAAATACTTGGGCACAATAATATCAGATGGAAGATGCACCGCAGAAATAAAAAGCAGAATAGCTCAGGCCAAAACAGCATTTCAGAAAATGAAAAAAGTCTTATACAACAAATCTATGTCAATAAAAGTGAGAAAAAGATTTCATAGATGCCTTATAGAACCAGTTCTGACCTATAGGAGTGAATTGTGGACAGTAAACAAACAAATGAAAAGATGCTTAGAGGCCACATAGATAAAGATTTCTCAGAAGAATGTTGAAAGTTCCCTGCACAGCTAAAAAGACCAACGAGGAAATTCTCAAAGAGGCCAACGCATAAAGGGAGGTGCTAAAATAAACATCAGAAAGAAACAACATTTTTGGGGGACATCATGAGAAGAGAAAGGTTGGAATACTTGGTTACAACTTGCTAAATACAGGGAAAGAAAGATCGTGGACAACAGAGAGAGAAAGTATTGGATAGCTTGGTGTCATGGCATGGAAAACAGTCAACAACAGAACTAATACGATGCACAGTAGATAGAAGATTGTGGAAGGACATGATCGCCTATGCCAACCGATATAGCATATGATGATGGCTGAATGGATAAGATATTTTTGTTAAAGGTGTTTCACACTTGTCATTAACAGTATAGTATAGTAGCTTCTGTCACTCATAGTTGACTATGGATTTTTCAGTGCCCCTAGAAATATTATTTTTTTTCGTCGTGTATTCTCTTTCTCTATGAATCTGTCTGCTTCTTGTTTGAGGCGAACCTTTAGAGTGTGTTTCCAGAGATTGCGGTCTGCAGCTATGTCTTCCTATGCTGCAGAGTCTTCATGTTCACATCTACAAATAGAAGTTTTGGGCGCCCACAGTTCTTTTACCATCTGCCAGTTGTCCATAGAGTATATCTTTCGGTACGCGGCCATCTTTCATACGGTGTACATGGCCAAGTCAGCGTAACCTATGTTGTTTGAGCAGTGTGTAGATATTCGGGAGGCCTGTCATTAACAGAGTTTATCCGTAATAGAATAATAGAAGTCTACAATAAAAATATTAATACATACCTTTATTATCCACTATGCTAGGAATGTCAGGATATTCTGTTTAATCCATATTACATGTATGCATACAGTGTTAATTTACTTTGATGGTCAAATGAAATACAGCAACATTGATAGAAAGAAATGTTCTATAGTGCGTTCACAAATGTTTGCCCTTGCAATTTAATTAATTTCTCATCAATTATTTATCCTAGAAACTTATTTTTTTGCAAGGGCTCCTATTTTTGTCCCAAGCCAAAAATTTTAATCACAAATATTATGTAGACTTCACAGAAGTTATCAAGACAGTTGTTTTTTTGGGGGTTATTATCAATTTCTTAATTATTGATATATCAATAATTGTATTTTGCAGTATTGCAATATATTTGTTCAGTTTCACAAATCAGAAAACAAAAAGCAGGAGCCATCTATATAAACAATGAGCCTGTGAAAGAAGACATACAGGCTACGTATCTCGGAGTTACATTTGATAACAAACTATCTTGGAAACAGCAGATAAATAAGGCAACCCAAAAAGCAAGGAGAAAATTGGCTATTCTAAGAAAGCTGTGTGGAACTACGTGGGGTGCGAGTGGGAAAATACTCAGTAAAGTTTACCAACAGAGTATACGCCCACATTTAGAATATGGATCATCTGCATGGTGTTCAGCATCAAACACCACACTTCAAGAACTGGATAAAGTACAAAACCAGGCACTTAGGGTCATCACAGGAGCAATGAAATCAACACCAATATTAGAGATGGAGAAATTGTGGAGGATACCAGCACTGAGAGAACGGAGGGACACAAAGGTGCTGATACAGGCAGAAAAATTTGCTTGCATGCCGAGACATCCAATGAAGGACCGATTCCAAAATCTTGCATTGGGACGACTTAAGAGAAGCAGTTTTATCCACCAAGCCAAGCGTATTAGTAGACAAACACCAGACATGCCAAGAGCTGTTAACCCCCTACTGCCCATACCAGAACAGACTCCCTGGACAGAGGAATCAGGATTATCAGTTCAAATACGGACAGAAGTGAAAGGAATAGTTGATAAAGAGGAACAGAATAGTCTACAGCGAAAAACAATAACTCTCAGTTTCCTGGATGAAGAATACCCACAAGACCTATGGATTCGTGTGTATACAGATGGATCAGCACAGAATGCAGTAAAAAATGGGGGAGCAGGTGCATATATAGACTACCCAAATAACACTAGGGATATGAATAAAATAGCAACAGGGAAATATTGTCACAATTATGATGCAGAAATACAAGCAATAAAGTTAGCAATAGAAAAACTGCTGAACATTAATCTTAGCCCGCAGCCTGTAGTGTTTTTGACAGATGCAAGATCAGTACTCCAGGCACTACAATCCAGAAAATTACCACATTTGCAGACCTTATTGACTGAACTCTGCAAGCACCACAGGGTTGCCCTGCAGTGGATCCCATCTCACTGTGGAATACCAGGAAATTAGAAAGCAGATCAGTTGGCAAAGGAAGGTTCAACAGGCACACAACTAGATACACCTGTTACATACCATCATAAGAAACAGATAATCAAATCAATCAGAGGACCACAAGCCCCAAATCAGGATGCCTTTTATAATATGAATAGATATGAACAAGTTATCATTATACGTCTCAGAACAGGACACAATCGACTCCATAGTCACATGTATACAAAATTCAAGATCGGCACCTCAACTACTTGTACATGTGGACAGGCGCCCCAGACTGCTGAACACATACTTCAAGACTGCACTGAATATAGTAGACTGAGGAAAATCCATTGGCCCATAGATACAACACTACAGACAAAACTATATGGGCCACTGCAAGAATTACAAAAGACAGTAACATTTATACAGGAAACGACATTGCAGATATAGACAATGCTTCAGGCGAACGAAAGATAGATAGATAGATAGATAGACAAATCAGAGGCATAAATGCAATTGTTCCTTTGTTTATCTGAAGTATTTATATAGATAGAATCAACTCACATTATTGAGAATCTGATGAGTCGAACTAGTTTTTAAATGTTGTTGGTTGAAAGAAGCGCAAACCATCCTTCTACTAATAATCTTCTTCCTCCTTCATTATATAGTCCTGACATTTGATTGAGTATATGCCAGTGTCTGATAGGGCAGTATAAACAGACTGACGTACATCTGAAAGTTTGTATATGTTGCTTTCTCATGCCACTTTACCATTAACCCTTGCCAAAACTAATTTAGATGGATTTAAATGTGAATTGTATAGTGGTAATCATAAACAGCTATGACCATGGTGCAGTGGTAATCGTAAATATCTATGACCATGGTGGGGTGGTAATTGTAAACACCTATGACTATGGTGTGTTAGTAATCTTAAACATCTATGACCATGGTGTTGTGGTAATCGTAAACACCTATGACCATGGTGTGGTGGTAATCATAAACACCTAAGACCATAGTGTGGTGGTAATCGTAAACACCTATGACTATGGTGTTGTGGTAATCATAAACACCTATGACCATGGTGTGGTGGTAACCGTAAACATCTATGACCATGGTGTGGTGGTAATCGTAAACGCCTATGACTATGGTGTGTTAGTAATCTTAAACATCTATGACCATGGTGTTGTGGTAATCGTAAACACCTATGACCATGGTGTGGTGGTAATCATAAACACCTAAGACCATAGTGTGGTGGTAATCGTAAACACCTATGACTATGGTGTTGTGGTAATCATAAACACCTATGACCATGGTGTGGTGGTAACCGTAAACATCTATGACCATGGTGTGGTGGTAATCGTAAACACCTATGACCATAGTGTGGTGGTAACCGTTAACATCTATGACCATGGTGGGGTGATAATAATAAACAGCTATGGCCATGGTGCAGTGGTAATCATAAACACCTGTGACCATGGTGTGGTGGTAATTATGACTATGGTGTGTTAGTAATCATAAACATCTATGACCATGGTGTGGTGGTAATCTTAAACACCTATGACTATGGTGTGTTGGTAATTATAAACACCTATGACCATGGTGTGTTGGTAATCGTGAACACCTATGACCATGGTGTTGTGGTAATCATAAACATCTGTGACCATGGTGTTGTGGTAATCATAAACACCTATGACCATGGTGTGGTGGTAATCATAAACACCTATGACCATGGTGTGGTGGTAATCATAAATACCTATGACCATGGTGTGGTGGTAATCATAAATACCTATGACCATGGTAAAATATGTACTTCTCAAAGCTACAAGGTGAGGCCTTTCACAAATATTTCTACTGCCTGTATGCTTGCAAAATGTTATACCAAAACCTCTTAGAATTTTCCATAGTGTGGTTTTTGATGTGTCAGTGTCATGGTTCTGTCTAAATAAAATTTGTAATTTCTTGTGTCAATAATTCTTTACTGTAAAAAAATCTATAAATCTCTAGTTTAATCACTTTTTTGTCAAAGTTTTTCCATTTATATTTCCGTACTGACCCTCCTTTGGTATCTGTAGAAACAATGCAATCTTCTTTCAGCCATCTTGATAATGTCTAGTCACAGAGGACATGTTTTATTCTTTTCTCCGTTTTGAAATAGAATGAAACAACTTTCCACGTTTAGCCTCAAATGTCAAATATTTATATCATTTCAATGATGTGTTCTTGAGAATAATCAGTTTCAACGCCATTCCAATGAAAGCACAAATTTTGAGAATCCAAAACAAAGCACTGACATCACAACACTAAGTAATAGTAACCAAGTAAGGATTTATATATATATCAAAGAAAACAAATCTTTTCTTACTTGATAGTAGGGAAAAAATTCTGACGGGTGATGATGATATAAATATTCAACAATTTTTACTTAACCAGTGCTAAAATATAAATTTAACAATGGCAGACATTTGTTAGCACACTATATATAATATACTGAAATATATTAATGCACCACTTTACAGATCCAGGAACAAAGTGTCAAATGTAAATATAAGTGTTTACTCCACACCATTGCAAAATGTGCATATGTCCATCAGCATAGGGTATATTGATGCTCTTGTCTGTGAATAGGACAGTATTCCACTGAAGTCTAGTCTCTGATTTGTTGCTCTGCCCATTGCAGGCGGTGCTGACAATGCCTGTGAGTCAAGTTTGGCCTAACATGTCATCTTGCAGTAAGGCATCTGTCTCTGAGTCGTTGTATTCAAAAGACTTGCCTGCATCTACCCATTATCATCCTTGCTGTTTGACTTGCCATGAGAGAACAATTCCTTAGGTCACTCCGCACAATATGATGATCTTGCGCAGGGGTAGTAACTCGTGGTTGGCCACTCTGAAGTCTATCACGCGTACTGCCATTGGTTCGGTAACGTTCATTCAGATGTTAAATAGTGCTGTGGTGACAATTCATCTTTCTGGCAATGGTCCACAACTTCATTCCTATCTCCAACATACTAATGGCTCGGGATTGGTCATTTTCAGATAGTCATGGCATTTCAACACATGTACCTGGTGTTTTGTCTCAACAGCCTTTTTTATACTGAGTTACAGCCACAATGTGTGTACATGTTCAGGGTCATAGCTTTTTGGGAATTGTGTTGCACATGTAACTTTCATTGTTTTTATGTAGTCTGTACAAGAATCCATTGGTTGAATTGTGCACTTTCCATTCATTCCAGCAACCATTGGGTCCCTACCTCATGACAAATACTGGGAAAATCAATTCTCACACTTATATTTACATTTCACACTCTGTTCTTGGGTCTATAAAGTGGTGCATTATGTGTGCTTCAGTATATATGTTAATATCAGAAGTGGAAAATGTAAGAGTTGAGCTCTGAGGTTAATCAAGTGTGAAAAACACAGTAGTTCCAAACATAAAACTGCAGCTGTAACATATAGTAATGTACAGCCTGGATAGAGAATGAAATAGCTGGTTAACACAGCTCATAGTCACCATAAAGTGTTGCAAAATTAGACAATTATGTACCCATTTTGCCTTGCCTGATCCCTTACCTCAGTTGGAAACCTGAAGGACATTAACATAATGAGCTGTTGGCAATTAACCCACATTCTTCTCTGTTATGTGCCAATATCTGGGTTTGTTTAAACATTTCCTTCAACAGCTTTCTACATGTTTCAGTGCATTTTCTTCTTATTTGTAACTATAGTTGGTCAACATACCATAGTTAAATCACTGAAGTTTCTCAAATAACTATAAAGCATAAACTGAAGCCCTCAAAGATGCTGCAAAACTGACTATTCAACACAAAAATAATGTGCACAAGAAACTGGTGATTTCAAACCGATGCATTGTCGGTTCTAACAGCCCTAAAAACCCCCCAGGAAAAGCGAACTAGATGACCTGAGAACAACCCTTGACCAATTGTGCAATAAATTCCATACAGTAGTCATCCAGTGGATATCATCACGCTGT
Source organism: Megaustenia siamemsis (assembly GCA_032433765.1). NCBI lineage: Eukaryota > Metazoa > Mollusca > Gastropoda > Stylommatophora > Ariophantidae > Megaustenia > Megaustenia siamemsis. Next base: position 71,197,076 of record JAVIAB010000024.1, on the reverse strand, counting down.
AATAAACATGGAAGTGAATGCGCAAACAAACTAGCTAAGGAGGGAGGGAGATTACCACACAAGAGAACATCTAATCAGCTATGATGAAGTCAAATCCATCAACAAAGGCCAGTATTTTGAAAAATGTAAACAAGAGCACCCACAAATTTACGGGGGTTGGTTTCCACTTATCAAGGAGGGATCAAGTTATACTTTGTCCACACACCAGCCACAACAGAAAAAGAAACTACATGTTCACTAATCTCAAATAGAACTACCAGCCAATGCCACTGTACCATGGATGGCATGACAATAAAACACATTTTACAGGATTTCCCCCAGTACACAGGCCTGAGGTGGTCAATGTAGCCCATGCCCACCTCCATGGAAGAGAAACTCTATTGGGCAACCAAATCACTAAAAAAAACAATTGCCTTCATAAGAGAGTCCAGAGACCTAGTGTGAATGAGCCATGATCGCAGAAGGAGAAATCACTGATGCTATGTTAACTTACCTCAATATTTTATGCTTTGTTTCAAATTTGTGTCATTTTTGGGAGGTTTTGCTTGCTTGCGTTTATCCGATAACTAAAGGAGGACACCTCTTCGTCATCCGCCCTTAAAAGGACGTTAAGTGAGCATGTCTGCATTGTGTTACAGTACAACTGTGATATTTGTGCCTTTTGGCCCAAAACATCCGACTATAGCACGTTTGGGATTTCAAGTTTATGTAATTTATTTTTAATGTCTCACTTCATTGCCATTGGAAGCCATAGTAGATCAGTGGTTAGTGAAAAGCAGTTTTGAACCTTTTTAGTACACCCAGCCTTAAAATTTGTCCTGGATATCTTTTTTTTAGTAAAGAAAGCGCCCACTAATGTAATAGGTCAATGGTTGAACAAAAATTAAGAGCCATGGTAGAGCAATAGTTGGTGAAATGGACTACTGAGAATAAGAGTTTTGGTCGGCCCAGATGACCTCTTCTAGTTCTTTCAATTTTATATGGTTACCAGATTTGTGTGGGAAAGGAGGATAAATCTGGCGTAATACTGATCACAAAGCCATAAATGTGTTGATGGTTTAAAAAAAATGGGAACTATTACCATATTTTCTCTATATATGGTAGTGATTCTCAAAGTGGCTACTTCTGAACCACTACCATATACTGAATACTGTGGCTACCGAGTGCACCACCAAACCTTGGCAAAGGTGCAACATTCAGGATATTGTCAGGATTAAAGGTGCAAATATTGTGTCTTTTCCATAAACTAACTCCCAATGTATCCATGCCTAGTTAACAGGTGAGTGCTAGAAGAAAAAGTGAGTGTTACTGAACTTCATTTCTGCATCTAAAGTATTGACCTACAATAAAATAAATACAATAATTGGAGTTTACCCGACTTATACACTTGTAGCTGCCATGAGGGCTCTGCTGGTATAGGATCAGCAGAGAAAGGGAGCCGTGGGTGTCAACAGTTTGGTAATCACTGATCTATGCCAACAGGCATAATAGGGTTCTTTCTTCTTAAAATATATATGGGCATCAACACCATTCTCCCTATAATAATTGGGGTGTAACGGGGTTCTTTCTTCTTCTTAAAATATATATGGGCATCAACACTATTCTTCCTATAATAATTGGGGTGTAACAGGGTTCTTTCTTCTTAAAATATATATGGGCATCAACACTATTCTCCCTATAATAATTGGGGTGTAACGGGGTTCTTTCTTCTTAAAATATATATGGGCATTAACACCATTCTCCCTATAATAATTGGGGTGTAACAGGGTTCTTTCTTCTTAAAATATATATGGGCATTAACACCATTCTCCCTATAATAATTGGGGTGTAACAGGGTTCTTTCTTCTTCTTAAAATATATATGGGCATTAACACCATTCTTCCTATAATAATTGGGGTATAACAGGGTTCTTTCTTCTATTTTTATAAAATTTATGGGCATTAACACCATTCTCCCTATAATAATTGGGGTGTAATAGGGTTCTTTCTTCTTCTTAAAATATATATGTGCATTAACACCATTCTCCCTACAATAATTGGGGTATAACAGGGTTATTTCTTTTATAGCCATGGATGTTACAAGTGAGCAGACAAAAGTGTGCAAATACAATAGGTAGAAGAATTTTACACAGTAAAAACTAACTATAAGCATTTATAGTTTAGTATTTGTAATGTTTATATTTACAAAGGTTATTCTGGTAACTAAAACGACCACATTTTGCTAAGTAAATGTTCCAACTAATGATATGTACCTTTGCTTTTCTCTCTGACAGGGACTCTTGTTGCCAGTCCCGTTTTGGAATCTTCAGTGAAAATGATGAGCCGTTGTATGAGATATGGGCACCTTGCTGTCCATGTCAGTGTATCTGTATGACAGATGATATCAACTTCCCAGTAAGCTTTAAGCATGTGATATTGGTTGTTTTATGAGTTCAATTCATTATAAGAAAATGAAACAAACCAAAAAGATTACAACTGTATTATATGAAGGAAATATAAAGCTGGAGGACTACATCAAAGTATTTTATTTACAAATCCGATGACCTTTCTTTGTAATTTTTTGTTGTTTTAGCATGAGTTTTGGAGTATTGCTAAGTTAACAAATATAATCTTATTGCACTCAAAGAACCACAAAGCATGTTTGGTTCCTTTCAATAGATAGCAAAGAATTTGGATGCTGATGGTTCTTTATAGCTCACTGGTTATATACAACTCTGAGCTGTTTGCTTAATTGTCTCTTGCTACTTGCACTACACTTGATTCAACATACCTGCTGTCCTAGGATTACAGCCTCTAGATGTATTTTGTTGATGGTTTTTGTGTGACTTTAGGGTGTCTCCCTAAGAGAATCATTGTCATGTACCGGGCCTGCTGGAGTAGGTGATCATGTCTCTCCACAACTTTTGATCACGGCAGTTATTTATCATTTCTGTTGTTGACCTTCTGCCAAGCCATTCTCTTAAGCTGTCTGGTATCATTTCTCTTTGCTTCCCTCATCTCTTCGCCCCTCAATTTTCCAAGTTGTTACAATATATTCCAGCTGTTCTCTTTTCATTACATGGCCGAAAAATGAAGATTGTTTCTTCCTAATATTGGAAATTAGCTCTCTTTTTGCTTTGGCCTCTTTCAGAACATTTTCATTAATCTCCTGTCCATGGTATTCTCAACATTCTTCTGTAAAACCACATTTCTACAGACTCCAGTGATTTACTTATTTGTTGTCCTATTGTCCATGATTCACATCCATATGTTAAGACAGGCTCTACATAACATTTAAGAAATCTTTTTCTTGTTTCCATTGTTAAAAATGGATTGCATAGTATCTTCCTCATTTTTTGGAAAGCTGCCTTTGCCTGAGCCATTCTGCATCTCACCTCTGTTGTACATCTTCCATCTGAGGCTAACAAAGTTCCCAAATATTTAAATGCATGTACCTGTTTTATTATTGTTCCACTTGTCTTTATTTTGCACTGAGGCTATGTTTTTTTCTTTGTTGTTACCATTACTTCTGTCTTCCTGCTATTAAGGCTGAATCCTTTGTTTTTGCTTTCTTTCACTATGTCTAACATTTCTTGTAACTCATTTTCACTCTTAGCGATCAAGACTTGTATCATCAGCATACCTTAGATTATTTATATTATAACCTCCAATTGTTATTCCAGGCATGCCCTTTATAGATTTTAAAATAATCCCACTATAAATATTAAACAAATCCCAATTGGTTTCCAGTTCTTATGGCCGCTGTTTGCTGCAGTGCATGTTCTTTATTATTCTTAGATCTTTGCTATTTACGTTTATGCTTTTTAAAATTTTGATTATTTCTTGGTGCTTTACTTTGTCAAATGCTTTGGTATAATTTATGAAACATAGGTATAGATTTGTTTTCACCTCTATGGCTTTTTCTACTAAAGATCTTATGATGTATTGCTTGTTCCTTTATTTCTAACAAAACCACACTGTTCATCACTAATTTCTGGACTGATTTTGTTTCAGACTCTTTGCATGATGTTTCTTAGTAATATCTTAGTCATATGACTCATAAGCTTATTGTGCGATGATCATTGCATTCAATCGCACCAGATTTCTTTGGTAGGGCTATGAATATTGATTTAAGCAACTTGCCTGGTATTTATCCGGTGTTGTAGATATCATTCAATATTTTCCTAAAAGAATACAAGAAGATAATAATTAATAAATAACCAGGTTATATATCTACAGGTTTGATCTTTGTTCTAGCATTTTTAAAAATTTAATATAACTGCCACTTTGTTTGAATTAAACAGAAAACCTATTGGGTAAAAAAGGTCAAATAATTCTATCTATCTATTGACCTTTCGAGCCGTAGCTGGCCCATAGGGCATAGACCAAGATACTTCCTCTCCCATCTAAATTTTTATTCTAGCAGTTTTAAATTCTTTTAAAGATATTTTATCAAATCTCGCCACTTGTCTCTGTTCTGTGCAAGCAGCTCTATCTCATTGAGGGAGCCGACTCCTGCTTCTCTTGCCTCTTTCATCAATGTTCTTCTCAGTGTCTCTCTGGGTCTTGTTCTTTTCCTCTTACCTGTTGTTTCCCACATGAGGGTTTGCTTTGTTATTCGATTATTATCTCTTCTCATCACATGTCCAACATATGACCATCGTCTTTTCTTTATTGCTTGAGATATTAGTGGTTGATTGATGATTTCTCTAATTTCCTCGTTTGTTTTGAATTCGTTGCACGCTATACCAAATATTTTCCTTAGACATTTATTTTCGAATCAGTTCAACTTTGTTTCTGTGTCTCCTGTTGTTTTCCAGCTTTCACACACATACGTAAGGGTAAAATAATTAAATAGCCACAAAAATTAAGAGCTTTCATTAATATTAAAACTGATGACAAAGGGTTAATAGACAAATACCAAGACTAATGTTTACATTACCATTATTTAATTTTGCATTTTTGTGTTCCGAATTGTCTCCCCTCTTTGATCCCTGCTCACTTGGCCAGTTTTATATCTATCCAACCTATATTAGTTGTAGAGTAAATCGGTCTGTTTCCAGAAGCACCACTGGGAGGTGCAGTAGAGTGGTCCTGGTCATCTCAGTTGTTTACCAGTCCTCACAGACAGTCATCAATCTGTGGGTCGCTGGCCGTTATCATATCAGTTACTGGGGGTATCTTGACCCCCATTTCAGGTTTTCAGTTATGTCCATAGTTTTTCCTCCAAGGTTGTGGGCCATGTTTTATTCTTCAAATCTGCACACTGGAGGAAAGTCTAGTAGGATGTGTTTTCCTATAATGTCTTTTAGGGAACATTGGTACATACAGGTGGTACCTGTCTTCAGTTTAGAGTACATGTAGTATCTCATCCTGTTGGGGGCAATGCAAAGACAGGGTATATTAATGTGATCTCTTCTAGACAATTTTTATCAATCATCTTTCACATTGTTTTCGAGTTGGTCCTGTTTTAATTTTGCCTAGTGTTGCCCTCTTGTGATTTATTTGACCTTTTCAAAGCTGATTATATGGTCTTCTAATGGTAGTTTTCATCCTTCTTTGGCTAGTCTGCGTAATCATTTGGTTTTATATTGCAATGTGATGGCATCCACTGGATCACCACTCTGAACTGGTCTGGCAATGTATGAGAACCACTCCCTCCTCTATTGCTAGTGGTCTTTATAGCAGTGTACACATGGGAACAAGAGTCATGTGGATAGTTCTGTGTACTTTTTCTGAATTATGTCTCTGCACTAATGCTCACCGGGAGCCGCGATAGCTCAGTGGTTAGTGAACTGGACTACAAAGGACAAGGGGTAGGGTTCGATCCCAACCGATGGCTTCCGGGTTCACCCAGCTTTAAATGGGTACCGGATTTTTTCTGGGAAAGTGAAGCAGCATGGGCGTAATACCGACCACATTACCTCAAAAATCATGTGCTGAAGGTCTGTAAAATTTATGATCACTAACACCATATTCCCTATATGCCACTTGGCGTGACGGGGGTACTTTACACTTTACTAATGCTCACCGCATGTCTCTTTTACTCGGTTCTTTTTATATCTTCTTTGAGTCCTGATAGATAACCCACCCAAAGATGAGTGTTACAGACTGTATGTATGGGCTTTGGTTTTCTTTGAGATGACTCTTTGAGCATCAGGTCTTTTGAGACTGTCGCAAAATTGTTGTATCTTCTCAGTCTACCCCTTCAACAGCTGATTATTCTTTGGTGCAAGGGGTGGTTCAGGAATCTCTTGTATTTCTCTTCTATTGGTTCATAGCCTGTCATTGTTTCTAGGGTGTCTGTAGGTATAGATTTCGTGGCTCCAGTAATTATATAGGTGGTTTGTTCTGCTAATTTTGGCAAAACAAATATGTTTACTATCTGTGGTCTATCTGTGCAGCAGATTCCAGGACTGGTCTAACTCTCCAATTGTACAATCTTTTCACAATTCTGCTATCTGTATTCCAGTCACTTCCCAAAGTTTCTGTTTTATGGCTATTCTATTTTTGGCTTCTTTTTTTTTTATCTTTCTGTTTTGTCCAGGTCATTTTGCGGTCCATAGTGATACCCAGTTATCTTACGTTTTGTTAAGTAGGGTCAGTTCATACTTGTAAGGGTTTTCTTTTTTTCATCATTGGTAGACAACATAAAAATTACTGAACCTACGAGGTGGGGATTAGTTGAAACCAGTTATCATTGGTTCTATACCTGCAATTAAGGGATACTCCTGGCTCCTTAGTCAAGCTCCCCACCAAGGTCCAGAATAAATAAATACATAAATGAGATGTTTATAGCGACTTCATACTTGTAAAATGTAGCAGAAAATGCCAAATGTATTTCCAGATGATAATGATGAAGAAGAAGATAGTTAGATGTAATAACAAACAAATTTCTGACTGAAATAATCAAAATAGAAAATGTATTTCTGGTGTTAAATATAGTTAACAGTTCAACAAGGAATGATGATGAATTGATTTTTCAGGTGTGCAACATGAAAGACAAGTCCCAGGTGGCAAACCTCAGAAAGATTTGGGGAGGATACCTTAGAGAAACTTATACCAAGGCTGATACTTTTGGAGTATCATGTATGTATGTTTTACTGGCATTTGCTCATTATTTTGTATGTTTATTAATGAGTTTTTCTTGCTTGTTAATTATTATTGCCAATAACCATTATGGTGTGTTATGTGATCATTACATCATAATGCTGGATTTGAGTTAGAGTTTGAGTGTCCTTTCCAGGTCTCTTATCTGGATATGTAAATGATATGGATCATCATCATTCTGTAAAGTTTCACTGCTGACAATGCTCATTGAGGTTAAGAATAAAGTTTTAAACATGTCACCATCGATCGTAACCATTGCAGGTAAAAAGTTAGAGTGAGCTACATATTAAAATATGATTATGAGAAAAACGTGCAGCGATAAGATTAAAAATAAAAGCTGGAACAACTATGTAGATCACAATTCATTTACATTTTAAAAGGTGTCTCGCTGCTGCATAGTTATTTTTTTAACTATGCGTTCAATTCTCTTTTCCAGTAACACAGTATAGGAATACTAGATATCTAGGTTGAGTTAACTGTGCACTTGAGCCAAAATTACAGATCAGCTGCCCTCTAAAATGCTTTATAAATTATTACTAATTTTTTTTATGCTATCTATCTATCTATCTATCTATCTATCGTCCTTTCGAGCCGAAGATGGCATATAGGGCAGAACCACAATCTCAAAAACAGAAACCTTGCGTGCCAAAGTGGCACATATTGCAGAGATCACTGCTCTAAAATCTATAGCTGTTTCCATAACAATACTTTTTACAATGACAGCTTGTCAAGCCATCGATCAACCTCCCTAGTCGCCTCTTACGAGATGCCTCCCAGGTCAGTGTCACTAGTCTTTACTTCCCTCATAAAGAGGCCCGGTAACACACAGGAAGTGTTTTTTTATGCTACGAAAGAGAATAACATAAAATTGTCAAATTGATATAATTAAGTTCTGTTTTAAGTGCTTGCAGAAAATGTATTTTAAAAAGAACATTTAGGAACTATATTTTACTGAGGTATAATGATCTTTGATCATCTGTGCACTGCGCTAAAACAAGGGGCACAACTAAAATTTGGTAGCAAGGCCCCTGTGATATATATATATATATATATATATATATATATATATATATATATATATATATATATATATATATATATATATATATATATATATTAACTCAATGCATGTTATAAAAAAGTAAAGTACCCCCGTCACGCCAAGTGGTGAATAGGGAATATGGTATTAGTGACCATAAATTTTACAGGCATATGATTTTTGGGTAATGTGGTCGGTATTACACCCGTGCCGCTTTACTTTTCCAGAAAAAAATCTGGCTAGGTGAACCGGAAGCCGTCAGTTTGGATCGAACCCTACCTCTTGTCCTTTGTAGTCCAGTTCTAACCACTGAGCTATCGCGGTTCCCCAATGCATGTTATATCTCCGGTTAAATGCTATAAAATGAGAGCCCCTTCAGTTCTCAATAATTTCTTCATAATGTAGAAAGAAATCACTTGGTTTTTCACTGCTTCCTGAAATAGCAGATCTATATAATGCTGATTCTCTCTCTCTCTCTCTCTCTCTCTCTCTGCGATCAGGATTCAATCAGAGTAGGATCCCAGACTCTCACATGAAGTCTGCTGTCAGGTTAAGTGTGTTGATCGCCCCCACAGGCAGAACATCACAATTAGAGTCTGCCAGATCCACTCTGAATTGAACACCCGTTAAAACGTTGCACTGTGTTCTGCGCCAGTGGCCCAGTGCATCTGATTTCAGCCAGCATTTTATTCAGGTTTGCATTCCTTAGCCTTTGATTGTCCCCAATCTTCCTGCAAGGCAGCAGATGATCTTTTCTGTAGGGGGATTCTGCCCTTAGATGGTCGGCCCTCCCAGGTTTATGAGCACCATCTGCCCGAGTCACTAGAGGTGACTAACACAGACATGCACACACAAAGATAGGAGATGTGACCAACACAGACTTGCACACAGCGATACGAGGCATGACTAACTCTGACACACATCAAGATATATGACACATGACTAACATAAACATGCACATAAAGATATGAGATATGACTGACATAGACATGCACACACAAAGATATGACACATGCCTAACATAGACATGCACACAAAGATATGAGATATGATCAACATAGACATGCACACACAAGGATATGTGATGTGACATACACAGGTATGCACACACAAAGATATGAGATATGACTAACATAAACATGCACACAAAGATATGAGATATCTAACCCAAACATGCGCACACAAAGATGACACATGACTAACACAGATACACACTAAGATATAAGATATGACTAAACACATACACACATCAAGATATGAGACATGATTAACAAGGACACACCAAGATATGAGATATGACTAACATGACACACACAAAAATATGAGCCATGGCCAGCACACACACACAAGCTAAGATATGAGACATGGCCATCACAGAAACACATTAAGGTATCCATATGCTTGGGTTTGTTGTAGTACTCTTCTTAACGTGGGAATCATCGACATACGAGACGCAGGCCCCGATTAACTGTTCACAGGTTTCGTTCAAACAGTTGTCCGGAGATTTGAGAGTGCAGTCTGACTTGTAGAACGTTACCTTGCATGTACAGTTCCTGGTTGACTGTTCACAGGTGTCGTTGAAACAGTTGTCCGGACATTTGAAAGTGCAGTCTGACCCGTATTACGTTTCCTTGCACGTACAGTCTGTACTTTCCGGGTCACAAATGATGTCACAGCCATCAGAACACGTCTGTTTGCACTGTAGCCCAAAATTACCATCGGGACAAGTGTCACCACAGATATAGCCAGGACGTTTACATTGTAGGCATTTTCCGGATTTTTCCTCACATAAAGGACAGACACTAAGACACTACCCGGAGCTGTCGTGTCCATAGATCCCATGTGAACAGTTGCCGCGACACGTACCGATGATGACGTTGTATCCTTTGCAGCACCCACTACACATTTCACAAAACGACCAATGCCTGTCCAGACAATAGGTGTCTGTAGATGTTTGCACCTCACTCACCGTCAGTGCACTGTCGGCCTGCGAAATGGTCGATGAGAACTCAATGTTAATGTGTGCCATTGTCGCTTGTGTGGAGACTACAATAGTATTCACAGAAATGTTTGGGTATGATATATCATTATACTGAAACACTACACCGCCACTGTCAGAGAAAGCCTGTAGAGTGGCATTCTTTACCCGAATCATAGTGCTAGCTCGATGATAAATTCGAATGGTGTGAATCTTCCGGGACGTGGCATAGTTCAGATACCAGTAAACAGAATTGGTTCCACTTCTCAATTGTGTGTGTGTGTGTGCAGTCATTGTCATAGAGATTGATCTTTGTTTTGCCATTAACTACAGCCTCTGGTCCACATCCGTCTCCTGTATAGCAAGCATTTAATGTGTCGGTCTGGTTTGTGTTCTGTTTGAGAGCCACATTCCGACCCCCGCCAATGTAGATGGAGCAGGTATTTGCAACTATCGCCCCTTCAATCCGTAACTTGTTGATCAGACCGGCCCAGAGCCAAAGACATCAATCTCGTGCGAACCAACCACAAACCATGATTCATTGTTACATGAGGCAGCACCATTTAGTTCTACCGTGAAACTGTCTGGATCTGTTAAGTCATTCACACAAATCCTAAACCAGGAGAACGGCAAAGACTGATTGAGAGCTGCCTCAACTGATGTAGAATCTGTGTCCGGATTACATGTGGTGTCGTTGTTATCAAACAGGAAAGTAGGTTCAGATTTTTGGGCGTATTTGTAAACAAGATCCAAGTACTGACACTGGGGTCCGAAATATTTGTGCTGACAACTGTCATTGTTTGGGCATGTCCCTGTAGTTTTGTCACAAACTGAGTCATTATAGCAGTGACATTGTAACGTACAATTCGTCCGCAACCAACCGGCTGCACAAATTAGGTCATTAACTTCCAAGGTCTTGAATGAAGCCAGCAGATTAAAGATATGATCTACTGCGGTGGTTAACGAACTGTTTACAAACATTTATTATCAAACCATGGTTACATTTCTAAAAATCCGCCAACTTGCTGTGATAACAAATAGTGTGATGTTCAAAGTAAACATTGTTTAACGATGGCTCGGACGCAATCATGCTTCCATCTTGGTGCGTCCCATGACATCATCTAATGCTGATTCAAGTGTACTTTTGGTACAATTCCTTTAGCTAGCTCACATGTAAGAGGACCCTTTTTTTTTTTTTTTTTTTTTTTTTTTAAATTTTGCATACTTTTTCAAAACAATTTTTTGTGTAGAATAATTTTGGGAATAAAAGAAATGCAGTTCCACAAAAAAAGTCTTTTCCCATATAAATTGAAAGCACTGCCTTATTTTTTTTTTTAAATATGCTCAAAACATGAGTAACTTGTTTCATGTGGAATTATACGAATGTATGTGTTGTCTTATTCAACAATGAAATAGAGACTTACAACAAATCCCACCGCATGATGCAGTCACATCTTTGCCCAAGATGCTTGTCATGAGTTGCCAGATTGGCATTTAGAAAATGGCAGTGTTTGAGGATTCACAGTTTGAAGTATACCTCTAACCTTTCTGCCTGTGTGTAGTAGTGATGGCAAACTAATTGTGATTTGTAACCAAAGTTCATTTTCTTTAAAGACAACATTATTTGACAGTCACAAACTTATCATCAAATGATGCTAGTTTCATTCTTTCTCTCAACATTTTGGTCTGTTCACATAATTATCTCATTATTATTATTTGAATTCACATGTGATATTTTTGGCTTTTAATTTAATAATCACTCATTAATATATTCTTTGTTCACAGTTCCAATCGACCTCCTTGTCAAACACAAAGCCTTAATGCTTGCAACTATATTCTTGATTGTGAGTCTACCATTTCTGCCTTATCTACTAACATTAAAACCTATAATGCTAGTATTGATGAGCACCCTTTATAATGTTTGATTATAGTCTGAACCAATTGAAGATATGTTTCTGTTGCCCAAATCAGTTTTAGGTTGCCAATTTTTCTATTGCATAATAAAGTATATTGTGTGTTATTAGGTAAAGGTAAAGTACGAGACTTGAACCGGCGTCTTAGCATGCGAGTTTCCACCCATATGTGCTCGGTCGCCTATCTAGAAATGTACAAATTATTAGGTTTAAGTATGTAACTGACATGTCAAGTTACATGAAATTATTTTTATTTAGTTTTACTATCACTTTCCCTCTTTGCTTCTTTTGTTAATCATAAAAAAAAGAAACAGTAATAAAGTTATATTGTAACAGCATACACTATCAACAGTGTTGTTTATGTAATATCTGCATTTTAAACATGTGCACTTTTGTCATATTTATGTTTTAGCTACTTCATTTTATCATCACATACATCATTTGTGTAATCTATTTTAGATGTTGGATATCACCACTTACATATTTCTATTTCCAGGACTTTACCATCTTTGAGAAACAGAAAAACAATAACAACAACAGGAGATAAATTGACCAACCTGAGGCTTTCGATCATCTCCTTGAGATTTGAAGGGATTGTGACCGAGCTGATCATCGTTTATGAAGACCATTTTCTCTGTTAGCTACTGCAGCTTACATGCATCATCTTGTAAATACATCAGAAATAGCATTTCAAATATTGTATACCAACATAGATTGATTTTTTAAAATAGAAAAATACTAGTGCCAAACTGATGAGAAAGGAGTATCAGGACATTGAAGAAGATTTATCTCTGAACTTATTTAGACGTGTCTAGCAACTGAGAACTTAACATAGACATGTCTAGCAACTGAGAACTTAACATAGACATGTCTAGCAACTGAGAACTTAACATAGACATGTCTAGCAACTGAGAACTTACATAGACATGTCTAGCAACTGAGAACTTAACATAGACATGTCTAGCAACTGAGAACTTAACATAGACATGTCTAGCAACTGAGAACTTAACATAGACATGTCTAGCAACTGAGAACTTACATAGACATGTCTAGCAACTGAGAACTTAACATAGACATGTCTAGCAACTGAGAACTCGGTGGAAAGTATGGGACAACAAACTTCAGGGCATCTATTTGTACTGGTAATCTGATTGTTTATGTAGTCTATTTACTTACACTATTGTACCCCAAAAATTTGATGTATAATTCTTGTAATGACTAAATATATTATGATTTGTAACACTGACACATAATGTTTATTGAAAGATTGCCAGACTTTCTGCAATTTGTATTTTCAATATGAGTTCAGTTAAGACAGTTCACTTTGATATGCATGTTATTGGTTCTATCATTTTCCTGCTCTGCTTGTACATACTGTACTTTCTATATTTGGGTTGTCATTCTCTAGTACCAGTTACAACTCAGGAAATATGTAGCATGCTAGAAGTTAGAAATGAATGTTATACAAGTAAAATGAGAGCTTGTTCTCCACAGCATTACAGAAACTAGTCTTAACTATACAATTCTGAGCTTGTGGTAGTTGGTGTAAAGTTTAAAGCAACAGAATTATTTCATGCAAATGTGTCCTTTTATAATGTATGATATTTAGAGAAATGGTCGGTGCCTTTTGGTTTAATTTTCTCCTTTCTTCTTATTATTTAGAGCAGGGATGGCCAATAAGGTGGCTGCGGGCCACCGCGACGTCCTTTTTTTTTGGCCCGCAGCAGATAAAAAATAAAATCAGGTTGCATTGAGCAAAATGTCCTGGGTAAAATTGATTTAAAATTTGTTACATTAACTTCTACCGTGGAGAAAGCTAACTCAAATATTCCCTAGTAGTTTGTTTAAAATAAAGTATAATTATTGGTGGAAACATCCAAGGTAAATCAAAGAAGAATAATAGTACAAGTTGTCCTATGTTTAACACTCGGAACACTCGGGTAGTTAGTTTAACGTCGCCTTCCCGTCATTCCCGACCCATCCTTTTTTCCAGCTTGATCATCCTGCAATCGACTGAAACAAAGGCAGAAGCCGACAAATGGTTCTAGAACCGACTTTTGGTTCGGTGAGTTCAGTTTCTGCCAAGAAATACTGTCAGTCACCCACCTCCTCAGCACATTCACCCCACTTTCAGTTTCTTTCTCTCCAATCCTCTTTTCATAAGTCAAAATTATATATATCCGATCTGATTTTGTTGAGTTACAGTGAGCAGTTCCATTTTAAACAAAAAACAGTGCTATTGTTGTAATCTGTATTTTCATTGTCTGTTGCGTTGGTTGTGGTATAACATGAGCAATAAACATCAATTAATTGTAAAAATCAGATTTTTTCATGAGAAATGGGAACATGATTTTTTATTTATCAACAAGAAGGATAGCAAACCGCAGTGCCTTGTGTGTTTGCAAATGTTGTCTGTAAATAAAGAGTATAATCTTAAACGGTATTACACACAGCACCACGCCGCTAAATACAAGGACTACTTGGTACATGTTCTACACTTGTGTGCGATTTGAAGAAAAAGGTTAGTGCTCAGAAATCTGTTTTTACTACATTAACAACAAAACAAACAAGTTCCTTAATGGCATCGTAAGTGCTGAGATAGCGAAATAAAAAAAATCATGTGATGGTGACTTCATAAAGCGTTGTTCTATTAACATGGCGCGTGCATTTGGGAAAGAAAAAATTGCCAGTCATTTTGAGAGCGTTCCACTATCAAAACAGACAGTCACTAGAAGGGTTGAGGAAATAAGTTCTCATATATCTAGTAAATTAAAGAGTGTCGTTACAAACTGTGCTTACTGTTCTCTGGCTTTGGATGTATCTACTGACAGACACAGCACAACTTTTAATTTTCATAAGAACTGTTTCAAAAGACTTGATTATCAATGAAGAGCTACTAGCTTTAGATTCATTGCATAATACGACCAAAGGTCAAGACATTTATGACTCGGTTATGAAAGTTGTTAACAGTATCGGTGACATAAACAGACTTTCAGCAATAGTGACAGATGGCGCTAAGTCAATGGGTGGTACTCAAACTGGTTTAGTTGGATTATTAAGGAAGGCTGGAATCCATTGCCCAGCATTACATTGCATTATACACCAGGAGGCGATGTGTGGCAAGATTCTAGACGTGGATGATGTTATGAAAACTAATAAAGTGTGTGAATTTAATAAGAGGCGGGAATCGGGCTTTGACACACCGACAGTTTATAAATTTTCTATCAGAAGTTGAGGTGGAATATGGCGATTTGGTGCTCTACACACAAGTATGCTGGCTAAGTAGAGGGAATTGTTTGTGGTGGTTTTTTGCTTTGAGAAACGAGATAAAGCAGTTTTTAGAGAAACATGATACCAACAAAGAACTGATCAGAAAATGTCTAATCCAAATTTTAACAGCGTATTGGCCTTT
Source organism: Megaustenia siamemsis (assembly GCA_032433765.1). NCBI lineage: Eukaryota > Metazoa > Mollusca > Gastropoda > Stylommatophora > Ariophantidae > Megaustenia > Megaustenia siamemsis. The sequence goes on along the minus strand of JAVIAB010000024.1, from coordinate 71,181,646 downwards.
TTAACTGATATCACCCAACACATGAGTGAACTCAACATGATGGTACAGGGACGTTCCCAAACAGTCTCAGATTTGGTAGGACACCTAGATGGATTTATAAGTCAACTAAAAGTTTTTAGATTTACCCTGGCCAAAGAAAACTTCATTCATTTTCCTTTGTGCAAAGAATTGATTGAGGAGCAGTGACACTGATTTCAAATTTTCTGTATTAATGTTAGACAAACTGTTGGAGCAATTCAATGAACGATTTTCTGACTTCAGTGGTATACAACCAGAACTGGCATTGTTTAACAACCCTATGAAGTGTGACATTTTCCAACAACATGACACTTTTCAGTGGAGTTAGTAACCTCCTCCCTTTTTCCAATCAAGGATGGAGATAGGAATTGACTTTTGGAAACTTGTACCACAGGAAAAATATCCCGCATTGAGTGATTTCTGTTTGAAAATTACTTCTATGTTCGGAAGCACATATATATGTGAATATGCTTTTTCAACAATGAAGGCGATTAAATCGTCACAAAGAAACTGACTCACTGATGACCACCTTCAGGATTTATTACGAATATCATTATCATCTTGACACATTGACTTTGATGAACTTGTTGCTGCACATGAACGTCCACATTGTTCTCATTAAGGTTTGTTACATGTCAACTTTAAAATGACCTAACTAAAACATGTTTGTTAAACAATATAAATAGCAACTTTTATTCATTTTTATAAATCAACTAGGCATTTTTAACTCTGTTACAACAACATGATGTATGTAAGCAAATAATGCCGATAAATAACAAAAATATTACCTTAAAACAAATGCCAAGTTTATTTGTATTGATGTTGTTATGTGTGTGGCCTGCCACAAAAAAAATAATAAAAAAAGTGGCCAGCCATTTGAAGAAAGTGGCCATCCCTGATTTGGAGTTTTTCCCAAATATCTATCTATTGACCTTTCGAGTCATGGCCAGCCCCATAGGGCATAGACCCAGATACTCTTTCTCTTTTTCTAAACTTTCTTTCCTGCAGTCTCAATCCTTGCAAAAAACACTGATCAAATGTCACCATTTACCTCTGTTCTGTGTAAGCATCTCAATCCCATTTAGGGAGCCGATTCCTGCTGCCTTTGCCTCTCTGATCAATGTCTTCTCAGTGTTTCTCTGGGTCAGCCTCTTTTCTCCTACCTGCTGTTTCCCACTTGTCTCCCAGATGTAATGAAACCTTAAATACTAGAGCATAAAGTCTAATGTTAAAGTTTTTAGATCCATTCTGTTTATGGTTTGAAAGTTTGTGTTAGAGGAAATGAAATGAAAAAGTCATCAAAATTAATAAAACCGTTGAAAGAACTTTAACAATGTAAATTGAAAATGTCTGAGCTGCTGCATAGACTCATCTGAAGACATTTGATCATTCTTTATCTTACGGTTGTCTGATAGGACTGCTAAAAAAGACTCGGCATACTGTTTCACAGTAAACAAATCACTTCAATTGTACATATTTTCATTTTGTGCATTTTTACATTTGGCCAGTACATCAGTAAAAAAATACTTTATAATTCCATGCATTAAAAAAATGTGTACCAAACTCTTTGAAATGTAACAATTTGGTATAAAATGAGCAACTATTTTTGATGTGCTTGCAGCAAAGCCAGATAGAACTTTGTTTTTTTTTTTAAGGCTAACATAGTCAACTTTTATCACTCCCATAGTTTTACAGTAAAACAGGATATTTATTTAGCAAGGAAACTAGTATAAATCAGTAATTCCTGGGGACTATTGCCTCTGGTGCTGCTCAAGATCTATAATTTTCTGTTAAGACCTCTATTATTATTTTTTTTAATGTGTTTCATGTCAGTCAAGAAAAGAACTTTCAACTTTTCAGAATTTTACTGTTCCGTAAAATAGTGTTTTTATATTCTTTTACATGTTTTGTATCATCTTGGTATTGGTAAAATCTAATAGCTTGTTCAATTATCTAAAAATTCATATCTAATATGTTATATGTTAGATACATATAAATATGTAGATTGATTCTTAAAACCATGACAAATTTTGTCTCTGAAACCTCTTCCTTTGCATCGATAAAAAGCTTCCGTACGGAAAGAGTTATTTGCCAAATTAGTTACCTACAATCAAGACTTTAAAGAGAATATATTCAATTCTGTAAATTAATCATCATGCCAAGTGACTTCTTGGTGATATAATATGCAAGTAGTCTACAGTAGCAGTGATCTGATGGACACATTGACAGTCATTTTTAGGAGAGGAGCCAGAGAAGGCAATACCACTTGGGTGGTGAGTCATAAATCTGAAATCATTGATTGTTAATGATTATGTGTAACTAAAGACTAGATTAATTAGATCAGTGAACGATATTAATTTGTGGTCCTCTGATCTAATTAATATATTAGCAAGAAGGAAATAGACATATTTGTATGTGAGTACCATGTACTTGTGTCATGTTTTAATTCATTTTTTTCCCGCTTCATACCATCAATGTACATTTTATATTTTCTTTTAAATATGTTACTAACCTTTGAAGAAGTATTTCTTTCATGCAGCATGTATAGATTTGTGTGTGTTTATATATAGGTGCTATCTGTAAGAATATACACATATCTGCTAAGGTGTGTGAATTTCTTTGAACTATCTGACATGTGGCCTTTGTTTATTACTGAATTCTCTGTTAAAGCTGTCTATACTTGTATTCATACCTGTGTTAGTGCCATCTATTTGTACTGATGATATAGCCTTTAAGTTTTACACTTTTGTAATTGGTTTTTTTTTAAATAATTGATTTTATCATTGACTTGTCAGTTTATACTAATTGTTTTGTAATAATTGGTCCCAAATATTTGAATACCCATTTAACATATTAAAAATGAAAAGAGAACTACTAAACACAATTCAAACATGACAAATGAGATTTTTGGGCCATGTTAAAAGACACAACAGCCTACTAAAAGTAATTTTGGAGGGGAAAATAGTGTGAAAGAGGCAGACCAAGACTAACATGGACGAGTAACATCAAAAGATGGACAAATCAGCCTAACCTGCACCATCAAAGCAAGAGATGAGCAGAATGGCTCTTCATGGTAGCCAACCTTCGTTGCGGAGATGGCACTCGATGATGATGATTTTTTTTTTATTTTGTTACATAGTCAAAGAAAAATTAAAAGAATGATAAATGGGGATGTCTTTGCTATGATAAAAAAAAAAATGAAGACACAATAGTATAAAAGTACAGAAAAGAAATTTCTAATCATTAATTTGTCACTTGTTTTAATAATGCATGCAGTCTCCTCAATGATATTTTGTTCAATTAATATTTAACATATGTCTGTGAGCTCACTTTGAAGCTTAATAACTTTTTAAAAAAAGCCAAAATCAACCTTGGAGCTGATAATCTTGAGAAGTTGGTATATGTTGACAATAGAAACAAATTCTAATATTATTATAAAAAGCTCTTTAATATTAAATGATAACTTCCATAATTAGTTGCAAGATTCATTATTTATAAGTTCTTTTAAAAAAAAAAAAATAAACATTCTTTATGTAAAATGGCAAATGTATGTGCTGTGTAGTAGCTGTATGTTGTTTATTGCTGCTGGAACTTAGGTGTTCATTCCTCCAGACAATGATCTATTCTAATTTCTTGTGATGACCACATTTTTAATAACCAGGATCACTCAGTGTCCGACAGTGTAACTTGTGCCTGTATTGTAATGTGCAGGTGTGGACAAAGTAAATAATTTGTTACCTGGTGCAAACATTTACTGCTGCAGCGATGAAACTGGTATAATCACTGTTGACAGCTTAGTTCTGCTGTGGGTACCTCTAGTTCCAGGTATTCTCATTTGATGAAGATAAAGTTGAAGAAAGAGAGGGTTGTATATTCAGCAGAGCAGACACTGTTTTTGAGAGATCTAGAGGTAGAGTAAGAATATTCTTATATCTAATAGTGTTGAGTTGTCAATGGTTGTTATGTCATTTTGTAGCAGTAGATGGACTGATGATGAGTTGTGACAGTTTAAATAGGGCTTGACCACATGAGACATTTCACAATGTCAATATAGTCAAGAAAAGTGAAAGACAAAATGAAGACCATAACTAATGAGGTGAGAAGCCTTAAAAGAATACTGAATGTAATAAGAAGAGACAAAACCTAGTATGAAGATGTTAGGAGAAAAGTAGGTATTTAAACCAGATCTGAGCTACACCCAGAAACTGTAAAACGCTTGGGCTTGTAACACGATTACCAACATGCAACATCCTACAACAGACATTAGCAGCAAAATGCAGCATCCTACAACAGACATTAGCAGCAAAATGCAGCATCCTACAACAGACATTAGCAGCAAAATGCAGCATCCTATAGCAGACACAAATACAAAAACAAAGTAAAAAGTAAACTCCTTGAAAAGATGATTGACAACACATCTGATATAGAGTATTTTGATGCAAACTACGGAACACTGTCCATTGTTATTTTTAATCTCAGTGCTATGAGGCACAAGAGAACAGGCAGGAGAGTATTGGGCAGTCTTATGTTGTTGTTTATTTTTAAGTATAATATTCAATTCCAGTAGTAAGATTGTAATTTGTGAATAAATGGGATTTTGTGCATATAAAAGAGCTATTCCTATACTGGTTATCTACTTCCATGTGCAAACACTATTTGGAAGGTTATTATAATTTTGTAATTGAAATAGTTATAAATATTCAAAATTAGCCAACTATATTTTCAGACATTGTTAAAGTGACTTTCTTGACATGAATGTTTCAATGTTAACCTTTATTTGTACTCAGTTTCTTGTGAAATAATGTAGTTGTTATTTCTGTGTAATTAATGTGCACAATGTCTGACATTTACAACAAGACAAATGTGTTTTCTGCTGAAAGTAGAGAAAACTGGTAACTATTTACAATGTATTTTCATTTTACTGTACTAAACTGTTGCTTAATTTACATCTATTTTTATAAATGAAATTTATATTTAAAAATGATTTTAAATATAATTTAATATTGTACTGTTATGTTAATATATGTGTTTTTTTTATTGCTAGGAACTCATTACTTTTTATTTCACAGTTGTGTCACATTTAAACTTTATGTAAATTTAATCATTTAGAACAATTTAGCAACATAACAAAGAAAAAAAGATGATGAAGCACTTTGTGATTATTGTTGCTCTTGTATTAAAGAAATAAGGAGAAAGGGGGTAACCACTCAGATGCTTCTCATAGTCTAAAACTGCTTAAGACATCAAAGCCCATTAAAGACTACACTCACTAAGGCTGGAAACACAGCTAGTTTAGAAGAAACATTCAAACAGGCAGTCAAAAGAGATATGTCCTCTAAATAAACAAGCTGATAATTGTTTGTCTATGTCAACTATCATCTTACTTGCCCACACCACTTGTTTGAGGAGGCTGTCTAGTACACTAAGATCACTTATTAATGCTAATAATTTGAATTTAAATTAAAATATCCATAGAATCTTACATATTGATACCAGAACTTTCATGTCCAAGATGATAGGACATGCACTGTAGAAGCTGAGAGTATTACACAACAGGCTTTTTTTTTTGAATCCCCAGGGGAGGAGACAAAGAAGAAAAGGAAAAATATTCTTGGAAAAGTTAGTGGAAGCAGAGATGAAGACATTGCAATGATCTTAAAAAGAACGGCAAGAATCAAAACAGTTTGTAAAGTGTTTGTAGAAGACCTATGCTCTGCCGAGAGTTGAAAGGAAGAAGAAAAAGAAAGATGGCCTCACCAAGCATGAGACATGTTACTGATCATTGAAGCAAAATCTTCATTTTCTACCCTTGGTGCTGAAAGCAACCAAAGTCTATGTTAAGTGTTTTATGTTCAACCAATTTAATTATTTTAATTTGATACCTGTCTTTAGTCACATCTACCAAGAATTCTTTCTTATCATAATGTCCTCTGTTTCTAATGTTGTGTTTTTTTTTTTCTTGTTGATGCAATGCAAGCTAAATTATTGCCGTGACATATACAACTTATTTAATACAACATATACCATGAAAGATAACATGATTGAACTGTTATGCACCACAAGTATATGCAGCTTGCTTTACCAGAAATTGACTACCAGCAAACTTTTACAATTTAAATAATTATTCATATTTTAGTTTCAGATTAGATTTTACAAATTTGCTCATATTTTATGTGTCTGTGTGATATCTTATATACTGACAAAATATACTTAAAGTGTTTTTCCTTGTTCTGCATGTTTACAATAAAACTTGGTATCCTCAAACTTATTTGCGTATTTACTCATGAGATTTTCACCATTATTATGTTGATTTATTTTTTTCCCTTCAATGAGTCACCAGTTCTCAGCTTTATGAATCTGTACTTAATTTTGTTGCTTTCATCGAGTCACCAAATCCTCAGCTTTATGGGTCTGTACTTAATTTTGTTGCTTTCGAGTCACTATAATTTTGTTGCTCTCATTGAGTCACCAGCTCCTCAGCTTTATGGGTCTGTACTTAATTTTGTTGCTTTCACGGAGTCACTATAATTTTGTTTCTTTCATCTAGTCATTATAATTTTGTTTCTTTGATAAAGTCACAAAACTTGATGCTCCTCAGCTTTTTGAGTCCTCTACCTAATTTTGTTGTATTGCCAGAGTGAGTTATGTTATTCCAGAGTTGTGTTATAATTGTGTACACTGATAGAGTTGTCAGTTCTTTCAAATCAATGAAAACAAAGTACAGATTGCCTAACAGTATCACATAGCAATAATAAACAAAACCTTTGACAGTTAAACAAAAATATCAATTTAGCTGAACAAAATTTTTTTTAATGCTCAATTATTCATCAAATTCACATGAATTATAATTAATATTACGCTTCATATCTGGTGCAACAACAAAAAAAATAACAAAATTAACATACAAGGACACTGAAGAAGCAAAATAGAGAAAAAAATATAGGAGACTGTTTAAGAGGATGATTTGGGCAGCATAAGTAACTATAGAGATACAGTTTGAAGGGGCATGATCACCTACGCCAGCACCTCTCTCTCTCTCGTGATCACTGGATGACTATTAAAGAAATCAATGGAATCGTGATCTTCATCCAGTCCCCTCAAAGGAATGTTAAAAGGTGCGTTGTATTGTGGTTTGCAGCAAAGTTTTTGCCCAATGCATCCGACTTCAGAATGGCCTGTTAATCTCTACTCACCAGGCCAACTGTTTCTAGGAGCACCGCGAAGAGGTGGAGTAGAAACTGGATAGTTCTGGTTCACTGATCCTAGCACAAGCAGTCATCTATGAGTCACAGACCACTTTCAACTCTGATGACGTACGCCTTCCTTCCCACTTGATGGTTCAACATAAAAAAAATTCTAAATGGACAGTAACTAGTTGAAGAAATGTTGCAGAGTTTGGCGTTTATTATCTTCCCTAATCTGCCCTCATTTGGACCGGATATGTCCAGGCAACTGACACCTAAGCCACTGCTTCTAATGGAACTTGGCTTATTGAAAGATATATGAGTTCATTATTTCCCCCATGAAAATAAAAGAGATAATGTCTTTTTATATTTGTCGAGCCTGGAAACTATGTTAAATAAACGTGAAATTGTATGATCATCATTGAGTGCCGTCTCTGCATCGAAGGTTGGCTACCACGGAGCGCCATTATGCTCAGTCTCTTGCTTTGATGGTGCAAGTTATCATAGGGTGACTTGTCCATCTTTTGTTGTTTCTCGTCCATGTTAGTCTTGGTCTGCCCCTGCCTGTTTTACCTTGTATATTTCCCTTCCAAGATTCCTTTTAGTAGGCTGCTGTGTCTTTTAACGTGCCAAAAATCTCATATGTCTTGTTTGAATTGTGTTTAGTAATTCTCTTCGTTTTTTTTTTTTTTTAAGATTTCATCTTTTGTTTTCTTTTCTTTGATCCAATTCTTCCTATACTTCTATAAATCCACATTTCAAAGGCTTGAATTTGTATATAACAGCTAAATTATTAGACAGATGATTTTACATGTTCTCTGCAGCTCTACTAGTAGCCCGGTATATTATTTAATATCTTACATATTTGTGCTTCTCTTCTGGAGACTTCTTTCATTGGGGGCCGACCATCTCCACTTCGAAAGTTGGCTACCATGGAGCGCCAATTTACTCGATCTCTTGTCTTGATGGTGCATATTGCCACAGGTTCATCTGTCTACCTATTGATGTTCTGTCCATTTTAGTCTTAGTCTGCCTCTGCCTTGTCTACCTTTCCAATATATAATATATACCTTCCCTTCCAATATGAATTTTAGAAGGGCATTATGTCTCTTCATATATATTTAAAAAAAAAAAAATTCAATTGTCTTTTTCGAATTGTGTTAAGTAGTTTTTTGTTTTTTTTTTCCAGCAGGTTCAGAACTTCCATGTTTGTCTTCTTTTCCATCCACCCAATTCTCCCCATTTCCCTATAGATCCACATTTCAAAGGCTTCATTTTTCTGCTCTCATTTCTTATTTAAAGTCCATATTTCTGCACTGAACAGGAACGTCGAGTAAATATAGCATTTTGCAATTCATAGTTTTAGTTCTGATGTTATTGGAAACTATTTGGTAATTAAGATGGCGAGTCTTTCTGTCGGCTCTGGAAACTATTTGTTTAGTTACAAGATGACGAATTTTGGTTAACATAAAAAGTGAATCTGAGAAATATTAACCATACTAACAATATAAAGATGAAACAATTATGTCACGAGATGTGCTACATGAAGTTGAAAGCTATTTCCAACATTTAAACGCAACGGATTGACGATGTAACAAGGCAGAGTAATCAAAACATAACACAACGAGCCCTCAATAAACGTTGCGAGAACACCAGACCCAAGGGTAGACCACGAAAAAGATGGATTGACGGAATATTAGAAGCACTAGGAAACAGCAGTAGAGGCGAACAGAAGAGCAAAAGTCAGCTTATTATATCTCCCCTCGACACTGAAAGGCAAATGAGAAAGGAAAGAAGAAGAAGCTTAAACGGAAGTAGTCATGGTTTTGATTGTGCAGTGAAATTGGTGTTTGTGAAGACTACCTATCCGTCCGTCTATCCATCCATTCACAAAAAAAAATTAGAAAGTACTGTTCAATCCATTTTTGACAATAGAAACAAGAAAAAGTTGTTAAATGTTATGTACAGGCAGTCTTTCCATATGGATGGAAATCATGGGCAGTAGGACAACAGACAAGAAAATAACTGTAGGCTGTCGAAATGTTTTACAGAAGAATGTTGAGAATACCATGGACAGCTAAGAGTGATGAAAACGTTCTGAAAAAGGTCAAAGCGAAAGGGAGCTGATTTCCAATATTAGTAAGAAACCATCATTTTTTGGCCATGTAATGAGAAGGGAACAAATGGGATATATTGTGAGGGATGAAAAGATACTAGGTAGTTTAAGAGAATTGCTTTGGTAGAAGGTCAACAACATAAATGATAAAGAAGTGTTGAGATCAAAAGTTTTGCAGAGACATGATCATTTACGCCAGCTGGCATGATACTTGATAATGATGAATTTTATTTTAATATCCATTTATATGTGCGTGTGTGTGTCCGTTTGTTCCAGCTGAATGCCTGTTTTACTGTAAAGTCGTTTTGGTTTTGAATTGTCCCTTACCTACGTAAAACTGCGATACCGTTTGTTTAATTCTTCATTTTTCACTTGTCATTTTTATAAGAATTGTCATCAGGGCTTTATTCTTTTCATTTGTCATTCTTATAAGGATTGTCATCAGGGCTTTATTCTTTTCACTTGTCATTTTTATAAGGATTGTCATCAGGGCTTTATTCTTTTCACTTGTCATTTTTATAAGGATTGTCATCAGGGCTTTATTCTTTTCACTTGTCATTTTTATAAGGATTGTCATCAGGGTTTTATTCTTTTCACTTGTCATTTTTATAAGAATTGTCATCAGGGCTTTATTCTTTTCACTTGTCATTTTTATAAGGATTGTCATCAGGGCTTTATTCTTTTCACTTGTCATTTTTATAAGAATTGTCATCAAGGCTTTATTCTTTTCACTTGTCATTTTTATAAGAATTGTCATCAGGGCTTTATTCTTTTCACTTGTCATTCTTATAAGGATTGTCATCAGGGCTTTATTCTTTTCACTTGTCATTCTTATAAGGATTGTCGTCAGGCTTTATTCTTTTCACTTGTCATTCTTATAAGGATTGTGGTCAGGGCTTTATTCTTTTCACTTGTCATTCTTATAAGGATTGCCATCAGGGCTTTATTCTTTTCACTTGTCATTCTTATAAACATTGTCATCAGGGCTTTATTCTTTTCACTTGTCATTTTTATAAGAATTGTCATCAGGGCTTTATTCTTTTCACTTGTCATTCTTATAAGGATTGTCATCAGGGCTTTATTCTTTTCATTTGTCATTCTTATAAGGATTGTCATCAGGGCTTTATTCTTTCACTTGTCATTCTTATAAGGATTGTCATCAGGGCTTTATTCTTTTCACTTGTCATTCTTATAAGGATTGTGGTCAGGGCTTTATTCTTTTCACTTGTCATTCTTATAAGGATTGTCATCAGGGCTTTATTCTTTTCACTTGTCAGTATAAGGATTGTCATCAGGGCTTTATTCTTTTCACTTGTCATTATAAGGATTCTCATCAGGGCTTTATTCTTTTCACTTGTCATTCTTATAAGGATTGTCATCAGGGCTTTATTCTTTTCACTTGTCAGTATAAGGATTGTCATCAGGGCTTTATTCTTTTCACTTGTCAGTCTATGTTAGTCATGTGTCATATATCTTGATGTGTGTAGGTGTTAGTCATGTCTCGTATCGCTGTGTACATGTCTGTGTTATTCATATCTCATATCTTTGTGTGTGCTTATATGTGTTAGTCACCTCTAGTGACTCGGGCAGATGGTGCTCGTAAACCTGGGAGGGCAGACCATCTAAGGGCAGAATCCCCCTACAGAAAAGACAATCTGCTGCCTTGCAGGCAGATTGGGGACAATCAAAGGCTAATGAAAGCAAACCTGAATAAATGTTGGCTGAAATCGGATGCACTGGCCACTGGCACAGAACACAGTGCATCGTTTTTAACGGGTATTCATCAGAGTGGATCTGGCAAACTCTAAATGTGATGTTCCGTCTGTGGGGGCGATCAACACACTTAACCTGACAGCTGACTTCATGTGAGAGTCTGGAATCCTACTCTGATTGAGTCCTGATCGCAGAGAGAGAGAGACATGTCAGTATAAGGATTGTGATCAGGGCTTTATTCTTTTCACTTGTCAGTATAAGGATTGTTATCAGGGCTTTATCTTTTCACTTGTCAGTATAAGGATTGTGATCAGGGCTTTATTCTTTTCACTTGTCAGTATAATGATTGTGATCAGGGCTTTATTCTTTTCACTTGTCAGTATAAGGATTGTGATCAGGGCTTTATAACCAGCAGGCGGTTTTGTGTGAATGTTCCTGGTGTACATATCTTATAAATAATTAAAATCTAGAATTGCTGGCAGTGTATTTCCTCATGATTATTGTCGTTGACCACGATACAACATATTTAGTGTGCAGCAGACTTTGGGACGTCTGGTGTTATACGATTTGCTTGTTTTATTCAATGGGATGTGGCAGAACTCCAATAAACTAATTTTACATTAAAAAGAAACACAAAAAGCACACCTGCTGGTTGTAATCTCTCTCTCTCTCTCTCTCTCTCTCTCTCTCTGCTATCAAGACTCAATCAGAGTAGGATTCCAAACTCTCTCATGAAGGAGTCTGCTGTCTGTTTAAGCGAATCGATTGTCCCATATAGTTTTTATATTCAGTTATTTCTTGAAGCCTTTCCGGTCAGCGGTAGTTTCTATCATAATTAGAGTCTGTTATATCCAGTCTGATTGAACACCCGTTAAAACGTTGCACTGTGTTCTGTGCTAGTGGCCCAGTGCATCCGATTTCAGCCAGCATTTTATTCAGGTTTGCTTTCCTTAGCCTTTGATTGTCCCCAATCTTCCTGCAAGGCAGCAGATTGTCTTTTCTGTAGGGGGATTCTGCCCTTAGATGGTCGACCCTCCCGGGCTTACGAGCACCATCTGCCCAAGCTTGATGTAGTAATTAGTTAATCACAGCTTTCGCAAAGAAAATGTTGATCTACTCCTGCGTTAGTGGACGCATGGTTGTTTACTAATTTAGTTCATTTAAGGTTACAATTTGTCTGGTGAAACAATCTGCTACAACTTGTCTGATCAACAATCGGTTACAACTAGTTTGATGAAACAATCGGTTACAACTTGTCTGGTGAAACAATCGGTTACAACTTGTCTGGTGAAACAATCGGTTACAACTTGTCAGGTGAAACAATCGGTTACAACTTGTCTGATGAAACATTCAGTTACAACTTGTCTGATGGAACAATCGGTTACAACTTGTCTGGTGAAACAATCGGTTACAACTTGTCTGATGGAACAATTGGTTACAACTTGTCTGGTGAAACAATCGGTTACAACTTGTCTGATGGAACAATCGGTTACAACTTGTCTGGTGAAACAATCAGTTACAACTTGTCTGGTGAAACAATCGGTTACAACTTGTCTGGTGAAACATTGTGCTAGTAAAAGCTAAACTATAACGGCTGCCATTGAGAATGAACGAAATTCTGCAAATTTAGATCTGGCCGTTGGGCTTTGTTCAAACGTAAACAAGCGTCCATCTTGGTGCCGCTGGTTGTAATGCAGGCGGAACAAAGCTCAAAAAGAGAACAGATCATAAGTTACGTTATATAAATGAGATGACCTGGTTGGCCTTGTGCTCTAGCGTTTAGTTTCTTGTGGCACGGCGCTGTGCCGAGAAATACGGGTTCGATCCTGCTTCGATCCATCTATTGTTCTTTGTGTTTGTTGTTGATTATTTGTGATTTTGTTTCCAAGTGTTGTAAACATAGCTCTTCCCTAAAATGATTTGCTGATCTATCGCCTCGGAAGTTTCCCTCCTTAATATTCATTTATTATTATTTGTTTCCTATGTTATATTACTTCGTTTTAGATCAACATACAACAGATGAAGGCTACAGCCACCTCAAGCGCAGTTTGCTAACTACTGTTTCCTCTTTTATCCCTCTCTTTTGCAATTTCCTGTTTCATTTGATAGTCCCTTTCTTCCAATCAACACGCGATCAATGTCAGTCAAAAGGCAAGGAGGGGTGTCAGGCCGAACCTGCAGCAATCGTTACTATTCTCGCTCATGAAGGCTGAGGTGCTCTCAGTACTGGACTATTATTTGGGTATGCTCGCTGTCTCATTAACTCAGATCACAAGGTTGCAAATGGCTCAGAATGAAGGTCTACGGGCAGTTCTCGGATGTACCAGAGATACACCTATCTGTTCAAAGAAGTACTTACTTGACTTACCGAGCATTAGAGTGCAACATCTGCTCAGGTCCGGGCTTATTTGAACAAGGTAAGGGACATCAATTATCCGGAATAATAGAACAAAGAAGTATGCGTTAGCACTCGGAAAAATTGACAGACAAACAACAGAAAAAAACGAATAACAATATATGGTCCGAAGCGGGATCGAACAATTATCCCTTGCATTCAGAATTGGATGCGATCAAGGGTAAGCGCCTCAGGTGTGGAAAATCCTGGATGGCCGAGTCGGAGGAGTCCATAAGGAGAGTATGTGATCTGAATGACTTTAGGGTTGGCAAGGATTAGATAGAAGTAACAGTGGAGAAATAAAGGTTCATCATCATCATCGAGTGCCGTCTCCGCAACGATGGTTGGCTACCATTGATCGCCATTCTGCTCTGTTTCTTGCTTTGATGGTGCAGGCTGTCATAGATTGACTTGTCCATCTTTTGATGTTACCCGCCCATATTAGTCTTGGTCTGCCTCTGCCTCTTTTACCTTGTATTTTCCCTTCCAATATTACTTTTAGTAGACTGTTGTGTCTTTTAACGTGTCCCAAAAATTTCATTTGTCTTGTCTTAATTGTATTTAGTAGTTCTCTTTTTATTGTTAGTTGTTTTAAAACTTCATCGTTTGTTTTCTTTTCTTTCCATCCAATTCTACCTATTCTTCTATAAATCCACATTTCAAAGGCTTCAATTTTCTGTTCTGTTTTCTTGTCTAATGTCCATTTTTCTGCACCATACAGGAATTCTGAGAAGATGTAACATTTTGCTATTCTTAGCTTCAGCCCTACTGTTATTTGTTTTGTTCTTAGCATATTTTTCATGGCATTAAAATTACTTTTTGCCATACCTATTCTTTTGTTTATTTCAATTTTACATTTCCATCATTGGTTATAGTATGTCCCAGGTAGTTGTAGCTCTGGACTGTCTCTAGATGTATTCCTTCAACTGTGATATTTACTTGTAGGTCTTGAGAATTTTCTTTGTTTATGATCATAGTTTTAGTCTTTTGATATTCATATCTAGTCCATATTTTTTTGCTTGTTATGTTTATCACATTAAGCAATTGTTGTAGGTCTTTAGGATTTTCTGCTAGTAGAACAGTATCATCAGCATATCTTAGGTTATTGATTATCTGTCCATTAATGTTTAGGCCTGGCATCTGAGATGTTTTTCAAGACTTGCTCAGTGTATACATTGAAAAAGCTTTGTGATAGGATGCATCCCTGTAAATAAAGGTTAGCAAAATAATCATTCAGCTCGGCAGGGAGTGTCTTAATGCGGCTATGAAGCTACCGAGGTTGTAATAAGGGAACCCATCTCAGGTCCCATCATCTACACAGGTGGTTCTGTATCCCACGGACAGAGAAGTGGTTGGGGTATTTGTGATATACCATGAGCAGAGAAGTGGTTGGGGTATTTGTGATATACCATGAGCAGAGAAGTGGTTGGGGTATTTGTGATATACCATGAGCAGAGAAGTGGTTGTGGCATTTGTGATATACCATGAGCAGAGAAGTGGTTGGGGTATTTGTGATATACCATGAGCAGAGAAGTGGTTGGGATATTTGTGATATACCATGAGCAGAGAAGTGGTTGGGGTATTTGTGATATACCATGAGCAGAGAAGTGGCTAGGGAATCTGGCAAGTGTAGCTTTAGGGTGTCCAGTATGAGAATGGAGATATAAGCAGCAACGACTGCGATAACATGGTTGGTTACACAGGACGTTGATCATGCAGTCTTGGTGACTCACAAAGTATTCCACATAAGGTGGACAGACAGTGTCTGCGGCAGTTGGATGCAGTTCTTGGATGACTCTAACATGAGTTTACGCGTTAACTGGGTGTACTGTCCAGGGCATGCTGGTGTACATGGCAATGAAAAACTTACAAGCTCGCTGGCAGCTTTGTCACAGAGTGTGACCTTACTCTCAACAAGTAGGACATCGTCAAGTTTGTTCTTCATTCCTTGAGAGAAGAGGAGGATGGTGGGGTAATGATGTAAACATTGAGAGACTGAGGAGTCTAAGGGTGGAAAAGGGATCTGGTCGATCCGGTGTGCTGAGTGGGGATGTAGATGTATCTATAATCATCACTTTACAGGAACAATCAGTCTGCATACGCTTCGGGAAATTCAGCGACGGGCGGTGGAGTGGATATGGGGATGCCCAACTACAATGAAAATGATTCCATGGATAGAATAGAATTTCTGTTTTCTCGTATGTAAACTCGGAGACATATATGCGTACAGATTAAATAGGTTTTTTAGGCTTTTGGATATGTTTGGTTTAACTATGGAATCATGAAAAATGAGGTCAGGTCATGTTTCAGTCAGTTCACAGAATGTAGTCGCGACAAAATCAACTCTCAAGAACTTGCGTGTATTACCGACTGACATCTACGCCTATCTGGACAATACATATTTACATTCTCAAGACCTACAATTAAATATCACAGTTGAGGGAATACATCTGGAGACAGTCCAGAGCTACAACTACCTAGGACATACTATAACCATTGATGGAAAATGCAAAACTGAAATAAACAAAAGAATAGGTATGGCAAAAAGTAATTTTAATGCCATGAAAAATATACTAACAACAAAACAAACATCAGCAGGGCTGAAACTAAGAATGGCAAAATGTTACATCTTCTCAATATTCCCCTGTATGGTGCAGAAACATGGACATTAGACAAGAAAACAGAAAAGAAATTGAAGCCTTTGAAATGTGGATTTATAGAAGAGTAGGTAGAATTGGATGGAAACAAAAGACAACAAACGATGAAGTTTTAAAACAACTGAAAATAAAAAGAGAACTGCTGAACACAATTAAGACAATACAAATGAAATTTTTGGGGCATGTTAAAAGACACAACAGCCTACTAAAAGTTATATTGGAAGGAAAAATACAAGGTAAAAGAGGCAGAGGCAGACCAAGACTAACATGGACGAGTAACATCAAAAGATGGACAAGTCAATCTATGTCAGCCTGCACGATCAAAGCAAGAAACAGAGTAGAATGGCGATCCATGGTAGCCAACCTTCGTTGCGGAGAGGGCACACGATGATGATGATGACATATTTACAATTTATTTCGTTCCCTTGAGCCTACAGTTTTTGTATTGTCCATTAAAGTAAACAAAGTTGACCTATTTTTTCCTCCAAGGTCGCGCGGCTGTTATGGATCTCTGGTGATGGACACGGTTCATTGTTCTTTATTTTGAGATGTTTTTTTTTTTTAAATTGCAGGAATATAGGTGTAGTATCTTAGGGCTCATTAATATTTTAAGTTGGTAATTTCCTAGTTTGATCAGATATAGTATTTCAGTTTGGAAGAGTGATGTCCCCTAAAATATGTCTGCCAAAATACAGTAGTGGTTCTACGCATTCTTGGCGTTGGGGTCATTACGATTGGTAATCAACCGCACAATTCCCTTCGATCAGAAGATCATAATTAGGCCGAGTGGCGTCGTTTTTGTCACGCGTTATAATATATTTATAAATATTTAACACTAAAGCTAAACCTAACCCCTGGACCCAACGCCCAATCAACAGATACTCCGAAATGATTACATGCCAGCGTAATGACCCAACGCCAAGAATGCGTAGAACCACTGTATTTTGGCAGACATATTTTAGGGGACATCACTCTTCCAAACTGAAAGACTATATCTGATCAAACTAGGAAATTACCTTTAAGTTTAATATCTTTTTCATCTCCTTGTCCCTGGGGTCGTGACACCACTGGCAGACTTCCATAACTTTCTACATCATCCATCTCCAGTCTTTTGGGCTGTGCAAAGTCGGGGGCTGTTCGTTTTTTTATTGTTATCTTTCCATCACTTTTTCTGTCTACATCTCCTTCTCGCTCCTTTCACCGATCCTTGCAGAATAGTTTTTGCTTCTCCGACGATTGAGATACGGGACCAAATAATTTCACTTTATGTTTCTTCACAATAAGAGATGCCTAAAATCTTGCCAGCAGGAATCGGTCCCCTCAGTGAGATTGAGATGCTTGCACAGAACAGAGACAAATGGCGAAATTTGATAAATGTTTTTTGCAACGATTGAGACTACTAGAAAGAAAATTTAGGAAACGAAAAAAGAATATCTGGGTCTATGCCTTATGGGTCGGCCATAGCTCGAAAGATAGATAGATAGAAAATCTTGCGATAACATTTCGTCTCCATGCTTGTTTTATCTTGTGTAGCTCACTCTACAGAACAACAGACCAGACAAGAAAATCAATGAAGTCTTTAGAAATGTGGTTTTACAGAAGAATGTTGAGAATACCATGGACAGCTAAGAAGAGTAATGAAAACGTTCTGAAAGAGGCCAAAGCAAAAAGAGAGCTAATTTCCAATATTAGGAAGAAACAAACATCATTTTTTGGCCATGCAATGAGAAGAGAACAGCTGGAATATATTGTAACAAGTGGGAAATTGAGGGACGAAGAGATAGAGGGAAGCAAAGAGAAAAGATAACAGACAGCTTAAGAGAATGGCTTGGCAGAAGGTCAACAACAGAAATGATAAATAACTGTCCAGATCGAAAGTTGTGGAGAGACATGATCACCTACTCCAGCAGGCTTGGTACTTGATGATGATGAGCTCTACTGCCAGGATCTATGTTTCACAAGCGTATCGAAGAATTGAAAGAACGAGTGGGCGTCAGCCTGAATTTAAAGCCAAGAGTGATGCTCTTATCGTTCCAAAACAAAGCTTTAGCCTTGTAAGAGCTGCTGTAGTTTGTGCTAATCGTGCAGATATTCCAGGCTTTGAGCCTTCATTGCTGACAATTGATTTTAAGTGTTGAAATGTGTTAATTGTTTCTAGTTCTTACCCATTTATTTGGATTTTTGCAACAATGTCCGCCCCTGGTGTTAGTGGTAATCAGTTGGGTTTTTTTCCAGCACTTAACTCCATGCCATATACAGGTGAGGTTTTATCTAGTCGTTGTATCAGGTCTGTTGTATCAGGTCTGTTGTTCTGTTCCTGCTAAACCATCGACATCATCAGCAATTCTCATGTTTTTGTTCATATTTCTACCGCCAGTACTGATAGTGCCTTAATGATCATCTAAAGCAGTGTTTCTCAAACGGTGCTCATATGTCACACAACCCCCAAACACCCCCCCCCCCCCGGCCCCATTACTACAGGTAAAAATAGCATAATGGGGGCCACGGTATGAGTCCAGAGATGCACATTTTTAAAGAATTCAGCGCACAGATATCAATATTTTGTCCATTTAGTGAATTGTTTCATTAGTGGCACCTATAAAATAAGGGCACGTCGGAAATATTTAGCAGACTGCAAAAAATTGCCATCCGTATTGAACGGAAATTGCCTTTGATGTCTGCGGCAACGTTGTTTTCCTTTTCTACTCTCTCTCTCTCTCCTCCCCCCCCCCCCTCCCACTTTTTTCTCACTCGATCGTTACCCAAACTAACCTTTCTCTTCTCTTTAGTCATATGCAAGATATCTAGACGAACTTAGAAGAAAATTACTTACAGACAATTACTTTCTGGATCTGATTTTAAAGATTTAGTCGTTCCTTTCACGGTTGGTGTTATTGAGTTATCTGCGGTTCATCATCATTGCATTCCGAACATACCCATAGATGCTCAGATCCCCTCCTCAGCAAGTCTAGAAAGTCGATGCCATGGAGGGTCTAGACTTATGTGACCTCACAGAGTCGCACTGTCCAGACCCCGTCTCCACCTTATAGACTGACCAACCCCAGTCAATCAGCTCTTCGGCACGTGGATACACCGTGAGCTTTTTATTTTCTTCATTTAAAAGTCGACATAGGTGACGATTCCAAACGACTTCCATCGAATAAATTTAAAACAAGCAAAGCAACTGAAACGGTTTGAGCAACTACGTAAGTCTCCGTAAAAACAGGACGACATGCAGCCATTTTACATTGTCGGTTATGGCGTTAACCTGTTTTACCTGTCACTACTAATTTCCAATATTAGGAAGAAATAATTATCATTTTTTGGCCATGTAATGAGAAGAGAACAACTGGAATATATTGTAACAACTGGGAAAATTGAGGGACGAAGAGATAGAGGGAAACAACAAGATAAAAAATAACAGACAGCTTAAGAGAATGGCTTGGCAGAAGGTCAACAACAGAAATGAAAATAGCTGTCGAGATCGAAAGTTGTGGAGAGACATGATCACCTACGCCAGCAGGCCAGGTACTTGATGATGATGATGATGATGACCTGTCACCGGTTTAAAAAAAAAAGAAAAAACTCACGATAAGCGTGGCAGATGACGGTGGTTCTCATCCTGTGATCTAAATGTTCATTGTTTCTTTCTGATGTTTTTAGGAGTTCCCTTTTTGTGTTGGCCTCTTTAAGAATTTCTTCATTGGTCTTTTTAGCTGTCAAGGGAACTTTCAATATTCTTCTGAGAAATCCCATCTCTGTGGCCTGTAATCATCTTTTTATTTGTTTGTCTACTGTAGGTTCCATAGGTCAAGATTGGCTGTATATAGCACAGATGAGCTCTATTTCTCACTTCTATTGACATAGATTTGTAAGACGTTTTTCATTTTCTGAAACGCTATTTTATCCTGAGCTATTCTATTTTTTACTTTCCAAGGTGCATCTTCAATCTGATGCTATTATTGTGCTTAAGTTTTTGAAAACGTTGCACTTGTTTCTGATTTGACCCAGGAAACAGCCTTCATCAAAACATGATTCGCAGAGGCAAGGATCGCTTCTGTTCTTCATTATTTAGGGTGTCGGTTTTTAAACATTTTTTTTTAACTGATATAGATCTAGCATTGAGAATCCCTACAAGTTCCATCTAGCATTGAGAATCCCTTTAAGTTCCATCTAGCACTGAGAATCCTTTAAGTTCCATCTAGCATTGAGAATCCCTACAAGTTCCATCTAACATTGAGAATCCCTTTAAGTTCCATCTAGCATTGAGAATCCCTATAAGTTCCAACGTAAAACTGGCAATTCAAAGAAGCCTGTACAACTCGTCACATACCATCATGGGTTTAAGATATTGCGCTCATATCAACCCATGGTATTAATACAAAACAAATAAGTGTGTCACACAGGGAGATTTAAACAGTTAATAATTCTGTATATTTTGTAAAAATATGTAATGTTGTTCCTATTTTATGCACATTACGAAATAAATATTTCTTTATTATTAATTTAGAAAAAAATAACTGTATGTAAATTCACCATCATCAACAACTATGATATTATCCCTAACCTTTTATACTGAGGCATTCTATTGACTTGCTTTCAATATTTATTATTATCATTTCTATTTAAAAAAAAAAAAAGTCCATTATGGCATTATCAATTTCTGGAGTCTGCCAGTGTAGGAATGGAGATGAGGCTGAAAGAAAACACTGCATGCATATATGCTATTTCTTCTTCTACTACTACTACTACTCCTTCTTCTTCTACCTTTCAGCTCCCTGTGGAGCAAAGGTATTCAACAATCACTTTCAAAGCTCTTCTGTTTCTTGCCATTCTTTTAAGATCATTCCATGTCTTCCCCATCATCTTCATCTCTGCCCCCATTTGTCTCTCCAAGAATATTTTGGTCTTCCTCTTTATCTTTTTCCTTGGGGATTCAGAAAGGGCGAGTTGTATAATAATCTCATTTGGCTTCCGCATTGTGTGTCCTATCCAGTGTCGTCATCTTCGCTGTATCTCTTTATCCACTGGTATTTGATTGGTACTTTTCTATAATTTTATCTATATGCTATTTACGAATTTCATATTTGTCATTTCATATTTATATCACCAAAAGACGAGAACCAGATCTTTGCATCTTCCTCGACACCAGAACGGGTACACGAGTAAGTGCAGAAAGAAAGAAGATTATTTGTCTGTAGCAAATATTCAGAAAATTCTTCTGTTTATTTCTATTTCAGAATTGGATATTCTCATGACAAGATACTCGCTATCCATCTAAAGATTGGAGTCTGTTTAATTACATCAAGGCATATGGGACATTAAAAACAATATTTGAAATAAAGCTTGACAGTCATGTGCATAAAATATAATATTTTAAATCTCACATACAATATTTGTTTCAACATTCAAAATGAATCCAGCAGTTTTAAACCAGCCTGGAGCTGCTCCCCCACAGTGTAAGTATAAGCTTTTGGTGATACATTTTGTGGTGTACTTAATTATTTGTAAGGGGAGATTGTTAAATCTAACTTTACTAAGTTATTGGCTGTTTGACTGTCTCATTTACAAAGTTGGTGTCTATCACTATCACATGTCATCTCAGATCACAAAAGTTCACACAGAAACATGCCCAGGAAATACACCTTGGTCAAAGCAGAAGCCGGTAAAAAAGCAAATTAAAAAGTTAGACAGGAAAAGGTGAATGATAGTGCTGACAGATAATGCACATAAAGAAGTAAAGGTCTAACATGAACCTGGGTCAGAGACTACAAACAACTGCTTCATTGCAGAAAAGTTCAGTAACACCAAAAAGCTTGGAAAACAATATAAAAATACGCGTTTTGAAGATGAATGAACTTGTACCAGATCTTGGTATAATAAGTAATTGATCACAAGGTGTAAAACAGTGCATTGCAATTGACTAATAAAATGGAAAGATTTATCAATTTTATGTTATGCATTGCCTGAAAAAAATTATATAATGAACATATGTCAAACTAATAGCACAGTCGTATTTTTTTTTTTGGGGGGGGGGGGGGGGCTATTATGAAGGATAAATGAAACAAAAAATGGTTAAGTTAAAGCTTCATGTAATTAATGGACGACACAAATTTGAACGACGTTTTGGCTCAATAGGTCTTCAGCAGGAAAAATAAACAACATACATGTAGATATGTCAGTAAATAAAATCAGACCTACATAGTTAACTAACAATGGCGTATCTAAAAGAAAATCATTTCCAACTAGAATGAGAAATAAGAATAAAAATGTTTCCCTGCCTATTGCCATGTGACCAAAAGGAAAATGAACGATGGTTACTCTGTGCATGATACCCAGTGTAGGTGACCAGCAATGTGAGGGCCAAAACACAGGCGGAAAGGTTCTAAAAATATGTGGGTTGATATTTTATAGGTTACCTCAAATCTAACACCACCTCAATGTCTATAAGTATCTACGTAAATACAACCGTGCGAGAACACACAGATCTGTATATATATATATATATATATATACCCCCATATGTATATGCAGGGTGTTCGTAAAATCTCACTGAACTTTGTATATAGAACACATTTTAAAAAAATAAGTAAACGACGTTATCAATCAATGTGATTAAAAAATCATTAAATTAGTTACACATAGTTACTGCTATGGTCTAATCCTGTTTTGAGCAATCAGGAAAGTACCAATAGAATAAACATTGCAAAGGTGGTTGAAGTGTCCACCATGGGCTTCAATACATGACTGTACACGTCTCTACATATTGTCAAATACCTTCTGTAACGTGTCTGTTGTTAGTTCTTGATGGTAGTTCTGATTGATTATTTCAGGTCCTCAAATGTGCGGATATTATTTTTGAAAACATTTCCTTTCAAGAAACCTCAGGTAATAATCTAATGGAGTAAGATCTGGAGAACTAGCAGGCCAAATCCACGTGATAAATCTGTGAACAACCATCTGTGTGTATCGATACGAACACCTGGATATATATCCCCATACACACACAAATATATATATATATACATATATATATATATATATATATATATACATATATATACATATACATATATATATATATATATATATATATATATATATATATATATATATATATATATATATATATATATATATATATATAGATACTGCTACACCAGTACGTGTGCGTGCACAAGCATATGAAAAAGTGCACATACTGTATACATACTCAGAAGTGTCCACACCTAGGTCCATGTACATGCATAAAGCACAAAGGATAGACAAGAAGAAAACAGGGTATCCAAAAGGAGGAAAGAGTGCGATGTCTCAGAGAGAAGATGTAAAAGGTAAGGTACCGTGTAGTGCAGGTGATAAGGGTACCACCTTGCACAATGGTAAGTAGATCAGACACAAAAGATATAGGGGATAACCGAAGTGTCGCAGTGTGGTCTAGTAGAGGAGAGCTGTGAATTGCATAGCATGTGCATATACTAATGTGCTCATACATGAGCAAAAGAGTAGAATATGCAAAAGGGAAGGAGCAGCTACAGGAAAACTATGTGTTTAAGTGTGATACATTCATGCCTCGTGGGGTCAGCCAACCCAATTGGACTATAAGGCGGTTTTTCCAAGGCGAATCGGCTGCGGTCGAAGAAGTGGCAAAGGATAATACTAGTGATACGGATGTTGTATTTGTCCTTGCGGTCTGAAGAGTTGAAATTGGACGCCACTAGAGTGCCAGTAATCTCTTGAACATCCCGATGGTGCTAAACGTCTCCCAGACTCGCCAATATAAGTCATATAACATTGTTGGCATATGATGGCATAAATGATATTGCGGGACACACATGTGAAACCTTCTTTGATCTCAAACCGTCCGCTAGGGAGTAAGACATAGTCGGTACGGAGCACATAAGCACAGGTAATACAGCTACGTCCAGATGGGACCGTACCCATGTGTTTATAGTCGGAGCGAAGGAGACTGCTCCTGACCAGAAAATCTGTCAAGTTCTTGTCGCATCTGAAGGCGACCATTGGGGAATCATGGGAAATTAGACAAGTGGTCGGATCAGAGTGGAGAACGGAACGGTAACTGGTTGAGTTTTCTCATAGCAGCTAAGTTGTAAGAATGAGGTGTGTGGGGGGGGGGGGGGGGTTTGAAGGAGTGAGTGCCTCAGAACGAGAGATAAGGAGGGCCAGTTTGAAGGCAGATTGGGGATCCAATCTGAATAGAGCCGGCTGCTAAAGAAGCCTAACATAAGGTGAGCCTGTTGGAGAAATCCTGGTCATCCTGTTCGATACGACGAAGACACAATAGTTGAGAGAACGGAATAGAAACATGACGCGTGAAGGTGAATGTGATAAAGTATAGAGAAGGTAACAATGAGCTTCAGTGGGTTTATAGAAAACTGAGGTGTGGAGGCCATAAGTGCCCGAGGAAACAATAAGGTCCAAAATGGTAATAGAGGAAGTGGATATACAAGATATGATCTTGATGTGAAAAACTGGAAGATATTGTAAATAACAGGGAAAACCTAGGTCTAGAGGTAAGACTTTGGCCTCTTGGACAGGAATATTCCAGGTTTGAGTTCTGCGACAGATGGTGAACATATTTCACTTTGACTCCGTAGTTTCTACATGGCTTTACCCTTCCCTGGTCTCTAGTGATATCTAGCACTCCCTAATAAAGACACCACCTACCTAAACCCCCCCCCCCAACCAAAAAAAATTCAAACCAGAAGGTTCGGTTAAAAAACTGGCCGCTAAAAGTCGAAAAGAGTAGGCAGGTAACGCCGCTACATATGTACAGTTGTTCATCATATATACCTATATCAAGATTGGCTGCGTTGAATGCAAAGCTGCAGGTATGCTGGGATTGACATAAACTAGCGAGACCATGCACCCATGCCCATTTAGCGGATGCATTTTAAGACGGAGATGAAAAATGACTGGCAATAAATCCTTCATTTAACATTTGTGATCATGAAGTATAAATAGTGAATGAAATTGATATTTGAGGCTAGTTGAAATATTTGGCTGGTCACATAGAAATCTTGGAGCAGCTTTTTCACTAACGGGGCAATTTTGGGTTGAATCTGAAATATGTTCAAGATATTAATGGAGAACATTTGTGGAAAGAAATAATGAACAAAATATTTAGTGCCTTATTCATCATCATTATGTGCCATACCAGTTAGCATAGGAAGTCATGTTCTTCCACAATTTTCTATCCACAGTAAAAAAAAAATGTTAAGTGCCCCGTCACGCCAAATGGCGTATAGGAAATATGGTGTTAGTGACCGTAAATTTTACAGACCTTCGGCACATGATTCTTTGAGGTAATGCGGTCGGTATTACGCCCGTGCCGCTTTACTTTCCCAGAAAAAAATTCGGTACCCATTTAAGGCTGGGTGAATCCGAAAGCCGTCGGTTGGGATCGAACCCTACCTCCTGTCCTTTGTTGTCCAGTTCTCTAACCACTGAGCTATCGCGACTCCCTTCTATATACAGTAAAGTAAAGTAAAGTACCCCCGTCACGCCAAGTGGCGTATAGGGAAATATGGTGTTAGTGACCCTATATTTTACAGACCTTCAGCACATGATTTTGGGGTAATGTGGTCAGTATTACGCCCGTGCTGCTTTACTTTCCCAGAAAAAAATCCGGTACCATTTAAGGCTGGGTGAACCCGGAAGCCGTCGGTTGGGATCGAACCCTACCCCTTGTCCGTGGTAGTCCAGTTCACTAACCACTGAGCTATCGCGGCTCTCTATATTCAGCGCATCGTACTAATTCTATTGTTGATTGTTTTCCATGTCATGACACAAAGCTATCTAGTATCTTCTCTCTTTATCGTCTGCGATCTCACTTTACCTGTATTTTACAAGTTCTAACCAAGTATTCCAACTTTCCTCTTCTCGTGATGTACCAGAAAAATGATGATTGTTTCTTTCTGATGTTTTTATTAGCTGCCTTTTGTGTTGGCCTCTTTGAGAATTTCCTCTTTTGGTCTTTTCATCTGTCCAGAGGACTTTTTTCAACATTTTTCTGAGAAATCCAATCTCTGTGGCTAATTGGCTTTCATTTGTTTGTCTACTGTCCATGATTTGCTACCATAGGTCAGAATTGGCCCTATATAGCACAGATCAACTCTTTTTCTCACTTTTATTGATTTGTTTCACAAACCGTTTTTCATTTTCTGAAATACTATTTTGGCCTGAACTGTTATGCTTTTTATTTCTATGGTGCATCTGCCAATCGATGTTATTATTGTGCCCAAGCACTTGTTTTAGATTTGTTTCATCTATTTTTATGTTGCTTGGTGGTGATGATTGTTTCTTTGATATGGCATTGCTTCTGTCTTCTTACTATTCAGACTGAGGCCTTTCTTGTTGCTTTCTTTTACTATTATGTCTATCATTTCTTGTAGTTCATTCTCTGTCTCTGCTGTTAAAACTGTGTCATCTGTGCATCACAAATTGTTTATGTTGTGACCGTTGACTTCAATTCCCTTTTTTTTTTTTTGGTCTACTATTGATCTCTTACTATTTTCGCTGTAAAGTGAGAACAAATCCGGCAACAGCCTTGTCTGTCTCCTTTGTTTACATATTGGAATTGCCCGGTTTGGTTGCCACCTCTTATGGCTGCTGTTTGTTGTCATTACATATTTTATGATTCTCAGATCCTTGCATCATTTCCTGATTAGGAATTTTTAAAGTTACTTTCCGTAATTATAGAAATTATTTTGCAAATGTCCAATCCATGACTTTTTATAACCATAATTAAACTGAAAGATCCATGAAGATCTTAATGATTTGATATTATGCATCTCCTGAGACAAAGGTTACAATAAACATGTTTTAATTTAATTGCACAACCGATCTGTTCCCACGGCATAGTTTAAAATGTTTTACCAATTGTGCTAACAGATGTCATGATGCCATATCCTGGGCCAATTCCTGGAGTTCCTCAAGGACTGGAATACCTGGCTGCTGTTGACCAGTTAATTGTTAAACAGGAAATTGAGTATCTTGAAGGTCAGCTAAATTGTCTAATAATATCGTCTTTTCGGTCATTCTTTCTGCCAATTTTTAGAGCTGTGTCATTGTATTTTCTGACTTGGATTTTTGTGTTTAATGTGTGTTGTTTGTTTGCTAAACCTGAGGAAGACTTTTTCAGAAACTTGATAGTTTGTCTTGTCTTTCTGTTAGTCTAAACTGTTTAAAACCATTTTATGTTTATTTTCATCATCAAGTACCGGACCGTAGGTGATAATGTCTCTCCACAACATTCGATCTCGGCAGCTATTTATCATTTCTGTTGTTGACCTTCTGCCAAGCCATTCTCTTAAGCTGTCTGTTATTTTTTCTCTTTGCTTCCATCTATCTCTTCGTCCCTCAATTTTTCCAGTTGTTGCAATATATTCAAGTTGTTTTCTTCTCATTACATGGCCAAAAAATGATGATTGTCTCTCCCTAATATTGGAAATTAGCTCTCTTTTTGCTTTGACCTTTCTCAGAACCTCTTCATTACTCTTCTTAGCTGTCCATGGTATTCTCAACATTCTTCTGTAAAACCACATTTCTACAGACTCCAGTGATTTTCTTGTCTGTTGTCCTATTGTCCATGATTCGCATCCGTATGTTAAGACTGGCTCTACGTAATATATGTAAAACTATAACATATGTTTATTTTATTTGTCCAGTAATAACTAAGAAACTAATTATAAAATGTATATCAGGCTATAAAATCTTAAAATCTGAGATGGAAAAAGCTATACAAACAATGATAATGGGAAAAGCAGCAGCACCTGACAGCATACAGATAGAGATGATCTTTTTCTTCTTCTACCTTTCAGCTCCCTGTGGAGCTTAGGTCTTCATCAAACACTTTGCAAGTCGTTCTGTTTCTTGCATACTTTTAAGATTATTCCATGTCTTCCCCATCATCTTCATCTCTGCTTCTATCTGTCTTCTCCAAGAATTCCTTGGTCTTTCTCTTTGTCGTTTCCCCTGGGGATTCCAAAAAGGGCCTGTTGTATAGTACTCTTAGTTGGCTTTGGCAGTGTGTGTCCTATCCAGCGCCATCGTCTTCGCTGGTATCTCTTTATCCACTGGTATTTGACTGGTACATTTCCATAATTCGTTGTTAGTGAATTTGTCCTGCCATTTCGGTCCGTTTGTTCTGCGTAAGCATCCATTAATGAAAGCTTGTATCTTCATGATTGTAAATTTTGTTGTTCTCCATGTTTCACAGCCATATAATAGGACTGACTCTGTAATCTCGAATGGACATTTGTTGGTGTGGAATAATCATAATAGATAATGATGGTTATATACGACAAAACCAAACTCCAGTTTGTCCACTCTGTGAACACCCACATAAGACGGTAGATCATCACTTTTTTTGGAATGTCCAAAGCTCGCTGACATGAGAGCAACTCTACTTCCACAAAATTCTGATAAATAGAGCACCTTGTACTAAACAACTCATAAATACCTGGAGATATCTTTACATGACATTGGGCTGGAGGACGTCAACTCACAGGCTTCTGAATCCATAACAACAGCAATAACAACATAATAATTGTCCAATCTGCATTGGTTCTCTTATTCTCGGTCATAAATTTATGATCTTCTGATGCAGTTTACTAATTAAATACCAGAACAACATCACATCCAAAACTTAAGAATTAGAAATAGTCAATAGTTCATATAACGATTTACAAACTTCTTACAAGATATTCAGGACTCACTTGGAGAGTCAGATACTCAATCACTGAAATTCCAGTACAAGAAATTAATTATTCATAAATGTTAAGAGGCTTACTTATTCTATTTTGCTGGCTTTCACTTGCCACATAATTGTTAGTCCAGCTGTAGAATGCAGGGTTAACACAAGGAAACTTATAAATGTAAACTAAGATGCTTAACTCTCTCAACTTACCAACTTTGGAGTTTCTAATTAAGGAGATCTTAAAAGTACGGTTTGGTCCTTCCCATTGCCTGTTATTTACATATGGGAAACATTGTACAGCAATACTTTTGTTCGGGTTCATATGTCAGAATCTATCTCCCCTTTTATCATGAAAGAGTTGTGATGAAACTCCAGCACACTTGCTTAAGTGAGTGTTGTTGTGACACTGTACTGTTCTGTCATCAGGATCATAAATCTTTACCACCATAATGTCAGCACCTGTATCTTCTTGATCTGTCACCTTAGTCTGTAGGCTCTTCTTGCACCCATCTCTGTCTTGTATACTAACATTTAAATGCATTAAGGTTCATAATCTCAAAGTGATGCTACTCTTTATCTAATATAAACATGCTTTAATACTGTCTAGATTACTACATCAGCTCCCAACATCAAAGCCCTTGTAAACCTGGCTGGATAAGCTATGATGCATATGCTAGGTAACATAATTTTCTTATAAATTGATGGTTGAGGGACTTGCCATCTCATCTTCAGCCTTGATGTAGTGGCTTATTACAATTTCTTACACTCGGCTAAGGCCAGATAAATCCGCTGTGAAATATCACCTCATGTCCACATGTATCATGGTGACTGGTATCATTGGAATCAAACCCATATCATCATCATCATCATCAAGTACCGGGCCTGCTGGCGTAGGTGATCATGTCTCTTCACAACTTTCGATCACGACAGATATTTATCATTTCTGTTGTTGACCTTCTGCCAAGCCATTCTCTTAAGTGTCTGGTATGTTTTCTCTTTGCTTCCCTCTATCTCTTCGTCCCTCAAATTTTACAGTTGTTACAATATATTCCAGTTGTTCTCTTCTCATTACATGGCCAAAAAATGATGATTTAAAAAAAAGTAGAGTAGCCCCGTCACGCCAAGTGGCGTATAGGGAATATGGTGTTAGTGACCATAAATTTTACAGACCTTCAGCACGTGATTTTTGGGGTAATGTGGTCGGTATTACGCCCGTGCCGCTTCACTTTCCCAGAAACAAATCCGGTACACATTTAAGGCTGGGTGAACCCGGAAGCCGTCTGTTGGGATCGAACCCTACCCCTTGTCCTTTGTAGTCCAGTTCACTAACCACTGAGCTCTCGCGACTCCAAAAAAAAATGATGGTTGTTTCTTCCTAATATCGGAAATTAGCTCTTGTTTTACTTTGATCTCTTTCAGAACATTTTCATTACTCTTCTCAGCTGTCCATGGTATTCTCAACGTTCTTCTGTAAAACCACATTTCTACAGACTCCAGTGATTTTCTTGTCTATTGTCCTATTGTCCATGGTTCACATCCATATGTTAAGACTGGCTCTACATAACATTAAGAACTCTTTTTCTTGTTTCTATTGTCAAAAATGGATTGCATAGTATTTTCCTCATTTTTTGGAAAGCTGCTTTTGCCTGAGCCATTCTGCATCTCACCTCTTTTGTACATCTTCCGTCTGAGGTTAACAAAGTTCCCAAATATTTAACAAACCCACATACAGGCTGATATTAGTCAATGTTGTTATATCTGGCATTGATCTCTTATAGCTGAAGTGTCATCATACACAGACTTGCAATAGTTCTTTCAAATGGCTGGTTTCTGTAACTGGATCATTAGTTTGCTGTCTTGAAGTCAAGAGCTCAGTTATAGGTTATATTATATTTAGTTTCACATTCTCAAGCATGAACTCATTAGTAAGATGCTGTTTTTTTAATGATATAATATTATTCTACTTAATTGTCCATCAGCTAAGCTTCATTTTGGTTTTATAAAATGTCAGAACTGTTTAATTTATAGCAGCAGTGTTATGAAAATACTACATTGAAAGATGTGTAACATTTACCCCGTTAATGAAAGATTGATCACTGACATTTATACAATGTTGTCTCATTCAGTGTTGACTGG
Organism: Megaustenia siamemsis; assembly: GCA_032433765.1. Lineage (NCBI taxonomy): Eukaryota > Metazoa > Mollusca > Gastropoda > Stylommatophora > Ariophantidae > Megaustenia > Megaustenia siamemsis. The sequence continues at coordinate 71,150,709 of JAVIAB010000024.1, read as the reverse complement.
CGTTGAAGGTAAAAACAAATACAGGATATTTAACAGCATGGATCAGCAAGTCTACTATGCACATGAGGGTCAGTCAGTCTCAGTTTTACTAGTTCACTACTTATCAACTGCACTCATCTCCACTTTTATCTTGTATATTTTCCATCTGTTTTGTTGATATGTTTACTTCTATACCTTGACTTGACTTAATCCCCTTGTTAGCCGTGAGCTATGAGCTCATTACAGCTTAATGCCTCTCGCATGAAGGCGCAGGTCCTTCTCAGTTGTACAGCTGCAGAGTACAGTGTGTTATTGATGGATGGAAGTAGTGGGAGTAACATGCTCCGTCGGTTTTGTAAATGGGGACAGTGTAGTAGCAGGTGATCTACTGTCTCAGGTTGTTGACGACAGTGTAGTAGCAGGTGATCTACTGTCTCAGGTTGTTGACGGCAGTGTAGTAGTAGGTGATCTACTGTCTCAGATTGTTGACGGCAGTGTAGTAGTAGGTGATCTACTGTCTCAGATTGTTGACGGCAGTGTAGTAGCAGGTGATCTACTGTCTCAGATTGTTGACGGCAGTGTAGTAGTAGGTGATCTACTGTCTCAGATTGTTGACGGCAGTGTAGTAGCAGGTGATCTACTGTCTCAGGTTGTTGACGACAGTGTAGTAGCAGGTGATCTACTGTCTCAGGTTGTTGACGGCAGTGTAGTAGCAGGTGATCTACTGTCTCAGATTGTTGATGACAGTGTAGTAGCAGGTGATCTACTGTCTCAGGTTGTTGACGACAGTGTAGTAGCAGGTGATCTACTGTCTCAGGTTGTTGACGACAGTGTAGTAGCAGGTGATCTACTGTCTCAGGTTGTTGACGACAGTGTAGTAGCAGGTGATCTACTGTCTCAGATTGTTGACGGCAGTGTAGTAGTAGGTGATCTACTGTCTCAGGTTGTTGACGACAGTGTAGTAGCAGGTGATCTACTGTCTCAGATTGTTGACGGCAGTGTAGTAGTAGGTGATCTACTGTCTCAGATTGTTGACGGCAGTGTAGTAGCAGGTGATCTACTGTCTCAGGTTGTTGACGACAGTGTAGTAGCAGGTGATCTACTGTCTCAGATTGTTGACGGCAGTGTAGTAGCAGGTGATCTACTGTCTCAGATTGTTGACGGCAGTGTAGTAGCAGGTGATCTACTGTCTCAGATTGTTGACGACAGTGTAGTAGCAGGTGATCTACTGTCTCAGATTGTTGACGACATTGTAGTTGCAGGTGATCTACTGTCTCAGATTGTTGATGGCAGTGTAGTAGCAGGTGGTCTACTGTCTCAGATTGTTGACGGCAGTGTAGTAGCAGGTGATCTACTGTCTCAGATTGTTGACGGCAGTGTAGTAGCAGGTGATCTACTGTCTCAGATTGTTGACGGCAGTGTAGTAGCAGGTGATCTACTGTCTCAGATTGTTGACGGCAGTGTCTGCAGATTGGGTCATGTTGTGTTTTTATTCTGCTCAGGTGTTGATTGGTAGGAGCATGGCCTGTTCTCAGCTGGAATATCAGGCTTTGATCCGTTTGTCTAAGCTCCCGCACAGGGTCGAGGGGGTCTGGTTTTGTTTGATATCTGTAGAGTAGGCCTCCAGTCTTAGCTGAAGCCCACATATTTAACCATTCCTCGTGGTAGTTGTTTCTCAAAATGTGCTTGCATGTTTTGAGCTAACTTGAACAGGAAGCTGTGGTAGAGATGGTCCAAGTTTAGCCAACCTATCCGCTCTCTCATTTCCCGCAATGCCGATGTGACCAGGGATCCATTGTAGGGTTACAGCCACGCCATAGGTATTGGAGAGTTGGTTGGATAAAGATCTTATACTGGAAACCTCGGATGTTAGTCCGCGTTCAATTGCTTCAAGTGCTGATTTTGAATCCGAGAAAATATAAATATCTTCCTGTGCGATGGTGTCACATTCAATGTCTACAAATATCCTTCTGAGTGCTCTCTCTATAGCTATAATTTCTGCAGAGTAATTGGAGCAGTATTCTCCGCATGGACCATAAATTTGGGGGTAGTCGTCTGGGTGAGAGTAGGGATACTTGACAACAGCACCGTAACCAGCATTTAGGGTGGCCTTGAATGCAGATCCATCAGTATAACCATGGACGGCATTGCGTGGATACTGGTAAATGGTTTCCAGTGCTATGGCTTTCAGTATGGGAGGTAGAGTATTTCTATCTGCTAAGGGGATCGGAGAGCTCAGTCCTGACATCGGGGACAACTATTTGGCGGCAAAGTGCTTCAGGGCGGATGGGCATATCTTGGAGTCTGTCTGCTGGAAGGTGATGTTTGGAGCTGTAGTTAGTTGTCTGGTCTAAAAAGGATGATTTCTTAATCCGGGTTTTCTGCCGCCACTTGTCTACCATAATGCGATTTTCCCCTGTTGGTTCCGTCCGCAAATATCTCTCGTAGGTTTCCACTAGGCATCATGTTAGATAGAGAAAGAAGCAAAACAGTGAAAGGATTTTGGCCAGTATCAGACAGAATTCTGCTAGTAAAATTGAGAGGCAGACCAATGGATATCAACATAATTCAAGTTTATGCACCAACAAGTAATAGCGAAGAAGAAGACATTGACACTTTTTACGAGGAGCTAGAGGCGGCCATGGAACAGTGTAAACCCCAAGAAATAACTATTATATTAGGGGATTTCAATGCAAAGGTAGGAACAGCTAAAGTGCAAAATGTGACTGGGGGGCATGGCTTTGGCGAGACGAATGACAGAGTGGATAGATTGACAGATTGGGCAAAGACACATGAAATGATTATAGGTAACACCTGGTTCAAACAACACCCTAGGCGACTATGGACATGGCAAAGCCTAGACAAAAAAGTACGCAATCAAATTGATTTTATACTGGTACAGAGAAGATTCAGGAATGGGCTAACATCTGTTAAAACAAGGCCAGGAGCAAATTGCAATAGTGACCATGTACCAGTAGTTGGAAAGATAAGAATAAAACTGCGGAAGGCACAGAAATCACCAAGAAATATAAAATTAGAACTAGATATGCTAAGAGTAGATAAACAGATGAGTGATAAGTAGGGGCTTGAATATTCTTGCCTCTTACCCAGATGGCAAGGTCGTCCACAAAAAGTGACATGTGATATATTCTGGCATGTCATTTATAAACATAAGGAACAATGTGCAACTTAGGGCTGATCCTTGAGGTAGGCCTTCCTCCAGGGTTCTTTGTTTGGAAGTTGTTCCCGTGTATGTTGTTTGTGTTGTTCGATTACAAAAGAAGCCCTTTATCCACTTGTACATTCGTCCTGATATTCCCATTTTTTGCAGTTTAAATAGAAGACCTTTTCTCCAGACTCTGTCATAAGCTTGTTTCAGGTCAATGAATGTGGCTATTACGTGTTTTTGCTCCTGGAATGAGTCACCTATCTCTTGAGTGAGTCTTATCAGCTGGTCCATAGTACGCTTGTTCTTTCTGAAGCCTGCTTGGTAATTGTTGAGTGTCTTCGTGTTCTCAAGCCACCAGTACAGCCTTTCGTTGACCATTCGTTCTGCTATTTTCCCCAGATTAGAGGTCAGGGAAATTGGTCTGTAACTGCTGAGGTCGTTGGGATCTTTCCCTTTCTTTAGTTAGGGTGTTATATTTGCTTTCTTCCACTGAGCCGGCAGCTTACCCTCTCTCCACGTTATGTTGATAAACTCTAAGATGACATCAAGTTCTTTGATTGAGAGGTTGGTAATAAGTTCGTTAGTCAGTCTATCGGGGCCAGCAGATTTCCCCTTTTTACACTTACCAAGGGCGGTTTTTAGCTCTGGAAGGGTGAAATCTTTTTCAAAGACTTCAATGCTTACTGTATGGCGCTTTTCCATTTCTTTGGTAAGTTTGTTGATAGCGTAGTCTAGTCTTTGGTTGTCTCGTTGTTTATTGATACTGGCGAAGTAATTGTTAAGAGCTTCTGCTTTCTGTGTACTAGCTGGTATTACTTCCGAACCCGCCTTTAGTGGCACAATGTTTGAGCGTCTTTTTTTCCCTGATAGGTTAGAAATAAGACACCATGCTTGCTTGCCTTCCTTTCTTAAATCCAGGTTTTCACATTTCTTGATCCATGTGACCTTCTTTGCTTTAGCGCTTTGTAGTTTAACCTTCGCAGTCAATCTGTTGTCATTTGTTTTGTTGGCGGGGGTTGGATGTTTCTCGACTAGTCTTTTTGCTTTTTTTCTTTCTTTGACAATACACTCTAGTTCATTCCAGAATGGTTTGAATTTACTACGGCGTCCTCGGGGGATGGATTGTTTAGCAGATTGTAGAATAGCTGCGGTGATGTTGTTATAGACAGTGTCAATATCAGCTGTTGTATCAATCTCTTGGAATCATTGGTTTACTAAGTTCCGGAATGTTGTCCAATGAGCTTTTTTTATAATTGAATGGCACTGTTGCTGGACAACTACTTATGGTTTCTTTATTGTTGGAAATTTCTAGTATAATTGGTCTGTGGTCACTACCTATGTCGTCGAGGACACTGAGGGAGCACTTGGGATGGATGTCCGCTGTCACCAGAGTGAGGTCGGGTCTACTTGAGGTTCCACTGGCTTTATGAAGGAGTGTAGGTGAGGAATCGGAATTTTGAAGTAATATCTCCTCTGCGATCAGGACTCAATCAGAGTAGGATTCCAGTCTCTCACATGAAGTCAGCTGTCAGGTTAAGTGTGTTGATCGCCCCCACTAGCAGAACATCACAATTAGAGTCCGCCAGATCCACTCTGATTGAACACCCGTTAAAACGTTGCACTGTGTTCTGCGCCAGTGGCCCAGTGCATCCGATTTCAGCCAGCATTTATTCAGGTTTGCATTCCTTAGCCTTTGATTGTCCCCAATCTTCCTGCAAGGCAGCAGATGATCTTTAGGGGGATTCTGCCCTTAGATGGTCGGCCCTCCCAGGTTTACGAGCACCATCTGCCCGAGTCTTATAATATAAGAATAAGGAGTAATATAAGAATAGTTGTATTTATGAGTTCTTCGATGATCAATCCTGTGTGGTTTCTGTCTTTACAGCCCCATAAATGGGAGTGGCCATTCATATCTCCTGCTACGATAGTTCTGAAAAGATCAGTGTTAGTAAAGAGTGGTAGGCTGATCATGTTTTTTGGTGGGTTGTATACATTAATAATTTGTAGTGGTTGGTTGTTTGTCCAAACTGTCACTTCTTGGATATCAGTTTCTTCATTGGTTTCTACTGGGGAAACCTCAGCCTGTATGTCGTTCCGAATGAGCGACATGATCCCTTGACATTTCCGACACTTGCATCGGTGTGCGGTGTAGCCTGTAATATGGAAATGAGCTTCTCTTGGTAGCATTGTTTCCTGGATGAGTGCTACATGGATGTTTTGATCTGATAGTAGCTTCGCCAACTCCAGTTTTTTAGTTCGTATTCCTGAAATGTTGAGTTGCAGGATGCGGAGAGTTGAAAGGTTGTGTTGGGGTACGGTAGCATACTTGTCACTGCCCTCCCGGGGTTGCAGAGGACAGCGCGGGCCTTGATGACCGAGGCGTCGCCCGAGCTCGTATAAAGTGGGTTGTCGTATTCGAGGCATGATAATTATTGGGGGTGTCATGGGCGCTTTCCTTTTCATCCCCAAAGGAGAGTAGCTCGGTGTGTTGGTGTCCCAGGATCGTCACGTCCTGCCAGTTGTTTAACACTTGCTCATGGGCCAGCGGGTTCATCATTCTCTCGTCAGAAACGCTGACACAGTCTGCAGCGGTGATGAAAACTGGCCACCAAGGAACCTGCACAGAGAGTCAGAGGTGCGATGACTGCCTTGCTACGCACCTTTGACGTCCATGGGAATTGACAAACAGGAGACAAAAGGAAGGATCGAGGCAAGAACACATTTGACCCATGAGTTGGGGATGGGCTAGTGAATTCAGTGCACACAATTTCTTACACAATGGGCTGCACTATCGCACTTAGACGGTACCATCCTCTCCTTGGCCATTATGTCGGGCATTATACAATGCTCCTTGCTGCAGGGTTGGCCTTACCCAGGACGAGCTGTTAACTGTTATCTCTAGTTAACGGGTTTCCATCAACCCTGTGACCTCCGGCAACAGACGGTGCTAGCGATGCATATGTTTAGTAACTTATCGTGTGTCCATGGTGTGTTAGACTAAGGCCCAGTGTCCAGGAAGAAAACATTCCACTTGAATACACACACAAACCCAGGTTGTAAACAATAGTGTCGGTGGCAGGTATCTGAGGATGAGCGATTATCAGCTATAAGTAGGTATAATTTGTCCTTGAAGCTACAATGGGCCTACACGCATTGAGTTTTAACACTGTATGATTATTAGTTTATTATCGGTAATTATTTCAGTTACTTTATAAATCCTTCGGAATGACAACAACCACACAAAAACTCAATCCGTGTGAATGGACATACACAAAAATTGTAAATCACTAGAGCGATCTGCAAGCAGCTAATAGTCTACGCCATGTTACCGGAAGTCGTGACTTCTATACCTAAACTATGTTACAAAGGTAGTTATAACTTTGGAAAACCTTTTAAGCTCTACAACTGCACAAGGCGGTTCTTGTGCTATTAGTGCTAGAAAGAACAGGTGAAAGTCTCATGATAATGTTAGAAGTAAATTGTTCTGTTTTTAAAAGTGCCTAAAGTAATCTGAATGTTTACTTAGATATGGTTTTATCTACTTTATTGAGATTTTATTTAAAACTATATGGCATAACTACAGAGATGAACATTTTGGCCATGATTCCAAGATGATTGCCAATTCCATGGCCCGTCAGATGTGTCATTTTACTACCAAAATATAACTCCGTAGGTGTAGCACTGTAAAGTGAGGTTTTATTTTAGAAACTTACCAGTTAACTGTATGTGTCCTATTTGTCAATGTACAAGAACCGTATGTTTATAGAAGGAAAAACAAAAGCAGAATTGTGTTGCACTCACTGGTGATAATTCACTAGCCCAGAGCCTAAGAAACGTTTGACGCAAACTACCTGGGAATCATTTGTGGAGGAGGAACTGAATGAACCCATAATAGTTACAGTATCTTGGAGCAGAGAATATGTTCTAACTTATGTCCTACATTGATATGATGTGATTCTGTTGAGATTCCAGACCTGGATGGTAGAAAATGAGAAAATTCACAAATATCTTCGTAACAGAATGCTAGTATAATAAGAAAACATGACAAATAAGGTTAAATAAAAATCAGTTATTACAGCCTAAGGCAAGCTGTGCGTGACCAGGTTAGTGCACTGAATATTGGAAACTATCACAAACAAACGTCAGTTATTACAGCCTAAGACATGCTGTGTGTGACCAGGTTAGTGCAATGAATATTGGAGACCATCACAAACAAACCATAAGAAGAAAGACTTGGAAGAAGAATGGTGGTACCAAGATCACAACATGAGTAAAACTTCTATAACTGTTGTTCATTTAAACACTTGTCGTGGTTACTTGTTAAACTATTAGATACTCACAAGATATATTTGATCGTTAGTGTCTGACATGGTTGCTTACATCAGAAATGATGACCAGAGTCATTTAATTTAGTTGACAAACTGTCCTGTTGATAAACTATCCTGTTGATAAACTATCCTGTTAATAAACTATCCTGCTGATAAACTAATGGTCAAAACAAGATATGACCAATCTGACATGGGAGGTAATTGTACATTTGATAATTAATGTCATTCCTCTCAGACGACAAGCATTTTAACAGACGACAAAAAACACAGTCATCAAGAAACCATTTTTCTGGTTCTTCATTGTAAACCCTTCCCCATTTGGAGTGACTCAGGCTCTCACCACAAGGAGGGAAAACTTTAGAAAGTAACTTTGCAGCGACCAACTTGTCAGTCCTACAGTTTACAGCCATTACCAACACTTCACTGTAGTACCAGTCTATCTCTTGGTAGAAAAAAAAAACAAACATTGTAACTGATATTGATTTGTATGCTTTATATTGTAGACATTCAATCTCTGTTTATGTTTTTCTTCCACATTGCCTGGCATTGCTGGTTTCTCCAGCTAGTTAAATTGATTAGTCTATACATCAACTGATTTTCTTATAGGTGTTCAGCTATAAGCTGCTTAATTTCTTGATCTGCTGTTCTATTATTCTACATCTCAACACATTTGTTCTTTGCCATGTTTAAAAATTACAGTTTTGGTATTTTGTCACCTATTTCAACTGTATTGATCATCACTAGCTTCACTCATAAGATCATTGTAACAATGTATACATGTGTTTTTGTAATTGTTCTGTATTTGTTAGAAAAATAAACTAAATAAAAATTGAAGTGGGTAAAGTTTAAGGACACTAATAATCACATTAAATAAAACCTTAGTTGTAACAAAGAAGGTCTTGTCAAGGATAATTTGCGACACCAACAAAAATGGCCAATTAACTTTTAATTGCGATACCTATATGTGACTGGTGTGTTTATGATGCAATTGCAAAAATTACTACCACCTCAATGTAACATTAGGTGCTCTAAAAATAGCATTTTCTCTGAGCTTTTGACACACAGCCGTGTGTTTACACTTGGTGAGACACAGGGACTCAGATTTCCTTGCTGAGGTTGATTTATGAACTGAGTGATCGCATTGCCAGGACGTGTTTTAATGTCTATCAGTACGATCACTGTAAGTCCGTCAGTATGTTTGGCTACCTTATATCGTTATTCGCTGAGTTTCCCGAGTTGCAGTTGGTTGTTTGATGTTAGCCGACGACCAAGGAAATTTCTCTGGTCGCAGGGAAAAAAGACATTTCAGGAACATTGGTGATGTTTTTCGCTATTATACGAGTTCGTATCTCAATAAGTGTGGACAAAATCCTACATTAATAGAAACAAATCCCAAATTCAGGGTTCACCGAAAGTATATTTATGAATGTACGCTGAGGGGATACATGTTTGACCATGGCAAACTGTCATGTTTTGAAGAAGGTATATTTTGATGCGTTTATTTTTACGACGGTATCGTAATTTATGGTTAAACTGTAATTAATGATAAGTTAGCAAAATAATCCTTGTCAGTAAATGGCAAAGAGACGGTTTATGACAGTTTGCCAGATAATATTGTACATTTCTTATCTATCATATTTGTTCTATCCTACGTGTGCCAGGTCTGACTCCAAGTAGGTAAAATATCAATTCCAGGTTAACATTTTCATCAGTCATTGTCATTATCCAAATGACCATCACTAAGTGATTTCACTTGTCTCCTCTGTTCATGGTCAATACAACCAATATTGACATAAAATTATCTCAGTTGTCCCTTGTCCATAATCAATATTCCCCCATTTTAGTTCATTTTGAAGATAATTGATCATTTGCTTCATTGCATTCAACTTCAGGTCAATAATCCCTTTAAATTTCATAAGGTTTGTGGTAATGTATTCTTATTTCCTTATCCCTCTGCCCTCTATTTTTACATTCCAAAGCATTGATTGAAAATCTGTCTCTGTTAAATAAAAAAAAAACTATCTTTACGTCACATAGTACCATTGCTGGTGTATGACGGGGGCAACGATAGAACCAGAGGGATAAAGGCCGCTTGGTCAAAGCAGTCGCCACAACGTGTGAGACTCAGGATTTTTATTTCACCCCCGATAGAAAAAATCCATATCAGAGAGATGTTATGAGGCTGCATTTATTGCCTTAACCCCCATTTTCATAATAGAGGTCATGTCAACTTTATTTTGCTCAATTATGATCTCCTTTTCATGTCTTGCTACAAATAAATCCATCTTCATTGATAGTAGTATAGGAAAGGGTTTTGAACCTATTTCTGCATATACATGCACAAAAACTGCACGAAGCTGCATATTCTGGCACAGATGGTACCGTGCAATCTCACACCGGCCCTCGGTTATCGCGGCTTATCTCGAGTGGCCAGCACGCCGAGTCGGGGTCTCGAGTGACCAGCACGCCGGGTCAGGGACTAGCAGCTCTAGGGTCGTCTCACACCGGCTCTCTCGTGGGTCGGATGGCGGGTGGGTCGTCGCTCACGCCGGCTATCTCGCGCGGGTGGCGGGTCGTCTCTGTCTCTCGCCGACTATCTCGAGGGCGGGGACAACAGTGGTTCTAAAATTTGGGGCGATGTGCCTTATTTTTGAATGGTCGTGTGTGTGTTAGTTCGCTAACATGTGTCGGTTGGCGTGTAGTAAGATTGTGCTAATAATCTAACATTAAATTGTGACGCTCTCTCTCTCTCTCCCTCTCTCTCTCTCTCTTTCACATTCAAGATAACATTAAACACAAAGATAACAATAAAAACAAAAATTCGTTCTATATTTCACAGCTTTATTATTAATACAACAAATATTTGAACATATATTACTGTCCGGTTGATGGTAATTTTATATTGCGACATGTTCAGTGACCCCTGGAACTGAACCAATAGGGTGATGTGTGGGAAATCCCAGTTGACCTGGACGATGATGTGTGAAATAATTGTGTATGTGCGTATAACAATTCGGTCTCAGGTAATGCGGCTTGAGACTAGGAAACCCTGTGCTGTTTATATAGGATGTGGATTTTAAAATAGGTGTTAGTTAAAGAGGGGAAACCTCGCGTGCTGACCTAAAATCACTCATTGTCATTTTGTCGGTGGTATAATCACTAAAGTAGTAGCACTTGTGAGGATGGATCCCCGATGAAATCATCCCTTCACAGCTCTGATAGCCGGTCCTACAGGGTGTGGGAAAACGGTATTTGTGAAAAAGTTTATACAGAACCTTCACGAGTTAGCTGTCCTCGTACCGGAGGACGTTATATGGTATTATGCGGAATGGCAACCAATATACGAGACTATGGGGTCAGTGAGATTTATCGAGGGTCTACCAGACGTCGATACGGTGGTAAGAAGAGAAGACTGATCGTCATTGATGACTTGATGTCTGAGACGGACGAGCGGGTAACAAAATTATTCACGAAAAGTAGTCATCACAGAGATGTGGATGATGTACATTGTTCAAAATCTATTCGGAAAAAAGTAAAGAACATCGAACCATAAGTCTCAATACACACTTTTAAGTCCTGTTCAAGAACCCGAGATACGGAAGTCAAATTATCAATCTGGCTAAACAAATTTACACGCGACAGCATCTCCTCACCGTTACTTGCTGGATGACCTTCGTCAGAATACACCTGATAATCTTAGGTTGAGTACAAAAATATTCCCAGGGGAGAGACAAATCGTCTACGTGCCAAAGTAGAGAATCATGTGTGATGAAGCACTTAGACGGCACGGTGAAATTTTGAAATGTATGCGTGCCGCCTCGCCGAGTGGTTTAAGAGCCATATTGAAAACAGCCTCTCCCAAACTCATTAACTTTTTGTGCGAGTGTTGCCATAACATATTAAAAGGTAATGTTAGACTCACTCAGCGACAGAAGTGCGAGCTACGTCGACACAAGAACAAGTTGAGACTTCTCACTAAAAGGAAACCCACTCTTAAGCAGCGAAAGAGATTCTACAAACCGGCGGGTTCATAGGTGCTTTGCTCCGACCTATATTAAGTATTCTCGGCGGAGTACTATTGCGTAACAATGACCAAAAAAATGGTCTTGATGGATCCTCGATTCCTCGAGGGTCTTAAACAGACTACTAGCATGTATACTCCGCCCGAGGCGATCGGTGACAACTTGAGAGATTTAGATGATGAAATGCAACGTATCCTATTTCGCGATGATTTAGCACCCGCTGAAAAGGCCAGAGTGTACCAACGTGCTCTGGATCAGTATTTAACTAGATTGGAGCAGTATAAATGACGCTCATTGGGCTCGGTCGATCTCATTCAACACAACACGTCAACAGAAAAAACACCTTCCCCACCACCACCACCATCAATCGAGGTATCACCAGAGCAGACCAAGCCACCAGCAGCGAAAACCCCAAAGATAGGTAATGAAAACTCTCCCCAGTTAACCACGTATAAACTGAGACCTAAAAAAGAAAGAGCGGAATCCCAACACTAAAATGGGAACGGTGGAGAAAATATTGAGACGTCATTACTTTGACCCTAGTCGACCAGGGTCGTATAGTGGTGTAACACCAAACTGGGACTTGCAAAGATCAAACAATGGTTGAGTCATCAGGATACCTATACCCTTCATAAACCAATTCGTCGCAGATTTGAAAGGCGTCCCATTATAACGAGTGGCCCCCAAACAGCAATTTCAGGCAGACCTAATTTATTTGAGACATTTGAAAAAACACAACGATGGGTATTCCTATTTGGTTCTTGCGTGGACATTTTTAAGTAAACTCGCATGGTCTGTATCGATACGAACCAAAACGGGCAAATCCTTAGTGGAAGCCGTCGGTCGGATATTTCTCGATGGAAACCCGCGAGTTTTCAAACGGATAAAGGCTCAGAGTTGCTGAACAGAACATTTCAGAAATTCCTCACTGAGAACAACGTTCACTTTTTCACTACACAGAACGAAAATATTAAAGCCGGTGGAATACTTTAATAGGACTCTGAAACAACGGATGTGGCGATATTTCACGAAATCCAATAAACTGTCTATGTCCGAGTCCTATCCGCCCTACTTCGAAGTTATAACCATTCGTATCACAGAAGTATAAAATGGCACCGGTCGACGTCAACGCAGACAATCAAGAACAGGTATGGAACACGTTGTATAATACCAAACGCAACTTTAAATGTGAAAGACCCCTGTATAAGGTCGGTGGTCGAGTTAGACTGGTCCTGGGGAGAGCTAATTTTAAAAAAAGGTTATGCCCCGGCTTGGATGGAGGAACTGTTTTCCATCAGTCAAGTAAATGAAACAAAATACAAATAATAATAAATAAATATTATTATATAGGGAACTTCCGAGGCGATAATAGGGAATAATAGAACAAAGAAGTATGTGTTAGCACTCAATTGACAGACAAACAACAACAGAAAAAAACGAAGAACAATATATGGTCCGAAGCGGGATCGAACCCGTACTCCCTGGCACCGCGCCTTGCCACGAGAAGCTCCCTAGAAGCGCCGAACGCTTGGCACACTGCCACGCAGCTAACTAAAAAATTAGCTATCGTAGCAGTGTCTTACACGAAGGCGTTCTCAATGGCTATAGCATAGGGTAACGATCACAGACCGAAATAAATTGTATATTTGTACTTTCCTATTAATGCAAGTATCTCCCAGTAGGGCTGAATACTTGTGTTGGAGACAAACATTGTTTGTCTGTCAATTTTTCCGAGTGCTAACACATACTTCTTTGTTCTATTATTCCCTATTATCGCCTCGGAAGTTCCCTATATAATAATATTTATTTATTATTATTTGTATCCAGTATATAACCACTGGAAACTACTATTTGTTCTGTTTCGTCCAATAAATGTTTGTCTGCAACATACGTATTCAGCCCTACTGGGAGATGCTTGCATTAATAGGAAAGTACAAATATCTCATGTATACAATTTATTTCCGGTCTGTGATCGTTACCCTATGCTATAGTCATTGAGAACGCCTTCGTGTAAGACACTGCTACAATAGCTAATTTTTTAGTTGGCTGCGTGACAGTGTGCCAAGCGTTCGGCTTCTCGTGGCAAAGCGCGGTGCCAGGGAGTACGGGTTCGATCCCGATTCGGACCATATATTGTTCTTCGTTTTTTTTTTTCTGTTGTTGTTTGTCAATTTTTCCGAGTGCTAACACATACTTCTTTGTTCTATTATTCCCTAAATGAAACAAACCCCGTTAAATATGTGTTGAAAGACGATAAGGGTGATGAGATAGAGGGGTCATTCTACATACCGGAAATTCAAAAAGTTGGAGACAAGCACGAGTACAGAATCGAGAGTATTATAACCGAGCGTCGCACATCATTTGGGCGAAAAGAGAGTTTAGTCAAATGGTTTGGCTACGATTCCTCATTTAACAGTTGGATACCGACCAAGGACATTGTCAGATACAAAAACTAGAGATGAGAGAAGAAGTGGTAACTTTTGGAGAGCCCGATTTGCGAGCCGTAAACTCGGGAGTGAGGAGAGAGCTAACCACGCTGGGGTCGATGTTTGGAAAACTATCCCCCTACTTAGAACTTGTCTTTATTTGTCAAGTGGTAGTTATATATACAGTTGTAGCGGTCTCGCTGTTCAATCTGACCACCGAAAAGCCAGATGCAAAGGAGGGAAAACTGTGGATAGCCCTGCTGAGCAGATATTTGGGTTACATGCTACAGAATCCAAACTTGGAGAAGCGACGGTGAAACAAGTAAAATGAGTTTTTATGTCACCTTACCCAGCAAAGCATCTATGGAACTTTTTAAGGATAATAACCCCGGCCACTTTTTAGTTAAACTCCCTCAGACCATTGACATTTCGACGCAGTATGAGATCAACTGGTGGAGATACAGTTTCCGCTTAATTTTTTCAATGTAATAGAGGGTATGTCTGGATTCGTTACGAATCTCTTGCTAACGACGATATTTGCGATGCTGGATTTCATTTCCACATGAGCCTGGAGCCGGGGTTATACAAGAAACCCGATGCGTTCATTAACGCGTTGATCGTAAAAGCGGAGGCGGAGGACGAGTCGAATGGGGATGTGACAGCGAAAAACATGAGATTCATTTACGCAAAGGAGGTGAATAAAGCCACATTGAAACTCTACGAAAAAGGGGTCAGTGTTACCATAAGCGACACTTTGAAAAACATGTTAGCCTTCCCCACGACCTCTATATCAGACACGACTTCCGATATCTTCAGCGTGGGCGTAATGGACTTGGAAAGTGTTGCGAAAAATTTCTACGTCTACTGCGATCTAGTTTCCCCCAGACCGGTCGGGGATGTGATGGTACCTCTCCTCAGGAGCGTGCCTGTTCTCAATAGAAATCACACCGCGGTGTTTCAGATCTACGATAAGCCTCACTACCTACCCTGAGTAGATTTTCCTTCGATACCGTGGAAATCCTTTTAGCCAACGAACACGGAAAAACCATTCAATTCACCAGCGGGACGTCGGTGCTAACGGTACACTTTCGAGTGAAGAAACATCTCGAGCTGGTATAATGGTGAGACACCCCCCCCCCCCCCTCATCGAGATGTTGAGTTATAAGAAGACTTTTACTGTTTTCAGGCGGGTGATGGAATGCCCGTGTTTATAGGAGGTCGAAGTCAGAGCGGTCGAGGAATCGGTAGTTTCTTTGGTGGAATCGGGAGGGCTATTTTACCCTGGTTGAAAACAGGCGGTAAGGCCTTGCTCCGAGAAGGATTGGGGACCGGTCTGCAGGTCGCACAGGACGCATTAGCCGGGAAAAATGTCGGTGAAGCTTTCAAATAATGAGCTAAGGAGGCCGGTCAGCGGTTGATACACGGGGCCGTAGACCACCTGAGTGGTAACAACCAATCAGGAAGTGGTTTACGACAAAGCAGAAAGCGAGTTATGAAGTTACCTCCACCGGGAGAACCCGTTACGAAGAGGATAAAACCGACATCTAGACGGTTCCCCCTTCATTCGGTGCTCAACAACAACAAGAAGACGAAGGTGCCAAGGGATATTTTCGATTAATAATGTCTCTCATTCGCCCAAGTCGTGTGAGTGTCTTCACACTGTTTTGGATTTATTTAGCGTTCCACCCACACAGACATCTCTTCTTCTTCTTCTACCTTTTTAGCTCCCAGTGGAGCATAGGTCTTCAACAAACACTTTCCAAGTCGTTCTGTTTTTTGCAATTCTTTTAAGATCATTCCATGTCTTCCCCATCATCTTCATCTCTGCTTCAATCTGTCTTCTCCAAGAATTCCTTGGTCTTCCTCTTTGTCTTTTCCCCTGGGGATTCCAAAAAAGGGCCTGTTGTGTAATACTCTCAGTTGGTTTCCGTAGTGTGTGTCCTATCCATCGCCATCGTCTTCGCTGTATTTCTTTATCCACTGGTATTTGACCAGTACATTTCCATAATTCCACGTTAGTGACTTTGTCCTGCCATTTCCATCCCTTTATTCTGCGCAAGCATCCATTAATGAAAGTCTGTACCTTCGTGATTGTCAATTTTGTTATTCTCCATGTTTCACAGCCATATAATAGAACCGACTTAACATTGGAGTTGAAAATTTGTATTTTTGTATTTAGCCTAATTTCTTTGGATTTCCATATGTTTCCCAGTGCAATGAAAGCTCCTCTTGCTTTTGATATCCTTATTTTGGTATCGTTTTCTGTTCCTCCCTCTTTATCTATATTACTGCCCAGATATATATAAGATTGTACGTCTAGTAGAGGTATTTCTCCTAGTTTTATTTGGTTATTGCCAACTGCATTAATTCTCATAATGTTGGTCTTATCTCTATTAATCTTTAGTCCTAGCTGTTGTGATCTCTCATCTAATATACTCATTTTATCTTGCATCTGTTGGTGGCTGTGTGATAGGAGAGCTATGTCATCAGCAAAGTCTAAATCATCAAGTTGTTTGGTCAGTGACCACTGGATCCCATTTCTGTTGTTTTGAGTTATTTTCATAATCCAATCTATGGCCAGTAGAAAGAGAAATGGAGACAGAAGGCATCCTTGCCTTACTCCTGTTCTTATTTCAAATGCTTCTGTAAGCTGTCCTTCATGCACCACACTACATTTTGTTCCTTCATACATTGTTTTATCAGGTTAATAAACTTTATGGGGATTCCATAATGACTCAGCAACTTCCAAAGCATTCTTCTGTCTAAACTATCAAATGCCTTTTCGTAATCTATGAATCCAATATAAAGTGGGGATTTTAGTTCTAAACTTTGTTCAACTATTATACGTAGAGTAGTTATTTGATCAGCACATGATCTGTTCTTCCTAAAACCTGCTTGTTCATCTCTCAAGTGTTTCTCTATAGCCTCTTTTAGTCTCTCCAGAATGATTCTGCCTAATATTTTTCCTGGCACTGATAGTAGCATAATTCCCCTATAATTTGTGCACTCCTGTAAACTTCCTTTCTTTGGTAGTTTGATCATATAACCTTCTCTCCAGTCTTTAGGTATTTCTTCCCTCTCCCAAATTTTATCCAATAGATTATGTAACATCTTGGTAGAGGTGATAATATCTGCTTTGATGGCTTCCGAAGGAATTTCATCTGGTCCTGTGGCTTTACCATCTTTTAATAGTTTGATGGCTTTCATTATTTCTTCTTTGCTTGGTTTTCCGCAGTTAACGTGTAATTCTTCTTCTGCTGGTAGTATATCTGGAGGATTATTTGAGCCGGGTCTGTTCAAAAGTTCTTCAAAGTGCTCCTTCCATCTCTCCATTTGTTCCCTTATATTACTAAGCAGATTTCCTTTCTTATCTTTGATAAAGGTGTTGATCTGTTTGTATTTTCCACCTAATTTCTTTGTGCTGTTGTACAGTTCTTTCATATTCCCTTTATTTGCTGCTTCTTCTGCCTCTTTAGCTAATTCATCTATATATTTCCTCTTATCCCTTTTAATGCATCTTCTCACTTCTTTGTTCACCTCTGTGTAAGCTTCCTGTGTCTTGGCTTTATTACTTCTTGTTTTGCTTTTATTTATGTCTGCTTTCTTGTTCTTTCTTTCTTTAATTTTATCCAGGGTCTCTGCTGTCATCCATGCCTTATTCTGGCGTTCTCTTTTCCCCAGTGTTTCTTCGCATGTCTCTTTCCATATATTTTTTACCTGTTTCCAATGATCTTCTATATTTATTGTATTTTCTAGTTGTTGGAGGACTTGGTATTTGTTTGATATTGTGACTGCGAATTTATCTTTAATTCCTTGTTCTTTAAGAAACCCTACATTGAAATACTTTCTGCCCTTATTCGTTGTAGTATACCTTTTAATTTAATTTTAAGTTTGGCTAACAGAAGATGATGATCAGAAGCTATATCTGCCCCTCTATATACTTTTACATCCTGTAAGGATGACTTAAACTTATTATTAATACATATGTGATCAATTTGGTTTTCCGTTCTATGATCTGGTGACATCCATGTAGCTTTGTGTATTCTTTTATGTTGGAATATTGTTCCTCCTAGGCTCATTTGATTAAGGGCGCAGAAATTCACAAATATCTCTCCATTCTCGTTTATATCTCCAAGTCCATGTTTTTCCCATAATCTCTTCGAAGCCTCTGTTGTCTGATCCTACCTTAGCATTTAGGTCTCCCATCAAGATTATAATATCCTTGGCTCGTCTTGCATCCATCTGGCATTGTAGCTGTTTATAAAAATCATCTTTAACTGAGTCATCTTTATCGTTGGTTGGTGCATAGCATTGTATAATGTGTAATTTTATTTTGTTTTTGGTTGTTCTAAATGTTGCTCTCACCAGTCTTGGTCCCACTGCCTCCCATTCTATTAGTGTCTTCTGTGCATTCTTTGATAGCATTATAGCTACCCCTTCGCTATGTTGTGCTCCTGGTTCCTGGTGTCCTGATGATAAAATCATCTCCCCTGTATTCAATTTTATTCTCTCCGCTCCCAGCCATCTTGTTTCACACATTCCCAGAATATCTATCTTGTAGTTGGTCATCTCTGCTGCCACTTGTGCCGCTTTTTCCTGTTCGTTAAGGGTACGAACATTCCAGGTGCCAATTCTGGATGATTTCCTGGTAGACAAAGGGTGAGTCGGCAACCCGGACTCCCTATGGCTTTCTCCGGATTGCGTCATACATCTCTTAGACAGAGAGCCCTTCTCTTTCCTGGTTGACGGATTTACTTTATCTTTCTTTGACTTGTTCATGTTGTGAAGTTTTTTCGGCTTATTTTTTTACAGTATGGGATAGCCAGTCCCATGCCTAACCCTCCTTTCTCGCCTCTTACGAACATGCCTGGTAGGGTACAGCGCCGCTATTCTTTACTTCCCTTTCGGGCCCCGGCAGCGCACAGGCGAGACATCTCTAGACTCTGGTCAATTTATTGAAATTCGTCCGATCGCAGTCTTGTCGCATAGTGCACCGATAGTTTTTCATTTATGGAAACAGCGAGGAGTATCTAGATCTTTTCAACACGTTTTTGCATCTGCGGGTCAAGATCACCCTCCCCAATGGGGATAGTGTACCACCGGATGCTGAGGTAGGACCAGTCAACAATTATCTTCACAGTCTATTTTCACAAGTCGACGTATCGCTAAACTACGGAGAGGATGCGAAAACGGGATACTTGACGGCCGCTCTGTTCTACAAAGACACAGCTGGCCACCATGACGATTTGAAAGAAAATGAGGGATTTAAAACACGGCGCGATTTGACTTCGGGTAGTAAAGAGGTTGAAATGATGGGTCGTTTGCACTCTGATGTCTTTGTGCAGGATCGTTACATGTTAAACAGAGTCGATGTAAAGATTAAAATCACGCCCTCTAAGGTTGTGTTCAACCTCGTGGCTCACGATAGCTCTGAGGGTTATAAGAGTGTTATCACCTACGCCGCGCTCGTGGTCAGGAAAGCTAAGCAAAACCCGCTATTTCTCTGGCCCACGAAAAGGCTCTTTTAAGCGGGAATTCTCAGTATCCGATCAAGAGGGTTACCATCAAAATATTTTCCATCGTTAGCGGGATGTTCTCCCACAACCAAGAAAGACAATTTATTTTTGTCTCAAACACCGACCCGTATAGTGATAGGTCGGATTAAGGCCAGTGCGTTTAATGGTGTTTATACCGCTAACCCGTTCAATTTTGAACACTTGGTCTGATTTATATGAACCTGATGGTCGACGGGAAATATACCTCGGGGAAAGCCTCTAACTATTGGACTTTGAACTAAATCAATACGCGAGAGCTTTCTGTGGTACAAATCTGGCCATGGGTCTGATTGGTAAAGACGCTGGGAATAACGTTGATTATGGAGAGTTCAAGGACGGATTTTGTCTATTTCTTTTTGACCTCTCCTCCAGCCTACTGGACGGCTCCCATTTTGAGCTAGCCACAAGCGAGCCCTTGTCGATGGAACTCAAGTTTGCCGCTCCCACAACTACTCCCCTACAAGTTATCGTCTACGCCGAGTTGGACTCAGTGCTCGAGGTGTCCAAGACAAGGCAAATTCTAACAGACTTCGCCGTTTGAGAGAAAGAAGATGAACACGAGGGAGATTTACAGCCTTTTGATGTAGGATATTTTCGTTCGACGTTGTTCCCTTGTTAGTGTCATTCCACGAAACCACTTACCACCCAGCATCGACCCAATGGCGACCGCAGCCTTTGTCATAAACGCCGACTTTGCCCACGAACCTGGTGAGCATTGGGTGACCCTCTTTTACAATGGTCTCGGAGAATGTGAGTATTTCGATTCCTACGGTTTACCTCCCAGACACGCGGATATTTTAAACTTTATCGAGCAAAACTCACACATTCCATTCGGCTACAACCGCGGGTGTTGCAAGATTTGTTTAGTAACACGTGCGTCTATATTGTGCTTATTATATACTTCTTACGTGTCGTGGCGCGAAACTTAACAGAATTCTCATGCCTTTTTCATCGAGACAACACATTAACGACCGTATCAGGTATCGTTTGCTCGCACCATGGCTATTTCGACTTCGTGGGGTCCAAGGAAGCCCAGACGAATAAAATTATCATCAACGGACAGTAATATATGTTCAAATATTTGTTGTATTAATAATAAATGTGTGAAATATAGAACGAATTTTTGTTTTTATTGTTAACTTTGTGTTTAATGTTATCTTGAATGTGAAAGAGAGAGAGAGAAAGAGAGAGAGCGCGTCACTATTTAATGTTAGATTATTAGCACAACCTTACTACACGCCAACCGATACATGTCAGCGAACTAACACACACACGACCATTCCAAAATAAGGCACATCGCCCCAAGTTTTAGAACCGCTGTTCTCCCCGCCCGCGAGATAGCCGACGAGAGACAGAGACGACCCGCCACCCGCGCGTGATAGCCGGCGTGAGCGACGACCCACCCGCCATCCGACCCGCAAGATAGCGGTCTGAGCATCTAGACCCTAGAACCGCTGACCTAGTTTTAGAACCACTGAGATAGCCGGCGTGCTGCACTCGAGATAATCCCTGACCCGGCGTGCTGGCCACTCGAGACCCCGACTCGACGTGCTGGCCACTCGAGATAAGCCGCGATAACCGAGGGCCGGTTTGCACGGTACCATCTGTGCCAGAAATATGCAGGTTCGTGCAGTTTGGTGCATGTATATGCAGTAAATAGGTTCAAACCCTTTCTATACTACTATTGATTAATCCATGTCCGTCCTTTATTGAACTAAAAGACACCCCCCTCCTGCTATTATCAGTTATAAGTACACAGCTCACCATACACATAGATAACCACATTAACACATGACATAAGGATAGTGACCCCAGAACATTCCAAGACACCAGAAGATGATATGGCAGATATGTTAGCTAAGAGAGGTTCCAGACAGATATATTTTCACACTGACATCTCTTTAAAACAGGCCATCATAGACATAAATAACCACATTAACACATATTAGAAATGGTCAGGGTGTCATGGCGGCAGCGTGTAGATAGTTTTGCTCTTGAATCTGCTCTTGCTGACATTTTTTAATAATTTACGCGACAGTCTAGTTGTGAAATAATGTGCTGCTATTCCTCGTTGTAGTTATGTTTACTTCTGACGAGCGAATGGACTGTGAACTTCATCGATATTTCAGTGGAATATGATCTATTCTTCTTTTGTCGGCGTGTTACCTATGACCGATAGGCCAACGTGGGTTCGCGGTTCAACAAGCAAACATCTATTTTGACAACAATGGCGCCTACCGGAATGTCCATCCCAAATGTACAAAGTCTGTGACGGTAGATGGGGCGGAAGAATCAGAAATGATCAACGGCTCAGAAAGCGAAAACAGCAAAGTGTGTGGTACACAAGAGGCATATTTAGGGCTCGAAATACGAATGTGGCTGACCACCGTGAAAGAGATTGGAGCCTCATCACATACTATTCCAAAGAAAGCCATGGAGAGAAATTCTAACTTATGTTATAAGAAAGATCTACAAATATGAACAATGAGATTTTTGGAGCATTTTAAAAGACACAACAGCCTACTAAAAGTAATCTTGGAGGGGAAAACTCAAGGCAGTGGCAGACCAAGATTGACGTAGACGAGTAACATCAAAAGATGGACAAGTCAGCCTATGACAACCTGCACCATAAAAGCAAGAAGGAATGGTTCGCTATGGTAGCCAACCTTCGATGCGGAGATGACACTCAATGATGATGATGAACACTCATGACATAAGGCTAGTGATGCAATAGATCCCAAGACACTCCAACACACCAGGAAATGGTATAGCAAATACTTGAGCTAAGAGATAATTCAGACCGACACAATTTAACACTGACATCTCTTTAAACACAGTTGAACAAATCTTTAACTCCAACAGTTGAAAAGATTGGCTGAATGGATGGACCAAGGGAAAAACAGAGAGAGAACCTTTTAAATACATTACGAGGTCAAATTACAACATTATGAACCTAAAAAGACGAAATCAAACCACCATCTTCAGACTGAGAACTGTCATCTACCATTGAACAACCATATCAATAGAATACAACGAAACCAAACTCGAGCATGTCCACTCTGTGAACACCCACACGAAACTGGAACATCATCTGTCCAAAGTTCATGGACAGCACAGCAACTCTACTTCCTCATACACCTGTTAAATGGAACTCCTTATATGGATGGAACAATAAGGGAACTCATACATACATACATGCGGACATCATTTGTTATTATTGAGTTATTTGAGGGTCGTCATCATCATTGCACTCCGAACATGTCCATAGGTGCTCAGATCCCATCCTCAGCAAGTCCCGCAGTGTCCAGCGACTGACTCCAGTTCTATGTTGGTTGATAAGTCTTCTTACACGGCCACTAAGTTTCTCATTTCTGGCTGTGCCCATCTTAACTCCCATTTCCATCATCTGATTAAGTGACGTGGATCTGTGTTTGTCGAAGTCCTGTGCTCTTCCCACATCTCGGAGGGCATTGATCATGTCCGCCCGATCCATTGGTTGCCCGTCCTCAACGATAGCGCAGCTAGCCAGCCTGTCCGCTCTTTCATTTCCTCGTGCATGCCCAGGGACATAGACAAAGATGACCTTACGTATTTTGGACTTCTGCAATTACTCTACCCATTGCATGCGTACAGAGCCCGCCTCCACTTTTTTTATATTATGCTCATCGAATCACACAGTATACATGCGTACGTTCAGCGACAAAATCATTCATTGTAATGGGCAGAAGGACACCAGCTCACATGCTTCTGGATCCATAATAACAACATCAGTTATTAGTTGCTTAATTTGAAGATTTGCTTTCCTAGTTCACCACTGATGATAGAATGCAGTAATAACATTTTGGTAGATTGTTACTTCCTCTCTGATCATCAAACCTCATGATATGTCTGAGTGCAATGAGATAGCTAAGTAACCAGATATGTTGTGTAATAATAAAGACATGCTAGAGATAATTTTGAGCTTGTCAGTGAACAAAGGAGTATTCCACTGTTTCAGAATCTGATGAGTGTAACCGCATATGCTGTGGTAGCTGTCGAGGCTTTGTTTTGCATATCACAGACAACCAGCAACAAGTAAAGTATTACCTTCATATTCAGTCTCTGCCTTGTTAGATAAGTAGTCTGTTAGTGTTTATTTTCATGCTTGTATTCCTGTCTGTAGGACTCATAGTACTCAGAGAGTGTCCATTTTAGCACTTTGTGCTTGATCATACAAAAGGATCTAAGCACAGTGTACACATTCCACTATACAAGTATAGCTTAATTTAATCGTGTATTTTTCTTTGTTGTATCCATTGCTTCTGTGTTTTTTGTTGATGTCTTTGAAGCTAAGCATTTTATTTTTACTATAACTCATTGCTCATTTTCACTTTCAGTGATTAAGACTATACCATTATGAGTATACTTGAAAAATACTTACTATAGGATGGAACGAATTCAAAAGAAATGAGGAAAGTAGAGAAATCGCCAAACAACCACTAGTATCATCAATAACCAAGAAAAGACGTTACACATGTGATGAGAAAAAATAATAACCGAATTTCAAAACAAGCCCTCAGTTGGGAAACAACAGGTAGGAGGAAAAGAGGCCGACACAGAGAAACACTGAGGACATTGATCAGAGAGGCAAGGGCAGCAGGAATCGGCTTCCTCAATGAGAGTGATATGCTTGCACAGAACAGAGACAAATGGCAGGATTTGATCGACTTTTTTTTTCAATGATTGAGATTGCTAGAAAGAAAATCTAGAAAAAGAGAAAGAGTATCTGGGTCTATACCTTATTTGCCGGCCACGGCTCGAAAGGTCAATAGACAGACAGACAGATTCTTGTCTCCACATCTAGATAAATACCACTTTTATAAATTTTAAATATTTACCACTTTCTATTTCAGGAAGTATTCACTATTGTTCGTGAGTTCAAATGTTGCGCTGGATGCTGTACGTGTGAAGATGGTTGGTGTACATATCCAATAGTCGTTAATGATAAGTTTGGTCAGAAGCTAGGCATGATTAAAGAGATGTGAGTGTTTAATATACAGCTAACCTTCCATTAACTACAGGAACTATTGTCTGAGATATCTTAAAGTAACAAAGCCCATGATAACTGAAACGTGGACTGAATGGATAAAATATATTTGGTAAAGGTATTTCACCCTTGTCATTAACAGTATGACCCTTTTCGTCTTGTCAGACGGTGTAGTGGAGGCTATTGTGTATTATTTGAGGTTTTTTTTTGTCTAACAGCTTCTCTCGTGGCTAATTCTACCAATGTTTGACAAACACACACGGCCACAGAATGAACAAGTTAGGCCCACTGATCCACAGGGTTGTCCATCCTTTTCATGAGTCTTTTCTTTTCTAAGTTTTGCCTTAGAACAGTCTCAAATGATGTTATACCATTTCTTAAACATGTTCTTCATGATGTGAAATCACTTGCCAGATGTTCCCAGTCATTTTCACAGATGGAGAAGTTATTCAGAGATGATTTACAGATATCTCTATATCGTAGTTTAGGTCTGCCGCTTTGTCTTTTTCCGTGTGGTCCCTATATAGTATTTGCCTGTTAATGCGTTTTTCTTCCATTCATTAACATAAATTATCAATAATAGAGGTTTACAATAAAAATGTTAATACGCACTTTATCACCAAAATACTACTTCTTAAAAATGAATGTTGGGTATAGATTTTCTAGTTATTTTTCTACTACATGTGATTTGGAACAGATTTTGTTGTCGGGGCAAATCAAGTGATTTGAATTAATGAGGATCTACAGTAACTGGTTCTGCTTTTAGATTTATTGGTCTGCCAGAAATGATATTATTTTGTGTATCTTCTTACCTTGTATATCACCTGTACTAGAAATATCACCTGTACTAGAAATATCACCTGTACTAGAACGGTGTGGAGAAAATAAGTGAAGAAAGCTGAATGTTGTCCATAGACAGCACTGCTGACACAGACAACCTTATACAATTTTGTAAAATTAAAGAAAGTTTATCCTTTTTTTATTTACTGTTGCATTGATGTCTGACCTATTTGATCATGAAGGCATTTAAAAACGTATTTAATTAGATTTTTCCGTTTTTTGTGTGTTTTACTCTCTCTCTATCTCTTTATTTTTGGTGCACACCGTTTTACCGAAATTATCTACTATGCTAGGGAAGGAATATTAGGATATTCTGTTTAATCCACATTAGATGTCTGCATATCGCGTTAACTGACTTTGATGGTCAAATGAAATACAGTAATATTGATATTTACATTGATAGAAAGAATGTCCTATAGTGCACTCACAAATGTTTGCCTTTGCAGTTTCATTAATTATCTCAGCATTTACATATCCTAGAGGGGGTTAAGGCAAAGAAATGCAAATGAATGCATAAAAATGCGAAGCTGCAGACTTGTTTTTTTTTTTTGCAAGGGCTCTTATTTTTGTCCCAAGCCAAAAATGTTAATCACAAATATTATGTAGACTTTCGAATCACTTAAACAGACAGCTGACTTCATAAGAGAGTCTGGAATCCTGCTCTGATTGAGTCTTGATCTCAGACAGAAAGAGAGAGAGAGAGAGAGAGAGAGATGTAGACTTCACAGAATTATCAAGACAGTTGTTTTTTGGGGGTTATTATCAATTTCTTAATTATTGATATATCAACAATTGTATTTTGCAGTATTGCAATATATTTGTTCAGTTTCACAAATCAGAGGCTTAAATGCAATTGTTCCTTAGTTTATCTGAAGTATTTATATAGATAGAATCAACTCACATTATTGAGAATCTGATGAGTCAAACTAGTTTTTTAAATGTTGTTGGTTGAAAGAAGCGCAAACCATTCTATGACGTTTCACTGGTGAATCGGAGGAGCCCTAATCTCCTCCCCGGGTAGATGCGACCCATTAGCCTAAAAATGATAACGCATCTTGGAGAAAAATCATTTTGATTACAAACCCCTGCTGTCTAGCGGGTCTTCCCGTTCACGGAATAGACTTTGGGAATAGTCTTAAACCCTGAGGAAAAATCCGGAGATGGAGTCCCTAAGGCAGTCCAGTGTTGATTTCAACATTGCTCTGGCAACTCCTGCGGCGCAGTTGGCACCAAACTGTTCTTGCCCTGCTAGACCTTTGGATCGCTCGGCTGCATGGAGAGAAGAAACATGCTGCATGGGCAACAACTTGTCTCTTTCTTTTTCTGCCCAAGCTCGCGCCCTGGAGAGGACACTCCAGAATCGCCATTTTGGTGTTGACATGTTATCATCCACACCTGCTACACAAGTGAAATCGACAATCAAGAAACTTAACCTGCGACTGGGTTTGCTGGAACGTCCGCGACATGCAGATTGGCCTATCCAATCTATATTGGCCCGTTATGACATAAACGACGCCAGAAAGACAGCCATAATCAATAAAGAACTGAAAATACTTCGGGTGGTTATAGCCGCACTTCAAGAGCACGTTTGGCAAGCTCGGGTATGCTGAATGAGGCGGACTACGTGTTCTATTGACAAGAAAAAAAGCAGCGACGATATCAGAGAACACGATGTGGGATTTGCTGTAAAGAAATCTCTAAAAGGTCTGGTCACACATGGTCAGAATACATCAGAGCGGTTAATAACAATTCATCTTAATACAACATCAGGACCAGTTGTTACACTTATAAGTGTATACGCTCCGACCATGTGCTTTTCATCTGAAACCAAGGACAATTTCTACGAAAATTTGACAGAAGTCATGACCAGGTCAAGATCACACTGTTCTACTGGGAGATTCCAGGGTTAGAATTGGTGCAGACCACAGTTCGTGGCCAACTTGTTTCAGTCGCTTTGGAGTTGGTAAATTAAATGATAACGGCCAATGACGTCTGGAGTTTTACGCCTATCACAACCTGTGCGTGTCAAATACTTTTTTTTCGAAACCACGCCTCAGCACAACGTATCTTGGAGACACCCACGATCTAAACACTGACATCAGCTAGACTTGATACTTGTCAGACACCCACGATCTAAACACTGGCACCAGCTAGACTTGATACTTGTCAGACACCCACTATCTAAACACTGGCACCAGCTAGACTTGATACTTGTCAGACACCCACGATCTAAACACTGGCACCAGCTAGACTTGATACTTGTCAGACACCCACGATCTAAACACTGGCACCAGCTAGACTTGATACTTGTCAGACACCCACTATCTAAACACTGGCATCAGCTGGACTTGATACTTGTCAGACACCCACGATCTAAACACTGGTACCAGCTGGACTTGATACTTGTCAGACACCCATGATCTAAACACTGGTACGAGCTAGACGTGATACTTGTCAGACACCCACGATCTAAACACTGGCACCAGCTAGATTTGATACTTGTCAGACACCCACGATCTAAACACTGGTACCAGCTAGACTTGATACTTGTCAGACACCCACTATCTAAACACTGGCATCAGCTGGACTTGATACTTGTCAGACAACCCACGATCTAAACACTGGTACCAGCTGGACTTGATACTTGTCAGACACCCACGATCGAAACACTGGCACCAGCTAGACTTGATACTTGTCAGACACCCACGATCTAAACACTGGTACCAGCTAGACTTGATACTTGTCAGACACCCACGATCTAAACACTGGTACCAGCTGGACTTGATACTTGTCAGACACCCACGATCTAAACACTGGTACCAGCTAGACTTGATACTTGTCAGACACCCACGATCTAAACACTGGTACCAGCTGGACTTGATACTTGTCAGACACCCACGATCTAAACACTAGCACCAGCTAGACTTGATACTTGTCAGACACCCACGATCTAAACACTGGTACCAGCTAGACTTGATACTTGTCAGACACCCATGATCTAAACACTGGTACGAGCTAGACGTGATACTTGTCAGACACCCACGATCTAAACACTGGTACCAGCTAGATTTGATACTTGTCAGACACCATGATCTAAACACTGGTACCAGCTAGATTTGATACTTGTCAGACACACATGATCTAAACACTGGTACCAGCTGGACTTGATACTTGTCAGACACCCACGATCTAAACACTGGCACCAGCTAGACTTGATACTTGTCAGACACCCACGATCTAAACACTGGCACCAGCTAGACTTGATACTTGTCAGACACCCACGATCTAAACACTGGCACCAGCTAGATTTGATACTTGTCAGACACACATGATCTAAACACTGGTACCAGCTAGACTTGATACTTGTCAGACACACATGATCTAAACACTGGCACCAGCTAGACTTGATACTTGTCAGACACCCATGATCTAACACCTGGTACCAGCTAGATTTGATACTTGTCAGACACACATGATCTAAACACTGGTACCAGCTAGACTTGATACTTGTCAGACACCCACGATCTAAACACTGGTACCAGCTAGACTTGATACTTGTCAGACACCCATGATCTAAACACTGGTACCAGCTAGACTTGATACTTGTCAGACACACATGATCTAAACACTGGTACCAGCTAGACTTGATACTTGTCAGACACACATGATCTAAACACTGGTACCAGCTAGATTTGATACTTGTCAGACACACATGATCTAAACACTGGTACCAGCTAGATTTGATACTTGTCAGACACACATGATCTAAACACTGGTACCAGCTAGATTTGATACTTGTCAGACACACATGATCTAAACACTGGTACCAGCTAGATTTGATACTTGTCAGACACACATGATCTAAACACTGGTACCAGCTAGATTTGATACTTGTCAGACACACATGATCTAAACACTGGTACCAGCTAGATTTGATACTTGTCAGACACCCATGATCTAAAGAGACAGATGCCTTCATACGAGAGTCCGGAATCCTAGTCTGAATGAGCCATGATCGAAGGAGAAACACTGGTACCAGCTAGATTTGATACTTGTCAGACACCCACGATCTAAACACTGGTACCAGCTAGACTTGATACTTGTCAAGACACCGATGATCTAAACACTGGCACCAGCTAGACTTAATACTTGTCAAGACACCGATGATCTAAACACTGGCACCAGCTAGACTTAATACTTGTCAAGACACCGATGATCTAAACACTGGCACCAGCTAGACTTAATACTTGTCAAGACACCGATGATCTAAACACTGGCACCAGCTAGACTTGATACTTGTCAGACACCCACGATCTAAACACTGGCACCAGCTGGACTTGATACTTGTCAGACACCCACGATCTAAACACTGGCACCAGCTGGACTTGATACTTGTCAGACACCCACGATCTAAACACTGGCACCAGCTAGACTTGATACTTGTCAGACACCCACGATCTAAACACTGGCACCAGCTAGACTTGATACTTGTCAGACACCCATGATCTAAACACTGGCACCAGCTAGACTTGATACTTGTCAGACACCACGATCTAAACACTGGCACCAGCTAGACTTGATACTTGTCAGACACCCACGATCTAAACACTGGCACCAGCTGGACTTGATACTTGTCAGACACCCACGATCTAAACACTGGCACCAGCTAGACTTGATACTTGTCAGACACCCACGATCTAAACACTGGCACCAGCTAGACTTGATACTTGTCAGACACCCACGATCTAAACACTGGCACCAGCTGGACTTGATACTTGTCAGACACCCACGATCTAAACACTGGCACCAGCTAGACTTGATACTTGTCAGACACCCACGATCTAAACACTGGTACCAGCTAGACTTGATACTTGTCAGACACCCACTATCTAAACACTGGTACCAGCTAGACTTGATACTTGTCAGACACCCACTATCTAAACACTGGTACCAGCTAGACTTGATACTTGTCAGACACCCACGATCTAAACACTGGCACCAGCTAGACTTGATACTTGTCAGACACCCACGATCTAAACACTGGTACCAGCTAGACTTGATACTTGTCAGACACCCACTATCTAAACACTGGTACCAGCTGGACTTGATACTTGTCAGACACCCACGATCTAAACACTGGCACCAGCTAGACTTGATACTTGTCAGACACCCACGATCTAAACACTGGCACCAGCTAGACTTGATACTTGTCAGACACACATGATCTAAACACTGGCACCAGCTAGACTTGATACTTGTCAGACACCCACTATCTAAACACTGGTACCAGCTAGACTTGATACTTGTCAGACACCCACGATCTAAACACTGGTACCAGCTAGACTTGATACTTGTCAGACACCCACGATCGAAACACTGGCACCAGCTAGACTTGATACTTGTCAGACACCCACGATCTAAACACTGGTACCAGCTAGACTTGATACTTGTCAGACACCCACGATCTAAACACTGGTACCAGCTAGACTTGATACTTGTCAGACACCCACGATCTAAACACTGGTACCAGCTAGACTTGATACTTGTCAGACACCCACGATCTAAACACTGGCACCAGCTAGACTTGATACTTGTCAGACACCCACGATCTAAACACTGGCACCAGCTAGACTTGATACTTGTCAGACACCCACGATCTAAACACTGGTACCAGCTAGACTTGATACTTGTCAGACACCCACGATCTAAACACTGGCACCAGCTGGACTTGATACTTGTCAGACACCCACGATCTAAACACTGGCACCAGCTAGACTTAATACTTGTCAAGACACCGATGATCTAAACACTGGTACCAGCTAGACTTGATACTTGTCAGACACCCACGATCTAAACACTGGCACCAGCTGGACTTGTCAGACACCTTTACCTCAAATATGTAATCCTCACACGGTCATACCATGGTGCAGACTGCGACTCGGATCATTCACTAGTCTGCTGCAAAATCAAGTTACTGCCCAGGAGGTTGCACTACGCCAAGCAGGTGAAGAAGAGACCACGCCTAGACACTAGCAAGCTAACACATAGACACTAGCAAGATAGACACTAGCAAGCTAACACATAGACACTAGCAAGCTAATGCATAGACACTAGCAAGCTAAACCATAGACAGGGTACAAATAATAATACATAAATATTATTATATGGGAACTTCCGAGGCGATAATAGGGAATAATAGAACAAAGAAGTATGTGTTAGCACTCGGAAAAATTGACAGACAAACAACAGAAAAAAAAAACGAGCAATATATGGTCCGAAGTGGGATCGAACCCGTACTCAGTGGCACCGCGCCTTGCCACGAGAAGCCGAACGCTTGGCACACTGCCACGCAGCCAACTAAAAAATTGGCTATTGCAGCAGTGTCTTACACGAAGGCGTACTCAATGACTATAGCATAGGGTAACGATCACAGACCGGAAATAAATTGTATATTTGTCTTTCCTATTAATGCAAGTATTTCCCAGTAGGGCTGAATACTTCTGTTGTAGACAAACATTTATTGGACGAAACCGCACGAATAGTAGTTTCCAGTGGTTATATACTGGTAACAAATAATAATAAATAAAATTATTATATAGGGAACTTCCGAGGCGATAATAGGGAATAATAGAACAAAGAAGTATGTGTTAGCACTCGGAAAAATTGACAGACAAACAACAGAAAAAAACGAAGAACAATATATGGTCCGAAGCGGGATCGAATACCTTGTTCAATTATCTAAACATTCATATATAATATGTTATATGTTAGATAAATATAAATTTATAGATTGATTCTTAAAACCATGAACAATTTTGTCTTTAAAATCTCTTCGTTTGCGTCGATAAAATACTTCCTTACGGAAAGAGTTCAGCAAACAGGTAAGAGTTGTCAAGAATATACTGAGAACAAGAGTTTGGGTCGGCCGGCCCGGATGACCTATTCTTTCAATCTTATATTGTTGCCAGATTTTTGTGGGAAAGGAAGGTTATAATGATCACAAAACAATAAATGTGTTGATGGTTTTGAAAAAAAAATGGGGACTATTACCAGATTTTCTCAATATCCTAGTGGTTCTCAAAGTATGTGATACGGCTGCCGAGGGCACCACCAAACTTTGGCAAAGGTGCAACATCGAGGATATTGTCAGGCCTAAAGGTGCAACATCGAGCATATTGTCAGATATAAAGGTGCAACAAGAAGGATATTGTCAGGCCTAAAGGTGCAACATAAAAGAAATTGTCAGGCCTAAAGGTGCAACATCGAGGACATTGTCAGGCCTAAAGGTGCAACAAGAAGGATATTGTCAGGCCTAAAGGTGGCAACATCGAGGATATTGTCAGGTCTAAAGGTGCAACATCAAGGATATTGTCAGGCCTAAAGGTGCAACATAAAAGAAATTGTCAGGCCTAAAGGTGCAACATCGAGGACATTGTCAGGCCTAAAGGTGCAACAAGAAGGATATTGTCAGGCCTAAAGGTGCAACATCGAGGATATTGTCAGGTCTAAAGGTGCAAAATCAAGGATATTGTCAGGCCTAAAGGTGCAACAAGAAGGATATTGTCAGGCCTGAAGGTGCAACATCGAGGATATTGTCAGGCCTAAAAGTGCAAGATAAAGGATATTGTCAGGCCTAAAGGTGCACATCGAGGATATTGTCAGGCCTAAAGTTGTAACAAGAAGGATATTGTCAGGCCTGAAGGTGCAACATCGAGGATATTGTCAGGCCTAAAGGTGCAACATCAAGGATATTGTCAGGCCAAAAGGTGCAACATCGAGGATATTGTCGGACCTAAAGGTGCAACATTGAGGATATTGTCAGGCCTAAAAGTGCAAGATAAAGGATATTGTCAGGCCTAAAGGTGCAACATCGAGGATATTGTCAGGCCTAAAGTTGTAACAAGAAGGATATTGTCAGGCCTGAAGGTGCAACATCGAGGATATTGTCAGGCCTAAAGGTGCAACATCAAGGATATTGTCAGGCCAAAAGGTGCAACATCGAGGATATTGTCGGACCTAAAGGTGCAACATTGAGGATATTGTCAGGCCTAAAGGTGCAACAAGAAGGATATTGTCAGGCCTAAAGTGCAACATCGAGGATGTTGTCAGGCCTAAAGGTGCAACATCGAGGATATTGTCAGGCTTAAAGGTGCAACAAGATGGCTATTGTCATGCCTGAAGGTGCAACAAGATGATATTGTCTGGCTTAAAGGTGCAACATGAAGGATATTGTCAGGCCTAAAGGTGCAATATGAAGGATATTGTCAGGCCTAAAGGTGCAACATCGAGGATATTGTCAGGCCTAAAGGTGCAATATGAAGGATATTGTCAGGCCTAAAGGTGCAACAAGATGGATATTGTCAGGCCTAAAGTGTGCAACAAGATGGATATTGTCAGGCCTAAAGTTGCAACATCGAGGATATTGTCAGGCCTAAAGGTGCAACATCAAGGATATTGTCATGCCTGAAGATGCAACATCGAGGATATTGTCAGGCCTTAAGGTGCAACATAAAGGATATTGTCAGGCCTAAAGGTGCAACATCAAGGGTATTGTCAGGCCTAAAGGTGCAATATCAAGGATATTGTCAGGCCTAAGGATGCAACATCGAGGATATTGTCAGGCCTAAAGGTGCAACAAGATGGATATTGTCATGCCTAAGGTGCAACAAGTCGGATCTTGTCAGGCTTAAAGGTGCAACATCAAGGATATTGTTAGGCCTAAAGGTGCAACATGAATGATATTGTCAGGCCTAAAGGTGCAACATCGAGGATATTGTCATGCTGAAAGCTGCAGCATCTAGGATATTGTAAGGCTAAAGGTGCAACATCAAGGATATTGTCAGGCCTAAAGGTGCAACATGAAGGATATTGTAAGGCCTAAAGGTGCAACATGAAGTATATTGTCAGGCCTAAAGGTGCAACATCGAGGATATTGTCAGGCCTAAATGTGCAACACCGAGGATATTCTTAATCCTAAAGGTGCAACATCTAGGGTATTGTCAGGTCTAAAGGTGCAACATCGAGAATATTGTCAGGCCTAAAGGTGCAACATCGAGAATATTGTCAGGCCTAAAGGTGCAACATCGAGAATATTGTCAGACTTAAAGGTGCAACATGAAGGATATTGTCAGGCCTAAAGGTCCAACATCGAGGATATTGTCATGCCTAAAGGTGCAACAAGATGAATATTGTCAGGCCTAAAGATGCAATATCGAGGATATTGTCAGGCTTAAAGGTGCAACATGAAGGATATTGCCAGGACTAAAGGTGCAACTACAACAGTGTTTTTTATTGTTGTTTGTTGTAGTGAATCGGACAGGCTTCTGATGTTTCGTTATCTTGTTATTTCATAAATTCTGTCTATAGTGACACACACAACTCAAATCATAGTTTCCGAACAAGATAAACAAAGTCTTTATTGATGATATTTCTAACTATTTTACAATGGTCTTACAATGTCCCTGATTCACTCAAATGTGTTATTCTCTTACAAAACTGTATTACTTGACATAGCCGACAGGCGATAATTATTCGTCAAGTAAACTTCGGGATCGTATTGTGTTCTTTGTAATATATGCATAATTCTTTCTGATGATTCTGAGTAACTTGCTAGTATTCTGACTTGATCTCTAATTACACAGTTGGCCTTCTTTCAACTATTATACTTAAGAGTCCAAAACGTATCACAAAATCCTCTAACGAACAATCTAATTTGTCCAAGTCCTAACTCTATCTTCTGCCTTGAAGCAGGTATCTGTTTGTTTCTAAGTTCTTCTCTAGCTTAAGTTGAGTCTAAGTCACCGTGTCTCTGAATGTTTGAATTCTGAATCCTTGAAATCTGAATGTGTTGAATCTGAATATTGACTGAGTCTGGCTGAGTGTAGCTGAGTCTGGCTGAGTACTGACTGAGTGGAGCTGAGTCTGGCTGAGTACTGACTGAGTGGAGCTGAGTCCCCTTTTCAAATCAAGTCATGGCTTTTTGATGTCCGTCTAGCCACACCCACCTGTCCAAAAGCATCCTGGGAATCTATCTATACATGTCTTATCATTCCTTGTCTACCATCAGTATTTTGTTAGTTCCGCCTTTTAAGTATGTCCATGGTCTTATAGCTATAGAAGTCCCGTCGAAACCCGTCAATCTTCCTATTTCTCTCCCCTCACAATTAAAGCTTACGGCGATTCGTTTAATCCCCTAGTGAGAGAGACTCAAAGCGTTACTCACCGCTGAACATAAAGAGGTCTTGGTCTTTTGATTACGCCTTTATGCGACTTAACTTCGAATGTTTCTATTGTTTATCAGTGAGAGCTACCTTATATCAACAAGTGTCAGACATTCGTTTGTATGGGTCTATCGCTCCTGGCATCGCGTTACATAACTTCTTTGGTCCGTGGCGGCATCTGTTTTGACACCCTGCTCACTTTAGACACCTGTCGTCTCTTGTTGACGGTTACGTCTTCGGCACCTGGCTTCGTTGACCCGACTTATGCTTGTTATTTTCTTTAAGTCTCCTTTTCATTCTATGTCGACCTCGGCTTATCCTTCCTCTCATTTTCGTTCTCGCATTCCTTTATTCTTTCTCTGATGTTCGTTCTATTCTCTCTATTCTTCCATTATCGTCCATGACTGAGTCACACTATCACATATCTTCCTCAACATTCAGTTGAATTGGTCTATTCATAGATCAATTCAACTCAAAATAAAAACATAGTGTGACTGCTCTCTTTCTATTTCATCAATGGTCTGGCCAATATCTCTTTTCTCATCTTCATTTATGTATTATCCACTACAATTCTTGTTCATCAACAACTAGAACTACAAATACAACATCTATTAACTTATGTCTGGGTCAGTACAAAACTCAGCAGCTATGATTAGATAACTCTAGCCCTTCTGTGTTCCTCCTCCCTTACGTATCCTAATTTGGGCAATTTTCCCCATCAACATATAATTACATTTTCATAACAATTTTAAAAATGTGCGCGCGTACAACATGTTTCATATAAAATATTTCACACAAAAGTCTTGGCTAGACCAACATATAGTAATCGACCTTATGACTTCAAATATAACGTTTACATTTCAGCAAGTCTAATCTGTCTAGACTTCCATACCACAATTATGACGTTTACATTTAAGCAAGTCTAATCTGTCTAGACTTCCATACCACAAATATCCACAACACACTTCATACATACATCTGTCTAGACTTCCATACCACAAATATCCACAACACACTTCATACATACATCTGTCTAGACTTCCATACCACAAATATCCACAACACACTTCATACATACATCTGTCTAGACTTCCATACCACAAATATCCACAACACACTTCATACATACATCTGTCTAGACTTCCATACCACAAATATCCACAACACACTTCATACATACATCTGTCTAGACTTCCATACCACAAATATCCACAACACACTTCATACATACATCTGTACATCTCCAAGTTATGCTCCACACTTGGAATCCCTATATAAGTTATAAGAGTCTCTCCATCTCGGGTCTCTGACTCTCTCCCTTCTCTTCTTAAGTCTATATGTCTTTCTCTCCATAAATACTCTCACTACTCTTAATGCTGCTAGCATGTTCTGCTGTCTCTGTACGCTAAGACTTCTGCGTCTGTAGTTAGCGTCAACTCGACCCAAGCCTTGAATAAACCGATGTAAACATGGATACCACCATTTGTTCGTTTACTTCAGGTGACTTACTC
Organism: Megaustenia siamemsis; assembly: GCA_032433765.1. Classification (NCBI taxonomy): domain Eukaryota; kingdom Metazoa; phylum Mollusca; class Gastropoda; order Stylommatophora; family Ariophantidae; genus Megaustenia; species Megaustenia siamemsis. Next base: position 71,113,633 of record JAVIAB010000024.1, on the reverse strand, counting down.
CCCAAGTGGTCAGCTATACGTCTAATTAAATTATGGCTTCTCATAGGTCAGTTGTTATCACAGGTAAATCTTGGAAATCCCTTACCCTTGTTTACATTATCGTCTAACGACTCTCATATCTCTTTTACGATTATAACATTATAACCCTTATTGGTTTCTATACTAACATCTTCATAACATAGAATTCTGTCTCCTCATTAAGGCAACAGTACATTTACACACTTATAATAATCTTTGTACATCATTATCAATCACACTCATCATTTAGAAATCACATACATGGAATATTCGTTTACATATATAGCAAATTCGTCTAAATCTAGTAGGCTCATATAACAACATTATTAGGTATTACATCACGAGTAAAAATAATTACAATCAGATGAACATAGGTTGCTTGTCTGCAAATGTTTATGTATGTTGTTGGTTGTGGTAATCTGTTTGTTTCTGGTTACCACTTAAAATGGTTACTTTTCTTCTTTTTGTACCTTTTATCTCTCACATCACTAGTGGTTGTCAGGTCTCCTCTTTCTGACCTATCATTTTCTCTGAATCTGTTACCTTATTTATTTCTTCCTGGTGGTCAAAAACGAACTATCTAATTTGTCCAAGTCCTAACTCTATCTTCTGCCTTGAAGCAGGTATCTGTTTGTTTCTAAGTTCTTCTCTAGCTTAAGTTGAGTCTAAGTCACCGTGTCTCTGAATGTTTGAATTCTGAATCCTTGAAATCTGAATGTGTTGAATCTGAATATTGACTGAGTCTGGCTGAGTGTAGCTGAGTCTGGCTGAGTACTGACTGAGTGGAGCTGAGTCTGGCTGAGTACTGACTGAGTGGAGCTGAGTCCCTTTTCAAATCAAGTCATGGCTTTTTGATGTCCGTCTAGCCACACCCACCTGTCCAAAAGCATCCTGGGAATCTATCTATACATGTCTTATCATCCTCTGTCTACCATCAGTATTTTGTTAGTTCCGCCTTTTTAAGTATGTCCATGGTCTTATAGCTATAGAAGTCCCGTCGAACCCGTCAATCTTCCTATTTCTCTCCCCTCACAATTAAAGCTTACGGCGATTCGTTTAATCCCCTAGTGAGAGAGACTCAAAGCGTTACTCACCGCTGAACATAAAGAGGTCTTGGTCTTTGATTACGCCTTTATGCGACTTAACTTCGAATGTTTCTATTGTTTATCAGTGAGAGCTACCTTATATCAACAAGTGTCAGACATTCGTTTGTATTGGGTCTATCGCTCCTGGCATCGCGTTACATAACTTCCTTTGGTCCGTGGCGGCATCTGTTTTGACACCCTGCTCACGTTAGACACCTGTCGTCTCTTGTTGACGGTTACGTCTTCGGCACCTGGCTTCGTTGACCCGACTTATGCTTGTTATTTTCTTTAAGTCTCCTTTTCATTCTATGTCGACCTCGGCTTATCCTTCCTCTCATTTTCGTTCTCGCATTCCTTTATTCTTTCTCTGATGTTCGTTCTATTCTCTCTATTCTTCCATTATCGTCCATGACTGAGTCACACTATCACATATCTTCCTCAACATTTCAGTTGAATTGGTCTATTCATAGATCAATTCAACTCAAAATAAAAACATAGTGTGACTGCTCTCTTTCTATTTCATCAATGGTCTGGCCAATATCTCTTTTTCTCATCTTCATTTATGTATTATCCACTACAATTCTTGTTCATCAACAACTAGAACTACAAATACAACATCTATTAACTTATGTCTGGGTCAGTACAAAACTCAGCAGCTATGATTAGATAACTCTAGCCCTTCTGTGTTCCTCCTCCCTTACGTATCCTAATTTTGGGCAATTTTCCCCATCAACATATAATTACATTTTCATAACAATTTTAAAAATGTGCGCGCGTACAACATGTTTCATATAAAATATTTCACACAAAAGTCTTGGCTAGACCAACATATAGTAATCGACCTTATGACTTCAAATATAACGTTTACATTTCAGCAAGTCTAATCTGTCTAGACTTCCATACCACAATTATGACGTTTACATTTAAGCAAGTCTAATCTGTCTAGACTTCCATACCACAAATATCCACAACACACTTCATACATACATCTGTCTAGACTTCCATACCACAAATATCCACAACACACTTCATACATACATCTGTCTAGACTTCCATACCACAAATATCCACAACACACTTCATACATACATCTGTCTAGACTTCCATACCACAAATATCCACAACACACTTCATACATACATCTGTCTAGACTTCCATACCACAAATATCCACAACACACTTCATACATACATCTGTCTAGACTTCCATACCACAAATATCCACAACACACTTCATACATACATCTGTACATCTCCAAGTTATGCTCCACACTTGGAATCCCTATATAAGTTATAAGAGTCTCTCCATCTCGGGTCTCTGACTCTCTCCCTTCTCTTCTTAAGTCTATATGTCTTTCTCTCCATAAATACTCTCACTACTCTTAATGCTGCTAGCATGTTCTGCTGTCTCTGTACGCTAAGACTTCTGCGTCTGTAGTTAGCGTCAACTCGACCCAAGCCTTGAATAAACCGATGTAAACATGGATACCACCATTTTGTTCGTTTACTTCAGGTGACTTACTCCCCAAGTGGTCAGCTATACGTCTAATTAAATTATGGCTTCTCATAGGTCAGTTGTTATCACAGGTAAATCTTGGAAATCCCTTACCCTTGTTTACATTATCGTCTAACGACTCTCATATCTCTTTTACGATTATAACATTATAACCCTTATTGGTTTCTATACTAACATCTTCATAACATAGAATTCTGTCTCCTCATTAAGGCAACAGTACATTTACACACTTATAATAATCTTTGTACATCATTATCAATCACACTCATCATTTAGAAATCACATACATGGAATATTCGTTTACATATATAGCAAATTCGTCTAAATCTAGTAGGCTCATATAACAACATTATTAGGTATTACATCACGAGTAAAAATAATTACAATCAGATGAACATAGGTTGCTTGTCTGCAAATGTTTATGTATGTTGTTGGTTGTGGTAATCTGTTTGTTTCTGGTTACCACTTAAAATGGTTACTTTTCTTCTTTTTGTACCTTTTATCTCTCACATCACTAGTGGTTGTCAGGTCTCCTCTTTCTGACCTATCATTTTCTCTGAATCTGTTACCCTTATTTATTTCTTCCTGGTGGTCAAAAACGAACTATCTAATTTGTCCAAGTCCTAACTCTATCTTCTGCCTTGAAGCAGGTATCTGTTTGTTTCTAAGTTCTTCTCTAGCTTAAGTTGAGTCTAAGTCACCGTGTCTCTGAATGTTTGAATTCTGAATCCTTGAAATCTGAATGTGTTGAATCTGAATATTGACTGAGTCTGGCTGAGTGTAGCTGAGTCTGGCTGAGTACTGACTGAGTGGAGCTGAGTCTGGCTGAGTACTGACTGAGTGGAGCTGAGTCCCTTTTCAAATCAAGTCATGGCTTTTTGATGTCCGTCTAGCCACACCCACCTGTCCAAAAGCATCCTGGGAATCTATCTATACATGTCTTATCATTCCTCTGTCTACCATCAGTATTTTGTTAGTTCCGCCTTTTTAAGTATGTCCATGGTCTTATAGCTATAGAAGTCCCGTCGAAACCCGTCAATCTTCCTATTTCTCTCCCCTCACAATTAAAGCTTACGGCGATTCGTTTAATCCCCTAGTGAGAGAGACTCAAAGCGTTACTCACCGCTGAACATAAAGAGGTCTTGGTCTTTTGATTACGCCTTTATGCGACTTAACTTCGAATGTTTCTATTGTTTATCAGTGAGAGCTACCTTATATCAACAAGTGTCAGACATTCGTTTGTATTGGGTCTATCGCTCCTGGCATCGCGTTACATAACTTCCTTTGGTCCGTGGCGGCATCTGTTTTGACACCCTGCTCACGTTAGACACCTGTCGTCTCTTGTTGACGGTTACGTCTTCGGCACCTGGCTTCGTTGACCCGACTTATGCTTGTTATTTTCTTTAAGTCTCCTTTCCATTCTATGTCGACCTCGGCTTATCCTTCCTCTCATTTTCGTTCTCGCATTCCTTTATTCTTTCTCTGATGTTCGTTCTATTCTCTCTATTCTTCCATTATCGTCCATGACTGAGTCACACTATCACATATCTTCCTCAACATTTCAGTTGAATTGGTCTATTCATAGATCAATTCAACTCAAAATAAAAACATAGTGTGACTGCTCTCTTTCTATTTCATCAATGGTCTGGCCAATATCTCTTTTTCTCATCTTCATTTATGTATTATCCACTACAATTCTTGTTCATCAACAACTAGAACTACAAATACAACATCTATTAACTTATGTCTGGGTCAGTACAAAACTCAGCAGCTATGATTAGATAACTCTAGCCCTTCTGTGTTCCTCCTCCCTTACGTATCCTAATTTTGGGCAATTTTCCCCATCAACATATAATTACATTTTCATAACAATTTTAAAAATGTGCGCGCGTACAACATGTTTCATATAAAATATTTCACACAACAGTCTTGGCTAGACCAACATATAGTAATCGACCTTATGACTTCAAATATAACGTTTACATTTCAGCAAGTCTAATCTGTCTAGACTTCCATACCACAATTATGACGTTTACATTTAAGCAAGTCTAATCTGTCTAGACTTCCATACCACAAATATCCACAACACACTTCATACATACATCTGTCTAGACTTCCATACCACAAAATATCCACAACACACTTCATACATACATCTGTCTAGACTTCCATACCACAAATATCCACAACACACTTCATACATACATCTGTCTAGACTTCCATACCACAAATATCCACAACACACTTCATACATACATTTGTCTAGACTTCCATACCACAAATATCCACAACACACTTCATACATACATCTGTCTAGACTTCCATACCACAAATATCCACAACACACTTCATACATACATCTGTCTAGACTTCCATACCACAAATATCCACAACACACTTCATACATACATCTGTACATCTCCAAGTTATGCTCCACACTTGGAATCCCTATATAAGTTATAAGAGTCTCTCCATCTCGGGTCTCTGACTCTCTCCCTTCTCTTCTTAAGTCTATATGTCTTTCTCTCCATAAATACTCTCACTACTCTTAATGCTGCTAGCATGTTCTGCTGTCTCTGTACGCTAAGACTTCTGCGTCTGTAGTTAGCGTCAACTCGACCCAAGCCTTGAATAAACCGATGTAAACATGGATACCACCATTTTGTTCGTTTACTTCAGGTGACTTACTCCCCAAGTGGTCAGCTATACGTCTAATTAAATTATGGCTTCTCATAGGTCAGTTGTTATCACAGGTAAATCTTGGAAATCCCTTACCCTTGTTTACATTATCGTCTAACGACTCTCATATCTCTTTTACGATTATAACATTATAACCCTTATTGGTTTCTATACTAACATCTTCATAACATAGAATTCTGTCTCCTCATTAAGGCAACAGTACATTTACACACTTATAATAATCTTTGTACATCATTATCAATCACACTCATCATTTAGAAATCACATACATGGAATATTCGTTTACATATATAGCAAATTCGTCTAAATCTAGTAGGCTCATATAACAACATTATTAGGTATTACATCACGAGTAAAAATAATTACAATCAGATGAACATAGGTTGCTTGTCTGCAAATGTTTATGTATGTTGTTGGTTGTGGTAATCTGTTTGTTTCTGGTTACCACTTAAAATGGTTACTTTTCTTCTTTTTGTACCTTTTATCTCTCACATCACTAGTGGTTGTCAGGTCTCCTCTTTCTGACCTATCATTTTCTCTGAATCTGTTACCCTTATTTATTTCTTCCTGGTGGTCAAAAACGAACTATCTAATTTGTCCAAGTCCTAACTCTATCTTCTGCCTTGAAGCAGGTATCTGTTTGTTTCTAAGTTCTTCTCTAGCTTAAGTTGAGTCTAAGTCACCGTGTCTCTGAATGTTTGAATTCTGAATCCTTGAAATCTGAATGTGTTGAATCTGAATATTGACTGAGTCTGGCTGAGTGTAGCTGAGTCTGGCTGAGTACTGACTGAGTGGAGCTGAGTCTGGCTGAGTACTGACTGAGTGGAGCTGAGTCCCCTTTTCAAATCAAGTCATGGCTTTTTGATGTCCGTCTAGCCACACCCACCTGTCCAAAAGCATCCTGGGAATCTATCTATACATGTCTTATCATTCCTCTGTCTACCATCAGTATTTTGTTAGTTCCGCCTTTTTAAGTATGTCCATGGTCTTATAGCTATAGAAGTCCCGTCGAAACCCGTCAATCTTCCTATTTCTTCCCCTCACAATTAAAGCTTACGGCGATTCGTTTAATCCCCTAGTGAGAGAGACTCAAAGCGTTACTCACCGCTGAACATAAAGAGGTCTTGGTCTTTTGATTACGCCTTTATGCGACTTAACTTCGAATGTTTCTATTGTTTATCAGTGAGAGCTACCTTATATCAACAAGTGTCAGACATTCGTTTGTATTGGGTCTATCGCTCCTGGCATCGCGTTACATAACTTCCTTTGGTCCGTGGCGGCATCTGTTTGACACCCTGCTCACGTTAGACACCTGTCGTCTCTTGTTGACGGTTACGTCTTCGGCACCTGGCTTCGTTGACCCGACTTATGCTTGTTATTTTCTTTAAGTCTCCTTTTCATTCTATGTCGACCTCGGCTTATCCTTCCTCTCATTTTCGTTCTCGCATTCCTTTATTCTTTCTCTGATGTTCGTTCTATTCTCTCTATTCTTCCATTATCGTCCATGACTGAGTCACACTATCACATATCTTCCTCAACATTTCAGTTGAATTGGTCTATTCATAGATCAATTCAACTCAAAATAAAAACATAGTGTGACTGCTCTCTTTCTATTTCATCAATGGTCTGGCCAATATCTCTTTTTCTCATCTTCATTTATGTATTATCCACTACAATTCTTGTTCATCAACAACTAGAACTACAAATACAACATCTATTAACTTATGTCTGGGTCAGTACAAAACTCAGCAGCTATGATTAGATAACTCTAGCCCTTCTGTGTTCCTCCTCCCTTACGTATCCTAATTTTGGGCAATTTTCCCCATCAACATATAATTACATTTTCATAACAATTTTAAAAATGTGCGCGCGTACAACATGTTTCATATAAAATATTTCACACAAAAGTCTTGGCTAGACCAACATATAGTAATCGACCTTATGACTTCAAATATAACGTTTACATTTCAGCAAGTCTAATCTGTCTAGACTTCCATACCACAATTATGACGTTTACATTTAAGCAAGTCTAATCTGTCTAGACTTCCATACCACAAATATCCACAACACACTTCATACATACATCTGTCTAGACTTCCATACCACAAATATCCACAACACACTTCATACATACATCTGTCTAGACTTCCATACCACAAATATCCACAACACACTTCATACATACATCTGTCTAGACTTCCATACCACAAATATCCACAACACACTTCATACATACATCTGTCTAGACTTCCATACCACAAATATCCACAACACACTTCATACATACATCTGTCTAGACTTCCATACCACAAATATCCACAACACACTTCATACATACATCTGTCTAGACTTCCATACCACAAATATCCACAACACACTTCATACATACATCTGTACATCTCCAAGTTATGCTCCACACTTGGAATCCCTATATAAGTTATAAGAGTCTCTCCATCTCGGGTCTCTGACTCTCTCCCTTCTCTTCTTAAGTCTATATGTCTTTCTCTCCATAAATACTCTCACTACTCTTAATGCTGCTAGCATGTTCTGCTGTCTCTGTACGCTAAGACTTCTGCGTCTGTAGTTAGCGTCAACTCGACCCAAGCCTTGAATAAACCGATGTAAACATGGATACCACCATTTTGTTCGTTTACTTCAGGTGACTTACTCCCCAAGTGGTCAGCTATACGTCTAATTAAATTATGGCTTCTCATAGGTCAGTTGTTATCACAGGTAAATCTTGGAAATCCCTTACCCTTGTTTACATTATCGTCTAACGACTCTCATATCTCTTTTACGATTATAACATTATAACCCTTATTGGTTTCTATACTAACATCTTCATAACATAGAATTCTGTCTCCTCATTAAGGCAACAGTACATTTACACACTTATAATAATCTTTGTACATCATTATCAATCACACTCATCATTTAGAAATCACATACATGGAATATTCGTTTACATATATAGCAAATTCGTCTAAATCTAGTAGGCTCATATAACAACATTATTAGGTATTACATCACGAGTAAAAATAATACAATCAGATGAACATAGGTTGCTTGTCTGCAAATGTTTATGTATGTTGTGGTTGTGGTAATCTGTTTGTTTCTGGTTACCACTTAAAATGGTTACTTTTCTTCTTTTTGTACCTTTTATCTCTCACATCACTAGTGGTTGTCAGGTCTCCTCTTTCTGACCTATCATTTTCTCTGAATCTGTTACCCTTATTTATTTCTTCCTGGTGGTCAAAAACGAACTATCTAATTTGTCCAAGTCCTAACTCTATCTTCTGCCTTGAAGCAGGTATCTGTTTGTTTCTAAGTTCTTCTCTAGCTTAAGTTGAGTCTAAGTCACCGTGTCTCTGAATGTTTGAATTCTGAATCCTTGAAATCTGAATGTGTTGAATCTGAATATTGACTGAGTCTGGCTGAGTGTAGCTGAGTCTGGCTGAGTACTGACTGAGTGGAGCTGAGTCTGGCTGAGTACTGACTGAGTGGAGCTGAGTCCCCTTTTCAAATCAAGTCATGGCTTTTTGATGTCCGTCTAGCCACACCCACCTGTCCAAAAGCATCCTGGGAATCTATCTATACATGTCTTATCATTCCTCTGTCTACCATCAGTATTTTGTTAGTTCCGCCTTTTTAAGTATGTCCATGGTCTTATAGCTATAGAAGTCCCGTCGAAACCCGTCAATCTTCCTATTTCTCTCCTCTCACAATTAAAGCTTACGGCGATTCGTTTAATCCCCTAGTGAGAGAGACTCAAAGCGTTACTCACCGCTGAACATAAAGAGGTCTTGGTCTTTTGATTACGCCTTTATGCGACTTAACTTCGAATGTTTCTATTGTTTATCAGTGAGAGCTACCTTATATCAACAAGTGTCAGACATTCGTTTGTATTGGGTCTATCGCTCCTGGCATCGCGTTACATAACTTCCTTTGGTCCGTGGCGGCATCTGTTTTGACACCCTGCTCACGTTAGACACCTGTCGTCTCTTGTTGATGGTTACGTCTTCGGCACCTGGCTTCGTTGACCCGACTTATGCTTGTTATTTTCTTTAAGTCTCCTTTTCATTCTATGTCGACCTCGGCTTATCCTTCCTCTCATTTTCGTTCTCGCATTCCTTTATTCTTTCTCTGATGTTCGTTCTATTCTCTCTATTCTTCATTATCGTCCATGACTGAGTCACACTATCACATATCTTCCTCAACATTTCAGTTGAATTGGTCTATTCATAGATCAATTCAACTCAAAATAAAAACATAGTGTGACTGCTCTCTTTCTATTTCATCAATGGTCTGGCCAATATCTCTTTTTCTCATCTTCATTTATGTATTATCCACTACAATTCTTGTTCATCAACAACTAGAACTACAAATACAACATCTATTAACTTATGTCTGGGTCAGTACAAAACTCAGCAGCTATGATTAGATAACTCTAGCCCTTCTGTGTTCCTCCTCCCTTACGTATCCTAATTTTGGGCAATTTTCCCCATCAACATATAATTACATTTTCATAAATTTTTAAAATGTGCGCGCGTACAACATGTTTCATATAAAATATTTCACACAACAGTCTTGGCTAGACCAACATATAGTAATGGACCTTATGACTTAAAATATAACGTTTACATTTAAGCAAGTCTAATCTGTCTAGACTTCCATACCACAATTATGACGTTTACATTTAAGCAAGTCTAATCTGTCTAGACTTCCATACCACAAATATCCACAACACACTTCATACATACATCTGTCTAGACTTCCATACCACAAATATCCACAACACACTTCATACATACATCTGTCTAGACTTCCATACCACAAATATCCACAACACACTTCATACATACATCTGTCTAGACTTCCATACCACAAATATCCACAACACACTTCATACATACATCTGTCTAGACTTCCATACCACAAATATCCACAACACACTTCATACATACATCTGTCTAGACTTCCATACCACAAATATCCACAACACACTTCATACATACATCTGTACATCTCCAAGTTATGCTCCACACTTGGAATCCCTATATAAGTTATAAGAGTCTCTCCATCTCGGGTCTCTGACTCTCTCCCTTCTCTTCTTAAGTCTATATGTCTTTCTCTCCATAAATACTCTCACTACTCTTAATGCTGCTAGCATGTTCTGCTGTCTCTGTACGCTAAGACTTCTGCGTCTGTAGTTAGCGTCAACTCGACCAAGCCTTGAATAAACCGATGTAAACATGGATACCACCATTTTGTTCGTTTACTTCAGGTGACTTACTCCCCAAGTGGTCAGCTATACGTCTAATTAAATTATGGCTTCTCATAGGTCAGTTGTTATCACAGGTAAATCTTGGAAATCCCTTACCCTTGTTTACATTATCGTCTAACGACTCTCATATCTCTTTTACGATTATAACATTATAACCCTTATTGGTTTCTATACTAACATCTTCATAACATAGAATTCTGTCTCCTCATTAAGGCAACAGTACATTTACACACTTATAATAATCTTTGTACATCATTATCAATCACACTCATCATTTAGAAATCACATACATGGAATATTCGTTTACATATATAGCAAATTCGTCTAAATCTAGTAGGCTCATATAACAACATTATTAGGTATTACATCACGAGTAAAAATAATTACAATCAGATGAACATAGGTTGCTTGTCTGCAAATGTTTATGTATGTTGTTGGTTGTGGTAATCTGTTTGTTTCTGGTTACCACTTAAAATGGTTACTTTTCTTCTCTTTTGTACCTTTTATCTCTCACATCACTAGTGGTTGTCAGGTCTCCCTTTCTGACCTATCATTTTCTCTGAATCTGTTACCCTTATTTATTTCTTCCTGGTGGTCAAAAAACTCTTGCCGTCGTCCCAATCGTATGGCAAAATGCAGGTCTACTTTAACTCTTTCATCATCTTTTCTTCTCCTTTCAGCGATAATGGCATCACGCTCTGGTGTTCCCAATGGCCAAAATTTCACTTGCTCTGCCTTTTCTGTTTGGTTTTTTTCAAACTCTTTATTTATGGCAGCAACCCTCCTTTCTCGTATTGTAGGTAATCTGTCAGTTTCATGACGTTTCTTGCTACCTTTTACCCCATCTGCCATATCCTCTAATTCCTTGTCCATCTCACGCGCATATTTGTCAGCTGCTTCTCGAATGCATGAAACACTGCTAGATCTTTAATTTTCTTCTCAGCACTTTTACTTACAACCTCTACACTATTTGTATCACGTATGCACTCTGTCGTATCAAGTTTCCTTTTCTTGTTTTCCTTCTTCAAATTTTCTGTAGTAGTTTTCTTTCGCCTTAGAGACGCTACCTCTTCCTCTAAGTCAGACTTCTCTCGTATTAGGTTCTTTACCTTGTCATCTACTTCTGGTCTCTCCTTTCTTAAACTTGCAACTAAATCCTTGGACACTTTGACTTCACTTAAAAGTTGGTTATTCTGTGCTTTCATCTCATCAACTTCTCGAATAATACATTCACTGTGTCTGTCAGTCTCAGGCTCTTGTTCTGCAATGGCTTCCAGCTCTTTAATTCTCGTTTCTAGACACTTGTTTTTGTACTCTAGCCTATCTACTGTGTCTTTCATCTCTAATAGCATCAACTCATCTTTTTCACACTTCTCTTCTCCATAATTCTTATTTCGACATCTTGTCTTGATATAACATCTTCTAGTATATTAGTAGCCACACATGCATCTCTAAATTGTTTCTTCACCTCCCTTGTTTCTTCATTAATAGTTTGTGTAATTTTATCGTTATGTTTAGTTTGTTCCCTAACCTCTACAGTCTGTGTTTGTGCACAACTTGTCCGTGTCACCAATACTTCTCTATCAGCATCTTCTCTTTGTGTGGTTTTAGTTTTAATTTATACCGACTTTGAGACTGCTTTCTTAAATCTTTCGTCTCTATTTCTTCATCGGCTGTACTATAATCCTCTACATCGCTGGTTTCTCCTGATCTACTCTTTTCCCACGCATGCACTTTCCTTATATGTTTGTTAAAATTTATGGCATATAACCTATTTTCAGTGTTTAGGAATTTATTTGTCCTTCTCTCACATGTCTTTCTTCTTACAGGATTGTACACTTCGACTTGCAACTTGTTCTTCTTTATAATATGATATTTTTTGCTTAAAATATTGTTTACAATCGCACTATCTTTGTACAGTATTATGGCCTTCCTAGTCTCCTCTGGCCTATCTATTAATTAAAAAACAATTTTCCCAAATGTTCTAAAATATTTCCTAACATGAGTTTCTTTAATATCTTTATCTAATTGATATACTATTACTTTACAACTGTTTGTTTTTACGTACTGACTACCGTGAATGTCTTCCATATTTCCTACTTAATATTATAACATATATATATATATATATATTATATATATATATATATATATATATATATATATATATATATATATATATATATATAATTACTACCTAAAATATAAAATTGTAACAATAATTATGATGATAAAAAATGTTTGCACTTCTTACCGACTTGGTACCTCTGTGTATCTTTGCTCTCCGATGAATTTCACATTTATTTCAACACAATCATAAAATGCATGTATTTAATTAAACTAAGTAATTTTTCACATCCGGAATAGTAAAAAGTCTGAATGTAATTCCCGATTGTCTTTATTGTCCTAATTAGTCTAACACTCGAACTGACAGCTTCTTAGGTGTTTTTTACAATGTGTCCTGCATAGTAATTATAGTGTTTTTCTTAGAATTTCTTGGCTGCACGGCGGCACTCGTTGCTGGAAGTACGTAGGTTTACTTCATGGTTGGTCAGGCTTCTGTCTTCGCTGGACATACGATTCGCTGGCTCAACTTCTTGGTTATGCTGGAAGTATGGAGGTGGACTTCATGGTTGGTTAGGTTTCTCTCTTCTCTGGGCCGCTCTGCTTACTTCTGGACTTATGATTCACCGGTGTGTAGTACACAAGCACCTCGCAAATGAATTATCCTGGAATTATCTGAGCTGGTCGAAGATTGTAGTCTAATTGAAAACTGACTGTTTCCTTACCTCTAACTTAATGGTGTAATAAGGCTCAACTTCTTAATGAGTACTTGCGAATAGTTGACCATTTCTTCTCCTCCAGGTCATTCTTGAAAAAGAATACATCCTGGTCACGTGCAACAGAAATGAAACGTATATAACAGTGTTTGTTATGGTTGTTGTTGTTGTTGTGAATCGGACAGGCTTCTGATGTTTCGTTATCTTGTTGTTTCATAAATTATATCTATAGTGACACACACAACTCAAATCATAGTTTTCGAACAAGATAACCACATTCTTTATTGATGATTTCTAACTGTTTTACAATGGTCTTACAATGTCCCTGATTCACTCAACATGTTTCATATATTCACTTATATAAACTGTGTTACTTGACATAGCCAACAGGCGATAATTATTTGTCAAGTAAACTTCGTGATCGTATAGTGTTCTTCGTAACATATGCATAATTCTATCTGGTGATTCTGAGTAACTTGCTAGTATCCTGACTTGATCTCTAATTACACAGTTGGACTTCTTTCAACTATTATACTTCAGAGTTCAAAACGTATCACAAAAATCCTCTGACGAACTATATCATTTGTCTAAGTCCTAACTCTATCTTCTGCGTTGAAGCCGGTATCTGTTTTTGTTCCTTTCTCGTGTTGTTGTTTCCAGTTCAGTAAAGTCTCGCTGAGTACTGGCTGAGTCTAGCTGAGTGTAGCTGAGTACCCGTTTCAAGTCAAGTCATGGCTTTTTAATGTCCGTCTAGCCACACCCACCTGTCCAAAAGCATCCTGGGAATCTATCTATACATGTCTTATCATTCTTCTGTCTACCATCAGTATTTTGTTAGCTCCGCCTTTTTAAGTATGTCCATGGTCTTATAGCTATAGAAGTCCGTCGAAACCCGTCAATCTTCCTATTTCTCTCCCCTCACAATTAAAGCTTACGGCGATTCGTTTAATCCCCTAGTCAGAGAGACTCAAAGCGTTACTCACCGTTGAACATAAAGAGGTCTTGGTCTTTTGATTACGCCTTTATGCGACTTAACTTCGAATGTTTCTATTGTTTATCAGTGAGAGCTACTTATATCAACAAGTGTCAGACATTCGTTTGTATTGGGTCTATCGCTCCTGGCATCGCGTTACATAACTTCCTTTGGTCCGTGGCGGCATCTGTTTTGACACCCTGCTCACTTTAGACACCTGTCGTCTCTTGTTGACGGTTACGTCTTCGGCACCTGGCTTTGTTGACCCGACTTATGCTTGTTATTTTCTTTAAGTCTCCTTTTCATTCTATGTCGACCTCGGCTTATCCTTTTCTCTCATTTTCATTCTCGCATTCCTTTATTCTTTCTCTGATGTTCGTTCTATTCTCTCTATTCTTCCATTATCGTCCATGACTGAGTCACACTATCACACAACATCGAGGATATTGTCAGGCCTAAAGGTCCAACATCGAGGATATTGTCAGGATTAAAGGTGCAAATATTGCGTCTTTGCCATAAACTATCTCCCAATGTATCCATGCCTAGTTAACAGGTGAGTGCTAGAAGAAAAAGTGAGAGTGTTACTGAACTTCATTTCTGCATCTAAAGTATTGTAAAAAGCAAAGTAAAGTATCCCCGTCACGCCAAGTGGCGTATTATTAATATATGGTGTTAGTGACAATAAATTTTACAGAGCCTCGGTACATAATTTTTGGGGTAATGAGGTCAATATTACGCCCGTGCCGCTTTACTTTCCCAAAAAAAATCCGGTACCCATTAAAGGCTGGGTGAACCCGGAAACCGTCGGTTGGGATCGAACCCTACCTCTTGCCCTTTGTAGTCCAGTTCACTAACCACTGAGCTATCGCGGCTCACATCTAAAGTATTGACCTACCCATAAAATAAATACAATAATCGGAGTTTACCCGACTTATACACTTGTAGCTGCCATGAGGGCTCTGCTGGTATAGGATCAGCAGAGAAAGGAAGCCGTGGGTGTCAACAGTTTGGTAATCACTGATCTATGCCAACAGGCATAATAGGGTTCTTTCTTCTTCTTAAAATATATATGGGCATTAACCCCATTCTCCCTATAATAATTGGGGTGTAACAGGGTTCTTTCTTTTGTAGCCATGGATGTTACAAGTGAGCAGACAAAAGTGTGCCAATACAATAGGTAGAACAATTTTACACAGTAAAAACAAACTGTAAGCATTTATAGTTTAGTATTTGTAATGTTTATATTTACAAAGGTTATTCTGGTAACTAAAACAACCACATTTTGCTAAGTAAATGTTCCAACTAATGATATGTACCTTTGCTTTTTTCTCTGACAGGGACTCTTATTGCCAGTCCCGTTTTGTAATCTTCAGTGAAAATGATGAGCCGCTGTATGAGATAATGGCTCCTCTCTGCCCGAGTCAGTGTCTCTGTAAGAGACGGGACATCAACTTCCCAGTAAGCTTTAAGCATGGATCCAGTCTTTTCAGTTCAAGCAACATGATATTGATTGTTTCATGAGTTCAGTTATATAATAAGATAATAATAATAATAATATCATAATAATATGTAATTAATAATAATAAGATATTGGTTGTTTTATGAGTTCAATTCATTATAAGAAAATGAAAAAAGCCAAAAAGATTACAACTGTGTATTATATGAAGGAAATATAAAGCTGGAGGACTGCATCAAAGTATTTATTCACAAATCCGATGACCTTTCTTTGTAATTTTTTGTTGTTTTAAGATGAGTTTTGGAGTATTGCTAAGTTAACAAATATAATCTTATTGCACTCAAAGAACCACAAAGCATGTTTGGTTCCTTTCAATAGATAGCAAAGAATTTGGATGCTGATGGTTATTTATAGCTCACTGGTTATATACGACTCTGAACTGTTTGCTTGTCTCTTGTTACTTGCGCTACACTTGACTCAACATACCTGCTGTCCTAGGATTACAGCCTCTAGATGTATTTTCTTGATGGTTTTTGGGTGACTTTGGGATGTCTCCCTAAGAGAATACAAGAAGGTAATAATTAATAAATAACCAGGTTATATACCTACAGGTTTGATCTTTGTTCTAGCATTTTTAAAAATTTAATATAACTGCCACTTTGTTTGAATTAAACAGAAAACCTATTGGGTAAAAAAGGTCAAATAATTAAATAGCCACAAAAAATTAAGAGCTTTCATTAATATTAAAACTGATGACAAAAGTTAATAGACAAATACCAAGGCTAATGTTTACATTACCATTATTTCAAATTTGCCCACCTAATTGTTGAGTTTTCTTTCTATGAATTCTTCTTTCTCAGTCATGACCATACAGATAATTCTCTGTTCTCTAGATTCTCGTTTCAAATTTTCTTTCTTTTTCGCATTTACTCTACAACTAATATGGGAATCAATAGACCTCATTATTGTCTGTCCATAAAATGATGTGAAGTGTATGTAAATGTGTTGTGTTCTGCTTTGTAGTAGAACTATGATATGTGCACGTTTCACACCAACACATATGACGTCCGCTTTGCATTTTTGTGTTCCGAATTGTCTCTCCTCTTTGATCCCTGCTCACTTGGCCAGTTTTATATCTATCCAACCTATATTAGTTGTAGAGTAAATCGGTCTGTTTCCAGAAGCACCACTGGGAGGTGGTGTAGAGGTCCTGGTCAGCTCTGTTGTTTACCAGTCCTGACCACAGGCAGTCATCAATCTGTGGGTCGCTGGTTGTTGTCATATCAGTTACTGGTGGGGTCTCTTGGCTCCCACTTCCCCCCTCTGTTGCTAGTGGTCTTTATAGCAGCAGAACTATCAGTGTACACATGGGAACAAGAGTCATGTGGATAGTTCTGTGTACTTTTTTCCGAATTATGTCTCTGCACTAATGCTCACCGCATGTCTCTTTTACTCGGTTCCTTTTATATCTTCTTTGAGTCCTGATAGATACCCACCCAAAGATGAGTGTTTCTGACTGTATGTATGGGCTTTGGTTTTCTTTGAGATGACTCTTTGAGCATCAGGTCTTTTGAGACTGTCGCAAAGTTGCACCTTCTCAGTCTACCCCTACAACAGCTGATTATTCTTTGGTGCAAGGGGTGGTTCAGGAATCTCTTGTATTTCTCTTAATCTATTGGTTCATAGCCTGTCACTGTTTCTAGGGTGTCTATAGGTATAGATTTCATGGCTCCAGTAATTATATAGGTGGTTTGTTCTGCACTCTGCTAATTTTGACAAAACAAATATGTTTACTATCTGTGGTCTATCTGTGCAGCAGATTCCAGGACTGGTCTAACTCTCCAATTGTATAATCTTTTCACAATTCTGCTATCTGTACCCCAGTCAGTTCCCAAAGTTTCTGTTTTATGGCTATTCTATTTTTGGCTTGTTTTTTTTTTCTTTCTGTTTTGTCCAGGTCATTTTGCGGTCCATAGTGATACCCAGTTATCTTACGTTTTATTAAGTAGGGTCAGTTCATACTTGTAAGGGTTTTCTTTTTTTCATCATTGGTGGACAACATAAAAATTACTGAACCTACGAGGTGGGGATTAGTTGAAACCAGTTATCATTGGTTCTATACCTGCAATTAAGGGATACTCCTGGCTCCTTAGTCAAGCTCCCCACCAAGGCCCAGAATAAATAATTAATACATAAATGAGACGTTTATAGCAACTTCATACTTGTAAAATGTAGCAGAAAATGCCAAATGTATTTCCAAATGATAATGATGAAGAAGACGATAGTCGTAATAAGATGTAATAACAAACAAATTTCTGACTGAAATAATCAAAACAGGAAATGTATTTCTGGTGTTAAATATAGTTAACATTTCAACAAGGAATGATGATGGCTTGATTTTTCAGGTGTACAACATAAAAAACAAGTACCAGGTGGCAAACCTCAGAAAGATGTGGGGAGGATACGATCAAGAATCTTACACCAAGGCTGATCATTTTGGAGTGTCATGTATGTTTGTTTTTACTGGCATTCACTCATTTATTCCATATGTTTATTAATGCCCTATTTCGGGCACATCATGGGAAGAGGAAAGTTAGAATACATGGTTACAACTTGCAAAATAAAAGGAAAGAGAGATCGCGGACGACAAAGAGAGAAAATACTGGATAGCTTGGTGCCATGGCATGGAAAACAGTCAACAACATAACTGACACGATGCACTGTAGATAGAAGATTGTGGAAGGATATGATCGCCTACGCCAACCGGTATGGCACATGATGATAATGAATAATGAGTCTTTCTTGCTTGTTGATTATGATTTTCAATGACTGTTATTGTATGTGATCATTACTTCTATTATTAATGACTATTATTGTATGTGATCATTACTTCTGATCGACGGCTTCCGGGTTCACCTAGTCTTAAATGGGTACCGTTTTTTTTTCTGGGAAAGTCAATCGGCACGGGAGTAATACCGACCACATTACCCCAAAAACCATGTGCCGAACGTCCATAAAAAGTATCGGCACTAATGTACCAGGGAAATGACCCTAATACTGCCCTTTTGCACCGGTACACTCAGGGTCAGGCTTCACGCCTTCTCGTGGACTCAAGATCTGCCGCTTTTGGTACTTCAAGGTTCAGGTTCGCCCGTTGATCGACTTCGCGTTGTGACTCTGTAGCTGACAACTCCTGGCTCGTTCTTCGTAGGACACATCACCCCTTCGACAACAGCAAGGAACAACACCAGGGCTGGTTATAACAGTTTAATAGTTCAACAGTTCGTTCATATTACCCTGGCACACCGCCAATACTCATATCTCACAGTTCACCATTAGCATGTTAACACTGTTAAAAGTCTCTCTTATGGTAACTATGGCGCACAGCCAACAATTCACACCAACACCTTGATGCTGATGAAGGTTTATAAATGATAATAAGGCACACAGCCTACAATTGTACCTGCATCTTCATACTGACGAAGGTCTCTTTCGACACAACTAATTGTTCATATAAAGGCTCTCCAATAATGGCTCATAGCTGATAGCCTACACCTGACATCTTAATTACTGATAAAGGTTCTCTATTTAAGAATAATGGCACACAGCCTACACTTTATTCTTAACCATGGGATTCCTGTAAAGGTCTACGTTAGACCTAGCTTTCACTAAGCTCTTGATGAATGATACTAAGGCACACAGCCTACAATTGTACCTGCATCTTCATACTGACGAAAGTCTCTTTTTGACACAACGAATTGTTCATATAAAGGCTCTCCAATAATGGCTCATAGCCGATAGCCTAAACCTGACATCTTAATTACTGATAAAGGTTCTCTATTTAAGAATAATGGCACACAGCCTACACTTTATTTTTAACCATGGGATTAGATTAAATGGGTACCGTTTTTTTCTGGGAAAGTCAATCGGCACGGGAGTAATACCGACCACATTACCCCAAATATCATGTGCCGAACGTCCATAAAAAGTATCGGCACTAACACCATATTCCTTATACACCACTTGACATGACGGGGCACTTTACTCTTTTTTTACTATTACTTCTTAATGATGGGATTTGTGTTAGAGTTTGAGTATATCATTACAGAGAAGGACATTCATGTCACTTCTCTATAATGGTATGAATCTATAGCAGTATATTTGTTATTTTGTCGCCTGACAATATATATCGATAGCAGTGGCGTATACTGGTTTTGGGGTCTGTGCTACCGCTGACATAATAAATAAAAACATACATTATATTCAGTAGGCTAACAAAGTAATATTTGCTAATGACATCACTACATTTTAAATTACTTACTTATTTTTATGTAAACTCTATCCGTCTTTTTTGGGACGAAAATGTCTCGATGACTTTGTCATTGAAAGTACTGTTGGATTGGTTTCTAAGTTTCTGAAGGAATGATTTTTCAATGGACAATATTGCCAAACCAGATAAGCGTTCTTGTGTCTGAGTGGAGCGACAATAACATTTGATTCTCTTGAGAGCAGAAAAAAAGTTTTTTTTCTACAGATGCTGATACGCATAACGTAGTTATAAATAGGTTAGGAAGTTCCGGTAATCAGACCTAGTTTCACTTTCACTTTGTGACGATTCTGATTGGCTAGAGCAAAAAAATAACCCATGAAACTGCATTTTGTATAGGTAGCTCTCACCGTATAATTTTGACGGGAATTTTTGAATGTCAATGTCATTAATTCTAAGTCGGAGAGAAGAGAATTGCACCACCGCTGCTTATTAGCGGTTTCATGTACTACCTTAGTTTCGGTTTCATTCACAAACGTTATAGTGGCCATAGGATATCCTTGCTTAATAAATGCAAATAAAAGCAAATGAATCATATTGGCCTACGAAATGTGTAATAGAATATTCGAAAATTTGTAATATAATTATTTAAAAAATATAATAAATTATCATTTCCTTTTGTATTTCATTAATATGTCCAGGCTACCGGCGGTAGCCGCCGTAGCATAGAGAATAAGGCACTGATCTATAGCAGTATATTTGTTATTTTGTTGCCTGACAATATGAATCTATAGCAGTATATTTGTATATTGTTGCCTGACAATATGAATCTATAGCAGTATATTGTTATTTTGTTGCCTGACAATATCAATCTATAGCAGTATATTTGTTATTTTGTTGCCTGACAATATGAATATATAGCAGTATATTTGTTATTTTGTTGTCTGACAATATGAATCTATAGCAGTATATTTGTTATTTTGTTGCCTGACTTGTCTTGGCTAGGATTCATTATTGCTGATTTAGTTGTTTGTCCTGGACAGTGAGCTATCACGTGAGAGGATTACTCTCTTAATACCTCACATTACGATTAGTACATTCAATGGAATTGATAACTCACAGTGTTTGGTACAAGATCAACATCAGTCTTTATTCTTATGTCTACAAGTCTGGACGTAACAAATCACACCATAATGGCATCATATCCCTGCTATACTAAATTAGAACTGTGTGGGTCCGCTTAATCAATCGACGTTGTATATGCAGCCATGCAAAAGACGTGTCATATCTAACTTCTCCGAATGTTCTTATGTTCTATCATATCTAGCTTAACACTTGTCTGCACAACTCAATTATCAATATCCTTATGAATTCTGGAAGAACACTGCCAGATACAAGTAAATTAATAATGAAATACGCAAAATGTGCAAAAAGGCAAAAGAAGGCTGGATCAACCAAAGATGTCTAGAAGTCGAAAATGGAAAATAAACAAAATGTAAGAGGGATGCACACAGAAATAAAGAGAATGACTAATAAAAACAAAAGCTGCTGGAAACAGTTGTATTGCAAAAAAAGAGGGAAGAATGCTAACAGACAACAAAGATATAATCGATAGATGGCAGGAATATATAACAAAATTATTTCATGACGAAAGGGACAAAAATACCATTATATAATGTACGTCAAACTATAAAATCCTGAAATCTGAAGTAGAAAAAGCTATAAAAACAATGACAAAGAGAAAAGCAGCAGGACCTGACAATATACAGATAGAGATGATACGGGTGAACCCGTTTCCTCCCCCCTTTGTGTGCTGCACCGTGAGTTCGACGGCCCCACCCTTCCTGGTGCGTTAGGCCCTGAATGAACCACCTGCGTTATTGGCATGCACAGACTGATGCCATATCTGATGATAACATTGATCGCTCTACTCGCAACTCTCCTGATAGCGCTGAGTCCCGCTCTCTACTGGACACTGACTAACGTTCGCGTTAACACTGACCGTTGCTGTACTGACTGGCTGATTTCCTTCCGACAGAATTTGCTTGACAGAGTGACTCATGAATTGCTTTGCTGCCGGACTGGTTCGGAAACTACTGCTGGAGTTCCGCCTTATTCTCCGTATAGTAGTACTTCGCGCTGGTTTTCTAACGACGGTTGAAGCAGATCTCCAGACCTACAGCCTGTTCCGAAACCCTAAATTCGTTCTTCGCCGTACCAATCGTGAACACAACACTGATTCAATTACTGACCAGGACTGTTCGTTCATAAAAGAAACCTGACTTTATTTACCTGAAGACATTCCGCTCCGCTACTATGGCGGAATCAACTGACGATCACGTTGCACACACATAACTCACATGACAATGTTTAATTCCACAAATACAATTTCATCAGTAGCAAGCTCCTTGCTCGCTATTAATACCCAGTAAGATTTCACTGTCCAATCATAATCACAGTACACTGTCGATCTCTGGCTCACACATGATAAATAGGATAAATGTTCAATTCCACAAATGACACTGAATCAAGGGCAAGCGCTTTGATCGCTCCAAGATGCACATTAAGACTTCACTGTCCATCAAACTTACAGCAAACTATCGACCTCTTCTCACACATGATTAATAGGAATAAAATGTTCAGTTCCACAAATGACACTGAATCAACGGCAATCGTTTTGCTCGCTCCAGAATGCACAATGAGACTTCAATGTCCAGCAAAATTACACCACACTGTCCACCTCATGCTCACACATGATTAACAGGATAAAATGTTCAGTTCCACAAGTTACAACTGAATCAACGGCAAGCGCTTTGCTCACACCTAACGAATATCTAAGCGTCAGTTGCTCTTCACAAAATCTGACATATTTAGCGAGCACATTGCTCACATATAAAGAATATTAACATGTTCCCTTCTGCCCCTATACTACGTAAAGGCAAGCTCCTTGCTTACCCAGTCTCACACTAAGACTGGCACTGTCCACCAAGAAAAATTAAACTGTCAAGCGAACTCTTTGCTCGCACAACTGGAACTGAAAAACAAAAGGCATCTTCGAAGGTTGGTAAGCCATCTGGCTACCGCCTTCCGGCGAACCGGCTATCCGGCCTACTGTCTAAGTAACTCTCACCCCCTAAACTTGTAATTCCCATATATCTTTCGTTTTCAGCCAATCAGCACCAGTCTTCCATCTCACCCCTTCTACTGAACTCTCTCGAAATCTCGAGAATTCTTTAATCCCCTGAACTGAATTACCCATTCTCTCCTCATGAATTGTCCACGTTTTCCCGATTCACTCCTCTTATTGTTACCTTTTTACCCTTCACTGTTACACTGGCATTAGAACGTTTTGGCATTGAAGTGACCACAGTCATATGCAACGACATATACCACACAGGATACATACCAAATCAACTAAAAACATCAACTTTCATTACATTGCCTAAAAAGAATAGTGCAGTTGAATGTAGTGATTTTAGAACAATAAGTCTAATGAGCCAGGTAACAAAAATGTTACTAAAAGTTATACCGGGAAGGATTCGGAATAAAATTAATACTGAATTAGATGAGCAACAATTTGGATTCAGGAAAAACAGTGAGACAAAAGAAGCCATATTTAGCATGAGCACATTGATTGAAAAATACATAGAAGTATACAAACCAATATATGCCTGCTTCATAGACTACACCAAAGCTTTTGATAGAATACACCATAATCAACTTATAGACTGCCTAAAGGATATAAATCTGGACGACACAGACATACGGCTAATATGTAATTTGTACTGGGAGCAAACAGCAATAATAAAATATAACAAAGAGAACTCTACACCCATTGATATAAAAAGAGGAGTAAGACAAGGATGCATCCTTTCACCAAGCTTGTTCAATCTATACACTGAGCAAATCTTTAAAAACACCATAGATATGCCAGGCCTACAAATTAATGGAAAGATAATCAATAACCTAAGATATACTGACGATACTGTACCACTAGCAGAAAATCCTAAAGATCTACAACAATTACTTAATCAAATAAACATGACAAGCAAAACACATGGACTATGTATGAATATCAAAAAGACTAAAACTATGATCATAAATAAAAACAATACTCAAAACCTAAAAGTGGATATCAAAGTTGAGGGAATAGACCAGGAGACAGTTCAGAGCTACAACTACCTGGGACATACTATAACCAGTGGTAGAAAATGTAAAACTGAAATAAACAAAATAATAGGAATGGCAAAAAGTAATTTTAATGTCATGAAGAACATCTATCTATATCTATTGACCTCTCGAGCCGTAGCCGGCCCATAGGGCGTAGACCAAGATACTCCTTCTCTTATCTGATTTTGTGTTCTAGCAGTTTTCAATTCTTTTAAAGATTTTTTATCAAATCTCGCCATTTGTCTCTGTTCTGTGCAAGCAGCTCTATCTCATTAAGGGAGCCGATTCCTGCTGCTCTTGCCTCTCTCATCAATGTTCTTCTCAGTGTCTCTCTGGGTGTTCTTCTTTTCTCTTACCTGTTGTTTCTCACATGAGGGCTTACTTTGCTATTCGGTTATTATCTCTTCTCATCACATGTCCAACATATGACCATCATCTTTTCTTTATTACTGAAGATATTAGTGGTTGATTGGCGATTTCTCTAATTTCCTCGTTTGTTTTGAATTCGTTCCACGCTATACCAAGTATTTTCCTTAGACATTTATTTTCGAATGCGTTCAACTTTGTTTCTATATCTCTTGCTGTTTTCCAGCTTTCACGCGCATACGTAAGGGTTGATAGTACATTTGATTTGAATAGTCTAAGTTTTGTGTTTGTGCTGATGAGTTTTGATTTCCACAACTTTTCACGGCTTCTGAAAGACATTGCTGCTTTAGCTATTCTGATTCTAATTTCTTTGCTTGTATCCCCTTCTCGATCAATGTAACTTCCAAGATAGATAAAGTGATCGATCTCTTCCACTTGTTTGTTTTCCATGTACATGTATATGCTGTCGTTTGTTGGAATTAAGATTTTCATGACTTTAGTCTTTTCATGATTGATCTCAAGCCCAATTTTTCTGGCTATGATGAAAGTTCATTTGTGTTTTCCTGCATCGTTTTTATCTGACTACTGATGAGAACTATGCCATCAGCAAAGTCGAGGTCCTCCAAATGGTCTCCTTGTATCTACTCGATGTCTTTGTTACCAGTGCAGCATTTCTTCATTATGAAGTCCATAACAATTCCAAATAACAAGAGCGATAAAATACATCCTTGTTTAACCCCAGTTTCTATTGGGAAACATTCGCTCAGTCCTTCCTCTGTTCGAACTGCACATGTGTAACCATCATACATGTCTTTAATAATATTTATGATTTTTTATGGTAAGCCATGTTGCTTCAGAATTTTCCACAAAGAATCTCTATGAATACTGTCAAATGCTTTTTTGAAGTCGATGAAGTTAAGTACAAAAGGTTTTGCTTGTTTTTTGCATGAAGAACATACTAACATCAAAACAAATAACGTCAGGGTTAAAACTAAGAATAGCAAAATATTACATCTTCTCAATTTTCCTATATGGTGCCAGAATCATGGATATTAGACAAGAAAACAGAACAAAGAATTGAAGCTTTTGAAATGCGGATATATATATCCGCATAATCCGAAGAATAGGTGGAATTGGATGGAAGGAAAAGAAAACAAACGATGAAGTCTTAAAACAACTAAAAATGAAAAGAGAACTACTAAGCACAATTCAAACAAGACAAATGTTATTTTTGGGCCATGTTAAAAGACACAACAGCCTGCTAAAAGTAATACTGGAGGGGAAAATACAAGGTAAAAGAGGCAGAGACAGACCAAGATTAACATGGACGAGTAACATCAAAAGATGGACAAATCAGCCTATGACAACCGGCACCATCAAAGCAAGAGACAGAGCAGAATGGCGCTCCATGGTAGCCAACCATCGTTGCGGAGACGGCACTTGATGATGATGAATCACCATCAAGGGCGTTCTTCTCGAGAATGCATGGAAAAAAAAAACAAAGAGGAAGACCTAGAAGAAGATGGATAGATGCAGTGGCAGAGACATGTAACAACAAAGGACAATCACTAATTCAGACAGTTCGAGCAGCACAAGAACGACAAATGATATAACCACGACACCTTTCGGTATCAGTGTAAAGAGAAAAGAAGAAGAAAAGAACAAATCCCACCACATGATGCAATCACTGGACCCAGTAGAAAGACAATGAAATAGAGACTTACAACAAATCCCACCGCATGATGCAGTCACTGGACCCAGTAGAAAGACAATGAAATAGAGACTTACAACAAATCCCACCGCATGATGCAGTCACTGGACCCAGTAGAAAGACTGCCAGTCACATCTTTGCCCAAGATGCTTGTTATGAGTTGCCAGATTGGCATTTAGAAACTGGAAGTGTTTGAGGATTCACAGTTTGAAGTATACCTCTAACCTTTCTGCCTGTGTGTAGTGGTGATGGCAAACTAATTGTGATTTGTAACCAAAGTTCATTTTCTTTAAAGACAACATTCTGCAACATTCTTTGACAGTCACAAACTTGTCATCAAATGATGCTAGTTTCATTCTTTCTCTCAACATTTTGGTCTGTTCACATAATTATCTCATTATTATTATTTGAATTCACATGTGATATTTTTGGCTTTTAATTTAATAATCACTCATTAATATATTCTTTGTTCACAGTTCCAATCGACCTCCTTGTCAAACACAAAGCCTTAATGCTTGCAACTATATTCTTGATTGTGAGTTTACCATTTCTGCCTTATCTACTAACATTCATTCATCATGTACCATACCGGTTGGCGTAGGCGATCATGTCCTTCCACAATCTTCTATCCACAATGCATCGTATCAGTTCTGTTGTTGACTGTTTTCCATGCCATGACACCAAGCTATACAGTATTTTCTCTCTTTGTCGCCCGCGATCTCTCTTTCCTTTTATTTTGTCATTTGTAACCAAGTATTCCAACTTTCCTCTTCTCATGATGTGCCCGAAAAATGTTGATTGTTTCTTTCTGATGTTTTTAGAAGCTGCCTTTTTGTGTTGGCCTCTTTGAGACCTTCCTCATTGGTCTTTTTAGCTGTCCAGGGAACTTTCAACATTCTTCTGAGAAATCCCATCTCTGTGGTCTCTAATCGTCTTTTCATTTGTTTGTCTACTGTCCATGATTCTCTTCCATAGGTCAGAATTGGTTCTATATAGCACCGATTAACTCTCTTTCTCATTTCTATTGACATAGATTTGTTGCATAAGATATTTTTCATTTTCTGAAATGCTATTTTGGCTTGAGCTATTCTACTTTTTATTTCCGTGGTGCATCTTCCATCCGATGTTATTATTGTGCCCAAGTATTTGACGCGTTGCACTTGTTTCAAATTTGTCCTGTTTTTTTTATGCTGCATACTGGTGATGATTGTTTCTTCGATATGACCATTACTTATGTTTTCTTACTATTCAGACTGAGATCTTTCTTGATGCTTTCTTCTACAATTATGTCTGTCATTTCTTGTAGTTCATTTTCTGTCTCTGCTATTAAGACTGTGTCATCCGCATATCGCAAATTATTTATGTTATGACCGTTGACTTCAATTCCTTTTTTGTCTGCTATTGATCTCATAATATTCTCGCTGTAAAGTGAAAACAAATCCGGCGACAGAACACAGCCTTGTCTGACTCCTTGTTTTATAAATTGAAATTGTCCTGTTTGCTTGCTACTAACATTAAAACCTATAATGCTAGTATTGATGAGCACCTTTTATAATGTTTTGATTGTAGTCTGAACCAATTGAAGATATTGTTTCTGTTGCCCGAATCAGTTTAGGTTGCCAATTTTTTTAATTGCATAATAAAGTGTATTGTATGTTATTGGGTTTAAGTATGTAAGTTGAGCAGCAAAGAACAAAGAATAATAAAGAACATGTACTAGCAACAAACAGCGGCCATAAGAACTGGAAACCAATTGGGAATGTTTCAACAAATAAAACAGGGTGTTAGACATGGCTGTGTGCTGTCATCAGATTTGTTTAATATTTATAGTGAGATTATTTTAAGATCCATAAGGGGCATGCTTGGATAACAATTGGAGGTCATAATATAAATAATCTAAGGTATGCTGATGATACAGTCTTAATCGCTAAGAGTGAAAATGAGTTACAAGAAATGTTGGACATTATAGTGAAAGAAAGCAAAAATAAAGGACTTAGCCTTAATAGCAAAATAACAGAGGTAATGGTAACAACAAAGAAAAGGACATCACCTCAGTGCAAAATAAAGACAAATGGAACAGTATTGAAACAGGTAAATGAATTTAAATATTTGGGAAATTTTTTAACCTTAGACGGAAGATGTACAAAAGAGGTGAGATGCAGAATGTGTAGTAGGGGGGAAAGAAAGAAGAGAGATGAAGGAAGAGAGAGAGAGAGAGACAAAAGAATAAATGTAAGGAGGGGGGGGGAGTGAGATTCGCAGGTTATAAATGAGGAGGAGAGGCACAGAAGGGAAAGTAGTGGTGGAAAATAAGGAGAGTGATAGAGAAATAATTAGGAAGGAGAAGAAGGGAAGCACGTGCAGAGAGTGTAGATAGTGAACACGAGTCAGTCAGGGGAGCTGAGAAAATCTCGTGAAATTAAGGGAGTGCGCATGTGACTAGGGAGTTGTCTGTTCGTGCGCAAGACAGTAGTCTGGGAGAGTTTGGTGGAGAAGGCAGGTGGACAGTTGGCCTTCCCGTCTTCATAGGAACCAGTCATAAATTTGTGTGGCAGTACGAGCAGTGTGTGGCCGAAATAAGTGCAACGAAACAGCAGTTATTACGGTAGACAGTCCAGAGAAATACCAGGTGAAGTGCACGAAATACAAACAGTGTCACCGCGACTACAGTTGTCAAAAGAACTGGTGGCAAGCAGTGTCAATGAAGCAGTGACTTCCAACGAGGAAGACATCAACAGCAACTCTGTCAGGCGAGTGTGTTGATAGTTAACTGAACTTTTGCACGTACAAGAAATGCTAGATACAGAGCGTTTCAGTGATGCGTTAGACAGTGAGATCACTACTCACGTCAGCTAATTGTGCTAGTATTAGCTGAACTTTTGCAAGTACGAGAGAAGCTAGATCCAGAGTGTGGCATTGTTACATTATACAGTGGGCTCACTACTCAAGTCAGCCAAATGCGTGTTATTAACTGAACTTGGTAAACCACAAAGAAGGTGAGAGCAAGACCATTTTAAAAATATATTATACATTGAGTTCACTATGCAAGTCAGCCATGTGTGTGTCATTAATTGAACTTTTAAAATTCACAAGGGACGAGAGAGAAATTGTCCATTGATGTGTGGCACAGAGAACTGGCCACTCAATTCCGGCGGGTGTCCTGTGGTTAGCTGAACTTTTATAATTTATCGGGAACGTGTACAAGAGTGGTTGCAGTGCATGGTGTGTAGTGAGCTCACGAATTTAGATTTGTGGATGTCAGTGTCAATGTGTCCCCTCGAGAAAATCAAGGGCATGTACTGTGAAAGAAATAAAGGCTGAGCATTATGTTATCAAACAGTTGTTGAGTCTATCGAATCAGTCCAGCAGTTTCCTTGACTGGCTACGAACGAACCGGGGTCAGAGAGGTAACCACAAGATATACAACGCGAAGTACGACAGAAACCACAGAGATCACGGGGTGTTACATCAGTCAACGCGGCAAGGCGATTGCAGATTACAAATAATTCAGAAGGATCGTCAAGAAACGATTACAAATGGCTCAGGCAAAAGCAGCTTTCCAAAAAATGAGGAAGATACTATGCAATCCATTTTTGACAATAGAAACAAGAAAAATAGTTCTTAAATGTTATGTAGAGTCAGTCTTAGCATATAGATGTGAATCAAGGACAATAGGACAACAGACAAGAAAATCACTGGAGTCTGTAGAAATGTGGTTTTACAGAAGAATGTTGACAAAAACCATGGACAGCTAAGAAGAGTAATGAAGATTTTCTGAAAGAGGTCAAAGCAAAAAGAGAGCTAAGTTCCAATAATAGGAAGAAACAATCATCATTTTTTGGTCATGTAATGAGAAGAGAACAACTGGAATAAATTGTAACAACTGGAAAATTTGAGGGACGGAGAGATAAAGGGAAGCAAAGAGAGAAAAAATAACAAGACAGCTTAAGAGAATGGCTTGGCAGAAGGTCAACAACAGAAATGATAAATAGCTGTCGAGATCGAAAGTTGTGGAGAGACATGATCACCTACGCCTGCAGGCCCGCTACTTGATGATGATCTAAGTTGATTCTAACATGTCAAGTTGCATCAAATTATTTTTACTTAATTTTTACTATCACTTTTACATTTTCCTGTTTGATTCGTTCTAGGTCCAAAACAACTACCTATTTGATTCGTTCTAGGTCCCTACCAACTACCTTTTTGATTCGTTCTATGTCCAAAACAACTACCTTTTTGATTCGTTCTAGGTCCAAAACAACTACCTTTTTGATTCGTTCTAGGTCCAAAACAATTACCTGTTTGATTCGTTCTAGGTCCCTAACAACTACCTTTTTTATTCGTTCTAGGTCCAAAACAACTACCTGTTTGATTCGTTCTAGGTCCAAAACAACTACCTGTTTGATTCGTTCTAGGTCCAAAACAACTACCTGTTTGATTCGTTCTAGGTCCATAACTACCTGTTTGATTCGTTCTAGGTCTAAAACAACTACCTGTTTGATTCGTTCTATGTCCAAAACAACTACCTGTTTGATTCGTTCTAGGTCCAAAACAAATACCTATTTGATTCGTTCTAGGTCCAAAAAACTACTTGTTTGATTCGTTCTAGGTCTAAAACAACTACCTTTTTGATTCGTTCTAGGTCCAAAACAACTACCTGTTTGATTAGTTCTAGGTCGAAAACAACTACCTGTTTGACTCGTTCTAGGTCCAAAACAATTACCTGTTTGATTCGTTCTAGGTCCAAAACAACTACCTGTTTGGTTCTTCTATCCATCATGAAACAGAAACAGCTAAAGAATTATGTTGTAATTCCGTACCCTATCAACAGTGTTGTTTATATTATTAGCTGCTTTATATTATCACCACATACAGCATTTGTACATTTGTGGTATCTATTTTAGATGTGGGATATCACCACATACAGCATTTGTACATTTGTGTTATCTATTTTAGATGTGAGATATCACCACATAAAGCATTTGTACATTTGTGTTATCTATTTTAGATGTGATATTTCACAACATACAACATTTGTACAATTGTGTTATCTATTTTAGATGTGAGATATCATCACATACAACATTTTGACATTTGTGTTATCGATTTTAGATGTGAGATATCACCACATCCAACATTTGGACATTTTTTGTTATGTGTTTTAGAATTAAGATATCACCACTTACATATTTCTATCTACAGGACTTTACCTTGTATGAGAATTAGAATAAAAGGAGATAAATTGAAGAGACCTACCTGATGCTTTTGATCATCCCTTTGAGATTTGAAAGGATTGTGACCAAGCTGATCAGCATTTATGAAAACCATTTTCTCTGTTAGCTACTGCAGCTTACATACATCATCTTGTAAATACATCAGAAATAGCATTTCAAATATTGTATACCAACATGGATATATTTAAAAAAAAATAAAAAATACTAGTACCATATTAAGTAGGCTGTTAGTAATCCGATATAAAGTGGGGACTGTAGTTATAAGCTTTCTTCAACTCTTATATGTAGGGTAGTTAGTTCATCAGCATATAATCTGTTTTTCCTAAAACCCGCTTGTTCATCTCTCAAATGTTTCTTTATGGCTTCTTTTAAACTCTCCACAATGATTCTGCTTAGTATTTGTTGTGTGTCTGGTACTGATAGCTTAATTCCCTGTAATGTGTGCACTCATGTAAACTTCCTTTCTTTGGTAGTTTGATCATTTAACCTTCTTGTCTTTATGTCTTTCTTCCCTTTCATATATTTTGAGTTATTAAGTTATTTCAGGATCAGCATCACTGCACTTCGAACATGTCCATAGGTGCTCAGATCCCTCCTCAGCAAGTCTCGCAGTGTCCAGCGACTGACGACTCCAGTTCTGTGTTGGTTGATAAGTCTTCTTATACGGCCACTAAGTTTCTCATTTCTGGCTGTGCCCATCTTAACTCCCAGCACTTTCTTCCGAAGGAGTGACGTGGACCTTAGGTTGTCGAAGGCCTGTGTCCTTCCCAATTACCGGAGGGCATTGATGATGTCCGCCCGATCCATTGGTTGACCGTTCTTATCAATAGCGGAGCTAGCCAACCTGTCCGCTCTTTCATAATTCCCCGTACTCCCGCGTGTCCTGGGACGTAGACAAAGGTGAACTTACGTATTTTGTATTTCTGCAATGTCTGTACCCATTGCATACGTACAGAGCCCGCCTCCACTTTTCTTATCATGCTCATCGGATTACTCAGTATACGTGCGTGGGTGTAGTCTTGTGACTCTAACCAGATGAATGCCCTGGTCACTGCCATCACTTCCATCGTCATGCTACTTGTGGTCATAACGTATGCACCACTGTCCTCCTTGACTATTCTGCGTGCCGAGCGTGCTGTAAATGCCCATGCACTTCTTTGGTGTCGTCTTACAGATCCGTCTGTATAGATGACTGCATTTTTTTATCGGTGTTATCCCAGATGAGACCGTTAACCACGACCGGGTTCTGTTCCCTACATTTCCTGTCGAGTATGACAATACACGAGAAAGTCCCTTGAATGACGTAGGCACCGGTATCCACTCCTCACCAACGCTGATATTGGTAAGCCACAGACCTGTTTGATGACAACTTCTGCTCGGCCCACCCATGATTTGCCTCTTTTTAGCCTGACACCTTTCTTTGTGTTGAGCTCGTGGTGCAATGGATACTCTTTATCTGCACTTATCTTCCGGTATGCTCGTGCCTTCCAGATCTTGATCCTGTCATGCATAGGTGGAAAGTCAAGAAGATATCTCATTGCTACACAGGGAGTGTCCCTCGTACACCCCAAGATAATGCGCATGGCTTCATTCTGTATTTTCTCCAGCCTGTCAATTTGCGTCTTACTGACTGTAAGAACTGTCATTGCATACTCCATTGGTGCGAGGACTAGTCTCTGGAACAGAAGAGTAAGTAGCCTCTGCTTGATGCTGGCAGCTGCCATGACCTTCAAGGCGGCCAATCCTTTGCGGTATTTTGTTATCACAAGGTTGACGTGGTCTCGAAAACACAGGCTGCGATCAAACTTAACTGCGAGGTATGTCATGACCCTGTCTCTGGTCACCTCATCAGCTACCATTTGTACCACCGGTGTTTCCGTGTTAACGATATGATTGTTAAGGGAGAACCATGCAATTAATGCTTTATTAGTATTAGCCAATGCACCTGATACTCCACACCAGGAAGAGATGCGATCGAGTTCGCTTTGCAGTGTGGAGGCGATTTCACTTCTGTCTCTTCCCTGTCGATATAACAGAATATCAGCAAAAGTCATAGTTCTTCCCCTTCCATCCAGCTGTTGTTCCGTGATCGTTATTGTGTACACGTTAAATAGAACGTCATATATTTTCTCTAGTAGATTATGTAACATCTTGATAGATGTATAAATATATGCTTCGGTGGCTTCTGGCGGAATTTCATCTTGTCCTGTGGCTTTACCACTTTTTAATAGCTTGGTGGCTTTCATTATTTCTGCCATGTTTGGCTTTCTAGATAGATATTTTAGGAAACAAATTAATTACTTCAATTATACATATTTTCATATCGTGCATGTTTATATTTGGCTAGTACATCAGTAAATGAAAATGGTTTAATTCCATGTATTAAAAAGATATGTGTACCAAAACTCTTCAAAATTTATCAATTTGTAGAAAATCAGCAACTATTTTGATCTGCCTTATGCAAAACCAGATATAACTTTTTTAAAGACAAACAGTCAACTTTGATCACTCCAATAGTTTTACATTAAAACAGGACATTTATTTAGCAAGTAAACTAGTATAAATCAGTCAATCCTGGTGGCTATTGCATCCGATGCTACTCCAGATTGATCTTAGACACATGATAGTGGAACATGACATACGTCTTCTGATTATACGGTGAATTGTGACGTCATTCTTACAATGGAAGGTGGCTCTCAGATATGGCAGCTGGTCATCTGAGCCGATAGACGTTAGTCCGGGACTACTTCAAAGCTCTCCGCTGTGACCAGTTATTTTCAATGTGTACAATTTGATGGTTACGGCTCAACTACTGACTGGAAAGGGGAAAACACTATCCTTCGCAGATGAGATGAAGTATCGACAGGACAAGGGTAGAAATGAGATTAGTAAATATCTACAAATGCAACATTTATAATGTTTGTAGTCTGAACTAATTGAAAATATTGCCTTTGTTGCCTGAAGTAGTTTTAGGCTCTGGAACGTAATCAGGTTTATATTTTAGCTGCTGGGTTTCATAAGGAGCCTGTGACAGTGCAGGGAAATCCACTGTTTCGCTGGCTGAAAAGTCGGCGAACGGAGTCCGAAACCCGCGGTAGACCTAAAGGATTTCTTTCTGTCGAGAGTGAAATAAAAATGCTGAGTCTCACACGTCGTGGTGAAGATCCTTGACCATGCGGTCTCACACGTCGTGGTGAAGATCCTTGACCATGCTGAGTCTCACACGTCGTGGTG
Source organism: Megaustenia siamemsis (assembly GCA_032433765.1). Classification (NCBI taxonomy): domain Eukaryota; kingdom Metazoa; phylum Mollusca; class Gastropoda; order Stylommatophora; family Ariophantidae; genus Megaustenia; species Megaustenia siamemsis. The sequence goes on along the minus strand of JAVIAB010000024.1, from coordinate 71,078,840 downwards.
AAGATCCTTGACCATGCGGTCTCACACGTCGTGGTGAAGATCCTTGACCATGCGGTCTCACACGTCGTGGTGAAGATCCTTGACCATGCGGTCTCACACGTCGTGGTGAAGATCCTTGACCATGCGGTCTCACACGTCGTGGTGAAGATCCTTGACCATGCGGTCTCACACGTCGTGGTGAAGATCCTTGACCATGCGGTCTCACACGTCGTGGTGAAGATCCTTGACCATGCTGAGTCTCACACGTCGTGGTGAAGATCTTTGACCATGCGGTCTCACACGTCGTGGTGAAGATCCTTGACCATGCGGTCTCACACGTCGTGGTGAAGATCTTTGACCATGCGGTCTCACACGTCGTGGTGAAGATCCTTGACCATGCTGAGTCTCACACGTCGTGGTGAAGATCCTTGACCATGCTGAGTCTCACACGTCGTGGTGAAGATCCTTGACCATGCGGTCTCACACGTCGTGGTGAAGATCCTTGACCATGCGGTCTCACACGTCGTGGTGAAGATCCTTGACCATGCGGTCTCACACGTCGTGGTGAAGATCCTTGACCATGCGGTCTCACACGTCGTGGTGAAGATCCTTGACCATGCGGTCTCACACGTCGTGGTGAAGATCCTTGACCATGCGGCCTTTATCCCTCTGGTCCTGTCGTGACCACTTCGATATAAACCAGCAATGGTAATATGTGTCGTAAAGATAGTTTACATCATTTTGATATTTGTTTTAATGTTTTAGATGTGCATGGTCACGACATACATCATTTGTATGATTATGTTCATATTTTAGATGTGAATGGTCACGACATACATCATTTGTACGATTATGTTCATATTTTAGATGTGAGAAATCACCACTTACATATTTCGATCCCTAAAACGGACAAACGTACGTTAACACTTTTCTTTGTTAGAAAAACAACAAATAAGATGAGCGACTGTCTAACGCTTTTGATCATCCCTTTGAGATTTGAAGGATTGTGACCAAGCTGATCATCATTTATGAAGACCATTTTCTCTGTTAGCTACTGCAGCTTACATACATCATCTTGCAAATACATCAGAAATAGCATTTCAAATATTGTATACCAACATAGATTGATTTTTAAAAATAGAAAAATACTAGTGCCAAACTGATGAGAAAGGAGTATCAGGACATTGAAGAAGATTTATCTCTGAATTTTTATAGACATTGAACTTTTATAGACATGTCTAGCAACAGAACTTACATAAACATGTCTAGCAAGAGAACTTGTTAGAAAGTGTGGGACAACAGTCTCCGGGCTTCTAATTGTACTGGTAACCTGATTATATTATATCTAATTATATATCTAATTGTGTTTGATATTTAACGTGCAAATAGGCGGCTGTAGTAGTGATCCGATGGAGAGATTGGCAAACATTTTTTAGCAGGAGAACAGAGAAGGCAGCACTAGATGTGTGGTGAGCTGTAAATGTTAAATCCTTGAATGTTAATGATTGTTGAAGGTAACTACAGTCCACTATAAATAGATAGTGAGTTATATTAATTTGTGGCACTCCGATCTAGTGATCTAATAATGGCTTGTGTTGTGGGTTTTGCCTACTTCTTGGCCAGACACGATCAGTTCAACCTCAGGCTGTCTTCCAGGTTATATTGGACCGCGTAAAGGAGTAAAGGCATTGAGATACACCAAGAAGATGCAGAGACATGCGAAGCTGTTGATAATGACAATTTAAAAAAAAAATAAGAAAGTGGTAAGGTAAAAGCTTTACGTAGGTGAGTAACAAAACAAAATTCAACGTTTCGGCCAAGTAGGTCTTCAGCACAACAACACAAAAATAAATATATGGATATATACACAAATCAAACTACATGTCGGTAATGTGCTAGATACTCAAGAAAGGAAATAAAGGTCGCTTCTCTGGGGTCCAGAGCTTGGTCAACTTCTGAATGAACTAAAATAAGTGGTCGGGCTGACCAACTATATATCCCACTGACCAGGCAGTCAGGTGAGAATTCAAAAGGAAGAAGGAAGGTTCTAAAAATATGGGGAGGTGAGTACAAGATACTTATAAACTGTGTATATTTAACGGTGGGTGTGCATACCGAACAAATGTGCTAAAAAGGATGTGTACATTGGACCGCAGTTGTCATGAACAAAAAATGAAAGTGAAAACTACTTTTGGCTGGAGCCAATAAGCATGCGATCAAAGGCCGACGTATGGGTGGCGAATTAATTATGTTCATGAATGAATACGTGTGTCTTCCTATATACACTGTGTTTACTTTATATACTGTGTGTCTTCCTTTATACACTGTGTTTACTTTATATACTGTGTGTCTTCCTATATACACTGTGTTTACTTTATATACTGTGTGTCTTCCTATATACACTGTGTTTCCTTTATATACTGTGTGTCTTCCTTTATACACTGTGTTTACTTTATATACTGTGTGTCTTCCTTTATACACTGTGTTTACTTTATATACTGTGTGTCTTCCTATATACACTGTGTTTACTTTATATACTGTGTGTCTTCCTATATACACTGTGTTTACTTTATATACTGTGTTTACTTTATATACTGTGTGTTTCCTTTATATACTGTGTGTCTTCCTATATACACTGTGTTTACTTTATATACTGTGTGTCTTCCCATATACACTGTGTTTACTTATATACTGTGTGTCTTCCTTTATACACTGTGTTTACTTTATATACTGTGTGTCTTCCTATATACACTGTGTTTACTTTATATACTGTGTGTCTTCCTATATACACTGTGTTTACTTTATATACTGTGTGTCTTCCTTTATACACTGTGTGTTTACTTTATATACTGTGTCTTCCTATATACACTGTGTGTCTTCCTTTATATACTGTGTGTCTTCCTATATACACTGTGTTTCCTTTATATACAGTGTGTTTCCTTTATATACTGTGTCTTCCTATATACACTGTGTGTCTTCCTTTATACACTGTGTTTCGTTTATATACCGTGTGTTTCCTTTATATACTGTGTCTTCCTATATACACTGTGTGTTTACTTTATATACTGTGCGTCTTCCTTTATACACTGTGTTTCCTTTATATACTGTGTGTCTTCCTTTATACACTGTGTTTCCTTTATATACTGTGTGTTTACTTTATATACTGTGTGTCTTCCTTTATACACTGTGTTTCCTTTATATACTGTGTGTTTACTTTATATACTGTGTGTCTTCCTTTATACACTGTGTTTCCTTTATATACTGTGTGTTTACTTTATATACTGTGTGTCTTCCTATATACACTGTGTTTACTTTATATACTGTGTGTCTTCCTTTATACACTGTGTTTACTTTATATACTGTGTGTTTACTTTATATACTGTGTTTCCTTATATACTGTGTGTTTCCTTTATATACTGTGTGTCTTCCTTTATATACTGTGTGTCTTCTTTATACACTGTGTTTACTTTATATACTGTGTGTTTACTTTATATACTGTGTGTTTCCTTTATATACTGTGTGTCTTCCTTTATACACTGTGTTTACTTTATATACTGTGTGTTTCCTTATATACTGTGTGTCTTCCTTTATACACTGTGTTTACTTTATATACTGTGTGTTTCCTTTATATACTGTGTGTTTCCTTTATATACTGTGTGTTTCCTTTATATACTGTGTGTCTTCCTTTATACACTGTGTTTCCTTTATATACTGTGTGTTCCTTTATATACTGTGTGTTTCCTTTATATACTGTGTGTTTCCTTTATGCGCCGTGTTTTCTTTATATACCGTGTGTCTTCCTTTATATACCACGTTCTTTCCTTTATATATATATATATATATATATATATATATATATATATATATATATACATATATTACTATCTACCATTACGTATGCACGTGAGAGCTGGAAAACAAGAGGCATAGAAACAAAGTTGAACTCATTCGAAAATAAATGTCTAAGGAAAATACGTGGTATAGCGTGGAACGAATTCAAAACAAACGAGGAAATTAGTGAAATCGCCAATCAACCACTAATATCTTCAGTAATAAAGAAAGGACGATGGTCATATGTTGGACATGTGATGAGAAGAGATAATAACCGAATAGCAAAGCAAGCCCTCATGTGGGAAACAACAGGTAACAGGAAAAGAGGCCGACCCAAAGAGACACTGAGAAGAACATTGATCAGAGAGGCAATAGCAGCATGAATAGACACCCTCAATGAGATAGAGTTGCTTGCACAGAATAGAGACAATTGGCGAGATTTGATAAAATATCTTTAGAAGGATTGAAAACTGCTAAAATTAAAATTTAGATAAGAGAAAGAGTGTATGGGTCTATGCTCTGTGGACCTTTTACGGATCGAAAGGTGTGTATATATATATATATATATATATATATATATATATATATATATATATATATATATAAATATATATATGGTAAAAAAAAAAGTAAAGTGCCCGCGTCACGCCAAGTGGCGTATAGGGAATATGGTGTTAGTGACCATAAATTGTACAGACCTTCGGCACATGATTTTTGGGGTAATGTGGTCTGTATTACGCCCGTGCCGCTTCACTTTCCCAGACAAAAATCCAGTACCCATTAAAGGCTTGGTGAACCCGAAAGCCGTCGGTTGGGATCGAACCCTACCTCTTGTCCTTTGTAGTCCAGTTCACTAACCACTGAGCTATCGGGCTCCTATATATATATATATATATATATATAAACACACACACCGTGTATAATTTAGTTTTAACTCATTTGGAAGTTAATGAAACTACTTCACTACATGTAATTTAATGCGCTTCTCCCAGACAGATCTTTTAAAAAAAAACAATTACGGAAAATAATAAATTATCAATAAAAACACACATAAATAAATGTATGGATTGTAATTGTGCCAGGATAACGGAACAGCCTGGTTCATTTTTAGGTTGTCTATACAGTTTGACACATCACAACAAGCGCTTTGCTTTACAGTAAAATACAAACTTATTGTGGCACCACTTAATACTGAATTCGTCATACATTCTGACACCCTTATCGCGCCTAAATTTCATTGTTTTCATAAAATGTCGAACACGGAAGCAAATTAGTTACACAATTAAAGGCAAGGTACCGCTGGGCGCATTTATTCTAATATTTACAGTATGAGATAGTCACCGTTCTGCCCTCTCCGATGTAAAAATAAATGGTGTACATGGCAGTGGCATAGCCGATAAGCTCAATGACAGCTCTGGCATTGAGTGTGAGCTTTTTTCATGATTTCAAGAATCAATCTACATATGTCTATTTATCTGACATATAACATATTAGATATGAATTTTTCAGATAATTGAACAAGGTGTTAGATTTCACCAATACCAAGATGATACAAGACATGAAAAAAATATTATTTAATGGCGGTTCACACTAATCAAATTGGGAGTAGTGCCCATGTCGGCGATAAGTACGTGGCCGAAATCGACATGGGCCACAGTGCGTCGTAACGTGCGGACAGAGATTATTAAGCGAAGATGAAGAGAATGAGTGGGACAATGACTTATATATTGAGAAACTGAGGAGTCTAAAGATAGAAAAGGGGTCTGGTCAATCCAGAGAGCTTGGTGGGAAAAGTCGATATATATAAACAAAATCAACACATAACAGGAACAGTCAGTCTGCATACGCTTCGAGAAATGCTGGACGGGTGGCGGAGCGGATATAGGGATGACCTGACTGCAAAGAAACTGATTCCATGAATAGAATAAAGTAGAATTTTTTTAAGAAAGTAAAGAGCCCCCGTCACGCTAAGTGGCGTATAGGGAATATGGTGTTAGTGATCATAAATTTTACAGACCTTCGGCACTTGATTTTTGGGGTAATGTGGTCGGTATTACGCCCGTGCCGCTTTACTTTCCAGAAAAAAATCCGGTACCCATTTACGACTGGGTGAACCCGGAAGCCATCGGTTGGGATCGAACCCTACCCCTTGTCCTTTGTAGTCCAGTTCACTAACCACTGAGCTGTCGCGGCTCCAAATAAAGTAGAATAGAATGGGACAGATAAAATACAAAGTGAGAAATATCAATTATGTTTATACAGTATATATACTTTTGGCATTGAAGTGATCACAGACAAATGCAACGACATCCACGGTACATGATACATACCAAATGAACTAAAAACATCAAATTTCATCGCACTGTCTAAAAAGAATGATACAGTTGAATCCAATGATTTTAGAACAATAAGCTTAATGAGCCAGGTAACAAAAATCTTGCTACAAATTATACAAGGAAGGATTCAGAGTAAGATCAAAATGGAATTAGAACAACAATTTGGATTTAGGAAAAACCAGTGTGACAAAAGAAGCCATATTATGCATGTGAACATTGATTGAAAAGTACACAGAAGTAAACAAACCAATTTATGTCTGCTTCATAGGCTACACCAAAGCTTTTGATAGAGTACACCACAAACAACTTATAGAATGCCTAGAAGAGATACATCTAGATGACATGGACATACGACTAATATGCAATCTATACTGAGAGCAAACAGCAATAATAAAATATAACAAAGAGAACACTACACTCATTGATATAAAAAAAAGGAGTAAGACAAGGATGCATCCTATCACCAGGCTTGTTCAATCTATACACTGAGCAAATCTTTAAATGCATCATAGAGATGTCAGGCTTAAACATTAATGGAAAGGGGGACTCGGTAGCCGAGTTGGGAAACCACCCGACTGGACTACCGACGTTCGGACAACCTGTGCTCGATTCCCGCTGGGAGCAGTGTGAATTGTAATCGTGGTTGGAAAAAAAAAATACCCCCACGGTCGACCCAGCCGTTGGCAGAAATGGGTACCAGGGTATTATCCTGGGAAGGTGAGGAATGTCGCCTCGCATCGTGAGTTTCGATGCTTGAGGCTACACTATGCAGAAATCTCCAAACGTTTCTGGATAGGCGGCCGAGCACATATGGGTGGAAACTGGCGTGCTAAGACGCCGGTTCAAGTCTCGTACTTTACCTTTACCTTTACATTAATGGAAAGATAATCAATAACCTAAGATATGCTGATGATACTGTATTACTAGTAGAAAATCCTAAAGATCTATAACAATTACTTCGTGAAATAAACTTAACAAACAAAAATATATATATATATATTATTATATAATAGCAAAAAGACTTAAGCCATGATCATAAACAAAGATAATATTCAAAACCTTCAAGTGGATATCATAGTTGAAGAAATAGACCTGGAGACAGTTCAGAGCTACAACTACCTTGGGAATATTATAACCAGTGATGGAAAATGTAAAACTGAAATAAACAAAATTAAAGGAATGGCAAAAAGTAATTTTAATGTCATGAAAAACATAGTAACATCAAATCAAATAACACCTGGATAAGAACTAAGAATAGCAAAATCTGAAATATGGATTTATAGAAGAATAGGATGAAAAGAAAACAAAAATCAAATGATGAAGTTAACTAAAAATGAAAAGAGAACTACTAAACACAATTCACAAACAAGACAAATTAGATTTTTGGGGCATGTTAAAAGACATAGCAGCCTACTACCTATAGTGTTATATTATAATAGCCAGTAGTGTTCAAGAGAATTAGAGTTAAACGACACGAGCAGATAGAATAGAGTAAAGATAGATTGGAGAATTGTTCAGTGGGAAACAGTTCCCAAATATTAAGTTCGCATAGTTAAGTGCGTGAGAGCCTAGGGCCCAGTGGCGAGTAACATTGCTACTGGGCAGTATGATCGACCATACGGCACAGACAGTTGGTCATGTAAATTATTTGTACATATGTTGGAACAAGGCGCCCATATGTTGGAATAAGGCGCCCATATGTTGGGTCAGTGAATAAAGACTTGTTCGCCTCAAAATGGTCTGGTGTTATGTGTTCTAACAGTCAGCTGATCACGCCAGGCGGAGCGACAATTGGAAAAGAAAAAAGTCGCGGGCCCAGCTCAACGAAGTACTATACTTAACCACAGGACACGGTTGTAGACGTGTCGATTCCCAAGCAAGCGATCTCGTGAATGTCCGAGTATCCAGGTTTAACAAGATCAGGGCTACGGGTGACGTGTGAGGGCGAGTCACCATTCATCAAATTGCACTACCAGAGACCTGGGAAGTAAACATGTCCAGCGGTCCCATTCAGAAATAGCGCCACCACCAGGTAACGTTAACGGAAGGGGCGGGCTGCCGGTCGCAATTGGTGACGGGTCAATCAGCTGATGACAGTGTTACCAGGGTATTCCTCCATCAACAGGTTCTCGGTAACAATATCACCGTCTAAGAATTGAATGCCATCGAATTACACCATTCTAACAGAAGCAAGAAAGTTAAAGCATTCCTAATAATATACAATAAATAAACCATTTCGGGGACAAAGGATATACGAGATTGTTCATCATTCCAACGCTAAATCCTTAGAGTGAAACCTGCGGTTTACTTGGCACAATGATCTACATAAATGAGCTGAAAGTAATCGGTGCGGAACAAATACAACGACGCGTTTATTGAACATGTCTCAATGTTATCACGCAGTATGCATATCCATTTCACAACGCAGGAAGGTCGCATAAACACCGCCAACTCACAAGAAATTGACCGCTGCCAGCCACACGAACTCCGTAGCACCGGAGCGCAACCGTAATGTGGAACATCCGGTGGCTTTAACGCAGCAATCTACATTAGAGAGCTTAATAACTCTTTTCACCATCTTGGAACCAGAAGTTGACTCCGTACTCAGTAGACAACCACTGCTGATTCGGCTTGGCTTCCCAACTCTATAAAGCTTCTCGTTAAACTTTTATTAATTTAGTTTGGAAAGTTATAAGGCACATACTGCTGGTAGAACTGATTCTGGCTAAAACCGTATGTGATGTGGTGTCGTACAGCATATTTAAATCTCACTCAACTTTAAAATCCGTCTTTAGACACCAGACAAGGTGTATGTAAATCTTAACAACTCTCTAACTCGCGTGAACGAAATAACCAATCAGAATGCAGCTTTAAATTAAGTTGGTACCACAAACATATTGACGTCACAACTATACATAGCGGGTATTCTTCTTCATCTACGCAAGCGTCAGTAGAAAGGTATCGCTTACGCATCGGAAAGGCGATTATGTAAACAAGGATCGGAAAGGCGATTATGTAAACGAGGATCGGAAAGGTGATTATGTAAACGAGGATCGGAAAGGTGATTATGTAAACGAGGATCGGAAAGGTGATTATGTAAACGAGGATCGGAAAGGCGATTATGTAAACGAGGATCGGAAAGGCGATTATGTAAACGAGGATCGGAAAGGCGATTATGTAAACGAGGATCGGAAAGGCGATTATGTAAACGAGGATCGGAAAGGTGATTATGTAAACGAGGATCGGAAAGGTGATTATGTAAACGAGGATCGGAAAGGCGATTATGTAAACGAGGATCGGAAAGGCGATTATGTAAACGAGGATCGGAAAGGCGATTATGTAAACGAGGATCGGAAAGGTGATTATGTAAACGAGGATCGGAAAGGCGATTATGTAAACGAGGATTGGAAAGGCGATTATGTAAACGAGGATCGGAAAGGTGATTATGTAAACGAGGATCGGAAAGGTGATTATGTAAACGAGGATCGGAAAGGTGATTATGTAAACGAGGATTCAAACGCAGCCTAGCACTTCCCAATCGATCTAGCTAATTTAAAAAAGAGTACTGGCTCACTGATTTGGAGAAAAGTCAAGTACAGGCCTCGTCACATATAAGTACTATTACGCTTTGTTGACAACGGTCTAGTGAAAATATACCGTCATCTTGTATTCACTAGAATGAAAAATCATTAATGAGTGTCGCTCAAAATGAGCCAGAAACGAGAAACTTAGTGGGCGTGTAAGAAGACTAATCAACTAACACCGAACTTGAGTCGTCAGTCGCTGGACAATTCGAGACTTGCTGAGGATGGTAACTGAACACATATGGAAATGTTCGTAGTGCAATGATGATGACCTGTTAATAACTCAATTAATACTATTATTTAGTTTGGTGAAATAATTTACTTCCATGTTGAGTCAGGGGACATTACTACCGCAGTGACCAAATTTTCTTAAAGTTTATTGACTCTACTTACATCCTGTTTCGGCTGTATATGTTCGCTCGTGCAGACTTCATCTACGTAATCGGGCATCGACCGACATCTGCAACGAAGTCTCCGGCTATTCACTTTTGTAAGCCACCTGATCTCGGCTATATATAGTATCCGTAGGATAAACACTTGCCATATTAAAAACAAACAATAAATACTGTCTTTAATGCTTTCATGAGATTTGGCAAAAACTACAATCACTTAGACACTTAAGAAAGATCTATCTATCTATTGACCTTTCGAGCCGTAACCGGCCCATAGGGCGTAGACCAAGATACACCTTCTCCTATCTGAATTTTTGTCTTCCTCTTTTTCTCTTACCTGTTGTTTCCCATATGAGGGCTTGCTTTGCTATTCGGTTATTATCTCTTCTCATCACATGTCCAACATATGACCATCGTCTTTTCTTTATTACTGAAGATATTAGTGGTTGATTGGTGATTTCTCTAATTTCCTCGTTTGTTTTGAATTCGTTCCACGCTATACCAAGTATTTTCCTTAGACATTATTTTCGAATGCGTTCAACTTTGTTTCTGTGTCTCTTGTTGTTTTCAGCTTTCACATGCATACGTAAGGGTTGATAGTACATTTGATTTGAATAGTCTAAGTTTTGTGTTTGTGCTGATGAGTTTGATGTCCACAACTTTTCAAGGCTTCTGAAAGACATTGCTGCTTTAGCTATTCTGATTCTAATTTCTTTGCTTGTATCCCTTTCTCGATCAATGCGACTTCCAAGATAGATAAAGTGATCGATCTCTTCTATTGGTTTGTTTTCCATGTATATTTTGTCACCTGTTGGAATTAAACGTTTCATGACTTTAGAGAAGAAAGATACTTTCCATTAAATGAAATGAATTCAAGACTTATGCTGAAATAAGAGAAATGGCCATGTATCTATTTCTCTACTACTATTAAGAAAAGTAGATGGGCATGTGTTTAGAGAAAAACCAGCAGAGAATTACTAAGCAGCTCTCAAATGGGAAACATCAGGTCAGAGAAAAAGAGGATGGCCTCGAGAAATACTGCAAAGAACTTTAACAAAGGAAGCACGGTTGGCAGGCATAGACTCTCTTTATAATCGAACAGCTCAGCCAGAATAGAGATAAATGGCGGGAGACTCGACAAATCCTATGTACCGTCTAACAACAACTGGAAGGATCAAAAATATATTCAGGATTTGCTTGCTTGTGTTCGCTCGATGACTTGAGTATTCTAGAGTATTCTAGAAGACTATAGAATTCCTCTTCATCATCCGCCCTTAAAAGGGCATCAAGTGGGCGTGTCTGCGTTGTGTTGTGGTTTGCAGTATAACTGTGATATTTGCGCCTTTCGGTCCAACACATCCGACTTCAGAACGACATTTTTGAGTACCGGGTTGTCTTCCTTCTTCGATCCCTGCTCGCTTGGCCAGATTAGACAGGATAAGTCTGTTACTAGAGGCATCGCGGAGAAGTGGAGCAGGGTCAGGATGGTTCTGGTTCACCGACCTGGCGCAAGCCATCAGCTGTGGATTCAGGATTTGACCTTCTTTATTTAGTAACAAAGCAAACCGTGATGTTATTTAAGACATTTGAACTAAGAAGATCCTGTCACTGGTGACAAGTGGGTTTATCTTATTGTCCTTGGAGAATCGTGTTACGGCCTGAAGTAATGTTGACTAGCTCCACGTGCACAACTTAAGGTGGGTTGAAATTACGCAGTAAAATTGAGGCAGAATATCAACAATTGTGTTGGAGTGTCGCTCTCTAGTGCGAAAGACACATTTTTCCCCCCACAAACATCAGCCCTATGTCAACACAATTCAGCCGAGTGCAAGTCTATTTTAGCTGTCTGAGTGGGACACGACATGTTATGTTAATTAAATGACCGATATAATTTCACTAAACCATACACAGAAGTTTGATTTCATCTCAAATTGGTATTTCACTTACAAACTTGCACATTTTGCTGAATTTATGGAAGAGGTTGTCCTGAGACTACACATACTCATCATTATCATCGTTATCATCATCATCATCATCATCATCATCATCATCACGTACCATGTCTGCTGACGTAGGTCATCATGTCTCTCCACAACTTTCAATCTCGACAGTTACTTATCATTTCTTTTGGTAACCTTCTGCCAAGCCATTCTCTTAAGCTATGTGGTATTTTTTTCTCTTTACAATCCTCTATCTTTTCGTCCCTCAATTTGCTTAGTTGCTACAATATATTCCAGCTGTTCTTTTCTCATTACATGGCCAAAAAATGATGATTGTTTCTTCCTAGTTTTGGAAATTAGCTCTCTTTTTGCTTTGGCCTCTTTCAGAACGTTTCCGTTACTCTTGTTAGCTGTCCATGGTATTCTCAACATTCTTCTGTGAAACCACATTTTTACAGCCACCAGTGATTTTCTTGTCTCTTGTCTTATTGTCCGTGATTCACATCCGCAATCTACATATTTTTAAAACTGGATATTTATGGATTTGATTTTAATTTGTAACACACACACACACACACACACACACACACACACACACGCACACGCACACGCACACGCACACGCACACGCACACGCACACGCACACACACACACACACGTAAAATTGTTTAACTAAAGCCAATATTTATGTATGAAAGATATTTTTAGTAGTTTATGCCGCTTATGCTGTTAACAAAAAGATCAAATATTCCCAAATCTGAGAGTTTTGTGGTAGCGATATTCCATTTTTTAAACTACAAATGTCTTTTCATTTATTTTAATTTGAAATACAGTCTCTTGTAATCACTTTTAATGTATAAATAGAGTGTTCTGTATTTTTGCTTCCTGGAGAGACACAAATGAGCACATCAACTGCAGTATCAGTGACAAACAACTGTGTCTAAAGTCCCGAGTACATACTTTTGTTGCAAAACCAGCCACATTCCCATCAGAATGAAAATGATCACCATCACAGATCGCACACGACGGCAGCGAGAAATTAGAAAAGAATCATCTAGTATAGTCCTAGTTTAGGGACATAATTATTTTAGTTAGGAAGAGTTGTATCCCCTTGAATAACATTGCACGTTATTCGATGGTTCTCTAATCTGTCATTAACCCTAACCAAAAAAATAAAATAATTTGAGTCAGTTATGAACATAGAGATCATTTTAGTATTTGAAAACCACGGTATTTTTTCTTGTGACGCTAACTTAGAGGAGATCACTTTAATTTATGTCCATAAACTAGGACAATAAGAGTGAAAATGAGTTACAAGAAATGTTAGACATTATAGTGAAAGAAAGCAAAAATATAGGACTCAGCCTTAACAGCAGAAAGACAGAGGTAATGGTAACAACAAAGAAAAATACATCACCTCGGTGCAAAATAAAGACAAGTGGAACAATATTCATCATCGTCATTGAGTGCCGTCTCCGCAATGAAGGTTGGCTACCATGGAGCGCCATTCTGCTCTATCTCTTGCTTTGATGGTGCAGGTTGTCATCGGTTGATTTGTCCATCTTTGATGTTACTCGTCCATGTTAATCTTGGTCTGCCTCTGCCTCTTTTATCTTGTATTTTCCCCTCCAGGATTACTTTCAGTAGGCTGTTGTGTCTTTTAACATGGCCCAAAAATCGCATTTGTCTTGTTCTAATTGTGTTGAAAAGTTCTCTTTTCATTTTAGTTGTTTTAAGACTTCATCGTTTGTTTTCTTTTCCTTCCATCCAATTCTACCTATTCTTCTATATATCCACATTTCAAAGGCTTCAATTCTCTGTTCTGTTTTCTTGTCTAATGTCCATGTTTCAGCACCACATAGGAATATTGAGAAGATGTAACATTTTGCTATTCTTAGTTTTAGCTCTGGTGTTATTTGTTTGATGTTAGTGTAGTGTTAGTGTGGGGCGTGTGTGGAGTGTAGTGGAACAATATTAAAACATGCAAATGAATTTAAATATTTGGGAACTTTGTTAACCTCAGATGGTAGGTACATAACAGAGGTGAGAACCTACGCCAGCAGGTACTTGATGATGATGATTAAACCAGGACTTTACCCATCATCTTATAATATGAATTGTCTGTTAATTAAGTACCGGGGGGGGGGGGAATACTAGTGCAACATAAAAAACCAACTAAAGATACGGGAGTTACTCAGTACTTTTGTTTACATTTGAATGAACGTAGACAGGTGACAAGATACCATCAGGAATGTAGTCATTTAGATAACACACCTGAAGATATTATTTTATCAGTTCCAAGCACAGTTTTATCAGGTCTGCAGTCGCCGACTGTTCAGCATCGAGGCCAACAGGCAGAATTTGGAGTTGGAAAGGCCAAGTGCTAAAATAGAAGACCAGAGATCGTTACAAGAACAGCCGATGCTCAGATTCTTTAAGAAGGCGAATATGACGCAGGGTTTGTTTTAGGGCGAAGCCGTGTGGGGTGTGTGTGTGGGGTGTGTGTGTGTGGGGTGTGTGTGTGGGGGGGGGTGTGGGGGGGTGGGGGGGTGCGTGTGTGTGGGTGTGTGTGTGGGGTGTATGTGTGTGTGGGGTGTGTGGGGTGGGGGGTGTGTGGGGTGTGTGTGGGGTGGGGTGTGTGTGTGGGGGTGGGGGGTGTGGGTGAGGGGAGGCAGGGGAAAGGGGCGGGAGTACAGAGAATTTAAAAAATACCATCCCCCACCCTGGCAGAAAATTATAAAAATCTAATAATTACATTTTTATTACTCGTTATAAAACAATCATATTTATGGGTGTAGTAGGTTTATGAGAATTATAACAATGAACATGGACACAAATTAATATAGGGTGTCTCTTTAATGACTGTGCATTCTTTGTTGTTGAAATAATTACGCACCTAAATTTATCTATGTATGACGTAATAGTTCAAGCACCATTTACGTGTTCATTTAAACATCACTGCTACATGATAGATCTGGCTTATAATGGTGTTAACGATGAAGAAAGAGTATTTATAGTGGAGCATGTGTTCCGTAACGGCGGCAAGTATTCGAATGGGGTTGTTGAACAATTTGTGAATAGATTTCCTGATACACCAGTGCCTCATCGAAATACTGTGAGTAATTTAATAATCAAATTCCAAAACACCGGTAGTGTACATGATGTTAGCCGTCCTGGTAGACCATCTGTTCCTGAAGTAACATCTCTCAACATCCAGGACAGCATTCTAATGAGTCCTGGCAAATCAATAAGAAAGCTGGCTCAACAAGTACACAAATCAAGCAGTACTGTTCATAGAGTTCTGAAAAAAAAATTAAAGTTACATCCGTACAAATTTTCCGTCGTTTCCTCAATTAAAAGAATTAGATCACCAATCCAGAATTAATTATTGTATGTGGGTTGAGAATTTTCTAGCCCAAGAAGGTGAGGAAATCCTTGATTTCACTTTCTTCACAGATGAAGCATGGTTCCATTTGTCTGGGTACGTGAATAGGCAGAATGATCGTCTTTGGAGTGATGAAAATCCACATGCATTGCACCCAGTGCCTCTCCACGATCAGAAAGTAGGAGTGTGGTGTGCAATGAGTCGTCAGCGGATAATCGGCCCAATTTTCTTCTATGACACAATAAATTCAGAAAGGTACAGGATTAACATACTGGAGCGATTCGTAACCCAACTTTCTGAGCCAGAAATTGAAAAAGCTTGGTTTCAACAAGATGGCGCAACTGCTCACACTGCTGTAAAATCACTAGAATTTTTATATGAAATTTTTGCTAATCGTATAATCTCTCGCGGAATTTGGCCTGCACGGTCTCCTGATCTTACTCCCATGGACTACTATCTCTGGGGTGAACTGAAAGGAAAAGTGTACGAAAACAATCCCCACACACTCGATGAGCTGCAGGTTTCAATCGCCAACAACATTAATAATGTTACACAGCCCATACT
Organism: Megaustenia siamemsis; assembly: GCA_032433765.1. Classification (NCBI taxonomy): domain Eukaryota; kingdom Metazoa; phylum Mollusca; class Gastropoda; order Stylommatophora; family Ariophantidae; genus Megaustenia; species Megaustenia siamemsis. The sequence goes on along the minus strand of JAVIAB010000024.1, from coordinate 71,062,829 downwards.
GCGTAAGGTTTTTGACAATATGAAAAAACGTATCATATTTGCCAACTAAAACGTGGTGGATATTTCGAATACCTTTTGTGAATAGTGATGTTATATGTTTAACTTTACCAAAAAAAGGAACAAGCTACAGCAGTACATGATGCGTGATTTACATAAATAAATTGGAACAACTAGATTTTCAAATAATGCACGGTCATTAAAGAAACACACAGCCACAACAACACTCAATTATTTAGAAAGCATATTTGCAAATCGCATTATTTCACGTGGAATCTGGCCTGCTCGTTCACCAGATCTAACACCCCCAGATTATTATCTGTGGGGGGCATTGAAGGGGAAAGTTTATGAAAATAATCCGCAGACAATTAATGACCTAAAGACTGAAATAGTAGACAAGATTAAACAAATATCATCAGACATTATTCTGAAGGTTTTCGCAAATATGGAAAGACGAATCACGACATGTCTTGAGTCCCGTGGTGGACATTTTCAACATATGCTTTAGGCACTTTATTGTGTTAATACCAACATTACCCATTATAAGCTCGCCGATAGCAGTCAAGTATATTTGAATATTTTACAATTTGTGTGACGCATTAGTTAACCGCATTTCTGGTGACGTTTTTCTTCCGAGAGTAGAAATTCACTGCACTGCGACTTTAAAACACCCTGTATTATATGAAATTTTTAGTAACGAAAAATACAGAATTTAGATTTTAAAATCAAGGCTATATTATTTAAGAGACTAAAAAAATGTCTTCTCTTTAAATGTATCAACACACACACACCCCCCACCCCTCTTTTATCACCGATATTAGAAAAATAACCGCCATTAAATAGCCGCCCATTATAAGAAAGAAAACACAGAAGTAGACAAGCGAGAGAACATGTCAGGAGTATGGTGGGAACGGGGAGCACACGAGGGGAGAATGTAGAAGCATCCTTAGTGGATAAGAACGCAACACGTTCAATCAATGAATGACAGGAAACAATCAGTAGAAGAACACGGTCAATCAATGAAGGACAGGAACAATCAGTAGAAGAACACGGTCAATCAATGAAGGACAGGAACAATCAGTAGACGAACACGTTCAATCAATGTAGGACAGGAGCAATCAATAGACGAACACGGTCAATCAATGTAGGACAGGAGCAATCAGTAGACGAACACGTTCAATCAATGGAGGGACAGGAACAATTAGTAGTCATACACGGTCAATCAATGGAGGATAGGAACAATCAGTAGACAAACACGGTTAATCAATGGACAGGAACAATCAGTAGACAAACACGTTCAATCAATGGAGGACAGGAACAATCAGCAGACAAACACGGTTAATCAATGAAGGACAGGAACAATCAGTAGACGAACATGGTCAATCAATGAAGGACAGGAACAATCAGTAAACAAGCACGTTAATCAATGAAGGACATGAACAATCAGTAGACGAACACGGTCAATCAATGTAGGACAAGAACAATCAGTAGACAAACACGTTCAATCAATGTAGGACAGGAACAATCAGCAGACAAACACGGTTAATCAATGGAAGACAGGAACAATCAGTAGACAAACACGGTTAATCAATTTAGGACAGGAACAATCAGTAGACAAACACGGTTAATCAATGAAGGACAGGAACAATCAGTAGACAAACACGGTAATCAATGAAGGACAGGAACAATCAATAAACAAACACGGTTAATCAATGAAGGACAGGAACAATCAGTAGACGAACACGTTCAATCAATGAAGGACAGAAACAATCAGTAGATGAACACGGTCAATCAATGGAAGACAGGAACAATCAGTAGATGAACACGGTCAATCAATGAAGGACAAGAACAATCAGTAGACAAACACGGTCAATCAATGGAGGACAGGAACAATCAGTAGACAAACACGTTCAATCAATGGAGGACAGGAACAATCAGCAGACAAACACGGGTAATCAATGAAGGACATGAACAATCAGTAGACAAACACGGTTAATCAATGAAGGACAGGAACAATCAGTAAACAAACACGGTTAATCAATGAAGGACAGGAACAATCAGTAGACAAATACGGTTAATCAATGAAGGACAGGAACAATCAGTAGACAAACACGTTAATCAATGAAGGACAGGAACAATCAGTAAACAAACACGGTTAATCAATGAAGGACAGAAAACAATTAGTAGACGAACACGTTCAATCAATGAAGGACAGAAACAATCAGTAGACGAACACGGTCAATCAATGAAGACAGGAACAATCAGTAGATGAACACGGTCAATCAATGAAGGACAAGAACAATCAGTAGACAAACACGGTCAATCAATGGAGGACAGGAACAATCAGTAGACAAACACGTTCAATCAATGGAGGACAGGAACAATCAGCAGACAAACACGGTCAATCAATGGAGGACAGGAACAATCAGTAGACAAACACGGTTAATCAATGAAGGACAGGAACAATCAGTAGACAAACACGGTTAATCAATGAAGGACAGGAAACAATCAGTAGACAAATACGGTTAATCAATGAAGGACAGGAACAATCAGTAGACAAACACGGTTGATCAATGAAGGGCAGGAACAATCAGTAGACAAACACGGTCAATCAATGGAGGACAGGAAACAATCAGTAGACGAACACGTTCAATCAATGGAGGAGACAGGAACAATCAGAAGATGAACACGTTCAATCAATGCAGGACAGGGAACAATCAGTAGACAAACACGCCAATCAATGAAAGCAGGAACAATCAGTAGACGACCACGGTCAATCAATGGAAGACAGGAACAATCAGTAGACGAACACGGTCAATCAATGAAGGACAAGAACAATCAGTAGACGAACACGTTCATTCAATGTAGGACAGGACACATCAGTAGACAAACACGGCCAATCAATGAAGCAGGAACAATCAGTAGACAAACACAGCCAATCAATGACGGACAGGAACAATCAGTAGACGAACACGGGTCAATCAATGGAAGACAGGAACAATCAGTAGACGAACACGTTCAATCAATGTAGGACCGGAACAATCAGTAGACGAACACGGGTCAATCAATGGAAAACAGGAAACAAACAGCAGACAAAACACTGTCAATCAATGGAAGACAGGAACAATCAGCAGACAAACACGGTCAATCAATGAAAGCAGGAACAATCAGTAGACGAACACGTTCAATCAATGCAGGACAGGAACAATCAGTAGAGGAACACGTTCAGTGGTTGTTGGAATTTTCGGCAGACAGATGGAGTAAGGGAAGGCCAAACTGGAATGACGTCAGAACGAACTCTAAAAGTCTAAACTTAGTAGAAACCTTTTAAAAAGCGAGCAAAACGTACAGAACACCTTGAAGTGCTTGACATACCGCGGGGAGATTTTGTTGTTGCTCACAAGAGTTGTCGGTCAATGTACTTTCGTAGTTCGCGGTCAAGGACAGAAGAAAACTCAGCTATTTTTGGGAGACCATTGGACGTCACAAGTGGAGTTTATCTGGTTCGTGCTTGTTTGTCTAATCAAGGGGGTTATCAGGTTAATGACGTCAGTGCGCGACCAGCACACGTTTTCCTTTAAGTTAAAAAAAAATATTTAGATATAATTATATCTATAGAACTTTACTTGTGTGGAGAAGTAAATCCATTGTGTTCTTACTGTCGGTTTTCTTTCGCAAACTCCCCCTGCCGGCTAATCAAAATATACTCAAAATGGAACTGGTCGTTACTGCCATTTGTTGTGTAGACCAGGAAATAATAGGAGGCAGAGATATGTTTTACAGCACTCAGAAAAAAATACAAATAAACAACAACAGGAAAAAAAAAAAACAAGAACAATCTATAGTCCGAAGCAGGAACGAACCCGTACTCCTTGGCACTGCGCCATGCTATGAGAAGCCAAACGCTAGGGAACACTGCCACTCAGCTAACTAAAAAATTAGCTATAGTGGACGATGTCTTCACGCATGTGTTCTCATGACTATAGCATAGGGTCACAGCTCAG